>OX465583.1:65320151-65947651 GCA_950022655.1 Alentia gelatinosa | reverse complement strand
GGAAGATGGCCGTACCCTGAGTGACTATAACATCCAGAAGGAGTCGACCCTTCACCTTGTGCTACGTCTGCGTGGTGGCATGCAGATCTTCGTGAAGACCCTGACTGGCAAGACCATCACCCTCGAGGTTGAGGCCAGCGACAGCATCGAGAATGTGAAGGCCAAGATCCAGGACAAGGAGGGCATCCCTCCCGACCAGCAGCGTCTGATCTTTGCTGGCAAGCAGCTGGAAGATGGCCGTACCCTGAGTGACTATAATATCCAGAAAGAATCTACACTTCATCTTGTTCTTCGTCTTCGTGGAGGTCAATAAACTGCAATATCTACATGTATTTATTTCAATTCTGATCTTCGCTTTTTATTTCATTTATTGTTTTTTAAAGATGTTTTTTCTGTATGTTTTTATTATCTATCCATTACAACCGGCGAAACAAAGTTTATAAGCGACTTCTTAATCAAAGATATCCAAATGTTGTTAGTTTATTAGACATTTGATGGTTCAATTAACATCTGGAGTAATGCTCAATATTTTGACCTAACGAATGTGGAGCCAGAATCACAGTTATAGTATTAAAAGTCAAGAAAAGGATTGAACAAAATTTATATATGATAGTTGAGTCATAATTTATTGAGAGTGGATATACATATTCATCGCTTTTGTTATTATTCCCAATAATCATCTTCAAGTCTTATAGAACATTGGAAGTTAAACTAAACAAACTCGGCTTCAATCTCGAAAGACCAGCAACCGCCATCCGAGTTTTCCATTTTGACATTTATCAGACAGGTGATAGTTGTATTACTGGAAATCCATTTTAGAATAAGAAAATATTAGCCACCTTATGTTTTTGTATTTTTTGAGAATCTTATCATACACTAGTTGTTAATGGAAACAAACATTGTCTTATTGAGTACCACCAGTCTAAAATGATTTAAAAAAAAGTTAATTTACTTATTGAAAACTTGCGAGCTTTGAAAAGGGCCAGAGATTTCTCAGCAGATATACAGCAGGGGTAGTTGGAATCGGTTATGAGAACAGCCTAAAGGCATTTTATAGCTCCTCCTGAGTTAATGGTCTTGCCTTCGGAAGAGCTGCAGTTTTGGAGAATTCCTGCAAGAGTGTATGATAATCCATGTGAAATGACTGAGTTTATACAGCAAAACTTGAAGTTAATTGACATGAGTTTAAAAAAATCACTTTTTGTAAAAGAAACATAGACTGAAACTAGATTTTAAAGCCCATTTCATGATTCCTATTTACGAAAGTAGTTCAACGTCAACTGAATACCAATGCTGAATTCTGGTTAGATATGCACACCTGAAATCAATGTCAAAACGTGGCAACTCTTTATCATTTTCTATCTGATTTGACATCCAATAAAACGACAGCACTTAATAGCAAAGCGTTTTCGAGATGTATTAAGATCACCTACAATTTTTATTATATTCAAATGACAAATCAGCCTAACTAGATATTTTCTATAGTGAAAAAGTTATTAACAACTAATGGCAGAAGAAGGTGATATATCTAGTATTGAATTAAGATGAGAAGATGCCATCTATTTTTAAATACAAGTTCTTTGCTCATTGGTAGCCATTTGATAATATCAGAGTTGGCAGTTGGAAGTACAAATACTTGTGCAACATGTCAAACTCATCAGATGAACCTTAGTTGTAGCTACGCCATGAATCACCAGCCAATCATGCAACACAAACGTTACGAATCTCAAAAATCATAGTTACATGTACATCAGATCCAGGGGCCTGTTTAATAATCTAGCATCGAATGTAAAGACCCATTTCTGTATGCCATAGAGACCCAGGGACGATGTGGGTCGACTTTATTCAACACTAAAAGACGTCTCTCTGGACGGCAAATATTGTCTTATCCAAGAGATTTAAATGTTCTTAAACTATAACCCTAATACGAGTTACAGAAAACGGTCTTCATCTACAAGCCTAGATTACTGAACGGGCCCCAAGATCCTAGCTTATATCTACTGACGACCAACTACACCAGCAATAGAATTTGGAAAAGGTAAATGGAGTCTTTTAAATAAAAGTACTATGTGTATTCACGAGGCTTAGCAAAAAACACGTCCAGTCCCACCGCTATTGCGACCACGGATAGAATAAATAAAAGTACCCCTTGTTCTATTTATATAAGAAGGGTGTTACAAGGAAAGATATCTTCTTCTTAATGGAGGAGGCCATAGTAATAAGCTCTTGCTTAAGGGGCCACCCTCCTTTCCGAGCAAAGAGTCCTCTTAAACAAGGTTAAAATAAACTTTATACAAATTTCTGTTCTTAGCAAATTATCTCCTTAGGCGGGGTGTGTCCCAGAAGCGGGGTTCTACTGTATACCCATTAATTTAGGCTGCTGCAATTCTCTTCACGTGGCGGTGTTACGGTAACAACTAAAGTGTGATCTCAAGGCGTGACTTCAGATGGAAAGAAAAACTGGATAGGAGCATTGATAACAAACCATCACATTTCAATTCAAACAAGGCTGACTAAGATGCGCATTAATGCAAGGGCTTAAATATAGTAGTAAATTCGTAAAAGGAGCCTATATCTTATACCATAGAAGTTTTTAAAAATACCGATTTTTGTTTTGTTTCTGATCTTTCAAAAGGTGTTATGGACAGGGGCTACCATAAAGTATGTACGCAGAATTTCTGAAATTTTGGGCCCCCACCCCCTCTCCCAATCTTGTACGCAATAGAACAAAGAGGGAGCATACGGAGATTTTCCAAAATTTCGGACCCCCCACCACCCCCCGCTCGGTGCGTACGTACTTTATGGATGGCCCCACACGGATTTTATCGATAATTCTGTCGGGATTATTCAGTCCTTATAGTTACATCCTACAATTTCGGGTAGCGAAACCTGGTGAATTATCGGTCAGAACTAGTTCCCTGTGATTCATTCTAATGCCAACTCAGTAAACTGATTATTTTTTCCTAAAAGGTAAAATATGCCAATTTACATCTCCTTGATATACATGTATATGTTCTGAAAATTCTCCTTAATTTCTCATGAAAACAAGTCCGGTGACCTTTAGTATTTTTAGCACTTGGATGTGTAGTACTACACAATCACATATATTATGATGATACATACCTCCAAATCAAAAACTAGCACAGTAACTCTCATTTTTTGAATTAGCAATGTGTTCTAGAACACTTTGAGATCATCATATTCAATGCCCAGGAAACTGACATGGGTTTCGCTTGTTCGATATGATTTAATGAGGTCGACCTGCATGCAGAAATGGCGAATCATTGAACCCGAGATACATGAAGGTATCATATAGTATAGGCATCGGACGAGCCAGTTCTATACCTTCAGCACCGTCCCTTTTAGAACTGCATCGTGAATCATTTAAATACTCAATACTATATAAGTTTTGATGGGTCACAATCGTCATTGAGGCGAAGCTGAGTGATTATTACGATTGTACGATTCAAGTGCGGTTCTGGATTTATCTCACCCCTTTCGCTGACATTAAATAGCATCACAATATCAGAATTACTTAGCAAATCTAGTTGGTTAATAGCATATGACGCCATCTCATATTCACTCTGCCATGACCGTGGCGTAGCATTGTCACTTTACGGGGGTGATCGTCGACTGTTTTTTTCTAACATTATTCCTATGGCTAAACTTGTACCAGGGATGAGATAAAAGCTTAACCATAGAACCATAGTCATCAAAACAACAAAATTTCCATTTTACCAATCGTTGGTATATTTATTAGGAATGCGTAAACAATTATATACAATAGTTTACATAAAATAATTCCCTCCCGTCGGAAGCAGTGAAATTTTAGCAAAATAAATCTGTTAATGTGGTCATATGTAATTTACCAGCAGCTAAATATATTATCCGATATGTAAATAAACATATACTGGAACCAATTTCATAATATATTCAGAAACATTAATCTGAAACACGTGAAGTGAAAGAAGTGCCACATTGATCCATCCTCCTTGATTCACGTGTCAAATTGGACAGTACGCCCTGATTTATAATGAAGCATCCATCGGGAAGTAAGCCAGGAGTTCATTTTACTTTATCTTTTGTCTGTTCTATCATTGCAACTGCTGCCTTGAATTCTTCGGACTCGCATAGGTCATTCTCACTTTCCTGTAAATGAATCGGAAAATTGTTTTATGGAAATCAATTCTACTGCCAAAGAACATAAATGTATCATTTTATACCTGTGGGCGAATGACTACGTTTTACTGACCAGGAGCACAGGTTCCGTTCCCTTTGTACCAAGTGACCACTTTCATTATAAAAAAAAAGTTGTGAAATAGCGTTTTAAATGATTTCTGGGTATATAAGGTAGATAAGGAGACAAAGTGAGTATAGCTGAATTCCATCTGTTCCTCGATATTTTGATCGGATATATTCACCTTGTTCTTCAGATTCGGTGAATATTTCCGACCAAAACATCTCAGACCAGGCACACTAACCATGTATTTATCTCACTCCTGTGCACACTAAAAGAATGGACGACACACTGGATATATGACATCATAGACTATGGAGAATGGACTGTAATACTAATAGAGACATGGAGAATGAGTTACCAATGTTAAGCCTATGGGACAAAAATACCAGGGGTGAGATATGCACCAAGTCTAGTCAGGTGCCGGCTTTGCTGTAGACTGCATTAGTTTTGACGTCATTATTGGGAGTTCCCTGTTATCGTGTGACATTTTGGTGTGAAACATCCCAAACTCCATGAAGCACCGCATTCACGCTATGCTGTAGAGAGTTTGGTGCTTTCTAATAATGAATGTTTTCAGTAAATATGTATGTAATAAACCAGCAAATTTTGAGAAATTTGAGAATACATTTAAAATGGAACATGTTTTAGAACTAAGCTGTAACTGGAATGATTAGTAGAGTCACTGGCAAGACTAAAACCCAGACCCGTATTTTGTTTCATAACTTCTGTGCCAACCTTGCAATCCAGTCTCAATGACTGTGTCAAGTTGTTCTTTGAATATTCTAAAGGCTGACAGCACTAAGGGGTCGATCAGATGAAAGTTATAGATACATCTATAGATGGGGATAAATCAATATTATCTTCGTTTGATGAAGAAATTATATATATGGAATATAAAAAAGTGGATTTCTGTAGGACAGCTGATTAACAAATTTGAGATTTTTGGGATTGCCGATCGCCACACTCAGGAAGGGATATCATGAGCGTTGGCACCAGAGCACAGGGGAAGGTTTGTCTGGGTTGGTAGAATGATGTCGCACTAATGTTTTCTATGCATAGGTCTAATAACTCTCCCAACAGAGGGTTTTTTTCCAACATGATTCGAGACCTTCTGGGCTATCTTTTTGCAGTTGGAATAGGTCTGAGAATGAAATATATGAGTATTTGGTCTGTGTTCCCGTTTTCCATAGAGTTTGGAGCGTGCAGTAATATGAACGAATAGCCAAGTGGATAGTTTGAAGCGCTTCAGATGAGTTGGTGAACAGGGACTTAGACCAAATACAAATATGTTTCTGATTTTATCTTAGCCTGCAAATATTCATCTGTTTATTTTCCATTGAGTATGAGTGACCGTACTCGCAAGCCTGCTGAGTACGAGTTGCTAATGTTAAGCCTATGTACGTTTATACCAGGCTAAGATAATTTCATATACTGAAAATGAAAACGTGGATTTCCATGGAAAAAGATAGAGACTTGCCATCTCTGTGCTATGGCAGTACTTACGGAAAGCTGGACCAATTCTGCGTACGCGGTTTTCAATTTCAGATCGCAATCAGGAACCATCATTAGAGACTCTGCCAATACTTCATTCTATAAACAAAAGGAATAATACATCAATTCTTTTTATATCGTGGTTTTATTTATAGGCTACACAAACTATTTTGTAAAAGAAGCCGAAAGGCAAAGCAACTGATCGGGTGTTAGGAATGATTCCCAAAACCTGAGATTATTGGAAAAGTTCCATTGCCATACCTGAATGGCAAAACCTATTGCTTGATTTAATCTTATAGAGTGTTTACAATTTATCAGTTTGCAGTATCGTTCCAAAATAGATCGAACAACGAATCCTAATAAATAGCTAGTTTGGGATCTAACTTATCATCA
Source organism: Alentia gelatinosa (assembly GCA_950022655.1). Classification (NCBI taxonomy): domain Eukaryota; kingdom Metazoa; phylum Annelida; class Polychaeta; order Phyllodocida; family Polynoidae; genus Alentia; species Alentia gelatinosa. The sequence continues at coordinate 65,941,527 of OX465583.1, read as the reverse complement.
TAACACATTTTGAATGTTCGCGGATGAACAACGATTTTGAGATGAGACCCACAGATATACATGTTCTGAAATGAGCCATGATAAAAACAGGATCTTACCTGTTTCTTTACATCGTATTCATCTTTTGTGCTATCTTCCTTCATTCTTTCCAGCTTCTGTTGTTCCTTTTCCGCTTCTTTGATGTAATATTCCTTTTCTTTTGCAATCCTGAAAGAAAAACATATCCTTACTGAAACTAGTGTGATCTTTAATTAAGCTGCACGAATAAATTCACGCATTTTTCACTCCTGAGGGTTAATAATTCTTTTGGTTAGGCGTAGTCTGGTTAAATAATTTATAGTAATCTAATATACCGGTATAGTAGAGTCCCACATTTCTCAAGTGCTGGATAGGTTGCTTATTTACAGCCTATTTCAGAACATTCAATATTTGCTAGGTAAAGTATTCACCCATGATCGGGGACAGGGCCGGGTATACTGGCTAAATATTTGCATACCAAAATGTACCTGTTTTTATTAAGCCATGAACGCAGCGAATACACTGGCAATGAATAAGCTTAATAATAACATTATTCATGGACGTCCTCTAACTTCTATACGTTCTATTAAAGATATAGCATTAGCAGGGATATGACGCTACCTGGGCCCTAACTAGGTAAAGTATTCACCCCTGATCTCCATTCAAGGGTGAACAGCTGTCCTATGTGAATAGGCGAGACACTTTGCAGTTTGGGAACCAGCGAGGAAGACTGAACAAAATGGCTGGACTTGGGAACCAGCCAAGCTCTATTGTAAAACTACCTCTAAATACACAGTTATAAGACAAGAGACAGCTGTTTTGAAGATTGGCAAAGACATATGGTTATATATTTATCGATTCGATTTTCCCCCCAGACATGTCAGAGTGTGCGCAGTATGAAATAACAACCCCGGTGGAGGGCTCTGTGGCAGAGGAACCCGGCCCTATACAGGGCCGGATACACTGGCTAGGCCCTAACAACCACTCTTGAATTGCTGAGGCCGCGGCTGAGGCTTTCAATGTTTCAGTTTCATACTCCTAAGCCCGTAGTGAGACTGTTCCGACCCTATAGTCATGACTCATGTATATCTATGCGGAACGATGCAGTTTCAATGGTCGTGCCATGACTATGAGTATGACTCTAGATCTAGATCTAGTGGTATGACCATGACTCATGGCATGAGCCCGGGGAAGTGGGCCCTTTCCTGTGGAGCGGCGGCCCGCCAAAACAAGATATTAATGTGTGACCACGGTGGTTTGACGAAATTAGCACAGTAAAAATAAAATCCCCACCTTTTAAGAACCCCTGTTTTGATTCGAATGTTCTTTAAACGTGCAGTATTTTCGCTTGACATGATGGTTTGAAGGAGACGTCAACAAATAGTACGGTAAATCTGTGGCCCGGAAGTAGTTTAAGATCACAGTATCCGCGCAGTTCATATAAATTATACTTTTTAGAATTCAAATAGTATCTATTTATATTTTGTTATATAGATTTTCTATGTCAAGTTCGTCTTTTTTTATAGAATATTATCAAAATACATTGACTATAAATATATTTTATCTATCAAATTCGGTAATTTTCAGCATCAAAAACTCCGTACAATATGAACCTATCGCGCATGAGTGACAAGGTCGGGACAACATGGCGGCCTCCATAGCTAGAATCGTGCTTCTGACATGTCAAACTTCTACCAAATTGTTGTGTAGAGCAGTGCCTGTATCACTAAATTCGCATGCTGGATATGCAATCAAGAAAACTACCAAAGGTAGGTCTTTGAAATATAGTTTTATCGAAATTCTTGCGAATACAATGTGCATTGTTATTGTTCTCTAGGTCAAAACGGGTTGGTCATGCCACTTGGATGACAGGTCTTTCATGCTATGTGCCATTCATTGGAACAGTGGAGGACATAGGCCTCTGTAGATCATCGTCTTAGACTTATTATGCGGCATACAGATTCGTCATTACGATTTCGTATGTCTGCCAAGGTCCTGGTCCTTAGGTTATTTATGTAAGCCGACATATTAATATGCGTAGGTCGAAAATAAATTGATCACTGTCAATTATTAAATCATGAGAGGTCTCCTATGTACAAGAGCGCCACCTTGTGGAATACACGGATAGTATCCTAGTGATTGCGTCCTTCAAGCGCCAAGTGAAAGCTGAATTGTCAAACTGATTTATAACCTGTATGTTACCTGAATTAATAACAATCTGTACCACATTACGTCCCATCTCATCATTAGTCTCTCCTTAGCCAGTGTACCCGGCCCTGTCTCAAACAGGGCCGGGTTCCTCTGTCACAGAGCCGCACTCTGACATGTATGAGAAAAGAATTGAATCGATAAATATATACCCATTTGTCATCGCTAACCTTCAAACCAGCTGTCTCTTACTTTATAACTGTGTATTTAGAGGTAGTTTTCCAGTGGAGCTTAGCTGGTTCTCCAGTTCAGTCATTTCTCTGCACATTCAAAATGGAAGATCTGTGTCACAGAATATGGAATTCAAATATCTAAAAAATCTATGAAATAATAGGACGTTCAAAATAAAACTTTCAAAGGGTCTACTTTTGGATCCAATCAAGACTTGGCGCTAACCCAATGTTGTTTTTCTTTTAGTTTGTTTACTTTATCAACAACAATATTGGAATCTCGAGCTAACAAACTCTCTTTTCATATTGGATTGGAGGTCTAATAAGCACCGATTTTAAACGTTATTTGTAAACTTCGATAATATGCTCCTTGAAATATAGAATGTAACTGAATTACATATTCATAATTTAAATACCAGATAACCAGAAAAGAGCATCTTTGACGTGTTCAATTCAAATGTCATTTTTTTAACATAAATTCAGACGGTGAAAATCATTAAAATAAAAACCAGACACAGTATATTTGTTGGTAGGATGATTTTATTCAAATCAAGTGGTACAGTAGGCGGTTCATGTGGTGTATGAACATTTCTCACGACGTTTCGCTGATGTTTAATCAACTTCTTCATAATCAAATTAAAATAACAAAATATATGATGACCAAACACGCAAACCCAGCTTATTGTACTGTTTATTTCACAGCAAATATTAATAGTACTTATATCGCAAACGCAAGGAAAATCATTAGTAAATTGTAAAATTGTACTGCAGGGAAGGAGAACGGCCGTCTATGGTCCCAATCCTCACCTGTCGCTTCACGCTTTCCTACCCGTGTGGACGTGATACTTTCTCTCTCTAGTCCAGTCCAACAAAATATATGATGCCATAATACGCAAATCCAGCTTATTTAACAGTTTATTTCACATCAAATATTAATAGTAAACTTATCACAAACGCAAGGAAATATTACTAGAAAATTGTATTGCTATATGTTCAGGGAAGGCGAAGGGTGCTGCTGCGGCCATCCCTCAACAGAAACACTATGAAGATATCGAGAAGGACCCCGTGAAACTGACCACCATGCTGTGTGGTGGGAATATCATGAAGGAAGGCACAGACCCTGTACTCAAAGAGGACCATGAGTACCCCGACTGGCTGTGGACGTTACGCACAGAGCGGACACCTGTACCGTTAGAAGAACTCGACCCGGACACGAAAGAATATTGGCTGAGAGTACGGAAATTACACATTAAGAAGACGCGTCTTGCCCAGAAGACGAGGAGGAGATGGAATATATATTAGTGCGGAGAGTGACTTTGTATATAGTGCTTAGAAATCTATAGAAATATATTTCGTGATCAGTTGCAAGACATTTCACATGATATATGTACGACCGCTGCGGAGTTAAAACCATACATCAGTGGGAAACTGATGAGAACTTTGTGTGTTCCTGCCGCTAAACTATGTAATTCATGTTCGAGTTCGCGACATCCCTGAACGACTAAGTCAGTCTGAATTCGACATTATTTGACAAGGCTCTTCGACGACCTTACAGAAAAAAAAACCATGAATGAATAGTACAATTCTAATAAAACATACATCATTATACTCTCTATTATATATTTTGTTTTTTTATACATAATTATAATTCAAGGTTTTATGTGTATTTCTTTTAGAGCAGTGTGTCTGACGATGATGGGGGGGGGGGGGGTGGGGGGGGGGGGGTCAGGACTAACGATAGCTATATTACTGACAGTGACACAGCAATCATGAAACTAGTTGGAAATGGACCTAGGTATATTTGAATGGTAGTCTAGAAAGTTTAAGGACCAAGATAAGCCTTTGGTTGGCACGAGTCCCACTTATTTTCTTTAACAGAATTTACAGTTAAACAAAATTCTAGAAGGGAGAGAGTACTTCATATGACTATGTAGTGAAAATTATATCGATGATAAAAATTCAGTATGAAGAGTATGCACATATAAAAACCATGAAAGTGATATTCGGATATTCTTTATGGTATTTGCCTTTGGTACAGATCCTTTTATATTATGTACACAATACTTTTACGGTTGAGTGTGATTTAAACCTAGCTCTACCCATAAACTGAATCGGTACAAACTAGGTATAAATCAAAGGAATCTGATGTTCTATAAATACGCTTCTAATACGCTTCGGCTATATTAGATAATTATGTGCAAAGTAAACTTAAGGGATGCAGCTGTCTCTATGTTCAGTGGCGATCTTCTTATAAGGTGTCAGTGACTGGGTTTACAAGTAGGATCGGGTTGATTTAAAGATTACAGAATACTTATGTACTGTTCTGACTTTATGTGGATTGAAGGTTAGAGAAATACCATATGAAGAAATGCCGGTCTTCTATGTTACCAGGTCGTCAGATGGAGCAACAATCTCACCCAGGACTGTTGTCTTCCTACCTAAAATTGAGTTGCTCTCAGGAGGTAGGTCACCTGTGCCCCTCTGTGTGATAAAAACTGCTGATCCCCTAAGAGCGCTACATCTCTGTTGCTCAATCAGACAACCTCGTAACATAATAGACTTTAGGTTAAATATCACCTTCTATCAAGCAGGTTCGTACAGAGCCTGGAAAACATGGAAAAGTCTGGAATTAAGCTTTTGGGTTTTCCAGGCCTGGAAAAGCCTTGAATTCTCACAGAGAGCCTGGACAAATCTGGGAGAGCCTGGAAAATTTAGTTTTGCATAAACACAATTTTTTTAGTCTATGAAATTCTGGTCATTATAATAGCTTTCCTTTTCTACGGTACCAGACTGTCTATGGTTCCAAAAATCCTTTATTTGAGCATGCATAGCAAATTGCTAATAATATAACATGGATTTGATTATTTGTCTTAATACCTACAGGTGGAACCAAAATTGAAGATATCTATCCCAAACCACTGAATTTCCGCAGGTAGTAAGGAAGATGAAGAAAATCTTAACTAAACTTGGTGATGAATCAGACATGGTTTTAAAAGCAGTGACCAGATGTGCCTGGAAAAAAAAGATATTAGAGTCTGGAAAAGCCTAGAAAAATCCTGGAATTTCATTGGGCTGTCTGTGTACGAACCCTGATCAAGGTAAGTATCATTTAGCCTACAAAATATTGTCCTCACTATTCAAAACATTAATAGAACTTGTATATGTCAACCCCATAGTGTTTCAGGGACCCGCTATGCATGACTTCCCTGTAAATATGTGGGTTATTACTTATATGATCATCAAGGTTTTCTCTGACAAGCTGCCCAAAGAAAATGCGAGAATGAAACTCACTGAGATCCCTGACACCATTGTTTCACCCCAAACCACTTTGAATGCATAGCTCACACCAGGATCCAGCTTCATACTACAAACCCCCATGGTTTAACATCAATGAAACATTCAATGTAGGCTCTATTACCACTCCTACTCACCAGGGGACACAATTTTCATTGTTTCTGAGTTCACAGTAATCTTGTTCATTGTACTCCGGGAGGGGGTGGACAGTTCGTCACATCAAATGAGGGCTGCCGATATCCCTGTGAGACGTGCCTTTTCCAAAATCATTGATACATCTTTTTTCTGTAAATTTGAGGGAGCATCATCTAAACCACCGACTTTTGATAAAACGCAGAACAAATTCAATCTCGAGATTAGAGGTCATGACCTTGAAGAAGGCCATTGACCATATGATATCCAGATAATACTCAGAGTACTGTATATCAGTTCTTTTTAATTTGTCGACATGTGCGTTTCATGAGCAAGGTATTGGACACTATGGTTTCCAGATAGTACTTATATTCTTTTTATCAAATATCTGATTTTTGTTTGAATATTGAGGCGTGCATTTTACAAAACTATAAAGAAAAATGTTTCTGTCTGTAGATTTGAAGGAGCAGCATCTAAAGTCTCCGACTTTAAAAAACAATGGATTTTGATATTAAACCTAGAGAATAAATGTAATAATTAATCTTGTGTTTCCTAGATAATACTCACAGAGCTTAATTCAAAAAGAATCTTTTCCTTTCTTTTGTGAAAAAATGAACATTTCCCCAATTTTCTGTACCTAGTGAATATGAAATAGTGATACCTGTATATTTGCTGTTCTCGAGGCTCGCCTTTGTATTTCCCTATCATTTTCTGGGTATTCATATAGATTTCCACAAGCCTTTATTACCCTAAAAAAGTTTCTATTCTTCCTATGGTCTTATGTTTCCTGAAAATATACATATATAGACCCATTGATATTAAAAAATCCTTCTGAGAGAGTCTCGATATCCAATTGGTGCGAGCAACCCTGTACATGGTTTCTAAGTTCAGTAATATTAGAACTCCATTTTCAACATTCTGGTACAAAACCTGTTGTGCAACCTCATTGTACTTGCATCTCCGGAGACAAAGTTAATCTGTCTGAAAATGACTGAGGTATGTATCAGTATTGGAGACTGCTAACAATCGTGAATTTACCTTTCAGTGAGAGTTGTTCATTTGACCATTGTTGACGAATGGTTCAACGTTTTTCCAGTCAAGATTTGAAGTGTAGTTTTTCCCCAGAACATTCTTTGTTGTCGTCTCTCATTTTTTATATATAAGATTTCGTCTTTTATGAAATTTGAAGTAATACTTTACATCTGTATTGTTTAGACATCAATCATGGACCTCTTTCATGTTGCTACAAGGTATTTGCAATTATCATTGAGGGAACAAGAAGCCTCAATACAAATTTAGTGGGGTAGTCTTACTCTTCCACTTCCCTTAACAATATATAATGTTTGTAGGCACTTAACCCCCCCCCCCTTTCTTACACCATTAGTTCTATCAACCTAATGATACAAAGTATTTCGTTAACATATGTCAATTACAGTTTGAGAGCCTATGTACGCCGGCCCTGGCGACCACAGGTCGCCCACATGCGTAAACATGCGTAAACACAGAGCTACCGTATATTGCGGCATCTAGATTTATCGCTAGTCTGCAGTTAGGCTTCATTACAGTAACACCAGCAATAAAGCTTGTAACGGGACGAAGTCTTGGAGTCATTCACTAAGATCACTATACATGCATTCTGATAGTAACACTGGTGGAGGACTCCTGGGTTGGGGTTGGTGGGTATATAGTGCATTTATTCATTAATCCAATGCTTAGACCAAAAGGTGGAGAGGTGAGGAGGGTGTGGGTCAAATTTATCATGAATTCTGCATACATACTTCAAGGATGGACCCATAGAAATGAGTGCCATAATACCACATAGATCATCTGATAAAGCAAGGTTGAATATTTACACACCAGAGGACTCTACCTTACAGAGTTGTCAGGTGGATTGTAACGCCTTCCTACATGCCTGGCCAGGTATTCATTTATTGAAGGCCTCTTCCTACTACTGAACAGTAGAAAAGGTTACACAGAAATGTATCAATTGTATTGATTTGTATTTGAGCAATATTTGTTTGTGGTAGAATGTATATATGCAGGCCTAATGAATATGAAACCTCAGAACCTTAAATGCCTTCTCAAGTTAAACTATATCCATTCAAATATCTAAATCAAATGATGCAATAAGTAAAAATTGTGTGAATTACTTTTATCTATACATCCATTTGACTGCATATTAGACCCTATTGGGGTATCCCATAATTCAGTCTGTTTACAGGATCCGGTGTTCGCTTGTTGCCATCATTGTATGGTGATAGACCCTTGACACATAACCCGCAATTATTGCAGTTTAATGGGTTTTTCTTTTTTATAAATCTTCAAATTGGAAATCCGATGCCAGAAATGGAAATTTCAGTTATTTCTACACATACATTTCAAATTATATTCGGTTTCTCTGGTTAAAAATCAGAAAATGATTGTCCATCGGAAGACAGGCGGCCAGTCAGTCGGGAGCGGATCCTGTACTTACCCGGGGCGAAATTAGGCAGTTTAGTAACGTCCTTAGGATCTATTAAAATTTTGTTACTGGGGTGCTGATATAGCAATGTCAATGAGAGCTTTTAAACATCCCTTTACCTCCAAGTTCAGAAGAAAAAAGCTGTGGAAGAATAATTGGACTCTTGACTATGAAACATTATCTTTATTTAGTCATTCCAGTAAGTAGTTTGTTTAAAACAGAGATTCACTTTCTTGGCTCTGCATGTTGATGGCTTGATTGACGTTTTCAGTCCCAGTGAAGTTTCCTGTTTGGGCCCAGCATAAGATGACCGTTAGTGTCCCTAATTTTGATACCCTTTGTTAAGCAAATCCTGTGTTCATGTGACATTCCACATGAGCATATATATCTCACCCCTGATATTCTATCCTCATACAGAAGAAATACAGGTGAAATAGCTTGCCTGATACTGACATATTTAGTCGGATATAGCTTTACTTAACTTGCACATGTCAATCATATTTTTCTTGTTTATGGAGATTATCAATGTGTTTAAAGGCATATCCTACAATTCATGGTGGCGCCACATGGTGATTTTTGAATAATATCAAATATCATCAAGAACTCGTTACTTGGTATTCAGTCTACTTCCAAATGAGTGAATATAACGTTGTGTCCAGTGTATCCGATTCTAATAGGTAAATTAAGTCAATTTACTTTGATTGAATTATATAGGAAATGTACTTGTGGTTTTTAAAACTGAAATGTGCAGCACTATACATCTACCATATTCTCTGAGAGTTTTAAGAGAATGACATAGATTTTTCTATGTGAAAGGCAAGTTTTTTGAATTTCTGTATATTCTTATAGATGTTATCAATCTCTAAATAGAAATTTTTAATTGAGATATGTGTTCTACAATGCTTGGAGCTCATCATTATTTAATGTTTATAAAAATGACATTGATTTTAATTTTCAAGGCAAATTGTCCGATATGTCGTTAATGGAGGCGAGTGTAGAGCGTCCTTGTTGAGCGTGGGCTATACGCTCGCATACACTGCATAAAGGTTAAAGTGTTCACATAGACTCTGAGCTTGCTGCAATAAACTAAATCTTCACCATCTGCATGCTAAGACTGTGACATTAGGAAAGGAGCAGAAGGCCAGTGTCTCTGGAGGCGTGCTCAAATGACCATGACCAATCACCATAGACTAAAATACCTCATTGAACCACTGGTGCTTGATATATTTGATCCTTCGTAAGGCAGTTGCAGAAATTGACTGGGCGCAAGTGGATCACAGAAAATGACCCATAGACCCAAACGTTTTAATTTGTATTTATCTATAATTCTATGATCATTCAACAGTGATGAACATACCATTTGCTCCTTGTATTGTTCCTGCAACGAGCTATGTGATTAAGTAGTAAGGAATACAGTGCACAAGCGTGAAGTTATGTCTTTATTCACTGGTATATGGTTACACTCGTTCTCAAGTTTTGTATCCTACATCTCTAATCTAGATACTTCTGGTCTGAGAGTGTCTTTCTGGGTAAATAGGGCTCAGTATCAGATGGTGTCCTCGCTCTGTAAGCTGAATCGCCAGAATGCCTGTGGTACCACCAGAGCCTTCGTTATATAGGGCGTCCATGACATCATCTCCTCAGGTCTCGTGGATCCGCGCAGTGGACGAGAGTTGCTCGTCCACCGGAGTAACATCCTCCGGTGGATCCCGTGCCTCCTCCGGTGTATGGTCTCCTCCAGTGGATCCTCCGGTGTACCACATGACCCGTCCCTCCAGTGTTACCGGCCACTTTAGGAAGCCAAAGTGAACCTTCTGAAAACCGCAGATACCCGTTCACAAAACACCATTTCTGGATATAGGTACTTAGTACTTTGAATATATAGGTACGAGATTATATGTGTCATTCTTCAATCTTTAAATCCATATTTTTGATACACTTAACAACTGTCATTGTAGCTTCAAGACAGACTTATTCAGAGACAAGAGTAATAAACTACACTTCAGTAGTAACAAACAAGACCAAAACCAAAATTCTAGCCTCGAACCCCCATAGATTTAGCACCAAGCCTCGTTCTTACTGGCCTCCGGAAATGGTGATTTGAGCATGGATATCTGCTGTTTTAGCGGGTTCACTTTGGCTCCCTATTACCTGTGATCACTACAATACATTACATATAATTAAAATATGATTGAGAATTGAACACAAAACAAGTTCCCTAAATGGTTTTGGTTAAGCTTTAATTGTCATCAGTTAATACAGTACAAGTGGAAACTACGTTTCGACTCTATTGTGTCCTCATCAGGATTAATATACTGAATTTACTTCTTTTACCTCGATGATATCCATCGCTGGTACCCATGATGATGTTGTTTGTGCCCCGTGCGGGAACAGGAAACGCGGGTCGCAGCCGGATGTAAGTAGTACCGGCGTACGACCGGAGTTTCCGGATCCGGTGAGGCTTTCTGGGAGAGTGGGTTGGTGGAATATGTTCCCCGGTCATCCGCTAGAGGCCACGGCGGAATTAGACTTATAGCGGCAAGGGGAAGCAGCCAAGTAGAAGATCTCTTTCAGATGAAGACAGCATGCTCGAATGTTTCTTTTTCTCATTATATGTTGAAGTATGAACGAATGATTTTCGTCTCAATATCCTGAGATGTGTCTAGGCGCTAGCCTTTTAGAAGCAACTATGAAATGAACATCTAAAATAAAAGCTTCTATCGTAAAACCATTGTATTACACAGTGATATTTATAGTTTTTTTTTTTAAATTTCACTCTTCTTTAGCTATGAATTACATCAGTCATCTACTTTCAGTAACTGTGTCTCATTATGTCTAGGAAACTTCTTCTCATTTACTCAATGGAAATTGCGGTTTGGCAGCTATCTTACCAGCCAAATTTGGTCAGAAATACCTATTTTTAGGTATATTAAAGAAAGAGAGTGTTTCATAGAAAGACACACATTGATTCACCAGATAGGAATCCCAAATACAGAAGGATGGTAAAACACAGGTAGGGCTAAACAGCATTGCTGCTTCAAAGAAAATAGGACTCTCTTAATCAATACACAGGCAAGACGTAATACTGTAATATCTGTGAACTCAGTCGGATACCCTTCTACATCGTTATAATACGATTGCACCTGTAGTTAGACATAAAAATAACCCCGAATGTCGAATCACCCAGACATAGAGGAAGCCCCTCTGAATGAACCAGACTTGACAGAAGACACCCGACATGTTTGGGCGGGCCACGCAGATCACGTGAGGAGTCACGTGATATGCGTCACGTGATATGCGATCAGCCACGCGCTTGTTCCTGCATGTCAGCACGCGCATGCAATCAAAGTGTAAGGGTACCGCCCTACATGTACATTGTAGTTTCTCTAATGTGGCGTTTCCACCTGCCGATTATGACCGCCGATAATGGCATTTCGCCCGATTCTGCGACACATTCCGCGCAATAATCATCAAGTGGAAACAGAAATGATCAGCGATTTTCCCCTCCCTCCTTATGCAATATGGCACCACTGACCGACCTTTGAGCTCATCAGAACATTAAAGTATATGCACCTGTAAAATACAAGAGAAACAAGGCATAGACTGCATCCCCGTCAATTATTTGATACCAACATGCAGCCGGTAGCACCGCCGACAGACTTTTAGGAGAATCCAAATAATCGGTGCCGTTTTCGTCAGTCAATGGTAAATGACTTATACACATATGTCAGTTGCAAATATTATGGCCCATATATATTACCTCATAAAAAGCCCAACTGGTCGTGTTTGATCACCATTTCAATCCGAATCGCCCGTAAAAGACTTCACCTCCCGGCCTTGTAGACAAGGCAGTAGGATCATATATACTGGTAACAGTAAACATGAAGCTCATATAATGCTCTCGATATCTGACCAGAACATAACCCATGCATTTGGATAAAGCATGGACATTGCACTTGAGAGTATACCGTCAATGGATAAAGCTGTGGTAAAATAGAGATCAACATGTTATTGTCGTATACAAGAAATGGAGATGACATTGTAGTATAGGGCACAGAGTGATTGCCAGTTCCGCCATCATCCATCAAGAAATCGTAAGATAACTCCACTGTATTCAGGGGACAAACAATATTTCTTTGCTGTCATAATCTATAGATAATCATGAGATGAGGCTAAAACCCTTTTATGGCAAACCCCCAAAATATATTTTTCATAAAATTGTTAACTGGACCTGCCACGTAGTGTTTAATTAGCGTTGGGGGCAAGATGGCCGCCTCTATGACACAATAGCTATGTGCTCTATAAAAGAACCACCAGGCTCCGACTAAACCCCTTTAGACTTCACATTAGCAGGTGATGGGTAGGCATCTCCATGTTATGTGGTGTTTCGTGATAGGCAGCACCGCCACACAGGGTAAATCATAGCGAATTAACCCAGAAGATGGCGCCCCTCACGTGACGTCTCGGCGTCTGAGAACGCAGCCAATAGGAAGGCTCGGGCGATGAAAGCGAGGCTTTCAAACGCGTTGGCCTTCAATGGCGCGTGTCTCTTCCCTCAGCTGCCCCCCCCTCCCCCTCCCCCCTCCCCCCTCTCCTCGACACATCCCGCAGGTACAACTACAGTACGACCCCGCCTGACGGCACCCTTCTCATAAAATCTCACACTCTCTAAGTGGTATTCTGCACTCTCACTACGCTCCATAGGACAAGAATTCTTAGCGAACTAGGATTAGAGCCTTGAGAATCCATTGGCCTGCCTCCTGTGCTAAAGATGTAAATCAATGCAACCCAACGATGCCTATAATCTCAATGATGCCACTTAGCGGGAATACTGTGTGCCAGTGGATTCTCAAGGCTATAAGCCTAGTTCATTAAGAATTCGTCTCCCATAGAGCATAGTGAGAACCTTGTACAGAATACCACTTAGAGACAGTGAGATCTTATGAGAGAGGTGCACGGGACAACCCTAGTAAACGGACACCACGCGTAAGCGGACTGTTATTTTGGTACGAAAAGGCCTAAAACCCTGTGTAAGCAGGCACTTACGAACGACACCTACGACGGACACCCTACCAAACAATAGATTAATTTGTGGTTTTTTTTTATGAATCTATGTGAGTATATTCACAGAAAATACATATTTAATTCAAAGGTTAATAACTTCGGACCCAATTAAGATATTGAAAAAATGATTTCAGCTCTAGCATCGCCTCTGTCCCCCCTATATATCGATATAGAACACTTGCAAATTGGACCGGAGGAAACTTGAAAACCCCGCGTAAGCGTACACTTTGGCGCGGAACCGAAGGTATCCGCTTACGCGGAGTTTTACTGTACCTACCAACGCACTTCCATCATCCCCACCCTGCCACGAAACTGCCTCCCTCTCCTGGTTAGCGGGCGGGCAGTTTATGTGCCTGTGTACCCGGTGGCCTCGATGGTATTGCTGCCAGCTCGCCACAAACCACCCACCCCTCTACGTTCCACGCCACGCTGGCCATGTGCATGGGGAAACATATGCTGAGTTTCCACCTGCCGATTATCAGCACCGATTATGGTATTTAGCACCGACGACCGATTATGGGATTTTTGTGTGCAATTGCATTACACAATATGGCGACCCACTTCTGAAGCCACTGATGAAATCAAAACAAGTAGAATAAATCGCTGGCATCGATCAAAAATCGGTCGGTGACAACCTTCATTTCCGTTTTTTCTCACCACCACCAAGATATATATATATATATATCTTGATTTAGGCAGGGTTAGTCTTCAGGCCTATCAGGTCCGATACTATAGAGGAAACCCATGAAAGTTTAGGGTCTGAGCCCGTATCCCATCGAGTTTGAATCACATAGTAATTCACAAGGCAAAGCCGAGTGAATTACTACGTGATTCAAATGAGATGGGATCGAGCTCTGACCCTTAACTTGAATGGGTTTCTGAATTTATCTCACCCTTAATATTGACTAATGGGCTAACATTTGTGACATTATCCCCCATTGGATATTTTTCATAAATATCTAATAGGTATTAGATACGAGTTCCCAATGTTAAGTCTATGGAGAAAAAATATCAGGGGTGAGATAAATATTGAATAATCGGTGCACATGGAACACATAATCGGTCGTCAGGTGGAAACAGAGTGTGTGCTTTGGGGTAAACGATTTTTAGCCCAGACGAATTCGCAAGGAGGACCAATGACCGATTTTCGTACGGACGGCACTATCAGGCCTTTTTCCGTAGGCCGGTGTCGCACCCTATCTCCCTAGTTACGCCACGGCTGAAGCCAAACATTCACTTCGCAACGTATTCTTTAGCATTGGATCAATCAGTATATGAGCGTAATATGATCATAAGACCTATGTATCTCATTTCCAGAGAAATAACAAAGATTTCATGGTATTCTATGGTATTCCAGCTACAATTTGATGTATCATACATGCATATCACTTCAATGATACTTTAGATATACCTTAGATAACACAGGGACACCAAAACTGCATACACACTAATACATTGGCAGGTTTGGCTTTAATATGCTTATCTTTTTCCAAGTTAAAACCAAGATGATTATCAACTATAAAGTTTAGACAGCCCAGACTTGTTAATACAATGCCCTAGTTTGCTCCAACAATTTAATCTGTCAAAAAACAACACTCCTGTAATCACACCCACCGTTCACACTTTAGGTGTGATTGCTGTGTTCCCTATACACATATGGCCGGACCTAGCAGTGCTTGTCCGAGCGGCCGCGTAACTAGGCAGTGGGCCGTTAGGCGGCGCTGAACGGCAACACCTGTATTGGCAACCAACCCTTGTCTGCGCTAATCTACGATATAGGAGTTCGTCAAGTTAAATCCCAAATAGTAAGTATTCATAGCTTACCAAATTGATAAAGAAACCAACGTATATATGTTCATTATACCGCATTTTGATAAAAAAATAAAAAATACACAGGAAAGGAAATAAGAAAATGGAAAAATGGCTTCGATATCACGATATAACACACTCTCCAGCAGTCAAACATTCTGGCAGGAGAAACAGATAGACAGACAGACAGACATGTCCCTGTATTGGGTCAGGCAATTAAGCTCTGTTAACTAATTCTAAAAATTAGGCCCCGCCCACAAGCACGTGTGGGTCGGGGCATACAGGTGGATACATCGGGTGAGGTGTAGGGTACGGTCGCAACCAGCTGACTAGGCCTGGACCACCTATATAACCATTCTGAGCACTGTGTACGCTTCATTGACTGTCTGAGTCTCAGTGAGAACACATGTACCCGGCTGTGTTTAGTAGGGTGAAACTGGAATACACAACTACACAACATGACACATTGTTAGAGTGAGTATGATGAGTAATACTTTATAAGTTATACCTTAGAGTTATAGATTTGGTGGGCAATTATACTGTATAAATCTGTATGTAGAGCAATGCCTGCCTGTCACTGTGTGTTTGACTGGACTGTGGGAGCACATGTATGTGTGTCTGTCACACACAATGTCGACCTGTGAGATTCTCTGTGTGCATACTGTATCTGTATGTATCTATATTTTCCTATCTGTGTCTGTGTATCTGTGTCTGGTTATCCCTCTGAATACGTTCCACAATTCCTCATATTGAAGGAAATAGTTACTCTGCCTTTATTTTTAATGAATTTCTCATCAAGACTCATTTCTGTACTTCATCTTTAACCCAACCAGATCAACGAAACGTAGCTCTGGTGGCCAGTGTACTGTATGTGCACATTTATTATCGGCGGGGTTTTCGTCGGCAGGTGGAGACACCACATTAGGCACGCTGGCCCGCCCTACAGGTAAAACGATCCCAAGCACTAAGCATGCATCGGGGAACGTATTGCACAAGTGGATGGGGTGGCGGAGGTGCCAAGGGTCTCATTGTCCGGTGGCGGCGGGCAGACTGGCTGTGTTCCGCCTTGCTGGGCCGTGGTGCAACCACCAG
This sequence comes from Alentia gelatinosa, assembly GCA_950022655.1. Classification (NCBI taxonomy): domain Eukaryota; kingdom Metazoa; phylum Annelida; class Polychaeta; order Phyllodocida; family Polynoidae; genus Alentia; species Alentia gelatinosa. Next base: position 65,925,279 of record OX465583.1, on the reverse strand, counting down.
ACCGTTATTCCGATCACCCTGAGCGAGGCGAGCGAAAAGGATCAAAGCTGGCAGGTGGGCGGGTGCAGGGGCTACCGCGGACACGGTGCAAATCGATGGGTTCAGCTGGGTGCATACCTACAGCGTGAAGGTACGGTTCAAGGGGTTCGGGTACGGGTGGAATCCCAGGTACATCGGTGTACTTACCTGCAGACAAGATTATCTAAATAACCTGAAAGAAACATAGATAATCGGACCAACGTAGGCATAGATTCCATGGGCGATGGAGCAAGACCTAGGGGCCGTTTGATAATCTAGGATCGTACATGAAGACCCTTTTCGGTATTCCTTGATGATATTTAAGTTTGTTCACTAAGACAGTATTAGCCGTCCATAAGGTAATCCATAAGTGTTGAATGAGGTTTATTCACATAGTGAAATATTGTAGTTGGGCTACAAGGATTCTTCAAGATATTTTAACAACATTATCCCTGGGTCTCCTTGGCGTACAGAAAAGGGTCTACATGTACGATCCGCATAGGTTTAGATTCCTAAGAAAGAAATTGATGAGTGTTTGGTCTGTGTCCTCGTTCGCTTTAAAGTTTGGAGTGCAAAGTAATATGAACGAGGCGCTAGCCGAGTGAATAATCTGAATCACTCCAAAGGAAATGGTGGACAGGGACTCAGACCAAGCACGAATATGTTTCTGATTATATCGTAGCCTGGAAATATTTGTCTGTCTATCACCCGATGAGTATGAGTTACCGTACTCGCGAGCCCGTTGAGATAAAAGTTGGTGATGTTAAAACTATGGACGTTTATACCAGGCTAAGATAAGGTGTTCCACTTTGGAGGGCAATGCATCCCAGAAGAAGAGCAAGACATGGGGCCCGTTTAATAATCTAGGATCGTACATGACGACCCTTTTCTGTATCCTTTAATAATAATCTAAGTTTGTTCACTAAGGCAGTATCAGCCGTCCATAAGGTCGTACATAACTGTTGAATAAAGTTGACCCACATCGTCCCTGGGTCTCGTTGGCGTACAGAAAAGGGTCTACATGTAGTATCCTAGATTATTAAACGAGCCCCTGATTACCTAAAACCATTCCTTTTGGTTGAGTAATTGAAAGTAAAAAAGGCAGCACTTATTGGCCGTAAAACCTTATAATTCGTTCATATTGAAATTTATCATTGACTCTCTCTGTAAGCATTTAATCCAAATAATTAGATGCAGCACTACACTATCCAGTCAGTTGAAAGGGTAGTGTGGAAACAGGTAGAGTTCGTCGACCGGGAGGGGGGGTACACCTCACCTGAGAACAGGGGTCACACCGTACCCCTCCCTGTACGTGCCACACCTGGGAACAGGTGAGTGAGCCTCATTACGGCCACGTGACCTCTGACATGCGCAGACACCACCTTTGTCAATATTCACAAAGACCCACGCCCAAAACCATGGTCGCGTGTCCCAGCGTTTACACTAGACGACTAAATATGTTACGACTGTATATCGTCAAGCCAGTAGTCGTCAGGTGGTGCTCTAACCCAACGTTTACACTAGACGACTAAATATGTGGCGACTGTAGATCGTTAAGTCAGTAGTCGTCAGGTGGTGCTCTAACCCAACGTTTACACTAGACGACTAAATATGTGGCGACTGTAGATCGTTAAGTCAGTAGTCGTCAGGTGGTGCTCTAACCCAACGTTTACACTAGACGACTAAATATGTTTCGACTGTAGATCGTCAAGTCAGTAGTCGTCAGGTGGTGCACTAACCCAGCATTTACACAAGACGACTAAATATGTGGCGACTGTGGATCGTCAAGCCAGTAGTTGTCAGGTGGTGCCCTAACCCAACGTTTACACTAGACGACTAGATATGTGACGACTGTAGATCGTCAAGCCAGTAGTTGTCAGGTGGTGCCCTAACTCAACGTTTACACTAGACGACTAAATATGTTACGACTGTAGATCGTTAAGTCAGTAGTCGTCAGATGGTGCACTAACCCAGCGTTTACACGAGACGACTAAATATGTTACGACTGTAGATCGTCAAGTCAGTAGTCGTCAGGTGGTGCACTAACCCAACTTTTACACTAGACGACTAAATATGTTACGACTGTAGATCGTCAAGTCAGTAGTCGTCAGGTGGTGCACTAACCCAGCATTTACACAAGACGACTAAATATGTGGCGACTGTAGATCGTCAAGCCAGTAGTCGTCAGGTGGTGCCCTAACTGTGCCGCCTGTGTAGACGACTTATTCGAACTGGATAGAAATAGTCACAGGCATCAGAGCGTGTCCAATAGTCGTCTGGTGGTACCAAATTGAATAATCTGACATAATCAGACGATCTGCAGTCGCCATGTGCTTGGCGTTTACAATAGATGAATTCTAGCTTTTTACTGCTGAAAGTCGCCCAAAAGTTCCTCTGTACACAACGGGAGTACTCTATTTTAACACCCTGGAATCTGTTGTATCCCCCCAAGGGCAAAGGATGATGTAATTGACTTTGACATACTCTTTAAAATTTCACTTTGGGAGATCTTGGTTATCTGGAAAATTCATGTAAGTCTAAATGATAAGTCAGTTCGGAATAGCTGAAGGAACAGGTATGTCTTTCTGTGCTGACCCTGTGAATGTGTGCGTTAGGGTGAATTTCCGCCTCTAACTGCCTCTTTGAATGTATCTATGAGTACTGTTTAGTGCACCATGAGGCGTGAAATCATCGTGAAGATGATTGTTAATGTTACACACTTACATGAAACTACAGTGAGATTCATAACCTTTAGAAACATGCCATGAGTTTTGGTTGCGAAGTAATCTCACGAAGCAAAGCTCAGTGAGATTACGTAGAACACTAAAATGAATGGCGTATTTTCAGTGGCTATGGAACGAGTGTGGTTTAGATTTTATCTCACCCCTATCACTGACTAATTGGCTAACATTTTTAAAATCCACCCCCACCCCATTGAATTTTCTTTATAATACTCCATGGGCGTTGAGTACGAGCTTCCAATGTTAAGTCTATGGGAAAAAAATACCAGGGGTGAGATAAAATAGCATACGTTACCTTCTGTGTGTGTATCGGATGAACCCCTTCAGCATAATGGTCTCTTCGTTGATGCCAGAATATCTGAAAGACTGAATGATCGTAATCACGGAACAAACGTACGACACAAGAAGATTCTTGAACAGCATTCAACAGTGGGACTATGATAGCGCCTGTGTTTCTGTCGCACAACAATAGAATTCCACGGACAGTTTCGTGATCACAGTCCCTGCAGAGAGGTATGTTGGGAGGGATAATGGCAGCCTGGGAAGTACTGAGGAACAGCGTATGGCTATACACGTTGGCAGGACGTGTTCATTGCCAGGCCTGGAGCCAGACAAAAGATACCAAGTCTTTGTTGGTCAGTGGCCCTTCCTTGTGCCAAGCTGGCTATATGTGGATGTTCATGCCATGGTGCTGTGACCAGGGGACCAAGTCGTTCTCACGTACCCTGCCACGTGAAACGAGGCTGTTTTACCTTCTCTGTTCATGAATTAACACAAAGTACACGCCAGTTTATCCAGATAGTGAGGGTGGAGCTTTTTTCTTTCTCTTTTTAATCGAAATGATTCGCCTGTAAGAATACAATGCGATCTACCACCATTACCCTCTTTTGAAGATATACAAATAGTTGATTTTATATCGAGAGAATAATGATAATGATAATAATGATATATATATATATATATATATATATATATATATATATATATATATATATATATATATATATATATATATATATATAGATATGTGTATACTAAAGTAAAACATACATTTGGATACAAACATCCACTATTGTTGCTCCATATCTTCCAAACATTCAAATGGGTCATTCGAATCAATATATATCAAATGATGACGGGATGAGATGAAATAGGTACGTAAGTAGCTTCCAGACTTATTTATCTACCGTAGTTTAGTCAGATACATTCCGAAATGGTTGTAAGTTTGGAACAACGATCTGTGTGTCACAGGGTGGTTTTGAAAAGATGCCAAGTTATATTGTTTGATGGAAAAGGCTCTTAGTCGCGACAATTGGAAATCCTCCAGCGGAACTGATGACTCACCATGCACCTATACGTAAATATTGTTTCTAAGACACAGCCATCCCACGATACACGATTTCCATGCTATCTTATAGTTATGTACCTTAGTATAGTCAGTGTTCAATGTTGGTAGTGTGTATTAGGAATCTGTTGTTCAAAGCAGCATGTCTTTGGCCGCTTGTAGCTGCTTTCATGTTGTGCATGACTCATTCCGCTTTCTTTGTTTCTTTCTCACGATGTACCCAAGTCCCTGACCTTTGTCGTTCTTCATATCCCAAACTTGTTCTCACCTCTAGTATTTTTCCCAATAGACTTAACATTGAGAACTCGTACTCAATACCCAGGGAGTATTCAGAAGAAAATACTCAATAGGAGATTATGCCAGAAATATTAGCCAATAAATCAATGTGAGGGGTCAGAAACCCATTCAAGTTTACGATCAGAGCTTGACCCCATCTCGTTTGGATCGCTACGTTATTCACGTGGTTTCATCTTGGAAATTACTATGCTATTCAAACTCGATGGGAAATGAGTTCTGACCGTAAACTTAAAGAGGTTTCCTCTATACTACCTGCTTTTCGAGAAGGCAATAGATATCCCAGTGTGTTGCACAATTATCAACTACAGGTCTGTCAATAAACGACTGCAAGGGCCTCACAACTACAAATGAACTGTATAATGATTTACCAAAGTATATATGAACTTTGTAGCTTTATACCTCATCCTCTCCTCATATTCCAAATCATAACTGTTATTGTGTGTGAAACAAGTGTGGATTACTAATTTCATGAAAGACCCATTCAAATACCCTTTTTTTTAAAGTATAATATTTCTATAAAAACCTATTTTGAGATATACGCAGGCTGGTAACTGCACCTACATCAGGAGGGAGACAGAAGCATCAGAGTATGAGAATAATTAAGTGATACTCACACACAGGATAATCTCCATGTTGTAGACCCTTGAGAATGCTCCTCATGATGCCTGCTTGTAGATATCCCTTTGTGTTGTGAGACCTTGGAAAGACATAATATAATCGCTGAAGAATAGAAAACTGTGGGTGCTATATATGTACAGGTACAATAGTTCTAACAAATTAGAGAAGGCATACAGCAAGAATAAATCGCCTATGCTGCCTTGATGAAGCCGGAGACACACCAAGCGAAAAACGGCTGCGATCTCGGAAGTCGCCAACCCAAGTATGTGAAATACTAATTCAGAAAAGTATGCCCCACCAATAATTTAGCGTCTTGAATACTTGATTCCATATAGTCGATGTCACTCCCGATGTGGTCAAGATGTACTCTTGTTTAAGTCCTGCCATCAAAACTGACCTTTGTCTGGTCTCTGTCTGGAAGCCATCGGCACAATGGAATATGGTTTGTGGGCGTCAGAACCATAACTGGAGTACATCTGAACCACATCGGGAGTGAAATAGGTTATATGGAATCAAGCCTTTAGAAACAATAATCAGGTTAAATATGCAATAATAGCTCACTTAGACACCATTTTGTGTTGGCGATTCCGGGAATTGCCGCGTTTCTCGCTTGGTGTGTGTCCGGCAGAAGAGCAGGAAACGGTGTGCATGGTAACGGGGAGTGGTGGGCCACATGGAGGACTGAAGCCACTCTCAATGTGGCTTCTGAAACACTCCCCTCACCACTCCCCGACCAGACGTACCGGCCACTCCCTTGTCTACCAGTCCAGACGTATTTAGTTGTCACAGGTTGTAAGGGACAGATGGGAAGACCCTGATTCTGAATCAATGAGAAATGTGTTTTTTTTAAGATACAGCACTTTCGTCACAAAGGTTATGATTGATTGTGAATTCAGTGCCATTTTATTATTATTATTTGTGTTGTTTATCCTGCAGGGATATCAGAACGTATTTCGGTTTGCTTTGACCCTGCAGCAATACGAAGTTACAATAATCATTTCCTAGGTTGCATCTTTGACATACTCACTAGTATATATTTACAGGTGCATTTGGATCGAAATAGTTATAGTCAGATACTCATTGAAGAGCAACCCTCAAAGGGTCAGATCTATACACGACAACTGTGACTAGTTGTCAATTGAGTTGATTGGATTAGAGAACGTAAAAAAATAGATATTTCAGATCTTTCCATGGCTTGCTTTTAATGTGGCAGGATATCCTAAGCTTAAACATTTAATGAGAGTATTTCTTCATTTACCTAGACTATATGTAGGTACTCTGATCCCAGTTATCGTGTTAATGATGGTTAAAAACAATGTGGTATAAGGCACAGAGTGATTGCTAGTTCCGCCATCATCCACCAGGATATTGTAGTATAGCGCCACTGTATTCGGGGGACAACCACTATGTTCTGCTGTCATAATATATAAAAAGCTGTGAGACAATCTAAAACCGTTTTATGGCAACCCCCCAGATTATTTTTTAGGTAAAATGCATTGATTAAGGACCCACCACAAGGTGTATTGTTTAGCATCGGGGGAAAGGTGGCCACCTCCATAAGAAAATAGCTATGTGCCCTGTATAAAGGCCTTATTTCATCATATATATATATATATATACACATATACATTTACATGTATATATATGTATGCTCATTGAACACCCGTTTCTTCACCATGGTCTTCATTCGCCATCGGGGATTTCACCATTTAAGCGTTCACCGGAAGTGACGTATTGTGGTGGCACGCACGCCCTCTGGCGGCGTCATGACAACCCGAATCGATGGGGCATGACGTCACCGGTGCAGCGTGGAGGTAGCGGCGCCACCTTGGCCCCACTCGCCACACCCTCTGTCTGGCACCGCCACCTCCACGGGTAGGGGGATGGCGGGTGGGAGGGGGGTGGGTGGGAGGGGGGAATGGCGGGTGGGAGGGGGTAATGAGCACCCTCCCCCAACCCATCCTGTGAAAGGGAGGGAGGTTGGAGGAGGGCGGGTGATGGGTGGTTTGTGTTTGGGCACCGCCCTCACTCCAATGTCATATCATCTTTAATATTACACCGAATCTCATTTCATCGAATATACAATAACGACACTAGATTAAGGGTGATACCACTGAGTTATCATCATCATACGTGGTATTTTCCCTCTTTGAAATTATAAGCAAATACTCTTGGCAAAAATCTGTTTACCGGTCTAATGGTCACACTGGCTATAACTATACTTCGTAAATGGAATTTATGGTTATGTTAAGATACATGTAAATGGAACGTTTGAATTTACGGTTATGTTCAGATTCAAATTGCAATGCTTTCCATTGTCTATCCTATCTTCGTTCAGGGGAATAACTGGAAAGTCTCCAGGTCGCATGCCCACCACAAATTCCACCCTAATGAAGCTTACCCACTCCTCCCACCCCCTTGGCCTTGTCGTACGGTACGACGACTATTAACACCCGGTCTAATGTACCCCGCCCGCCCCGTCCTCCACCCATCCCTCAGTCTGCAGTCAGCTGAGCCAGCTCCCGTTTCAATACGCCCGTCTGCCTGGCCGTGAACGTGCAGTCTGAACCGAGTGATCTTTTACCGTCACAAAACACACACACACGTGCTGGCATAGACTGTCCCCAGTCCCTGTATCCCTCTGCCTACTCCACCCTAGACTAGCCTCAGTCCCTGTATCCTATCGCCTACCCCACCCCTCCTCTCCTCAATAACTGTATCCCTCCGCCTACTCCATCCCTCCTCTCCTCGATACCTGTATCCCTCCGCCTATTCCACCCCTCCTCTCCTCAATACTTGTATCCCTCCGCCTACTCCACCCCTCCTCTCCTCGATACCTGTATCCCTCCGCCTACTCCACCCCTCCTCTCCTCAATACCTGTATCCCTCCGCCTACTCCACCCCTCCTCTCCTCGATACCTGTATCCCTCCGCCTACTCCACCCCTCCTCTCCTCGATACCTATATCCCTCCGCCTACTCCACCCCTCCTCTCCTCGATACCTGTATCCCGCCGCCTAGTCCACCCCTCCTCTCCTCGATACCTATGTCCCTCCGCCTACTCCACCCCTCCTCTCCTCGATACCTGTATCCCGCCGCCTACTCCACCCATCCTCTCCTCGATACTTGTATCCCTCTGCCTACTCCACCCCTCCTCTCCTCGATACAGGGACTGGTCAAATCGGTAATGGTGTCCGATTTCTGGCGCTGGTTAACGCCAGGCTTGTCCAACACTCTCCATGGCAGAGTTCCTTGTTACTGGTCAGGATATCTGCTTGGAGATCGATATCCGGGATCGTCTAAGTTTACCCCTGGCTTCAGCCCGGCCTCTACCCCTCCACCTACTCCTCACTGGGGTTTTAATTGTTAACACAGTCCAAAGGTCGTCCATAGGTGGGATTTATTGCTCTGATAACATAGCACCCAGGGAACTAGAGGAGGGAGAAGGGGAGGTGTAGGAGGAGGTGTAGGGTTACAGGGAGTGGCTGCGGTTGTAATCTACAGGGGGTTTCGTTCCTAATGGACAAGTCTTTGATTCCTGGAGCAGTCACACTGCAACATACTTTATCGTAATTTTGTTTAATCATGAATGTCCATAATCAAAGACTTGTTGATTCCTGGACCAGTCACACTGCAACATACTCTATCGTAATTTTGTTTAATCATGAATGTCCATAATCTAAGACTTGAGCAAGTCTAGTGCTGGCATGACGGCAGGCAGCCTGGCGCCGCCGCCGCCGCCGCCACACCGTCAATGCCGGCCGCGATGCCGTGATGCCGTGATGCCCCGCCTGCCGTACCACCGGTACACTGGCCACCAGAGCACCCTGATGTTAGCTCTGGTGGAGTACGATCTGCGCCACCTCGACTGGTACTCTCTTAGCTGATCTCCTTACCACTATCGCTAGCCCCAGTTACAAAATTTATGTATTCTTGGGAGAACTGTATAACTACAGAATGAATAAGAGTCTAAATTAAAAAAAAAATCAGAGTCTCTAAGGGGCCATCCATAAAGTACGTACGCACTGAGTGGGGTAAAAAATTTGGGAAATTTTGCGTATGCTCCCTCTTTGTTCTATTGCGTACAAGATTGGAAGGGGGGTGGGATGGGGGAAACAAATTTCAGAAATTCTGCATACTTTATGGATGGCCCCTAATGGAAGCCTGAATCATTCTTCAAGCAGATTTTTTTGTCGTGGGTTTATTCTCGCAATGCTGGCTATTGTGGTTGGAGATTGCACTACTCTCGAAGCCCCTTATTCACGATATCCTTTTCTTTCATGGGTAATTAGATAAAGGGGCCGGAAAGATAGACTATGCTATCAATTATATAATCTATTAATGTCTTGTAGTGAGTATTCATAGTTTATATTTCACAATATCGAAAGTTGTACTCTGCTTCGAGTTATATGTATCGAGCGCTTTGGTGCAAAAGCGATTTGACCAGACCAACCTCGAAGTCGGAGACAGAGGTGGCGGCCAATCTATATCACCGGCGGACGAGGTGTGGTGGGGTAATAAGGAACTGCATCCTACCCCTCATGTAAATCTCCATACACTTAACATGATATGACTGTATGCCATGGTTATGCAATATAATATGTATATGCCACTGGTGACATATGAAGTAAAAGCATGTGATGGGGTAGGATGAAATCTAAACATCACTCAATTTCATATAATTGTTTATATGCCATTCGTTGTCTTCCGCTAAAGATATCATGCAGCTCTGCTACGTGAAATCATTCTGCAAACTTAACTCATGCCATATAAACTATCATATGCAATTTTGTGATGTTTCATGGTAGCAATGAGATCCATAGCCACTAACAATATTTCATGAGTTTGGGTTGTGGAGTAATCTCGCAAGGCAAAGCAGAGTGACATAACATAGCAATAAAAAATGAATGGCACATTGTCAGTGGCTATGGATCGAGTGCAGTTCAGATTTTATTTCACCACTATCACTGACTGATCGGCTAACATCCGTGACATTATCCCCCATTGAGTATTTCTTCTACAATACCCTATGGGCGTTCAGTACGAGTTCCCAATGTTAAGTCTACGGTGAAAAAAATACCAGGGGTGCTATGATTTAGAGATTCCCACTGGGAGGTGGTTTATGAGGAATTCTCCTCCCTTCTAATTAATGAAGAGACATCTACTGATGTTCCACATCAAATGCCATCCGAAGACCACTTTCTGAGCTGAAAAATCGACATGAAACCCTGAAGAAGGTCTACCAATCCAACACGTTGGTTATATCCTACCTGTACAAAATCTTTGATAAAAGCCACACATAACAACATTAGTGGAATCGAGAATGTTGTGTGTTAGACTCTCATAGATGTAACCCTTTTTGTAGCCTATGCTAGGGAATAATTTTTCAGGTTCCTTTGGTATGCAGATGCAAACACAACAGATCAGTAACGTTACAACCAAGGCACCAGAGGCAACACCAGGTAAAACCTTGGGACTAAGGGCGGGGAATTACTCATGGGGGCCGCACATAAAGTATGCACTGAGGTGGGTGGGGAGGGGCTAAGAAATTTGGAAATTTTACGTATGCTCCTTCTTTGTTCTATTGCCTACAATGTTGAGAGGGTGTGTGGGTGGGTACAAATTTCAAAATTTCTGCGTACATACTTTATGGATGGCCCTATACCTAATTAGGATTAGATTAAAACCGAGCACCACATCAGCATCCCTTCCCTCCTCCTTCCCGTTAAACTGCTGCTCTACCACCATCCCCGCCCCCTCCCCCGCCTCCCCGCTCACTGGAGACTGCCTTACCTGTGCGCAAACTGGCGCCGGAATGTCTGGAGCTGCTCTTTGATCTCGGCGTCTTCATCAGGATGTCGTCTGCCCCTCTGAACACCAGGTGTCGCCTCAGCGCCGCCGCTGCTGCTGCTGCTGCTGCTGCTGCTGTCAGTGAAAGGCTTTTGTGATGGGGAAAATCTGGTCTGCAAAATGTCTATGTCACTGCCGCTCTGATCTGAACTTTTTTCTGGTTCTCCGGTGGAATGATAACGACATCAATGTTTTTGGTCTTGTTTCTTCATCTTCTGAGATTCATATTGGTATTCACGTACCCGGATAGTCTAAATATGTCATTGCTGTGATATCCCAGTTCCTATAGACAGCACAGCCGGAACATCATGGTGAATATGTAGTAGAGGGAAACTATGTTCCGGTGAAAGAAAGTCAAAGTTACGAGGTAAGGCTTGGAAGAATTACTGCCCGAGGTCTTGAAAACCTCCTCCTCATGGTTATCATTTAGAGTCCCAGTGAGAATCAGATAACGGGCGTGTATTGTCTGAGTGTAGGTTGGCGCTGCGTGGTGGAAGCCCGGTTAATGATAATCTAAGACCAGATGGCACGGCGACGCCAGCGCCACCAGTGGCGTGTCGGGGAGGTGTGGGTGATGGGGTGCGTGTGGCGCCGTCCTTCCCGTTACCTGACACAGGTGTGCCTCGTCTCCCTCCCGGCGCCGCCCCCCACCAGTCAGCGGGGGTGGAGGGAGACCGGGCCTGGAGGCATGCCGTGTCGGCGGCGACGGCGGCGGCGGCGGCGGCGGGTAATTATTAGACGATACCCGGGCGCTATCACCAACTAGAGTTCATTCTCGGCGTGCCATGTTTATCGGGGCACGATCAACATTCTCAGCACGCCAGCCAGCAACCCCGGTGGTATCTGATGGAAGCATGCGTGATGCTGCAACCTTCCTCCTGTACCCTCCATCCTGTATTCCGCAGAATAAAACAAACAATAAAGCAGGTGCCCCCGGACGTATCTTCACTGTCGTGAGGAGGAGGAGGAAGGGGACCGGGGACAGGTGTGTCCAGGCGCCGGCACCTCCCTGGGGTTGGTGCCGGGGAAGGCGGGCTGGTGGGTCCCGTCTCCTGTTATTCCTCCTGTGTATGTATGTGTACGACACGCGGCGGCCCGCTGGAGGTGCTCTGAGCCGGCCGTCGGGGGGCCTCTGACGGCGGGTCTTCTCCCGTCCTCCAGGGTCTCACGGGCACGGGCTGGTGGCTTACTGGAGGAAGGAAATGCGGTCCAGAAATATAACGATGTCACCCGCCAACGTGTCGTGGGGTTGATCAACAGGAGACTGCGGCGGGGACGGTGGCGGCAGCGCCCGGTCTCTCCGAGTCCTCCAGCCGGGAGCGGGGGACCCAGACACCGGCACCGGGCTCCTACCCCGCCCGCCCTCTCACCAGGAGGCACCACTGAGCGGCCAGGTGGGCAGAGGTGTGTCTGAGACCAGGTGAGACCCCGCCTTATATACCCCCTCACCTGGGTGGAATCCTCATGAAAGGGGCGGGGGCGGGGCAGGCGGAGGGGCGGGAGGCCCTGTGGTGGGTGGGGGTGTTGGAGGGGAGGACGGGGGTGTGGTGTCAGGCAGTGTGACCGTGGAAGGCTTTCCGAACCCCATCGCTCGATAGTGCTATATATTGACTATTAGGCCAAGCTTTGGGAAAGCATTCGTCGTCTTTCCAGCCCATTAAAAGCAGAATAAACTGTAAAGAGGTTCTATGAATAAATATGTGTCTGGAATAGTATATATCATGCAGGTTACTTTTATTCGTTTGAAGGAATACTTACAGGAATTGTGGTTAATGATATGAGTTGTATATACATGTAGTCTAAAAGTGAGTCGGAGAAAAAGAAATCCTAAGAATATATGGAAGATCGCCCATAGTGTATATTGTTGTCGTAAATCATTTCCTCAATAAAAAAATCAAACATTGATCTCGAGTATATCATAGCTACACAGATACTAAAGGAGCGAACTGATCATGTTTTATTAATGTCTTCATATCCAACACAAAGGACCAAGGCTGATTAGCAACAGATGAGACCACAGTCTTTATCATGGACACAGAGTGATTGCTAGTTCCGCCATTATCCAATAGGAAATTGTGAGATAGTGCCCCTGTAGTCGGGGGACAACCACTATCATCTGCTACTATAATCTATAGATAATCGTGAGACTATAGAGGAGACATATGAAAATTTAGGGTCGGACCTCATATCCCATCGAGTTTGAATCGCATAGTAATCACAAGGTAAAGCCGCGTGAATTACGTAACGATTTAAACAAGATGGGATCAAGCTCTGAACCTAAACTTGAATGTGTTTCTAAATTCATCTCACCCCTCACATTGACTAATGGGCTAACATTTATGACATAATCCCCCATGGGATATTTTCCCTAAATATCTCATGGGCGTTGGATACGAGTTCCCAATGTTAAGTCTATGGAGAAGAAAATACCAGGGGTGAGGTAAAAGGCTGAAACCTCTCTATGACAAGCCAAAAATATTTGAAAATCAAAATCCATTGATAACTGGACAACTGGTGTTTTGTTTGTCATTTTGGTCAAGATGGCCGTTTCCATAACGCAATGGCTATGTGCCCTGTAACCGGGTATCACGGACATCGTGTGTGAACAGACGGGGACCCCGTGCACGCCGAGCCTGTGAACCGGAGATGGCCGACCATTCAGCCTCGTAGTACCTGGCAGGGTGCCCGTCTAGACTACGCCACCCCCACCTGGTGTCAGGACGACCAACCTTTAAACTGGTCACACCTCCCACCTGCCACGCCACACTGGATCTCAGACCAATATATCAATACTATACGCCGGTATCTCCTCACAGATATATCAATCTCAATCAACCTGCAATATAAACCATCAGATTCCTCAAATAACATTGAGAGACAATCTCCATGCATGCAATTATATAGAACGTCCTGACCATGCTGTACAAGCTACACAACGAGAATATATTGGATAATTTAGTCAATGCGTACGGAATAGTGTTCCTTACGGCAAAATACGGAACACTATTCCGTACGGTATTTTTTAGGTCATATGGTGAAACGGTGCGGATATATATGCAGTATTAAAGAAGAAACCAACAAGTTTTGTGTCGAAGTCGTCATTCTCCACGAGTTTGATGCGGTGTGATATGAACGAGACAGCAACCGAGTGAATATCACATAGCATTCAAACGAGTTGGAGAATGACTTCTTTGGCCAAAACAAGTTGCTTTCTGTATTTATCTCACCCCTATACACACTAAAAGATTGGACAGCACACAGGATACAGACCATGGAGAACGGACTGCAATATTCGTAGGGGCATGGAGAACAAGTTCCCAATGTTAAGCCTATGGACGTTTATTCCAGGGGTGAGATCAACAGCATGGGTATATATATTTATAATAACGTTTTGCCACTGGAGAATATAGTTCAGCTAAGGCCTGGCGGCCATCTACTACGATAGAAATTTAGACCTCCCGATATGGCACCGATACAACAATCAAAAATCAGAGACATCGGGAAGGTGCAAAATCGTAGACATACGTCTAGACATGCCACAATCCACCATGCATTGTATGGGGGTTTTATCGGTGTCTAATCGCAGAAACGTGGTCAACTGCCCCGATATTAGGTGTCTTTCCGACGCGATTTTGAATTTTTATCGAGAGGTGCATTTTAGACCATATCGGAGCCATATCGTAGTAGGTGGACGCCGGCCTTAGGTTACACATGTAGGCCTAAGCATTGCATCTTTTGGGTCTGGCTCTATACACTATACATTGTCACTGTCATCCCCCCCCCCCCCCCCGCCCCTCCTCCCTGCATGGCGCTGGGTCTCGGGCGCTGACGTGCTGTTGTGTTTGGTTTTCCCTGATTAAAGCCTTCATGAATAATCCGTGTCGGTGAGGGGGTCGCTGGCAGCCCTGCCTTACCTGAGCACCTTCCCTCTTTACGAGGATCAATGCTGGCGGATGGCACCAGGTAGGGCTGCACTCGGTGACCCGCAACCCCCCCCCCCCCCCTCAGTCGTAGACCCTACCCACTTACCCCACCCCACCCCACCCCACCCCACCCACCCAGCCCCTCCCACCCCACACGTACCTGCCAGGTGTGCTAGGACTGTCACTCCATAAATGGCATTCTAAAAATGTAAATTCATTGTTAAGGAGATCATGTCAGATGCTTATTTAGGCATTTGAGTGTATCTTTGACCGAGGATGAGGGTGAACTCGACACTAATTTAAGTCCAGTACCAGAGATACACATATGGATATACCAATGTGTAGCTATATATGTCCCAGCAGCTTATAAGACATCGACCCGACGGCTGTGCCCGATTCTACCTTTGCTCGACGGATCCGTCGGGTCTGTGACATTCTGCGTCAATCGGGTCTATGTACGCACTTCACCAACCCGATTTTATTACCTTTCCCGACGCGTCGGGCATTACTACCATGTCAGATATGACCGACTCTCGCCGACCTTAAGATTTCGGTGTATGCACTTCACTGACTGTTGCCGATTCTGAGCAGGACGTTTAAATAGAGATGCAATCCATCCCCCAGTCAGATTTAGAAGTGCCTAATATCGCTTCGTAGGTGAGACAGAGCCGATTATAGATCTGAAACCCGTTTTCTGATATTCTAAAGAGAACAGAAGTTATTAAACTTTGCAATATTACCTATATATATCTATCATCCGGCCGGGGCCTAATCGGGCCCGGCTCCCGGTCGCTCTCTTTGATCTCTTTGATCTCATTTGGGGTATATTTACGAGGTTTTAAAAGGAGGAGGTGTGATCGGGAATAATGGGGATGTCGATGTCTTATAGGTATAAGACACCAAAATTTAATTCCTGACTATCACCGAGCCGATGGTCGGGAAGAATCGGGAACAAATTTTGGTGTTTTATAGGCTTAAAACATATAAATACACCAAGGTGTAGCTATATGTCCCAGCAGCTGCAGCAACACTTGTAAAGCCTATAAGACATCAACCCGATGACTGTGCCCGATTCACGCACTTTCGCCGACTGTTTCCGATTCTGAGCAGGCCGTTTAAATAGTGATACTACCTATTCCCCTGTCCGATTTACAAGTGCCTTATAGGGGAGACATTAGCAATTATAGATCTGAAAACTGTTTTTTAATATCTTAGATAGAACAGAAGTTATTGAATGTTGCATTATTACCTATATATACCTATCACCTGCCCCAGGGCCCAGCCAGACTCGGCTCCTTGCTAATCTCTTTGATCTCATCCTGGATCAATTTACAAGGTTATAAAAGGAGGAGGTATGATCGGGAATAGTGAGGGTATCTGGTTGTCGATGTCTTATAGGTATAAGACATCAAAATTGTATTCCCGACTCTCACCGATCCGATGGTCGGGATGAATCGGGAACAAATGTCGATGTCTTATAGGCTGAAGAACTAGACAACCACATACAGGTATATCTTAGCCTAAGGTCATGCTCTTCATATCAACATTTTATAGCGGTTTTCATATGCGACATTCGTATTTTAAAAAGCTATCAGATGCAGATACTTTGGAGGTTTCCCAGAAACGGTGGTCATGATTACTTATGGAATAAGGGACACACTCTAAAGAATGGCGAGCACAGAGCGAACAGACAGACACAGCACAGCCTTTTGCTGAAGTGCAATTCACACGGAGGGATTCATGTATCTCACAGGGTTCAAAATCTCATGAGATTCCGTACCTTGTTAGGGGTAAATGTCGCCAGCAATTGTAGGGGAAAAACATGTCTCTGAGAAATGGAACCCTACAATTTAGACGAAGAGATTGTGTTTGAGTAAAAAATCTCATCAGGATTTGTCTCAGACAAATTACCCTATGGTGTACATTAATCCCATCGTGTGAATCCCGCTTAATAAGACTTGTAATAACAGAAAAGTAGAGGATTGCCAGTGCACCTTATTGTAGTATAACCATGAGATGATATATCTTAACTTGGCGCACACAGTACGCCATTTTACGCTGGAAGACGAAAACGGCACCGATTAATTAAGTTCTTCTAAAAGTCTGTTGGTGGTGGCCAACGACTCTACGTCGGCATCAAGTCATCGGTGCGGATGCAGTGTATACCTTGTTTCTCTTTCATTTCACATGCCCATACCGATTTAATGTTCGTGCTGAAACCTTGAGTCTCACGTTAAATCGTGTTGATTCTGTCGGTCGTCTCTGCACAATTAATCGGTGAGCATTTCTCTAAATTTCTTGTCTCCATTCACCGATCCGGCGTCGGTGTACAATTAAAATCGCTTGGTGTTTCCCGCCTGCAGATTGGTGGCGAATAGTAGGTCACTGGAAGATGGCTTTTAGCTTGTTTCTCTTGCATTTCTTTTATCAGTATGTGTTTATTCAACAAATCCATAAGATAAATATGTGCAAAAACAGTACGAGACAGGTATTTACAAAATAAAGTAGCAGGGGCGAAGTTTTTATCCTTGTTCAAGCATTTCGCTAAATTACCATATATCATATAGTTAGCAAATATTCTTTACCATAAATTTTGAAATTATCGACCTATCCTTTTCTTTGCATTTCAAAAGGTAATTTTTCCGAAAGCTTAATTCCAATATAGAGCTCAATTTTCAAATCTATACTTTTATTTAGTATTATACCCAGATATCTTTAGTAATCAATTGTCCCTACTACATTTCTCCCCATCATGATATTAAAATTTGTTTCAGTCGTATTTTTTTCAAATGACTTAGGCCCGGCGTCCACCTACTTCGATATTGCTCCGATATGGTCTACGATACACCTCCCGATGAAAAATCAAAATCGCGTTGGAAAGACACCTAATATCGGGGCAGTTGACCACATTTCTGCGATTAGACACCGATGAAAACCCCATTCAATGCATGGGGGATTGGCATGTCTAGTCAAATGTCTACGATTTTGCACCTTCCCGATGTGTCTCCGATATTTGCTTTTTGTTTCGGTGCCATATCGGTAGGTCTAAATTTCTGTTATAGTAGGTGGACGCCAGGCCTTATACTCAAATGTTAAAACCTCTACTGTTTCTAAGTAACTAAGTTTTTTTCAGATGTCAAAAGCTTTTTTAAAATCGATATAAATTGCGCAAATTATTTCTGTATTATCTCTGTTAGGATATTGTTAGTCAACACGAGGGTTCCTTGCGCTGTAGATCTGCCTGGTAAAAAATAAATTGAGATGGAGATATCAAACTATTTACTTGACAATAATGCAATAACATTTTGTGTAATACTTTCTCAAACACTTTCGAGATAAACGACAAGACAGGAATCGGTCGCCAGTTACCAAAATCAATTAAGCTCCCATCTTTAGGCAAAGACGTTATCACTGCCGTTTTTAATATATCTGGGAAATATTAATTTGCATTGATCGTATTTATCATTTCTGTCAGTAATACAGGTTTTCTAGATAAAAAAAAATCGTTTAGCACCCCTGATTTAACGAACGGTAGACCCGTCCTTTTTCGATTATCGAAGTTTTTAATTAGGCTTATTAAATCAGTATGAATCATTGTTAAATCCTCCTTAACATCATTGCTATATTCAGTTACCTTTTTAGGTTCATCTTCATTTGGAGAATCCTTCACCTTGACAGGTCCATACTGACGGAATTGTCCTTCAAACACAATGGCCATAACCGATGATTTAAAAAACTCTTGGATTCTGTCGGAAGGTGAAGAAGTCGGTCGACAGTGGCCTTATTGCATAATCTATGCACAATTGATCGGGGAACACTTCTTTACATGTCTTGTTTCCAATCACCGATCTGGCGTCGGTATACCCTATTATCTCTCCCCTAGTATTTCTTCCCATAAGGCCCATTTCCATTGGCCAACGAAGATTGCTTAGACTTTTTGAGTTATACAGAAAGTCTGTCGGTGGTGCCACTGACTGTGCATCGGTAAAGAAAAATCGCTGAGGGTAGTAACTTTCACTCAGTGACCTAGCGTTCACTCAGTGGTGGGTGGTGCCACATTGTATAATCTAAGAAGAAAAAGTCGTGGGGCACCTCACGACCTTGGTTGTTTCCATTGACCGATATTGGGTCCACAGTGCCAAAAGTACGTCGGTGGTTCCTGACCGTAGATCGGTGACGGTAAATCGGCCAATGGATTTAACATTGGGAACTCGTATCCAATGCCCGTTGAATATCTAGACAAAATATCCAGTCAGTGATCAACTCTTTAACACTTGTATTACAGCGCTCAGTGGTCCTAGTTGTTAACAAATGTACAACTCTAAAACTTCTTGTATCCATGTAATATGTCTGTCTATCTGCCTTATACTAACGATAGTCTACAATAGATCTCTCGATAGGCTACGATTGGAAATGGCCAAATCGTAGCCTTTCGGGAGGTCCCCGATAATTCAAATCGTGGACGTGGGTATAAATTTTAGACCGTCAGGACAGCTTTGGAGGACCGAAAACATGATCACAATTGGCTCACGGTTCAATCGGTGTATCAATTCAGACCTCAGGCAGAGCTTTGATATTGAAATATACTACAATTTTGGAAATATTGAATGAATCTGAAAAAGAGATATTTTCCCGTTAAATCACCTACAATAGGCTACAACAGGTTATAAAAAATTCAACATGTTGGATTTCATCGGGAGCTCTACGATTGGCGTTTTCAATCGCAGCCTATCGGTATTCAATTGTGAGGTTTGGTAGAGTCGATCGCATGATTTTTTCTGTCCTCACGATAGAATCAGTTTGGTGTCGGTAAGTCAATCGTAAGGCCCATCGAGACCAGCGGTCCGTTACATAAATTTTCAACGATATGACCATTGTACGATAAGATCTATCCAATGATGTACGACCTCGTGGACGATGGTAGTCCAATTTGGTTACATAAAGCCGATCGTAGGAAACACATGAATTGTTTCTAAAATTATCATTTTTTCTGACATAGATTGTAAGGGATCATAGATCTACTATGTGGAAGCTATCCACCCCCTCCCATCCACACACACTGCTTAAGACCTATTGGGTTCCAGTGTTAACATCAGCCTACTGGTATTCAAACCACAGCACAAATTTGAGCCTTAGCTATTTCAGTATATTTTAGTATTTTTTCGAGAATTTAAAAAAAAATCAAAGCTGTGTATCTTAACGTTAATAAAGCCTCATTCTAATTTTAGATCTGAATGCATGAAATAAATACATGAATCAACACCCACGACACCCTCTAGAGGTGTCGTATCTTAGGACGATTTTGGACGATATAAGACCATTTGCACGATGTAGGTCAATGTTTATGTAACGATATTTGCCATTCTCATTTGATCGTATCTTACAAAGGTCGTACGTGTACGACCAAAACCATTTATGTAACGATATGCGCCCTACGACCATTGTACGATCTTTAACATGATCTTTCAAATTTATGTAACGGGCCCCTGAATCGGCGCTGGTGGGGGTAAGCGTTAATTCATTGTCATTTGTAGTCAGAGTAGATTACATAGTCAATGTAAGCTTAAATGACACTAATAGGCTAATAATATATAAACATATTGAGGGTGTGTAACGGCAAGGGGCCATCCATAAAGTATTAACGCGGAATTTCTGTAATCTTTTACCCGCCTCCGATAGAACGAAGAAGGAGCATACGAATTTTCGATCCCTCGTCCCCCCAATCAGTACAGACGTATATTATGGATGTCCCATAATCGTGTATCACTTGAGGGTTTGTTCCCACAGTATAAATGGTCCATCGTATGAAGATATGTGGTATCAAATAGCACTCTCTAACCTCTGACCCTTATTATCCCAACGTAGAACCATCGCCACTGTACACATATACTGCCGCATTGCTACTCCTTAACTCCTTACTCCATTCACCGATCCATAGAGAAGAGTAATTCTAAATACAACCTACACGCAAATATCAATAAGAGAATTTATCTGTGTCACATATAGCTAAATGAAGATCCCTCTTTTCAATCCTCCTTAGTGGACAGTCAAATTTTCCAAAACAAAGCTTAAAATTTGGGAGAATAGTGTGAAAAAAAGACTCCAGAGTATTGTGGTGTATGGTACGAATACAAGGGTCTACAGATCTTAGTTGAAAGTGTTCCAAAAGCTCCTTTACAAATACCCGTATGTAACGATTGTTGGCGGGGTCAGGCGGGTCACGTGATGTGTCTGTTGGCCGTACACGCCGGGCACCAGTGGGTAGCGTTCGTGAATCTTTAATGTCGTCTGCTTCCAGTTTTGGCGCGGTTTTGGCGCGCTACCCACTAAGTGGACGCCCGTCGCTGGCATCCGGCTGCCCCCTAATAAAACCGCCACTCTCCTAGCAGAGATCCGGTAGTAGAGAACGCAAGAGTAAAGGGTTGGTTCCACCAACACGATGGATTTGCCTTGATATATCTTGGTATATCTTGTTCTATCTTACAGTGTCGCGATGTGTCGTATCCCCGTTGTGTCGATACGTAGCGCGCGATGTCGTGTGTCTATTTTGGTGCTCCACGACAAATAGGCACGCGATTATTCAAACCTAACCCGATTTAGCGAGACAACCAAATCGCGACTAATCTCGCTATATCTTATGTGTCGGTGGAATCAGCACTTAAAGTAGAGGTAAGGTAGGGCAACGGGTATTGAGAAAGAAATTGATGAGTGTTTGGTCTGCGTCCTCGTTCGCCATCAAGTTTGGAATGTGTAGTAATATGAATGAGGCGATAGCCGAGCAAAGATTCTGAAGCACTCCAAACGAGATAGTGAACAGGGACTCAGACCAAACACGAATATGTTTCTGGTTTATCTTACTCTAGAGGGAGCTCCTCATTCTCCTAGCGGAGATCCTGCGCTCTACTTCCTGCGGCTGCTTGAATGTCTGCACCGACCTGCCTGTTTGGGAAAAAATCTGTCCAATCTGTCAGGTTTTCAAATACCCTAAATTCTTTGCGCTTTGGGGGGAATTCTGTGTTCTACTTGTAAATAGAGATGCACATATTTATATGGTAAATGATATATACTCATTTCTGTTACAGTAAAACCCTGCTTAAGGGGACACCCTTCATTCTGAGCAGGGGTTAAATGAACTAGATGAAAATTTCTGTTCAAAGCAAATTGGCCCCTTAAGTAAGGTGTCCTAGAAGCGGGGTTTTACTGCATTTATTATCTCAAAATAAACACAGTCTCTGGGATTACTTTCTTCAGTGGAAAGCACCTCATGTGTTATTAGGTTTCGTTTTGCTCCTTCGAAAGGGCAGTCTAATCAACAGTAGATTCACATTATAAAGCGGTTTAAAGCTGAAAAAGATACAGCTAGACTGTCTGTGAATCTCATTTAACAATTTCACAACTAATAAGATATCGGTTGTTTGAGTTTGAGAACTTTTGACAGTTGCCTTGTTTTGAATCCGAAATGTTAGCTGGTCCCCTCTGTCTTTAGCAGATACTCCTGAACCACTATTGGGTTCAGGCAAAGTTTAGTTAGATTGGTTCCCTGTCCCAATGAAATTTGGGACTGGTAACGCCTTCCTCCATAATACTAGCAAATGACCTTGAACTTTTGCTGGTTCCCCACTTATTAGCAGTGGCAAGGATAACCAGCACAACCTAGCTCTGACTCTCTGCTAGGAGAGTGTCCTCATGATACCTTATTTCTACTTGTTTATGGTAAAGGATGATATAAGAATGAAGTAATGGCAACCTTTAAAATATAATTCATTACAAAGTTTCCCTAACAACCAGAGTAGTACCAGCTGAACACTGTTACCCACGATGCACCAGAAAAATGGAGGTGTTATCCATATTGCAGCAAAATATGGAAGGCGTTACCTGGCCTATAATGTGAGTAAGCACATAGGCCAGGCTTCCAGGCTAGAATTTAGTTAGTGCTAGCCCCACGAAAGATCTGCTGGGAGAGTGTCGTTGGAGACTAGCGTCCGATGGTTCAGGCAGACATGCCTGGTACGATTTTGGGGTGGGGTGGGGGAGGTGGGCGGTTGTTTGGGGGTGGGGGTGGGTTGAGGGAGGGGGAGTTGTCAATAGATCGAAACCCCGATGTGAAAATTACGATTAACTCAAATAAGCGGATGATGTAGCTTACGAGTGGGGAGCACCGAAAATAACTCGTACCAAACTGAACGCGTACTCTGTGATCAGGCACCGCGGCCACGCTCAGTGTTGGCCCAGTCTGGGTCCCCGTCCTCCCACACCGGAAAGGTTGGCCGCACTGATCCACGGCAAGGGAACGTACTCAGTGACACCGGCAACCAGCGTCATGTCTGGCTGGTTCTCGGCACGCCGGAGGAAACCAGCGAAAAGAAGTAGATGAGACACAAAGGGCAGGCCATGAAGTATGTATAGCTGTCACGTACTGCACACGTATATGGGCCACTGCGTTTTGGTCTTGAAGCAGTACGCTATGAACGAGAGACTAAGGGACGAGTGCAGTGCGACACATCGCAATACAATCACCACGACAACAACGATCCTAGGCTTTGTGTGCCTGTGAATACTTCAAACAAAGTGGTCCCGTTGCTTCTCCCAGGCGACTTCTATGGTCAGCACGCTGATCATTGGCCAGGGGTACTCCCTGACCACGCCTGGATTATAATTGGGGGAACGTTTAGTATCTTCCTGTTACTCCTGGTTGTGAAACACTCATACATTTATTATAAAGTTAGCCACGTTGGTACCAAAGGAAAATGAGCTCTAAGGTAAACCTAGAGTGACACATTAAAGTTCTTATTATAGGTACTTTTAATTATATCTGCTACTTTAATCAATAGGGCTTTAATGTTGATTACTATATGTCCATGAAGTATATACTGTAGATACGCACCGTATCGCCATATACATGTGATGTAAAAAAATATATGGAACACTGTATCATACGCGTCGACTAAAACATTAGTTGTTATGCCAAATTGCGTTAATTATTTTCATTAATTTCGGGGGTATATAGTAAATATAGAACATCCTATCATGCTTGTGCAAGCTACAAAACTTGATGATAATTCATGGTTTATATGGAACTCGGTGTAAACGGCTCGTTCCGTACAAACCATAAATTACCATCTCGTTTTGTAACTTGTACGGCATGGTCAGGACGTTCTATATGTACCTGGGCTCGTTTTTTCGGCTCGTACGGAAATCGTAAACACCTCGTTCTCTACAAACTGCGAATTAGTATCTCATTTTGTAGCTTGTACAGCATGATCAGGTCGTTCTATTTAGATACTATACACAACTGGCTTATTGTTGCTGAACGTTAGAAATATGCAGTGAAATTATTGATCTGATATATCTGATTGTATTTTGATGTACGAGTACAGTCAGCCTGTTTTCGTACTATTATATACCGGAAAATGGCGAAATTTTACCCAGTCACGTGATGTTATACCCCTAGGTCATAAATATGTCATGGGTAGCAGCGTTATGGGTGTAAGTGGTACGGTTATAATAATAGTAAGATCAGATATTGGTGAATCTACGTTCACAAAAGCCACTGATCTGTACTTACAGGATGGTTAAAGTCGAGAGACAATACATTGCAAAATATATATCATTATGTATATATAAAACCCCGCTTATCGGACACTCCGCATAAGCGGACACCCCGAGTCAACGGCCACTTTCTCTCCTAACGGTGTCCCCTATGAGTTGTTTATTTTAACTCAGTGTAAGAAGACACCCCACGGCAGGGGGCACTTTGGGCTGGTACAGAGACTGTCCGCTTACGCGCGGTTCTATTGTATATATATCAGAAATATTCCACTCGATTTCACTTTGATATACCTTCTCAGTTAGAATAAATAAATAATAAAATGTTATACGATGAAGTGAGGGATCTTTTGTTTGATTGTTGCATCTATTATTCCTTTTGATGTTCTTTGGTGTAAAAAAACAGGAATGTATACTAAATATGCCAAATCAGAAACGAGCCATAATAAAACCCACAATTTAATATACTACTACCATTCGCTTCATTGGTTACTATTCGAGGATTTGTGCAGTCACGTCTTTTAAAAAAATAATTTCAGAATGGGTTTCTGATCTTTATCTCACTGAGTGGGTTTAAGATTTTATCGGAAATGACTCACCCAATAGGCAATTGAGTATTGGATACAATACCTTCACGGCCGTGAAGTATAACTTCTTAACGTTAAGCTTATAGAACAAAATACTTGGGTGAGATATCAATCTGTACTCTGTTATGGTGGTCTACCTTTACCAGAAACCTTGAAACCATCTCTGCCTGAGACTTGATTAGATTGATATTCACAATAGGGAAATATATACACAATATCACCTCGTTTCATATACAAGCGGTCGTAATCTCCGAGGACCGGACCCGTAGTAATATCCGAGCGCATGCGAGAATATTGCACAGAGTCTGGTCCGAGGAAACTACGACCAATTTTCCCGTAAACTCCTACTTTCAAAAGTAGGAGATTGCGGGCCTCCGTAATATCCTAGCTGCAAATTACCCACACCCAATGGATTCTCTATGGAGACTCGGTAATCGGTGGTTAACCATTTTAAGGCGGATAATGCCTTGAGGCATTCCTCAGCATAGACCGGATAATGCCTTGAGGCATTCCCTCACGGAGATAGGATAATGCCTTGAGGCATTATTTATGAAATTTAGTAATATTTTCCATTTCATTGTTTTATGAAGAAATAATTGATCAATATATCTGAAACTTTCAGAGAATATACCTATGATATAGTATTTGATGTTATTTGGTAAACTAAATAATATAAATAAGAATGATGTGTCATATCACGTGATCAAATAATGGAATATGGGTTTAGACAAAAATCGGCCCGTTCCCTATGGTTATACCAGTCCAAAGTACCCGCTCCAACCAACAGGGCTCTGTCACAGACCCCCGCCTTTAAAGGGTTAATATAAGTGCACGCATATCTGTTTGTCAATCGATTATCTACGTGTCATTGTCTGCATTAAAGATACATTCCATGGCAGAGTGTGGGGTGAGTCATCCGGTCTGAGACATATTCACGTGGAATGTGGGTGATATCAGAGCCTATTTAAAGAGCTTACGTATTTTTTTATTTTTTTTTTATTCAGGAATCAGACAGTACAGTTCACCTTGGGTAGGCGTTTTTAAACGTATGTCTAACAAGATAACAGTACATATGTATATCGTATATCTTATAGTACATGGAGGCTTTGGCCATATATAATATTGTACAGCTATACTGATTATAATCTATTTGTATAAGTATGACAGGACAAGACAGGACAGACAAGACAGTACAATCAAAAGACAGTGAACGTAGTGGTGGCTGGTGGTTGGAGTTTTTAAGATGTTCACAACCATAGGTCAGGATTTTCATCTAGAAACGATTTTATGTTCGATTTATACAGCGCTTTATAGTATAGTCCTCAGAGACCTAGCATCATATCGAGTAACCTGAGAGATCCATAGTGGTTTCACTCTTAGTTCTGTTTTCGAAAAGATTGAATATATACCATCACATGGTACCACATAATTAGAAATATATACATGTATCTTGGAAGTAATTACTTGAATCCTCTCTTGTATTTGGACACTGTGCACGAAATATTGAAGAAGAAACAATAAATTGTAACAACATGTAGCATTCAAACAAGTTGACGAACAACGACTTTGACCAAAACGAGTTTCTTTCTGTAATTATCTCACCCCTGTACACACTAAAAGAATGGACATCACACAGGATATAGATCACAGAGAACAGGCTGCAATACTCGTGGGGGCATGGAGATCGAATTCCCATTATTAAGCCTATAGACCCTATTGAGGTATTCCGTAATTCAGTCTGTTGACCAAGTTCCGGGTTTCGCTGGTTACCGACGTAGTATAGTGATAGACCCCTTGCTCGTAACCCAGAATTAATGCAGTTTAACGGTTTTCAAACATCCTCAAATTGAAATTCTGATGTCAAAAATGGAAATTTCAGCTATTTCTACATGGGAATCCGAAATTATATTCAGTTTCTCAAATTATAAATCAGAAAACTGTGGTTCATTTTGTAGTAGTGTGCCAAGTCTATCGGGAGCGGAACTTTGCTTTACCCGGGGCGATAATCGGGAGTTTAGTAACCTCTGGAGGCTCTATAGGGAAAAATACCAGGATTGGGATAAAGATATACTACGTCCCTCCGTACCACGTGACTTGTACGTAATAAGATGGAGTCTAATAATATTCATGTCTATAATATAAGACGGTGAGGGAGACTGACAGAAATCTGTCTCTTGCTGTTTGGGTATGTTTAGACCTATCTCGTTCTGACTCGGGAGGTCTAAGCAGACTCTAGCAACACGGAACAACTTTCTTACAGCCACCCTGTGATTTTCATTGGTGGTATAAGTATCCATTGGTGGTATTTATACTGGGAAAAATGTCACCAATTCCAAAAGCCATGACACCCATTCATAAAAATGTCACCCATACCAAATACCATGACGCCCATAGCGAAAAACATCACCAATTCTGAAAGACATGACGCTCCCTTAGAAAAACGGCACCAATTCCAAAAGCCATGATGCCCCTTAAGAAAAATGTCACCAATTCCAAAAGCCATGACACCCATTCATAAAAATGTCACCCATACCAAATACCATGACGCCCATAGAGAAAATCATCCCCAATTCTGAAAGGCATGACGCTCACTGAGAACGAGTATCAGATAGACATCCGTTGTTGATGGAACAGAACCGATGCAAAAGCAGGGTAAAATACATACACAACTGTCTCACAAAAGTACCGCACGGGGCCGTGAGCGGCTGTCACACTGTCTGGTGCACATTGAGATTATAGTGTATACCACCAATGGACACTTATACCCCCAATGAAAAGCACAGGATGGCCGAAAGAAATTTGTTACGTGTTGTTAGAGTCTGCTATCAGGAGCTGTAGGCGAGATCCGTGTCAAATTGATGCTAATCCATAACGTAACGGTACTTAAAATGAATCCTCAATACTTAGTTAGAACTACCCTTTTTATAAGAGCGTGCTCGCACGTGCTATATACGTTGTCTATGAAAGGTTAGAATGGTCATATACACTTTCAGGGTGCTGAGAAAAATATATCCTTTCACTATCTGCTTGCTATTCCCTGTACTATTGGCTAAGGAGCAGGGTGCCAGAGTCTGGGGGTCTTAGAGGCATGCCCAGCTGACAATGACCAATCACTCAAGACCGAAATACCTCATTGACCCATTGTTTGTATCCTAGACTCAGACAGTAAGAGAAATGGCAAGTTGACTGGGTGCAAGTGGGTTACAGAAAACGATCCATAGACTGAATGTAACTTTAATTGCCATTTATTTATAATTGCATGCTTATTCATCCATGACGAACATACTATTTGCTCCTAGTTATTACAATCTAATTGTTATTAGAATACATCTTTAGCCTATTCTGTCTAATTGACCAAAGAGTACATAAAGCGTGTTGGGTTTTCAACTCAAAGGGGCGTGGTGCTAAAGTGTGAGGAGTGGGTTTTTTATAGGTTGGCCGTGGCTGATCCCCGGATCGACCACACCTGTCTCAATCAATACGATCACGGCAGGGGCTCATGAAACATTCCCACACTCTCCGTCCCCCAGCCAGCCTCCCACTCACCTGCCCACTTAACCCATGCTTAATAGTTTATACTTAACTCACCTGGGCCAGGTGTGGGGTAACAGCCTGGTGGCGACAGTGGCGCGTGCAGGGGAGGCTGGTGAAAGCTAACCTGGAAGCCATGGGCAATCTGCACTCACATATTAGGCCAGGTAACTACCACCATTTCTCTGGTGCGAGATTATGCTGGAGACACACCAAGCGAGTAACGCTGCGATTTCCGGAATCGCCGACACACAATGGCGTATATGTCAGCTATTATTTCATATTTCACCTGCTCATTGCGTCAGAGATACTAAATTATTGGTGGGAGATATTATTATGAAATAATATCACACATACACGCAAATCTTTGTTGGCGATACTGACGATCGCTACCGTTACTCGCTTGGTGTGTCCCAGGCATTACGAGATTGCATTCAGCTGGCAGAATCTGTTAGTTTTAAGAGAATTCTAATAAGTTATCTTTGATCTTTATAAACGTTGTCATTACTTTATTTTGTATTGCCATTCGTTGTAAAGAAGTGCAAATAAGTTATTTGGGGAATCTTGTGACTTTAAGAGGTTGTGCTGGTTCTTCCCCCTGCTGCGAATGACCGGGGAACCAGGGTAAAGCGTTACCTGTCCCATTGTTCATTGGGTCGATTATATGGCATATTCTGTGAAATATTCATCAGGTGGAAACAGAAATGGACAACAATTTTTCTCTCCTGCCTTATGCAATTTGGCGCCACCGATCGACTTCTGCACCAACCGACGAAATCAACGAACACTGATTCAATTGTTGGTGGTTTTCATTTCACTACAAAAAGTCGGAGAGTGTCCAAAGTATTTATGCAGTGCATGTCAAGGATTATGTGCCACTTTTTACAAGGAGAATCACAGAGCGACTTTTCTGCATTGTGAAAATCATCAGTGGGGTTTTAGCCGGCAGGTGGAAATGTGGTATTTTCATCTGCCGACGAAAAGGCCACCGATTATATGCACCCTGTACATAAGTCGGTCTGTTGTTCTATTTGAGACATCATTGGCGTACAAAATCGGTGATGGTCAGCAAAATTGTTATTTTCCGATGCAAATTGAGGTAGACCACCGATTCAAACCTGGTTTGATTTCATTGATGGGATAAAAATGTCAGTCGGTGGTCCCACGTTATGTAATGTTGGAGAAAAAAAATCTTTGACCCTTTTCGTTTCCACCTGACTATTATTGTACCAAAAGTGTCACAAAATCGGTCGGTGGTGCTCAATGCCACAATCGGTAGTTATAATCGGTAGGTGGAAATGCCACAATAGTCGAACAATTTACCGTGGGCAATGAAGAAACCAACAGGTTTTGGTCAAAGTCGTCGTTCTCCACGAGTTTGATGCGCAGAGATATATATCGAAGCGACAGCTGAGTAAATATCACGTAGCATTCAAACAAGTTGGAGAATTACATCTTTGACCAAAACGAGTCGCTATCTGTATTTATCTCACCCCTGTACACAATATAAAAATGGACGACACACAGGATATACAGTAAATCCTCACTTAAGGGGAGACCCTCGGTTCCGAGCAAAGTGTCCCCTTAAGCGAGGTGCTCCCTTAAGCGGGGTTAAAATGAACTAAATAAAGATTTTTGTTCCGAGAAAACTGTCCCCTGAAGCGAGGTGTGCCAGAAGCGGGGTTTTACTGTAGACCATGGAGAGCGGACTGCAATACTCGTAGGGGCATGGAGAACGAGTTGCCCAATATTAAGTCTATGAGACAGAATTACCTGGGGTGAGATACAGCACATGTGGGGCGAGGCGTGTTTTTTTTTCTCGCGGCAGTGGTCAGGCGTGGTCGGCCGGCGCCCAGCTCCTGCCAGCGCCGTTAGGGCGTGGCCTTCTGTATGCAATATTCATAGCCACCAGAGCAAAGCTAGACTTGTTCATTCGACAAGCAATACGACAGTTTCTTCACAATCACTTCTTTACAACCATACTGATATTCTAACCCCATTGAAGGCAGTAGTTTCGATATAATTGTACAAAACATGAAGTCAAAGAATTGCCCATGTGTGAAATAGATTTGTTTGTAAGGAAGGCACAACTCTGAACAAAGAAATGAAGTAAAAGTGCAGGATGGTATTTATTTGCTTATTTTAGATATTTACTTAAATTATTTGTTTATTTTAGATAACAACGTGTTATTTCACGTGTTATACATCATTTGTATTATTATCCCTAAAAACGAGACCCTTGAGTACTATATACCTATTGCCGCATGACTTACACATACTACCCGCTCCTATTATCATTAAGATAAAAGATATACCTTACTGGTACATACTCGTGTACCGCGTTTCTTATACGACACAGAACACGAAGAGAGATATACCTGCTTTGGGGAAGGAAATTTGATGACTAGGAGTTGGTAATACACAATATTACCATGATTTTCACCTGCATGGTCGTATTCTCTGCGTAGTGGACGCGACGCAATACTCCTCGCATTCGCTCAGATATTACCACGCGTCAACTACAGGGAGAATAAGACCATGTAGAAGAAAATCGATGGTAATATTGTATTTCTTATTCAGAATTCCAAATATAAGTTATTAAAGGAAAGAGAAAATAACCGCCGATCTTCTCAAGCACTGATATGCACGCTAGAGACTGAAGCCGAGGACACAGCAAGCGAGAAACGCAGGGATTTATAGTATCGTCAACATAAAATGGCCTGTGCATAAGATACTATTTGTTAGGAATATCGCCCAAGGATAATTTAGTATCTCAGAAGCAATAATAAGATGAAATATCGAATAATAGCTCACATACATTTACGCTGGATACACACCAAGCGAGAAACGCAGTGATTTCTGGAATCCCCAACACAAAATGACGTGTATATATGGGAGCTATTATTTCATAATTCACCTGATTATTCATATTATTTCTGAGACGCTGATTTATCGGTGGGACATTTTGCTGAGAACAAATAACTCACATGCATACCATTTTTTGTTGCTAATTCTGGAGATCGCTGCCTTGACTCGCTTAGTGTATCCCCGGGCTTTATCCCAGACACAATTTAAAGGCATATCACACGATTTGTCTTGGAAATTAAAACCCCTGTCAATTTCCTGGAAATTGAATATGATGATCTTCAAGTGTTATAGAACAGATATCTAACTTAAGAATCGAGGGTCACCATGCTAGTTTTTGATTAATAGATCAATTTGATGATAATTCTATCATTTTAGGTTTTTAAAACTGAAATGTGTAGTACTACATATCTTCTATATTTGCTGAAAGTTTCAAGAAAATGACATAGGTTTTACTGAGTGAAAAGCAACCTTATGGGATTCCTATATATTCTATGATAATGATATCACAATATCAATCTCTAAATCAAAATCTAGCATGGTGACCCCCGATTTTTAATTCAGATATATGTTCGACAACACTTTGAGCTCATCATATTCACTTTTCAGGAAAATGACATGGGTTTTGATTTTCAAGCCAAATTCTCCGATATTTAAGAGGTTTCATGGAAGGGATGAGAAGCAAGTCTAATTGGCGGAATTCCGGCGGCGGATCGTCCTGAGGACGGGACAAACAAACTGAAGACACGAACCGTACGTTATCACACAACAGTGCACAGTCCAGCCGTGTGACGGGTAACACAGGGGCGGAGACAGACCGGGGAGTCACTCAGCCGAGACGACGTGATGCATCATGCATGGCGAGATGTTCAGGTGATCGAGTGCTCGACCCACGCCCAGTTTATACCACCTGGGACCTGTTTCACTAGTCTCGTGACATGTCTGTGACACCATACAGACATTGGAGTTGTCTAGTTTCGTGACAACACAAGTAGCTGCCCGTAGGAAAAAACAGACCCCAAACATAAGAATTTGACAAATCTACACATCATGGACCTGTTTCACTAGTTACGTGACAAAAGAGTTAGAAAGATATGAAAAGCTGCACCAACAGTGCAAGCAAGAACGGACAAAACAAAGTCTAATGTCTAGTTCTTATGAAACCGGACACACCTCTAAAAGCCATCTAGACATGTCACGAAACTAGTGAAACAGGTCCACTGGTGCGGCCATCAACACCTAGTACAAAAACTACCTCATTATTATATACATGTGCACGATAGTCGGTGTGTCGCTGTCTAATAAGCTGTCTATAAAGCCCGATGACCATCTACCGATTCTGGAACATTTATGTACCTTTGTCGGCAACAAACGGACGGTAATTTGTCTCAGCCAAAGGGCTGATTCCACCAAAAGGTTGGATTTGCCGTGGTATATCTTGGTATGTCTTGTAGTGTCTTACTGTGTCGCAATGTGTCGTACCTCACTTGTCTCAAAACGTAGGCGAGTGGTGTCGGGTGTATATTTTGGTGCTCCACCACCGCGACACCTCACGACACATCGCGACAAATAGGCACGCGATGATTCAATCATAGCCCGATTAAGCAAGACAACCAAATCGGGACTAATCTTGCTACATCGTGTGTGTTGGTGGAATCGGCCATGGTCGGTAGATGTAGGACAGCTAGGCAGATTAGTGAACCATCTCCTTCAGATGTCCTTTTTGTCGTGGACAAGTTGTGGTTTCTATGTTCCAAAATCGGTGGTGAAAAGTTTATCAACATCTAGTCGCTGACAATGGAACGTTGGTAAATAGGGCTTGATTGGGTTATGTAATCTGCCTGTGACAAGTTCGCCGACTCCTATACAAATTGCGAACTGATCGCTGAACCTTTAATCAGTATATGGGCATTGGGCATACGTCTATAAGACAGCTGTACTCACTTCACGGACCTGGGTCAGGCATTACTAAAACCTATAATAGACAGCGACACACCGATTGTCCCCGATCACACCTTTGCCCGACGACCAGGATCGTGTCGCAGTATGCACCTCACAGATCCGATTATAATCGGATCGGGGATTGCTAGCATGGGGATAATGACTGACCCTGCCCGACCTTAAACTTGTCTCTGTACGCACTTCACCGACTCTTCCCGATTCTGAGTACGACTTTTAAACAAGGATGATATGCACCCCCCCCCGTTCTTTATACAAGTATCATATAACAATTTATAGGGCAGACAGAGTCGATTATAGATCAGAAAACAGTTTACCGATATCTTTAATAGAACTGATGTTATTAAATTTTTAATCGTTTCCTATGAATCCACACCAGCGGCCCGTGGCTCATCCCGGCTCGGCTCCTGGTGGTTCTCTTTGATCTCACTCGTGTCGCTCTACAAGGCCATGAAGTCGAGAGGTTTGATCGGCAAGTGTCGTTGAGGGTATAAGACAGCGACATTTTTGTTCCCGATTATAATCATTTTTCGGAACAGTGAGAATCTGTGGAAAATGTCGCTGTCTTATGGGCTTAAGGTGGGGGTAATGACCGACTTTGCCCGATTGTCGCTGTAGGCAATTCACCAACTGGCCATCACCGATATACATTCAGGAACCACCGACAAACCTTTAGCACTGCTGAGTGCAAAATGTAAATGGGCTATTAGAAGAACTCAACTAATCTACACCACTTTCGTCGGCCAATAAAAACGGGCCTTATCAATGCTTCCCGATTGTAGATCGGTGCCAAAATGTCGGCCAGATTCATTTTCACTTTTCTCCATTTCAATGTCAATATTCCAATAAACAGGGTGGCTGTCACTTCGCATGCTAAATAAAGACTGCTTAAATATAGACATTAATAGAGGGAGAACGAGCTGTCGTGAACCGATCGATGGAAGCGAACGTTACACCTAGAAAGCCCCCTGTGACCTCCACCGACCTCCCGCCAACCTCCACCGACCTCCGCCGACCTCAAACTGACCTCCCGCCAACCTCCACCGACCTCCCGCCGACCTCCACCGACCTCCACCGACCTCCCGCCGACCTCCACCGACCTCAAACCGACCTCCGCCGATTTCAAACCGACCTCCCGCCGACCTCCACCGACCTCCCGCCGACCTCCACCGACCTCCCGCCGACCCAGAAGCCGAGTCCAGCCGACCCAGAAGCCGAGTCCAGCTGACCTCCCGCCGACCTCCACTGACCTCCCGCCGACCCAGAAGCCGAGTCCAGCCGACCCAGAAGCCGAGTCCAGCTGACCTCCCGCCGACCTCCTGCCGACCTCCGCCGACCCAGAAGCCGAGTCCAGCTGACCTCCCGCCGACCTCCTGCCGACCTCCGCCGACCCAGAAGCCGAGTGCAGCGCCATTGAGCGGTGCGGCAGCGGCAGGTGGAGGCGCGGTCAGGTGAGAAGTCACGTCTTTGATCCCTCCGCGTGCCGGTCTGTGGACCCCGGTCCAGACACCTGACGCGATTGGATCGTGGACACCGCCGAGACGATACAGGGACGCGTTTAATAACCTAGGCTCGTAAATGAACACCTTTTTTTCATTGTCCATGGTACACAAAGTTCCCATCAGAAATGAATGTGAATCATGACCCATTGTTTAAAACTTGTCAAATACCATACCTGTGGTATACGGATTCAAATCTGCGGTATACGGCCTCACAGCTGTGGTATTCTGGGAAATAGTCCCTTTGTGCTACAGAGCAAAGAAATGGTCCCTATTGTTATATTATTTAATATGGCAATTCGTGGGTTTAATTCATTCGAAAAGATGGATGATAAATAAAACGATGGTTTCGTGAACAGGCAGTTCTAGAAACTCGCTAGTGCTCATGTATTACTACGCATCAACCTTTCGTGGATTACGGCCACCTGTTCACAAAACCATCGGTTATTTTCGATCTATACGCCAGGGACGTTTTGGGTCAACTTAATTCGACACTTATGGACGATCTTATAGACGGTTAAGACTGTGTTGGTGAACAAACTTAAATATAATTAAATGACAACCCTTGTAGGAGGTACAGAAATGGCCCTTCATGTACGATCCTAGATTATTCAATGGACCCCAGGTTGTGTCAAATCATTGTATAAGCCTTTTTCCACTGGCCGGCGAAAACGGTGGAGATTTTTTGAGTAACCCAGAAAGTCTGTCGGTGGCACCACTGACTGTATATATATATATTGGTATCAATTTATCGGTGAGGGTGTATTGCATGCACTGTTTGTTCTGTCTTTTCTGGGTACAAACAGACCTAATTTGCATTATTACATAAACTATGCATATCTAATCTGTGAGCATTCTCTACAGGTCTCGTTTCCATTCACCGAACATGTTTCAATGTACCCAAAAGATCTAGCAGCGGGTCCTGACTGCCGATCAGTGCCAAATAGCCAGTCAATGGAAAGCCATTTACAAGCCATTTTTCACTGGCCGACGAAAATGGCAGCGATTAATTGAGTTATCCTAATAGTCAGTCAATGATGGCCAATGACTGCATGTTGGTATCTAAAAATCGTTTACTCCTTGTTTCTGCCGCATTTGACCGATCCATACCAACTGAACTGTTTTCCAAACACAATGACCATCACCAACGGTTTCAGACCACTTTGAATCTGTCAGCCGTGGACCGAGTCAGTTGGAGGTGGCCTCATTGTATAATAATCTATGCACAATTAATCGGTGAACACTGCTTTGCATGTCTGTTTCCATTCACCGATCTTGCGTCGGTATTCCCTCAAAATTGATCGGTGGTTCCCGACTGCAGATCGGTGGCGAATAGTCGACCAGTGGAAAATGGCTTATCGGAGCTATTGTGTTATGGAAGCAGTCACCTTCCCCCTTCCCCCTCCCACAAAAAGATCCCCAGGTGCAGTTGTCAATGGATCAGTTTTTTATGTTTTTATTTTGGCTTGCCATTGTACATTTTAGCCTTTGTTTAGCAATTATCAATGAAATATAACAAATGATAACAGCATTATGACAGGCGGTTGTCCTCCGACTTCAGTGTTGCTATCTTATAATTTATTGTGGGATAATGGTCGAATTAGCAATCACTCTGTGCACGAACATCATTATTTTACATATGGATGCGCCCGGCGTATATAAGTAGATATTTTGCGTATACAAGGTCGTCCAATTCCCCGTGTGTATAAATAGATAATTACCCGAGGTACTTACCTAGTACTGAAGGGGAATTGATGTTCCTACGAGCCTAGGGCACTATATGTTGCCCTAGGATAACAGGGATCTGTAGGCGTATATAAGCATCCAGTGAAGAGGGCTTCACTGAGAGCAGGCGGGGGAGGTGGGGGAGGTGGGGGAGGGGGGCGGGGGGAGGGCTTCCTACTGAGGACAGCTGTACTTCTACCAACACAGACGGGCGGGAGGCGGTGGGGGGAGAGGATATTTTCTCTCATATACGCCGGGTGTGAAATACAGCCAAGACGCGTCCGTATATAAGGCCTGGGCGTATATACACATATATATGAAAACAAGTCAATATTCAGCCAATACATGCACTTCCGCGATGGTGTATATATGAATACAATAGTGGTTTTGGTGCAGTGATAGTTTGTCATTGGAAACAAGACGGAGAGATTAGAATAGGCAGTTTTAATAAGCAATATGAAAGATATTAGGAATTACACCCTCAGTAGATCCATACAGCTTGGTTAAAGGGTATACATTTGAAGTAAGCTAATTACACACAAATGCAGCATACTTACGTCTTTGATACAACTATGAAAAGGCTTCGTTAGAACAGCACGTAGTGTACGGAAACTAGCCTACTGTTGCGGTACGTCAAAAATACGTGGTGAAATTATTGGTCAGATTTTTCCCGATGCGGAAGCCAGAGGGATATATCTGATTGATAATTTTAAATGGTGAAATTTTAGCTAATTACGTGACGTCATACTCCGTACGTCTCAGTGTGATGTACGGCCATAAATACGTCATGGGTAGCAATGGGCAATATGTGAAGGTGATACGTCCATGGGTATAAAGTAATAAGCTAAATGGTATAAAAATACATTGACTAGAAGTGGTTTAACAAAAAAATACAAATTTTCTAGCTCAATGACATTATCGTCTAGAATAGAAAAATTGTAGTACGATCGGTTTAATAAAGAAAGCTTTCCAAAGAATACCGTTTGCAGCGGAGGTGATAAATACATAAAATATATTACAGCAAGACATACAATCATTTGGTTTTTCTGTAATATTGCAGTAATTTGGGGATACCGTACAGGGGTCTATAAACACGACAAGGATAGGAGAGGTCGGTGTACGTAGCACATACGACCAAGGGAATATAACAATAAAGGGGAATATGTGTGATGACCACAATTTCGTACCAGAAGGAGAGATATCTCAAGTCCAGAATAAAATCCAAAAGTGTTTACCTACAATGCTTTTACAAGCTTCTTATTTCTTCATAGGTTAAAACATGAGTCCACTTCATTGTGGTACTACCATAAGGGCAGGCCTAGAATTAAGAATCTTCCCGAATACACTGACTTTGAACACGAATCCACCTAGTGTTGACCATGAGAAACAACATAGTCCTCTCACATTGGCAGAGCTCTGGTGGAGTACGATCTGTACCTAGCCTGGAAGCCTGGCCAATGTGCACTCACATATTAGGCCAGGTAACTACCACCATTCTAGTGCACTACGGGATTGCATTCAGCTGGTACCTGACTGATTTTACGGTGGTTCCCCGCCAGAGGAAGTTGCGAAATCTGTTACATTTTTAAAGAAACATTATGAGTATCTTTTATCTTTTAAAAGTTTGCTATTACTTTATTTTGTACCCTGGTTCATCATAAACAAGTATAAGTAAGTTATTTGGGGAACATTATGAGGGAGAGAGGTTGTGCTGGCTCTCCTTGCCACTGCAAATCAGTGGAGAACCTGCGAAGGTTCAAGGTCGCTCACTCATTGGTCTAGCTGGGCGTTACCTGTCCCATTATTCATTTGGACAGGAAAATAGTATAACCTGCACATCCCCAAGTACACCAACCTGCCTGTTGGGGGCCGAAATTGCCCAATGCTCCAGTTTGACATATATCCTAAATTTGAGGAGTTTGAGGAGTATTTTATACTTCACTTGTGAAAAAATAGATGCACATAATATATGGTAAATGATATACCCTCATTCCTATAATTTGTGAAGTCGATCAGTCATAGTCTCTTCGATTACTTTCTTCAGTGGAAAGCATCGCATAGGTTGTTAGCTTTTGTTCTGTCAACAACACCTATGCTCCTTCGAAGGGGCAGTCTAATAAACTGAAGATTCATATTATGCAGTGGTCTAAAGCTGAAAAAAAACCCAGCTGGATTGAATGTTAATAAATCCAGTATTTCCCAACTCATAATATATGAGTTGTTTGAGTTTCATAACTTTTGACGATTACCCTCTTTTTGAAACCGAATTGTAGTTTCTCCATGTGACGTCACTGGGTTGAGGGGAAGATGAGTAACATACGCAAGCGCCATGAAAGATCTGCTGGGAGGGTGACCAAAGTACAGTAGAACCCCTCATAAGCGGACACCCTCTGTTACGGGCCAAAGGTTCTGCTTACGCAGGGTGTCCGTGGGGTTAAAATAAACATCTGATAGAGGGAACCGTTCCCAGGAAAGGTGTCCGTTAACGCGGGGTGAGCGCTTCCGCGGAGTGTCCATTAGACAGGGTTCTATTTCAGTCACTCATAAGTGGACCGTAGATGCTGACGATTCCCTAGCTGGGTTCACTTTATTTGTGACCGTATTTAACTCGATTGATTCCCTTCGCTTCACTTGCGGCGATGAATCACTTATTGAGATCTCCACAACTGGAGTAGTCGTCTGCAACGTCCGCGATTCTCCCGCCACAACTCGGGATTCGAGCGGGATTTTATCAGCGACGATCCCTTTCCTCAAGTCCCCTGCTGACAGCTCAATGACTTCATCAACGAGTTCTAAATCAACAGGGGAAAGCCTCTTGCTTTGGAGGTTCATCTCCATCGCGGCGACGGTCGCTTTGAGGTGTTTGTAGAGAAAGTCGTCTGCGGACGCTGGCTTCGTTGTCTCAGCAGGGCTGCCATCTTGTGG
Source organism: Alentia gelatinosa (assembly GCA_950022655.1). Classification (NCBI taxonomy): domain Eukaryota; kingdom Metazoa; phylum Annelida; class Polychaeta; order Phyllodocida; family Polynoidae; genus Alentia; species Alentia gelatinosa. The sequence goes on along the minus strand of OX465583.1, from coordinate 65,885,852 downwards.
CATCTGGCGGCGTTCGCGGATCAGCTGTGGATTACGTAGAAGGGAATACACCAGGAACCAGCGCTGGCGGATATGACGTCGTGTACCGGAACCGGAAGTGTCGTCAGGGCCAGACTTCTTTTCAGTAAAGGCTGAAACAGACGGGAATTTGTATCTTAAAGACAGATGCAGGTAGGTATCGCAGTGCCTTCTGTGTCTACACTCAGAACTAAATTTGACACCGGTGCTGCCATCTGGTTTCATGAAATTATTGCAGTTTCCCATAGACACCAATAGTTAACCCTTTCCAGGCGAGCAGGTTGGTGGGTACTAGTGGTTACATGGGCCAGGATGCCCCTGGGCTGTCTCTGGGGAGCGAGAATGCCTTAAGGCATTCAGTAAAGTCTCGCTTGTCATGTGATCTAAAAAATTGTTGCAAAAGTTTTTTAGTTTTTTTTTACGCAATTTACAAAATGTATCAATTCCAAACATATCTTTCCATATTTTACACGAACTCTTTCAATTTCCGCTGTATTCATTTATTGAAACAAACATAATGCCTGAAGGCATTTACACCCACCATGTACCTAATGCTTGAAGGGAATTTCACCCTGAAAGGGTTAAGCACTCAGCTTCTTCAGATGGCCTTCACATAGAAATAGCACCGCGACATAGTATTTTTTTAGCATTTCTCATTTATATAGGTTCCCAACTAATATAATTCAGAATCAGTTGAAGATAGCAATAGAACATCAGTGTCATCTATCCATGAAGTCAAAATATTGTATTTTCCCATAGACACTAATAGTTAAGCACTTACCTCCTTCAGAGGGCCTTCCCATAGAAGTTAGCACCATGAAAAGCCTTTTTTGTATTTTCTTTTATCTGATGTATGAATATTATATTATCCAAACCCATTTGCAAAAAATTCAATAGAATTTAGAAATCACCCGACTACCAGCATTTGTCTTCAAGAAAAGTTTGGAGAGAAGTATGAATAATCCAAGCACAGTAAAAATTATGTACCTGTGAAGACAGCAGGTTGCTGATTGTCATGGCAACATGTAGATTCTCCTTGGTCACATGATGTGCACTGGTTCCTCAGCCGCTTCGTATATCTCTTCCGGGATACACCGGAACCAGCTGGCTCGCGTTCTCGCGCGATCTCGGACTCGGTGGTGGAGGGTCTTGACTCATCTCCTGAGTTCAGTATAATGCGGGATTTCGCCACCAGATGGCAGAATACACGCAATGCTGGGTGATTATGCGCATGCTCCAACTCCATCATACCCACATAGGCAGTGAAACCTAGACGAGACCCAACAGAGGAAGGAAGAAAAGGACATTTTAAATCATTAAGCGCTGATTCCACCAAGCAACTAAAACTTACCGAAATGTTGATCAGGGAAAATCAGGAAGTATCGGGAAATATCGTATAAGCATAGCTGGCGGTGGAAGCGCACAATTTTCTTTCTGGTAATTTCGGGTGCTATCATGATCTATCGTGCATAAGCTATCCTTTGATACATTCCAAAGAGACAAGAAACTTTCCAATAAATCCTTAGTCTAGTGGAATCAACACTTTAAAAAGCGAATTGAACGCCTTGAGCCTTTTACCGTTTGAGCCTCCTGTCAGCGCGAAAACGTGGACACCTTGGCCAACCCTGTGGACGCCTTGAGCCTACCCTGTGGACGCCTTGAGCCTCCACCTATTTTAGTTTCTCCTGGTGGGTTAGGGTTAGAATAGGGTTGGGTCAGGGTCAGGGTTGTGTATATGACTATGAACCAGTATAACTGCACTTTTCCATGTTTTTACACCAAGGTGCTCAAGGCTCAAGGCGTCCACAAAAAGGCTCAAGGCGTCCACAGAAAGGCTCAAGGCGTCCAGGGCTCAAATCGCCCCGGGCTCAAGGCGTGATAAACCTTTATAAAGTGAACATATGCAGCTTATGGGAAACCCCGCTTAATGGGGTTCCCCGCGTTAATGGACAATTTGCTCAGGATAGAAATGTCTCTCTCTATTAAGTGTTTATCTTAACCCCGATTGATAGGACACCCTGCGTAAACGGGATTTCGGAAAGTGATGTTCTTTACCCCAGTTAAGGGGATACTCTGGAGGGACACCTTATCAGATAAGAACGGGAGGTTTTGGGGACAATACTCTGGGATAAATTGTGTATGGTATTTTCATGCGGCGGGTAGACTGGGGTTCAAATAATCAGACAAGGGCCTAATCTTTAAGGCCAAAAAGATTTTTACAGGGTTTTAGTGTTTACATATTCAGCATAATGGAGTCAAAATATAGTGAATCGCTTATTTTCAGTTCTTGATTTCTAAAGAAAATGTACCTAGTAATAAATTGCAGGATATAAGGATGTCAGGCTCATCAGATTATACCCAGGAAGCACATGTGGGTGTGCTGTGTTTCCAACAGGCAAGCCAAGTTGACAAATAGTCACACAAACTGTTGATTCTTAAACGCTTCTAAGATCTCTTAGATACACTCATAATGTGGATTTCTTGTCATTTGACAATCTGAGTTGTTAACTTCTAAAATTTCCGGTACACACCAATCTGCATTGCAGTGAAAAATATAGGTTTTTATAGGTTATATAGGTTACTTTGAAAAAATAAAAGCTCAAGAATAGAAATATAGGTTTTAAAGGATTTAAAGGTTTCACTGGGAGGCCTGCGTCTGTCCTTCATAATAAAAAAAACAATGATGAACATTGTATTTGCTCCTAGTTAGGAATATCATCTGTCCTTCCTAATAAAAACCTTACCGGTGTCAATCTTCTCCCAGCCGGTCATAAGAACACACCTGTCTAATCTACCCAAGTAGAAGAGACCGATGAGTAGGCCCTTCAGTATCCGCAGCAGGCAGGAGAAAATGCCCACGGCCACGTTGGCAACGAAGAAGAAGTAGTCAGCGACATGGTAGCATCGTCTGCACAAAAACCAGAGTCATGAATCTACAAGGGATGTGAACTACCCCAGGCTGTTACAGGGATATAGTCTATGCAACATTTGTTTCATCTTCATTGTGACTCTATCGGAAGCCTGTTTATTTATGTGTTGTATGTAGATATCTTGTTTTTAGATCTTCTTTTCTCATATGTTATTCCTATACTATTATCTCTAGGTTTTTATAACCCTAGCATTAATTTATTGTTACTGTAAAATAAATAGAAGTTTACACTTTATTATACAGACTATAATTGTAGTGTTGGAATGTTGTGAACAGTAGATTTTATGAATTGTAAATGGATGATACTGAGACTTGTGCTGTTGTATATATCGCTATAGGATAAAGTTGACAGTTAGGTGACAGGAGTCAATAATAACTGAATGCGAGCTCTACGACCTGGGATTAAATGTCGTTAACTGGCCTTTTTTGAATACCATGATAAATAAATTGATTTAAAAAAAGTCAGCTACCAAGGTGATATTTGCTTATTTTGAATCTAATCCTAATCGTTGTTAATAATTGCTTTAACTATTTTACTTCATAGATCACAATTGGACAATACTTTGAAATAAGGATACATCGTCTAAAGATACAAGAAGGACATCATATTGTATGATCAAGATACTAGTGTGACAAATTGACCCTTTACTTTGGTGGAATTACTGCAACTGTAGGATATATCAATTATATATAAACCAGCACCTTGAAAGTTCGTCGAATAGTTGATATTAATAGGCCTTTTTCCATAGGTCGGTGTCGCACTTTATCTGGTTGGTTATGCAATGCTTGCAGCCAAACATACCCCTAGCAACGTATTCTTTAGCATTGGATCACTCAGTATATGAGCGTAATACGTTGATAATACCCGTGTATATCATTTGCAGAGAAATAACAGTGATTTAATCGCATTATATGGTATTCCAGCTTCAATTTGATGTATCATACATGTATATCACCTCAATGATACTTTAGATATACCTAAGATAACTCAGGGACACCGAAACTGCATACCCAGTAATACCTTGACAGGCCTAGCTATAATATGCTTATCTTTCTCCAAGTTTAAACCAAAACAATCATCAACTATAAAGTTTAGACAGCTCAGACTCATTGATACAATACTCTAGTTTGTTCCAGCAATTTAATCTGTCGGAAAACAACACTCCTGCAATCACACCCACCGTTCACATTTTAGGTGTGATTGCAGTGTTCTCTATACACATATAGCCAGACTCGGCCAGGTTTGTCCGAGCGGCCGCGTAACTAGGCAGTGGGCCGTTAGGCAGCGCTGAACGGCAACAATAGCATTAGATCTGTATGTATTCATCCATCCTGCGCGAATTATAATTCTCGTAACTCACACGACCAAACTAGGATTCCATAAAGTCATTTTTCACTGGCTGACGAAAACGGTACCGATTAATTGGGTTCTCCTAAAAGTCGGTTGTTGGTGGCCACCGACTGCAAGCCAATGTCTAAATGTCGGCTATGGTGCTGTTCATGCCTTGTTTCTGCCACACTTGACAGGTCCATACCGACGGAATAGTCCCCCATAAATTTGGTTATTATCACCGACGATTTCAAACCTCTTTGATTCTGCCGGTTGAAGATATAGTTCAGTTTAGGATTTATTGCATAATCTATGCAAAATTAATCAGTGTGCACTTCTCTGCATGTCTTGTTTCCATCCACTGATCTGGCATCTGTATACCCTAAAAATTGATCAGTGGTTCCCTACTGCAGACTAGTGTGAAATGGCTTAAGGCCCGTTCTCATTGGCCGATTTCCCGTCACCCATCTACAGTCGGGAACCACCGACAGACTTTTGGCACTGCTGACCCAATATTGGTCAATGGAAACGACCCAGCTCGAGAAATGACCAATAACTTTTCCTGCTTAGATTATGCAATGTGGCACCACCCACCACTGAGTGAAAGCTTGGTCACTGAGTGAAATCTACTACCCGTACAGATTTTACAGTACTGATGCACAATCAGTGGCACCACTGACAGACTTTCTGGGAAACTCAAAAAAATCTCTGCTGTTTTCGTTGGCTAGTGGAAAATAGCTTATAGTATGATTTAACACAACCTGGGGCCCATTGAATAATCTAGGATCATGCTTGAAGAGACTTTCTGGGAAACTCAAAAAATCTCCGCCGTTTTCGTCAGCCAATGGAAACGGGCCTTTAAAGTGACACAAGTGGTGATTCTCTTAGACCGTACCTGTTGTCGATGGCCAGTGGTTGGTCATCGTCATCTTCTGAATGCTTCTTCTGGATAAAGAAGTATTTTGCCAGCATATTCTGTACTATCCTCATTGACATGGAGATGCACAGTGGTAACCTGTTGGACATCAGAAAGGTACACATCTATAGGGCATATAGTTTAGCAACCAACCCCTGTCTACTCTGAGCTACAACATAGGGGTTAGTCAGATTAAATCCCACACGGTATCACTCTGTGTTCGCCTCAAACCAAGTAGTTTTGTTCTATGTAGGCTCTAAAAGCAGAAATGCTTAATAAGTAGAATTCATAGCTTAACAAATTGATAATGAAGCTTTATGGTGGTTTTATTCTAAAAAATACACATAAAAGGAAATAACAAAATAGTAAATTAAACACACTCTCCAAGCAGTACAAAAGGTCTGTTAGGAGAGTAACAAACAGTTCCCGCTACTGGGTGAAGGTGGCCGTGAGTTTAACCCTAAAAGGGGCCCGTTTCAATAGAAGGGGCGTCACTATCTGGTTAGTGACATGATTAGTGAACCCAGTAGTGACAAGAATAGCAGAAAAAGTTAAGTCTCCTTGCAAAAGGCATGTCACTATTGGGGTGGTGTGTCAGTTCACTATTGGCGACATGGTGATATTGCTCCCTGGGCCTGACAATGGATGGTGTTAGTGCTACCGGGAACAAGTGCTGTCAAGGTGAGGTCACTGCATAAATTAGCGGCAGCGCTTGAATAATTCTACACTGGCCACCAGAGCAGCATTTGCTATGACAGAATTCAAATGTGAATATCGTTGGATTGCATGAGTCGATCTTCGATCTCCTTCATATTTGGCATGTTTATAAGTTATATGTGTCCCTAATTGGGGTTAAATTTTCATAGCTTAATTCATACAGGAAGTAAAGTTACACATTTGTGACAATAGAAGGGAGAGGGTATACCCTCTCGCTATTTAGGACCACTACAGTGACCGGAGATCGGTCTCATGAAATGGTACAGCCCCTATTAGCGCCAGTCTGTAAACCGGAGTCACAGAATCGGTTGTCACTCAACTACTGCAACGCAACCTGTCACTATCGTGTCACTACACCCAATAACGGACGTCCTACAGACTATTGAAACGGGCCCCAGAACTAATGTAGTCTGTTTACAGGCCGCGCCGCCTGAGGCTTACAGTCTGCAAGGGTCTAACAGAGCACAGCTCCCATTTGCCAGTTGCCTCTGAATGATAGGAGAAAGGAATTTTGTGATTGGCTGCTCTTATTTTTAGCACCAACTCAAGGCTGAGAATACGACGACTCTGGTGAATCACTATAACTCTCCAAGCTGATTTATTTGGTACATGCCCAGTAAAAGCTACTCTAGGACCTATGCTTGAAGAGTAACACATTGGTTACTGACAAATCACTCAGGGTAGCTGAGTACCAGCAGAAGGAGGAATCCCTGACTCAAAATGGCACCCCATAACAGTCTTAGTTTGAGCCTGTGTGCCCTGGCCCTGGCGATAACAGACTGTACTAGAGTCTAGAGCTAACGTAGTGTACCTCTGGCGGTCAGTGGATAGGGTATAGTCTGATTCCTAGTTCGCCATCATCCGCCAGGAAATTGTAAGGGAGCGCCACTGTAGTCGGGGGATAACCACTATTTTATCTCGTCATAATCTATAAATAATCGGGAGATGAGGCTAAAACCCTTTCATGTCAAACCCCCAATTATTTTCCTCATCAAATCGATTGATAACTGGACCTATGTCATGTTGAATTAATCGGAGGCAGCAACCAAAATTCATTTCAGTCTAAAAACAGCGTCTTTTCTCAAAGCCACCGATTTCTATGTTAATTTAGGGATGGTTAATCTTCAGGCTTGTCAGGTCCTATACATATTGAATAATCAGTGCACATGACACATATAATCAATCACAGGTAGAAACAGATTGTGTACTTTGGGGTTAACGACTGTTGGCACCGACAAACTCTCAAGGAGGACCACAGACCAACCTTTTTACTATTTACAGGGTGTACTTAATCAGTGGAGTTTTCGTCGGCAGGTGGAAATGCCAGATTAATTTGATCAAAGATAAAGTAAGACAACTGAATTCGAGATTTAACACTAAGATTTGATGCTCACAGGAAAACCTCGAGGATGAAGATAACTGTCCCCCAACTACCATTCATGATGGGAAGAATGATGACGAATGACACCAATAAAGCGACAACCAGCAGCACCAAGACCAGAATGAGATTACCTGAAATATAGAAATAACACCATTCACCAACACTCTATAAAGCCAAATTGTAAGGATGATTTGTTTGCTTGTTTGTTGTCTAAAGCCCAGTCTCCACTGTGCGATCCAAGGTACATAGGTACGCCCAGTCTGAGACTGGAGGTACCTTCAGGATCGCAACGCGGCAAAACACTCAGTGGAGAGAGCAAGTTTCCCTCCAGTCTGAGACTGGGCGTACCGGTACACCCAGTCTCAGACTGGAGGTACCGCATGTACCCCAGATTGCAAGCGTTTTTAAATATCATACATGTTTGATATTTGGTACGCCCAGTCTGAGACTGGGCGTACCTATATAGCTAGGATCGCCAACGCTCCAGTCGCAAGGGGGTTGTCTCCAAACAGAATCGATGACACATTGCGATCCGAGGTACATGCGACATGCCAAGCCGGTACCTCCAGTCTCAGAATAGAGGTACAGGAATGGAGGCAGAGTGGAGAAAGGCCTTTACGTCCAGGGGACCCTGAGGGTATATAGGGAAGGATGAGCACAAATGTTTTATCTCACCCCGGTATTTTTCTCCTTAGGCTTAACATAAGAAACTCATACTCCAGTCATGAAAGGAGTTTATTATCCATCGTATATTAAGACCACATTGAAAATGTTTACAAACCGCGACCTATTATATAAAACCTTTCAGATACCATGGTGTGTGGTATACGGATTCAAATCTGTGGTATACGGGAAAATAGTTCATTTGTGCTATAGAGAAAAGCAGGGTTAATTAATTTGAAAAGATAAATGCAAGTAACGATGATTTTGTGGACAGAAGGCTCTGTAAACCACTCCAGGTTGTGTCGCAATACACGCGCTAGTGCTTGTGTATTAATACGAGTCATATACTCGTGGTTTACGGCCGCCTATCCACAAAACCATCGTTTATTGTCTATGTACCCAATATTCAATGGCTAATTGGGTGAATTCTTTTATCAATTGATAACGCTCCTTATCATACATAGGGGAGAGATAAAATCTAATTACTCGACCAACATGAGCCAGTTCCTAAACTAAATTGAGAAAATGTTTTTCGCTCAATCTCTATCTTTCGTGGCTGTTGTGGTGTTAATATTAAGGGCGAATTATTGAATAAGGCCTCCTGATAAACAATTTTGTTGTTGAGAAATATTTGCCTCCATAATCTAGGATGTTGAAAATCCATAATTCTAGGATGTTGAAAATCTAGAAATCTAGAATATCATCCATTTAGTCGTAAATAATAATGATTAGATTAAAAGAACAGCCCGAATTCAAGTGCATATAACGATAACCATGTTATCTTTATTTGAATATTGTAATCAACAAAAGTTATTGTGAACAATTTCGTTATTTTGTTGTTATGTAGGAAAAAGAGCAGCTTACCCCATATAGCAAAGGCAATTTGGTATCCAGAATATTTCATGCTGTTGGACTGAAACATAGGTATAATGAGTCGGATCAGCGTCAGGTCCTTGTGATTTTAAGGTGGCTCACTACTGCCCCCTGGTGGCTCTTTCAAACATCACACACCCTGATACACATACGCCATCTACACATTTACCCACACACTACTCACCACCCAACAATTCAACTTCCACCTGCTTCACTTCACATGCGTTCCATGGAGAACGTGACACAGGCAACCAGTCAAAAGCATTTACATATATTACGTATGCATACATTTTTCCTTCTTGTATTATTGTCATTCAAAATTTTATAGTTTCTGCAGTGCTGCGCATGCGCACGTTGACCAAATACAGCAAGTGGAATTCCAAAACGTAACGGAATTACAAGGGGTCAATAACATCCAGGGCTAAGGTGCATCAAGAGCATGTTGTTATATTGCTAATTCAAGACATTTCTAGTCTCTTTATTGTCTTCCGTAATGGGACAGAGTGCTATTTTTGACTTAAAATGTCTTGAATGAGGGAAATCAGTGATAAGACTCTAACCTAAATAACTTAATAGGCCAATATAGATAAAACAGTGACCGCAAATAAATCACTCTCCTTTACCACACTTATATGCTGCCAACATTACACCATTTTGATATATTTTATCACGTGGAATGAATGAACACAATTGTCAAAAAAGTATTTATTTTATTCTCAACGAACGTGTTGAATTAGTAATTGTGGATAAACTCGCAGCAGGGAAGCACGATTATTCTCAAGATGAAGAGAGACTCATTATAATACAGTAAGGCCCGGCGTCCACCTACTATGATAGAAACGTAGACCTCCCGATATGGCACTGATACAAAATGTCGAAATCGGTGCCATATCGGGAAGGTGCAAAATCGTAGACATTATGTCTAGACAAGCCAATCCACCACACATTGTATGGGGTTTTTATCGGTGTCTAATCGCAGAAACGTGGTCAACTGCCCCGATAATAGGTGACCTTCCGACGCGATTTTGATTTTTTATCGGGAGGTGCATTGTAGACCATATCGGAGCCATATCGTAGTAGGTGGACGCCGGACCTTACTCTACCTAGCGTAAGAAAATTAGAAAAAGTTGCCAACTGATTAAGAACTATACCACGTATGTAGCTGCGTTGACGCTGTATCCCTTCGGGCAAAATGTACGATCCCCACGGTACAAAGAGAGCTGGTTTGTTCTGTAAAACGAATATAAATATGTCCTTTTTACAGTTTCCAATCAATGTAACTCTCTTACACGCTCATGATTATGTGTAGTATTGACCCATCGAAAATCCTCGTTTATTATCCACCTTATATGGAGTATCTATACTAAACATACAGGGCTTAGAGATCGCTACTGAGTAGAACACAGCTTTACTCAGTTGGATACAGATAAAAAGATATCCCTAATACGCAAAGTAGTGCAGGAGGATATTGGCAGCGACTTTGTGTTTCCTTTGGAATGCTCAATAAGCAATACAAAATTATCATGAATTCGATCTGCATGGTCTTATTCTCTTTGTTGCCGACACTACACAACAATATCCTCGCATTCGCTCGGATATTACTGTGCGTCAACTACACATAGAATTAAAAAAACAACTTCCGGAAAATAATATTGTAAGCCAGTTTTCTTCATCTATCACCAATTAAGAACTAATTAGAATGAAGAACTCAGCATGTTGAAATGCTATAATGAGGTTACGAGTGCATGCTACTCTAGACATGATGTCCTGGTGTATGAAACGACACACCAATTCATACCTAAGAAATGTAGGACAATTGTAAAATTGAACACTGAATTCAAGAAAAGTAAATGAAATTAAGATTTGCTTACTGTAAAATAGAAGGAAAAAAGACGTCTACAGAGAATACTTATGACTGAATAGATTGAGGTCAGGTGGGCACTCCTCAATAAAACATGACAGGACTCCTGATCCCTTTAAAGACAAATGCGGGTAGGTATCGCAGTGCCTTGTGTGTCAATACTCAGAACTATATTTGTCACTGGTGCTGCCATCTGGTTCAATGAAAATATTGCAGGTTCCCACAGACACCACTAGTTAAGCACTTACTTCCTTCAGATGGCTTTCCCATAGAAGTTAGCACCATGACATAGTATTTTTTAGCGCTCCTCATTTGTATATGTTTCCAACTATCACAATCCAGAATTATTTGAAGATAGTGGCAGAACATAAGTGCCACTAGTCAAAATATCGCAGTTTTCTATAGACACCAATAGCACTTATCTTCTTCAGATGGCCTTCCCATAGAAGTTAGCACTGTGGCATGCCTTTTTTTGCATTTTCTATTTGCTGATATATGAAACTTACATTATCCAGAGATATTATAAAAAATTAATGGGATTTAGAAATCACCCAATTACCGGCATTTGTCTTTAAAGCAAATATGACTAGAATAGATTATAGTAATTGATCGATTTACCGGTAATTACTCAGCGTACCAAGTAGGCCAAGGTTAGATATGATATACGCCAGACCCGTTGAAACATTCCATGACCCTGGAAAAATAAGGAAATCATATTACAAAGATTAACATTGTTGTCAAAATATTCCTATACACTAGTATCTCAACACTTTATTTTACTTTTTATCTCACCCTGGTATTTTTTATCCATAGACTTTACATTGGGAACTCGTATCCAACTTCCATGAGATATTTAGTACACATATCCAATAAGGGATTATGTCACAAGTGTTAGCCAATTAGTCAATGTGAGGAGTGAGATAAATTCTGATACAAAGTGAAGTGTGGGATTAGACTACGTTATTCACGCAGTGTCGCCTTGTGAATTACTACGTGATTCTTGACCCTAAACTTTCATGGGTTTAATCTATAGTAAATCACGGTTATGGAATCTGACAGTTTTTAAACAATTGGTAGTGGTTTACTGAGTCCCCATGCATTTTCAATGGTGACGTTGTATACGACAATAGGTGGATAATATCTGTTTAACCCACCTTTTAGGAGTGACAGCGCCGCCCCTATATTCTGTGACACAGTGCGAGTTGAGTTGGAAGGGATCAGTCTGGAGGTGTTGACCAAAGTAACCGCTAATTCTGACAGTCCCTGTTTGGCCACCTCACTAAAGTAAATGTGAAAGATTCCCATCTGAAAGTTCCAAAAGAACAACATATTTCTGAGTTTCAAGTTGATATAGGTGGATACACTCTGAAAGAATAGGTATTGTCAACTTAAAATGGGAAACTCTATACTGCTTGACCAATAAAATGAAAGAGTTGCTGATATATATTTCGGCTAAGTTTAGCATAAATATCATATTAGATTACTTTTAAACAGTATATAAGATAGGGACTCATCTTGGTAATCAACGATTCACCTACGTGATCATTTAGAAAGACTGACGATATCTATATTATTATATACCTGTGTGTGAATGTCTATCAAATACTGCCTGCTGCTAGGGGTGCAGTGATAGTGATGTACGTGCCTGCTGTGACTGTGACTTATAAGTCAATAAAATGGCGTTTCTTCATCGAGTTGAGGTATATGATAATAAGCAAACATCCTTACTGTGGATGAAACGGTTCTCGTTCTCGGTAAGTCATTGATTTTATACTACCTTCCGCTTATGGCGTCAGGCAGTATGAAATCGATGACTGACCTCTAATAGGAAACGTTTCATCCACAGTAAGGACGTTTCCTAATAGTACATTACCTGGTAACTCGCCATGAAAATAATCATAAGAGTGCATAGGATACGTGTAGAAAACTTGAAGTGGCATCTTGAATCGTAAAAGTCCCTCTTGGAATATGCCTTCAATTTCTTCCAGATGCTTAGTTCCTTTGAGTGCCAATCTCTGAAAACAATAAATAAATTCATGTTTGATCATGTTACTACTGAAAGAGGCTAGGGCGGAATTAGGGTTAAAAAATCACCACATGAGAGCAATTAATTCCATTTTTTTTTTCAATATTAAAACTATTGGTACTGTGACTTCTATAAGGTCAATTTTGATAATGTGGTAAAACCACCTTGCGATACCCCACCGAGTAATTTAGAAGTTCTTTAGAAGCACATGCTCTTAACAATATGAATTAAACATAGGAAACATTTCCATTGTGGTCTAAAATATATCATATGAATATTGGGAGAAAGCGTGGTTACTGAGCCCGTAGGGATGGCCATTCGAGGACTTTTGTCCCATAAAATTATGTGACAAAGGGCCGAGAATGACATTCCTATGGGCTCAGTCACTACGTTTTCTTATCATTACATACCTAAATAACACTTAAAAAACCGCCATTTCATGTACTTTGTTCTTTGTATTTTTTTGTTTGTTTATTAGCTATGTCTCACAGAATTGATGAGTTTTTCAGACATAGAATTCGTTCATGACGGGCTCATTCATTACGTCAAAGTGAGCCCTAACATTATTCATACTGCACCCCTAGTAGCGGGTAATATATCATAGACCATTCAACTTGGCTTGTTTAAAGGTAATACTCACACTTCAGGTGGAGGTTTCCTCAGTAACGACCTAACGTATTGTATTTGAAAGGGAAATACCACAGAACCCTCTATCTGCAGTGTTCAAAGATACATTTATTATAAGCATTAAAGAACATATTCTCCATATCAACTTCTCAGGTATAGGATTCATTAGGGGTAAGGGTATAAGGACGTAGCCATGCTGTACAAGTTACAAAACGAGATGATAATTTGCAGTTCGTATGGAACGAGCCGTTTACGCTGAGTTCCTTATGAATTGTAAATTATAATCAAGTTTGTAGCTTGTACAAGCATGGTGGGTTGTTTTATATTTACTATATCTCCGATATCAATCGAATAATCAACTTAATTCAGCCTAACAACTAATTTAATGTTCTAGTGGAGACATGTATAGAGTGCCTGGAATTCGCTACCTGGAGATTCCGGGAAAAGTCCCATCCATAATGAGGTAAAATCTTCCTCTACTTTGAACTAATTTTCTCAAATGTTCTCTCGACATCAATTATTTACAATCAGTCATCATAATTCCATTTACCAAAAGAAACCACTATCATAAAACGTTTTGCATACTAAAACACAGAAGAATAGCCAACTATAAGAATGGCATAAGTCTACACCGAATTACCATCATGCTAGACAGTGCAGCGTTATGGTGTAAAATTGAACTACATGTCTTGCAATAAACTGTTCATTGCAATAGAATTGTATAAATAATCATGTGGGTCGACAATAAACAGAATAACGACTGGTTTTCTGTATGAGTAGCCGCGATCTCCGAGTAGTTGACAAGAAGTAGTATCCGAGCGATCAGCAAGGATATTACATCATCAACTACAAGGAGAACAACTGTATGAGTGATGATTACAGCACATCCAAATGAGTAGAGTATTGTGTATTTTTTTATTCGAGTGCGGTTCTGGATTTATCTCACCCCTTTCATAGATATCAAAATAGCATCACAATATCAGAATAATTTTTTTTCCAAAATGGACCTTACAGGCCCTGTAAGCCAATCTTCTTGAGAGGAAAATGATTTGAAACAACAATATCAGAATAATTCAAATCACTTTACAAATCCAGTTAGGAACGTAGAAATCTACATTTTGATGTCTGTCTGCTCTCTGAAATCCTGGCTGCTGATTGGCCCATCGATTATGACGTCATCTCGCATCACTCTGCCACAACCATGGCATAGTAATGGCACTTCACTTTGGTGATAATAACATGTAATTCTTTGTTTTATTCCTAAGGCTAAGCTTGTACCACAGGTAAGATAAAAACAAAGTCATGATCATGTCTTTATAAATGTTCTTACCTTTTGTAATCTACTGCCTTTACTTTTTCCTCGGAGATACAAAATAGCGCAGGATACAAACTTCATTACAAGAAACACCAAACACAGCACAGTTGGTGTTTGAGACATCACCGTCAAATAAGGCACTACCTGCAAGAGCATGGATTTATCAGTTTATTGTAGATGTGTTAAAATTGTGGTGAACCTGGGAGCTGTTTCAAAAGTTGGGAGGGTGCTAAACGAGAGTAATCATCGCCAAAGCGAGAGCTAACAATGGCACTTCGAGGCATCGCTGTCGAGGTGGAGGTGCCGCTCACTATTGGGTATTGGTAGCGGTTTTGCTGCCGCTTTGATTCAAAGTGCCGCTCGCTGTTGCGGCCTCCCGCTTTCAAAATGTGACGTGCCGCTGGCGAGACCTCACTCAGCTTTTGAAACAGATCTGGGAGCTGTTTCATTAGTTGAAAAAACTCTCGTAGTTGCTCTCACTATCCAAATAGCGGCACCTCGCTAACAGCGAGCGGCACTTTGGACCAAAGCGGCACCAACAGTGGTAGTACCTGTTTCAATAGTTAGGGTCTGTAACTCCGCTAAGAATTCATATAGAAGCGTCAAATAAAAACTGAAATGTGGGGGAAAATACGAGAAATAATTTGGAATTATTAAATCATTCGATATATAGTGATTTATTAAATGTCTCGTTTGTTATGCTGGCATAGCTGACGGCACTGGGATCTCAACAGCAACGCCAGTTTTGAAACGAGACCTTAGTACTCTCGCTTTTAATGCCATTGATTGCTCTCGCTTTGGCGGTGGCCATTCCCGTTTACTCCCCCCCGGCTTTTGAAACAGCTCCCTGATATACTGGACTGCTACCTGTTTGTAATCACAGACAACACCCAAGGTATAAAAACTAAGGCGAGGTTTTACATTACTAAAAAATGTGTTGCCACATGGTGATTTTCAAATACTAACAATTATCCATTCAACCGGTTCCTTTGACTTATTTTGATACCAATAAGTGATTTACAACAAATTCTTGAGTTTGACTTTATGTAATTGGTCGATTAGGCCAATTTACATTTGATTGATTGATATAGGTAATGCACTTCAAAAACAAGGATGGTAGCCTCTGAAAGTTCAGAGAAAATGACATGAGTTTTACTATATGTTAGAATTTCTACATATTCTTTTATAATGTTATTATGATATTGATCTCCAAACCAATAACTAACACGGTAACAACCGATTTTTAAGCTAGATTTGTGTTCCACAACACTTTGAGATCATCATATTCAATTCATGGTAAAGTGAATAGTCTCACCTCTGGGACAGGATTCGCACAGCCAACCATAGAAAATATCTTTAGGGCAACCCTTAATATAATAAAATAAACATTGTTTATAAATTCTTTATTTTTATTATCCACCTAATACAAGGTATGTATAGAAAACACATAGAGAGTGTGTATCGCCATACCTGGAGCATACAGATATATCCACCTAATACAAGGTGTCCATAGAAAACACAAAGAGAGTGTGTATCGCCATACCTGGAACATACCAGGTACCCAGTCAATATTGTGTATGTATGCACCAGTATGTGAGCATGGGGTGTGATAGTCAGATAGAAATATGCATAAAAAGGTATTTTAATGTACTATACACTACTATTGGAACAGAAAAGCCATCAAATATATACCAAACGACATGATGTTCAACAATGGAATATCAATAATTATCCTACCCCTCATATAAATCTCTATTGACTTAATATGGTGTGACTGTATGCCACGGTTATACCATAAAACGTTTACATGCCAATGGTGACATATGAAGTCAAAAACACATGACAGGGTAGGATATAATCTAAACATCACTTAATTTCAAATAACTGTTTACATGGTGTTTGTTGTCTTCCGCTACTGATATCACTCAGCTCCACTTCGTGAAATCATTCCACGAAGATAACTCACGCCATGTGAACAATCATACAAAATTTCGTGACTTTTCTTAATAGTATAATTTCAAGTAAATATTCAGATAATTACCACAATGCGGAGTATGCGGCTCCCATAGCGGCCCCCAGCAGTACATTCTCCGTGTACAGACAGGCGAAGAACGGATAGAAATTGATACACACTTGGAAAGATCGCCAGAACGATAAGAGCACTGCATAACAAAAAAGGGTCAATATCAATATTGCCTTACATGTAAGATTGAAAAACTAGTAAGAGGCATATTTGGCAATGATTCAGTCCGTATATGGTACAGTAGAACCCCGTTCCTTGGACACCCCGCTTCAAGGCCAGCAACATATGTAGACTGGGTGGGACGTCAGGTAAAAGATCTAGCTGGTGGAACAGTGTGGAATGCTATTTCAGCCGGCCGTTGGCCCGAGCCTCGGCAAACCCAGGCAAATGCTCAACAACCTTGAGGCGATGTACAGTAAAACCCCTCTTCCGGGACACCCCGCTTAAGGGAGCACCCCGATTAAGGGGACACTTGGCCCGGAACGGAGGGTATCCCCTTAAGCGGGGTTTTACTGTATCAACAACCTCCAACAGGTTCTGAGTTCATCTGGTAACCAAGGCGCGGCGCCTGCTGGAATTGATGGCAAGCTGTTCCACCAAGCAGGTCGTCGCCAGCACTATACCAGATCTGCTGACAAACACTGTGTGGTTGGTGTACAACATTTTCACCTGGTTGGTAGAACAAGCTCTTTAGAGTCAGTTAGGTATTACATCAATTTTCTTGAGAGTATCCGATGGAGCTGGCCTTTTTACATGATCTATACTATCTGTGAGCCTGCTAATGTTAGTATCCCCAAAAAGGCGATCGGCTGCAGATCAGTGCCATATAATTGACCAATGGAAACAAGGCTTTTATCCTACCCCTAATATAAAATCCCATAGGCTTAACATTGAGTTTTTTTCACGTAATATACCAAAATCGAGGAGACAGGGTAGGATAAAATCAAAACCGGATTCGTTTTAATCATGTCCACCGCATTCCACTCCTGGAGTTTTGGCTCCGGACTTCACTTGGCTTCGCCTCGTGAAATCACTATGCCAAACTCCAGTCGTGGCATATGGTGGCCAAGATTAAAACTCATCCAGTTTTACGATATTATCTCACCCCTTGTCTTTTTGTCCCATAAGCATAACATTGGGAACTCATTCTCCATGCTCCGGTGGGTATTGCTGTCTGTTTTTCATTAACATTATCCTGTGTATCATCCATTCTTTTAGTGCATATAGGGGTGAGATAAATACAGAAATCAAATCGGTTTGGCCAAAGAAATTGTGTTCCAACTCCTTTGAATGCTATGCGATATTCACTCGGCTGTCGCCTCATTCATTTCACTCCATATGAAACTCATGGAGAACGACAATTCTGACCAAAACTTGTTGGTTTCTTCTTTAATCGTTCAGTGTAATTTCTATTGATGTATTGATGTTTACCTTTGACAGAAGCTGATGTCTTGGCGACGATCCCCACACCATCAAATCCCGTCAGGATGCCGAAGATGGTGTTAGTGATGCCGCCAAACGCTGCTGCGTAGGAGAAGCGGTGCTCAAACTCATCCAGCAAGTTCAGGGGCCTGAGACAGGATGACAAATCTATATTATTCAAGTTTGGTGACTGAATTTTACCATGTGCTCAATCGGCGCAATGGCGTCTGTTAATCTTATGGGTGTCACTTAGTAACCCTTAGATACAAGTTACTATATTTATTTTTCGAATGCCCACAGAGTATAATGATGAACATAGTATTTATTATTTGTTGTGAAAAAAATGGCGTAAATCTATTCATTATTTCTCATAGAATCTACATACCTGGAGTAGACATATATGCCCCGGGTTGCTATAAAGGGCGCATACATATAAATACATATAGCACGTAGTTCTATTATTAATGTATACAAAGTCCCTACTGAAAATGTATGGGAACTTAATAAGCCATACCCATTGTTTAAAAACTGTCAGATACCACAACCATTGTATACGACGTCAAAGCCATTGTATTTGGGAATATGGTCAATAAACTTAACTATTAAAAAAGACACAAAAGACATTTGGATTATAAGTTGGATCATTTTCAAATATCATTCGCAGACCATTTATTCCCCTTTTCTCTTGTATTTCATAAGTTAAAAACACTATCAGGTGACAAGGTAAAGTTTTACCTTTTTTAGCTATATAATATTCCTATATACTCATTTCCCAAACCTCTATAGTTACATACCGCTGCTGGGGGTGCAGTAATTATAAGTTATGTAGCGAGGCTGACGTTTTTGTCCCAGGCTGACGTTTTCGTCCCGGGCTGACGTGTTCGTCCCGGCCTGACCACGTGACATAAAGACCAGCGGGACAAAAACTTAGCTATTGCAGTTACTTGATAAGGGTGGCCATTTTTCTGGGGCTATCGCAGGAAAAGAAATAATCATTTTTATCGATATTCAAAGGTATATAGGAATGGGGAAACCAAGTACAGGTAATCAAAAGTCAAAGTTACTCGATAAGGCTCGGAAAATTACTGCCCGCGGCCAAGGCCTTGGGCAGTAATTTTTTCAAGCCTTGCCTCGTAACTTTGAACTTTTGCTCACCGGAACATAGTTTCCCTCTAATACGGAAACGGGCTGACTCTCTTTGTACGTCAATACACTTGGTGGACTTATTGAGGAGATATGTCCCTCTGCCTACAGCATTGGGCTATATCAGATCGATAATTTCACAGCGTATTGCTGGCGTTTGAAGAGTGTTCTGTATTGTATCATACACCTATGGTTGAACGTCTATGAAATACTACCTGCTGCTAGGGGTGCAGTATAAATAATGTTCGGGCTCACTGAGACGTAATGAATATTTGGGCGCATTGTGCCCATAGTGCACTTTGCAAGTACATAAATGATTTTTTTAAAAAGTGATTTTAGGTATATATAATGATAAGAAAACGTAGTGAACGAATCCGTAGCGATTCCATTCTCGGTCTTTATTCCATAAAATATGTCCATCTATCTCTGGCATCGTGCAGGGGTGCAGTAATAATAATGTTCGTGCCCGCTGTGACTGTGATTTAATAAGCCATTAAAATAGCGTTTTTCTTCATTGATTTGAGGTATATATCAATAAGCAAACATCATTACTGTGTACGAAACGGTTCTCATTCACGGTTAGTCGTCGATTTTATACTGGCTTCCGCCTATGGCGTCAGGCAGCATTAAATTGAGGACTGAACTTGAACAGGAATGGTTTCGTCCACAGTAAGGACATTTCCTTATATTACCTATCATAAAGTGGCACTTACACAACGACCCCTGGGCGTCCTCTACAGCAGTCCGGATTATACGTCTTGCGTTGTTTGTTCATGGAGAGAACAAATATTATCATCAGCTGGAAGGGAAATAAATGCATATAAACCCTATATAAAAATAATTAAATAACATATTCAAGTGGTTGAATATCCAATTTACAAAGTATCATATGTGATACAATTTCCATAAATATTCCATATAGAGACAATATACATAGGTTATATTGAAAGTGTCTTGATAAAAATTATGTAATAGACCAAAAAAATAAATTGTTTAATAAACCAAAAGAAAAGTATAATAACCCCCCCCCCCCCCATGTTTGACCATTAGGGTTATTTTTTCGGCATCGGTTTTTTTTTTATTGAATATGGTTCAACTGCAATAATACATAGTGATCTACCACCATACCATTTTTTATAATCTGATGGCCAATTTTACCACTTAGGCCCCTCGTCCACCTACTACGATATGGCTCCGATATGGTCTACGATGCACTTCCTGATGAAAAAATCAAAATCGCGTCGGAAGGTCACCTAATATCGGGGCAGTTGACCAAGTTTCTGCGATTTGACACCGATAAAAACCCCATACAATGCCTGGTGGATTTGGCATGTCTAGACATATGTCTACGATTTTGCACTTTCCCGATATGACTCTGATATTTGTTTTTGTATCGGTGCCATATCGGGTGGTCTAAATTTCTATCGTAGTAGGTGGATGCCAGGCCTTATGTTACACGTATGTAGACAGTAACCCTGTTTCTCTATATTACTATATACCCATGCCGTATAAACTGTAAATACGCACCGTTTTGGCATATGACGTAAAAATACTGTACGGACCACTGGTCCGTACACTAAAATACGGACCACCTAGCCATACACAGTTATTAAAATTTTGGTTGTTAACAAAAATGATTTTTTTTTTAAATTTCGGGTATATAGTAAATATATAACGTCCAACCTTGCTTGTACAAGTCACAGAACTCGATGCTAATTTACCGTTTGTACGGAACTCGGCGTAAACGCCTTGGTTCGTACATACAGTAAATTAGCATCTCGTTCTGTGAATTGTACAGCATGGTCAGGACGTTCTATGTAAATACTGACCGCAGGCGCCAGAGAGACGGTGTCAAAGAGCGATATCTCCACCTGCCTACTAGCACAGTCTCTCAGACTATCCGATCCGTTGAGCAAGTCTGTCACCACATCCTTGGGGTGAGCAGCGTAATAATCCATGCCTGATAGCTGCATCCTGCCTGCGACTACTGGGACCCGTTTAATAATCTAGGATTCTACATGTAGACCTTTTTCTGTATGCCATATAGAGACCAAGGGACAATGTGGGTCAACTTTATTCAACACTTATGGATGACCATATGGACGGCGAAGACTGTCTTAGTGAACAAACTTGAATATCTTTAAACGATAACCCTTGTGCGAGGTACAGAAAAGGGTCTGCATGTACGATCCTAGATTATTAGACAAGCCCCTGTTTCCATTCACAGGTACGTAGTATCGTCATCGTCACTGAATAAGGGCCTACAAATAGAATATTCTGCTTTTAACAGCAATACTTACATTACAGTTTTTATAACGCGTAATTATCTAATGAAAAAGAATCTTCTATTATGCTCCTTTGTAAAATAAAATATTGTCTTGCACTTTATCTCACCCCTTGGATTTTTTCTCCATACTTAACATTAGGAATTCGTATCCTATGCCCATGAGATATTTAGGAAAAACATCCAATGGGGGGTTATGTCACAAATGCTAGCCTATTAGTCAATATGAAGGGTGAAATAAATTTAGATGCCCATCATAGTTTACAGTCAGAGCTCGATCCCATCTAGTTTGAATCGCTACATAATTCAAGGCTTCACCTTGTAAATTACTACGCGATTAAAACTCGATGGGATACGAGCTCTGACCCTAACCTGTCATACGACCTGTGATATGAAACCAGCATAAAGTCGGGCATTTTGAAATTCCCAGAGGCTATCCTCAAGCTAAGGAAAAACTACAATATTACATTTTGTTTTGAGCATGGCTAAAAATACATCATAAGAGAAAAAGTACATCTGAATGTAGAGATACAAAAAAGAATAGCAGGTTCGATTTTTTTCTCTAGACGAGAGCTACACACTCATGACATTTCAATCTTCAAACTTAGGTCCGGATAACTATATCTCTATGTGGGGGTGAAAAAAACACGACTTATTTAAGGTTGGTATACTAATAATGATAAGTAAATAATGTGTCCTGCCAAAGGGAATTGGAGGATTACAGAAATGATTCCCTTCCTCAGCGATTTCCCGATGATGAAATTAGGAAAGCATTGCTCATACTTATAAATATTCATGACTCAAGTCCATAGAGCTCCAACCAGTATGACCTCTATGTAATCTACCAACCCTGAGCATTTCAGATTGTCATGAGTGGCAACATGTAATTCACAAACTATTAATTTTGAAAATAGAATATATACATGTCCATGAGAATCTCACCTTATAAGCATGCGAGTCGAATCAAAGTCAACACTCAATTCTCCTTAGATTTGCAGTGTAGAGTCATGTCCTCATAGTCACCATATCACAGACTGTTTGCCATAATTACCCACGTTGATTTCCTGTTCGATCTCTATCCTTCAGGCAGGCTAGCCTCACCTCCGCGATTCATGGTGACTGGGGAAATAATGGGGCATATAGCATATCCTTTACGAAGCAACAACCTATACAGTGTATGATGAGCACGGAATGTCCATAGCAACACACCAACAATACATAGGCTGTCCGTTGAAAGTATGCCAGTGTCAGTGTCCTAAACAGTGACCGGACCAGAAACTGTGTTATCTGGAGTCCAGAAGATAACATTACGCGACCAAAGTGCCGTACTGATAAGATATGAACTCCATACTAAAGGATGCGTACTATTTACTGCCTTTTCACCAGCGATTAAATGAATTAGGATGTAGATATAAACCAAACAGGTTTCCATATTGGAATTGATAAAAGTCATAAGTTATTTTAATACCTCTGGAAATTCAAGCAAAATATCTTCTCAAAGTGAACACATATAGCAGGGCTTAACCATTTAATCCTTTAACTATAGTATGATGCCTCCAGGCATCCCCCTGGCTATGGCAGCATGATGCCTCCAGGCATCTTAGAGGCATTATTGATACTTATATATACAAAATTCAATAAATAATGAAATAATTGTTTGAATTAAAAGAAATTTCGTCAAAGTATAAGGAGCATATTGGACTTTGATATAACAAAATATAATCAGTTACCATGGTAACGCGTGACACACCACGTGACATTGCTATTTGGCAAACAAGGTGCCTGCTGTAGTAGGGCTGTTTCTGCAGGCAACGCCTGCAGTGTAATGATGTGCAGGAGAACTGGGTGCTGCAAGGCAAGGGTCAAGGATGGGTGCCCGAGCTACTCCCTTAAGGATGGGTGCTGGTGGCAGTTTGTCCCACTCGAAGATGGGCACATAATGGTTAAAACTCATAATATAATATGAAACATAATCATAAATGTTTTGTTTTCTTTTGAATAGAAATACTAAATATCATGTCATATCCGCTATTGCTACCAGATAATTCATATCATTACAGGTATTTCCTTTCCTAAAAGTAAATCTTTTAACAATTTTTTGGAGCCATGATAGACCAACCATGTTTTCTGTACATTATACCATTTGTCCAAAGTCTGTTGCATTTTATACCCCGCTATTTTCACATCTTTGTCACGGATAAGTTCCACAAGGTCGTCAGAACACATATGATAGCCTGCGATATTGTCCGGTATTGATAAATCATTCACACAGATATGAAAGAGCAAGGGGCCTAGTATGGACCCCTGTGGTATCCCATACTCTATGTTTCTTAACCTGGAAGTATATTCACAATGCTACCCGTCAGATAGGAATTGGACCATTTAACCAGCTTATCATTTATACCAGCATTGCCAGCTTATGAAGGAGCCTATTATACAGAAACTGGCTTACTGTCTCCGTACATCAAAATGTGCAAAAAAATTATCATCCAAATGTATTAA
The DNA here is from genome assembly GCA_950022655.1 of Alentia gelatinosa. Lineage (NCBI taxonomy): Eukaryota > Metazoa > Annelida > Polychaeta > Phyllodocida > Polynoidae > Alentia > Alentia gelatinosa. The sequence continues at coordinate 65,861,822 of OX465583.1, read as the reverse complement.
AAACTAGTGAGTCATATTGAATTACACATGCAAAATTTACTCAATCAAGTGTAAAAACTGTATTGACCTTTCACCATGGGAAAATGTCTAAGTCTCACTTTTTAGCATGCAACAATGGCTAAGCCTTGACTTTTCACCATGGTAAAGTCTGACTTTTTAGTATGCAATGATGGCTAATCCCTGACTTTTCACTGTGGAAAACTGTCAAAGTCTGACCGTTTAGCATCCAATGATGGCTAAGCCTTGACTTTTCACCATGGACAAATGTCAAAGTCTGACTTTTAACATGCAATGATGGCTAAGCCTTGACTTTTCACCGTGGAAAACTGTCAAAGTCTGGCTTTTTAGAATGCAATGATGGCTAAACCTTGACTTTTCACTGTTGAAAACTGTCTGAATTTTTAGCATGCAATGCTGGCTAAGGACTGACTATTTTTCAGTTCCCCCCCCCCCCCCCCCACTTTTAAAATGTTCTGACGCCCCTGTATATCTCCAATCGCAAGAGTTCCAGAAAGGGTGGTTGGTTCAGACACAAATGTAAGCGTAACTTGCGATTTTGCTCCCGAATTTGGAACGACCAGTTTCAAGCGCGGTACCTCCAGTCTGAGACTAGAGGTATCCGCTCGCAACCCCCCCCCCCCTGGCTCCAGTCCCTGCATACTACGGCTATGCAATAGAACAAAGAATAAGCATACACAAAATTTCCTAAATTCTGGAACATCCCCACCCCCTTGGTGTGTACGTACTTCATAGATGGCCCCTTGTCTCAAGTTCAATGAAGACCCACTTCTAGTAGACTCGCTACGCCTCAATGCACAGCAATTTCCGGTCTCGTGTGGTCAATGACCCGTGGCGAGTGAGGGAACCGAAGCCGTGGGTCGAGCACAAAGTTACCGGCACAAGTCAACCCTCCAGACATGGATTCCACTCCAATGCGCAACGACACACCAATCGCACAGAAAAGGGTCAGTTATAACCAAGTATTCACATCTTATATCAGTCTAATATGCTCTGGTATTGTTGAGGGTGTTGTGAGGGTCAATCTCACGTCCAGGAAATGTGACGTTTGTAAGAAACAAACATGCTTTTGTACGTCAAATGATCCGTGAGATTGTACACTCGTGTGAGGACCAGCAACAACCACGTGGCTTTGAAGTAACTTTACGTGATTTTCTTTTTCTGTAAAAAGAAAGGTCCTTAGATCTTGAGTTTTCTTATAATGTAGATAGTGAAAGTAGACAGAGTTTTGATGGTCTGTATTCGGTTGTATGACTATGTATTTGCGTCGGAACGGTGTTTTTCTAACTGAAAAAATGAGAGGCTATTATGTAATGGCCGTCACCAAATCGAGCATATTTCCACATTTCCACAAATGTTCTATAGACGAGCCACGAATCCTCGTGTGAAATGCTGACATAATAAATCCCCATTGATAGTTTTGATTTGAATCTGTTGACATTCCTCTGCATTATTTACAGCCGTTTATATTGGGTGATGAAATATACAAATTATTTTTTCGGACGTTTGCTTATTGTTGGCTACCTTGATATATGAGGTACTAGGGAGGGTAATTAGTTAATGATCAGTATGGCAAATCCTAAAACCAGGGTCATTAAACTCGGTCAGCTTTTACATTACTCAAGTTAGGATTAAGTATATCGGGTATATTGTAAATATTTTATCTAAACTTTGATCCCAAAGAATATTTGGGAGTTGGAAATTTCTCGGTCTGGCTAAACTCTCATCAACAATATCATACATGAAACTAAGAACATACTAATACAGGACAATTGGAGATTAAAATTTATGGTGGTTATAGACGGTAAATGGGGTCATAGCCTGAGCGAAATGTCGGTGGGGCAGTGATTTGATCCAAGGCAAAGATCCCCCCTGTGGGAGAAGGAGGGGGGGGGGGGGGGGCGAAATTGGGGGGGGGGGGGTGAGGTATCGAACAGAAAGAATAGACAGCAATTTGCACACACAAAAAGAAGAACCCATAGGTCCATTTGGTCTGTCTACTATTACACATTTTACATATAATTTCATAAATCTAAAGCCCCAAATAGGCTTAACATTTGTTATAAAACTTTTATTAAACCTAAAAATACAATTAAAAGCATATGGACCCTTAGATCTCAGGAGTGGGGGGGGGGGGGGACGAGGCTATGGTACTGGTAAATTAGACAGGGTTCGTACAGAGCCTGGAAAAGCTGGAAAAGCTTGGAATTAAGCTAATGGGTTTTCCAGGCCTGGAAGAGCCTGGAATTCTCACAGAGAACCTGAAAAAAACTGGAAGAGCCTGGAAAATTTAGTTTTGCATAAAAACAATTTTTCTAGTCTGAAATTCTGGTCATTATTAGCTTTCCTTAACTACGGTACCTGAACTCCTATGAAATTTCAGTGACTCGGTTTAAATAGTTCAAAAAATCCTTTATTTGACCATGTATAGCAAATTGCTAATATTAAAGCATGGATTTGATTATTTGTCTTCATATTTAAAAGTGTAAACAAAATGTTGAAGACATCTATCCCAAACCACTGAAATTCCACAGATAACAAGGAAGATGAATCAAATGTGTGGTGATGTTTCAGACATCCTTTTAAAAACAGTGACCAGATGTGTCTGGAAAAAAAAATTAGAGCCTGGAAAAGCCTGGAAAAAGCCTGGAATCTTATTCGGCTGTCTATGTATGAACCCTGATTAGAAGAACTGTATCACACTGAACTGACCTATATATTCACATCCATTTGATAAACTTTTCCTCTGGAGAAAACAGTATTATGGAATGAATTAAAAAATATAGCATTATCTTGATATTTTCTTTGTACAGGTGAATGTCATTGAATAACTAGGAGAAAGTAGTATGTTTTAATATCATTGATGAATGAGCATGTAATTATAGATAAATAACAATTAAAAGGTTTGGGTTATATTCAGTCTATGGATAGGTTTCTGTAACACACTTGCACCCAGTCAACTGGCCATTTATGCAACTGCCTGAGTCTAAGATCCAAACATATCAAGCACCAGTGGGTCAATCAGGTGGTCTTTTGGTCTTGAGTGATTATTTATGGTCAGCTGGGTATGCCTCTGAGACACTGAGACACTGGCACCCTGCTCCTTTCCCAATATCACAGTGAATAGCACGCAGATAGTGAGGGGATAGATTTTTTGCAGTATGCTAAAAGTCAATGCGATCCCTCTAACCTTTAGGCAATGTATAGAGAACCTATGAGCACGTTCTAAAAAGATGCCAATTGTAGCTGATATTTGGAGATTTCTTCATTAATAACGAGTTTTGATATTTCTGCACTGATTGTCATTTCAGGTGATGACATGTAAATTTTTCTACAGCCCGCGCGGTTGTCGAGATGGGGATGATTGCCTGTATATGCACTCGTCTAACGCACCCAAGTGCAAGTATTTTTTGTAAGTTCACTGATTTGAATTGTTTCCAGTTTTAGGTTATTTCGTTTTTTATTTCAAATATATATGTTTTTATTTGGTTAGAGTTAGCAACTTTATTTTCAGCTAGTATTATTTGATCAGGAAACTGGTAAATATATTTGAAGTTTATATTTATAATTCCTGAAATGAACAATGAGCCTGATATTCTGTTGAATTTAATAATTTTTTTTAATTTCCTGTTTCATGTTTGCCTCATCTTATAAATCTTAAATTCAATTTATGAAATTTATGTGGGATAGGTAGATATCATCCATTACCATACTAATCCATTTACCTATACTGTAAAAAGCGGAGGTTATCAGGTGAGACTAAATACACAGTAATGACTGGTTTTGTGTACGAGTGGCCGTAATCTTTAAGTAGTTGACGCATAGTAATATCCGAGCGATTAGCTCGTCAACTACAAGGAGATTACGGTCACTCGTATACAAAACCAGTCGTTATTATATTTATTACCCACCTACAAGATTAATAACTGGTCTATTGCAATTAATATGTTCCTGTAAGCCATTTAGTTCTAGACACCACAGCACTGTCAAGCCTGGCAGTAATTCGGTGTAGACTTGTGTTATGACAATGATTTCTGATAGTAAATGAGATTATCATGATTGATTCTAAATAATTAGCATTGAATAAACATTCAAGAAACTCATTTTGAAGTACCTGATTCAACCTCATTATGGATAGGACTATTTTTCCGGAATCTCCTGCAGGAGATTCTGACATGCCAGAATCTCCAGGTAGCTAATTCCAGGTACCCTATACATTTCCTATGGAGACTCCGTAATAGGTGGGTAATAAAGGCCATTAAGCACAGTACTATTTTGAAACAATAATGTTCCATTCTGAGTGACAAAGGAACAGTCGTAAGCCCAAGCGATGCATCGTAACGAAGTCAGACAGTGTGGCACCCCTCTAGCACTTTGCCTAAGATTAGAAAATGCCCCCCCCTGTGAAGATGCACTTTGGCTACTTACAAATTATATGGAAACTTATTTACTGTGGGGAATTGATATATTTCTGGGACAATAGACCAGGAATGGACATCAATTCGCCCACAGTAAGTACATTTGCTTGCAGTTCTATAACAGGGTATGTCCCGAGAAAAGCCAGTAGCTACCAAAGATATTCATAACGGCCATGAAATGCGATAAACTACAGCAATGATCCCTTTGAACAATTTTAGCTCGAAGTGGGGTTGTTGGAACGGCAAGTATTGTCGCTTCAAACACGAGGAGTCTACGAAGGAGGAGGACACGTCCAAAGAGTTCTACGCTGATCTCAACCAATGGCTGGGCGCTACCAAGGTAATTAGCCATACATGTAGTTTCATCGTGTGCATTTAAAATTTGATAACACTACCGTTAAACCCCGGTTATAAACCGACCGCAGTTACAAGCCGCCCCCCCCCCCCCCCCCACCACTTCAGCAAAATGCTATGAGGCGATTCTGAGAGCATTTCAACTTTAGGGAAACCCCGGTTATAAGCCGACCCCCCACCCCCACTTTGGGGTCTTCCCCTCCCCCCCCCCCCCCCCCCATTCACAACTTTTTGTAGAATTTTCAGTTTAGAATATGAATTTTTGTACCAATATAGAATATCACATGCTAGCTAACAAATTATTACCATTAAATGATTTGTAAAGTGTGTACGAGGCAACAGCTTCACAGATCCCGCCAGATCACGTTACGCGCGCTCGAAAAGGATTTTTACCTTATTAAATGATTTGTAAACATTTATATATCTCTGTTTTTCGGTGCTTTATCATAGATCTATACTAATTTTTTATTTTTTTTCAAAATAAATCTTTGAAAAAACCCAGGTTATAAGCCGATTTAAAAAAAAAATCCCTAAAAACAATCGGCTTATAAGCGGGTTGTAGATCCAAATAAAAGCAACAACGACAAAAGTTCGACGATTAAGACAGATTTTTCAATGAGCCTGTACTCAAGGTAGGAGTAGTGATAAAGATGGAAGTATTCACAGTTTTGGAGCTGCATGGCTTGTGAGTAGTGTACTGATAATCCACCAGGTGGGGTAGGCTCTAGTCGCAGTTGTACCTTTCAGAAGAAACAAATAACGAAGCAGTCCTAGCCATCTTGTTTACAATGTGTTCACAGAACAAAATAAATACAGAATTTTAACTGGGTGGGGTCAGAGGTAACATGATGAACTTTTATATTTAATTCACATTTTTCTGGTGAAAAACACACATGAATCTAGATATATTTTATCTAATTTTATTGATATAAATTGGAATAAAGGGCATTATTATATATCCATGCCGTATTTACTGTAAAGATGCACCGTTTCGCCATATAAAGTAAAGATACCATACTGAAACACTGTTCGATATGGAAAAATCTGCAACACTTCAGTACGCATTGACTAAATCATTAGTTTTTTTTTTTTTTTACCATTAACATTCTACAGGATTTTCCCAGAAGAAGTGATTGTTCTAGCCACGTCAAAAATTGTTTTCTATCAACGATCCAGTCACTTCTTCACCGAAGTCACATATGTCCGCTCGACGAGAGCCGACAGAACCGTTCGAATAATATTAACCTCTTTAATATTGACATAATTTACACACTCCCACTGTCTGTAAAGATGAAATGAAACCCCCCCCCCCCCCCCGGTGTTTCTGACAATAACCCTGTCTGACCCCATCTCAACTCAGAAATGAAAGACATGTTTATTCACCTGCCACACCATGTGACAGGGCCGCTTCTTTAGTTTCTAGATTTCCTTGATAGACCTATCATTTAAATCTAAAAACATCAGTGCAGCCTGAAGATTCCCTAGGATGAAACCGCTGTGGTTGTCATGCCCACACCCTGACAACATCAGACATGCCCAATTTGTGACTCACAAACCGCGATGTCAACAACTTGACACTAAGCAAATCACCACGATTCCGCTACTGTCACTATGGACGTCACAATCGAACGGTTCCGATGACGTAGCCGATAACAGACATCGAGCTCATTCAAGCGGTAGCTGCCACAGAGAAAACACTTAGCCTCGTCCTAAAAAATAAATCATTAGTTTTTAGCCAAATTACAGTGAATCAGTTATCAATAACTGGTATATGATAAATACAAAACAGCCTACCATGCTTGTACAACCTACAAAACTTGATAATTTATGGCCTGTACGGAACTCAACGAAAACTCCTCGTTCCGTATATACATTGGAATATCAGCTCGTTGTTGTTGTTTTTTTTGTTTTTATAATTTTTTTATTCAGTAAGCTTAACGACATTAGTAATCGCCTACCGGCGTTCTTCCTTACATATGTCAAGAGGACAGGACATACAAGGAAAAGTACAAATACTAGACATGATACACCACAAACACAGGACAAGTACACATACTAGACATACTACACTACAACACAGGTCACAATAAGTCTTATATAATACACTACATTGGAAGCCATTTACTAATAGGTACGATAACAACAAACGATCTTTTGATCGTTCAAGAAATATTTAGAAAAAAAGAAAAAAGTATCAGGTTATACCTATAAGTTCCTCTTTGATTCTTGATTTAAATAAATCACCTCTTGTTAATAATTGGGTCTCCTTATTGATTAAACTCCACAGCTTACTACCCTGATACAATGGTGACTTCATATATCTATTACCATTGGGTCTCTTAATCTTTAACCTCACTTTGGTTGCATTACGAGTTATATTGTAATCTTGTTCAACACAATACGTCTCATCCTCACTCCACCATTTTATAGCTTGTTTTGTAGCTTGTACAGCATGGTCAGGTCGTCCTATATAATTGTCATCATCGATGCGATTATCGTTACATCTAGTATGTCACTTATAGTAGATTATTATCATATACCTGTGGCCGTATGTCCTACGTATACTGCCCTCTCCTAACATGTTGTCTTTATGGCCGCACAACACGTAGGTGGCATACCGGGTATGTATATGAAGTACGGTGTATGTATGGCGGAAAAATAAAGAATCGTCCAGAAGCAAATGTGAAAAATACAAAAATCGGAATACTGTGTAAGTGACAAATCCTTTGTAGATTTGACTATGAGATGAACCTCTGCCTTTGGCATTGGTTTACCTGATCGTCAATTTACCGCATATCTATCACGTACAGCCATATATTTACTATACACCTATGGCCGAACATGTATGAAATACTGCCCGCTGCTAGGGGTGTAGTATAAATAATGTTCGCGCCCGCTGTGACAAAGGGCCGGAGTGAATTGCAGTAGTCTTTATGCTCTTTGTAAAGTTAATAAAAGGGCGTTTTAAAGGATTGGAAGGTGTACAGTAATAAGAAAACGTAGTGACTGAGCATGTACGGTGTCCGTTCTCGGTCATTTGATGAAAAAATACGGCCCTTCCACCTGCGGTGTCGGGTCATATTTTTATCATCAAATGACCTCGAACGGCCATCCGTACGGGCTCAGTAACCACGTTTTCTCATAATATTTCCTCCACCCATTACCTCCTGTATCATCATCAGACAAACTAACAGTCTCTCTGTTGCCCATTTGATACATTTTCAGCGGAAGCTCTCCTCCACGAGTCAGGTAGGGTTATTTACATTCTATAAAATACACTCTAGTTTGCTTCACAAATAAAATGGGACAAGGGGCCATCCATAAAATATGTACGCAGAATTTCCGAAATATTTTATCATGGGCTGTTGCTGTTGATAAATGTGTGAAAGATATTATGTTATAGTAGTACGACTATCCCTTGTAAAACACCGATGTCGGTGAAAGTGATTGTCGAAAATAAGATTTATTAGAAAAAAAGTTGCTCCACATTTTGTGGATGGCAGGATAGCGACCAGACGTCAAAATCGTTGCTCTAGATTCTTTGCGGATCACATCATAACTATTTCGCCGTCCATATTGAATTAAAAATCTAATGAACCTTTCACCTTTGATACTGAAAATGTGTTGTTGTAAAAAGTTAGTGATACAACGTGAAAATAAGGACACCACAAGACACGATCTGATATTATTATATACCTGTGTGCGAATGTCTATGACATACTGCCCTCTGCTAGGGGTGCAGTAATAATAATGTTCGTGCCTGCTGTGAGAGTGACTTAATAAGTCATTAAAATGTCGTTTTTTCATGATTTAAGGTTTATAACAATAAGCAAACGTCCTGACTGTAGACGAAACGATTCTCGTTCTTGGTCAGTTGTCAATATCATACTGCCTTCCGCCTATGCCGTCAGGCAGTATGATATTGACAACTGACCTCGAACAGGAACCGTTTCGTCCACAGTAAGGACGTTTCCTAATATTACTGGAGCGATGCTTTTCCCACATTTCCGGGAGCATCAAACCCCTGAAGGCAGACTTAAGAAGAAACCAATAAGTTTTGGTCAAAGTTGTCATTCTCCATGAGTTTGATGTGGAGTGATATGAACGAGGCGGCAGCCAAGTGAATATCATGTAGCATTCAAACGAGTTGGAGAACAACCTTTTTGACCAAAACGATTTGCTTTGGGGCCATCCATAAAGTATGTACGCAGAATTTCTAAAATTTTGGAACCCCCCCCCCCCCACCCCCTCTCCCAATCTTGTACGCAATAGAACAAAGAGGGAGCATACGCAGATTTTCCAAATTTCTGACCCCCCACCCCCCTCGGTGCGTATGTACTTTATGGATGGCCCCTTAATTCTGTATCTATCTCACCCCTGTACACACTAAAAAAATGGACGATGCACAGAATATAGACCATGGAGAATGAACAGCAATACTCCTAGGGGGCATGGAGAACGGGTTCCCACTGTTAAGCCTATGGGACAAAAATACCAGGGGTGAGATAAAAAAAATATATATATATATGTTACAAAGTACTAAAGAAAATTTCCTAGGATGACCATCTTGGCCCTCATATCATTGCGTGATATGAGGGTTATACTTCCCTCATATCTACAGTTTCTCGTTTCACTTGGGTCTGTAGGCGCCCCAGCTCGCCGATGACAGCATTCTAAGCTGTATCTCGGAGGTGACATGCGAGGAAACCCCGAGTGCTCCCAAACCATCCAAGAAGTTCGTGACTCGCGGCACCCAAACCAAGACAGCACCTGACTTCGTGCACTGCGGTGAGTGGACCGCAATATATATCTTTAAAGGCATATCAGACAATGTGGATTGAAAATTAAAACCCATGTCATTTTCCTGAAATTTGAATATGATGATCTCTTAGTGTTATAGAACACATATCTAGCTTGAAATTGGGGGTCACCGTGCTAGTTTTTTTTTATAGATCAATATTGTGATAATTTTACAAAAGAATATATAGGAATTCTAAGAAGTTGCTTTTTATATATTAAGACCCGTGTCATTTTCCTCGAACTTTCACAGAATGTAGTAGATGTATAGTACTATTCATTTAGGTTTTAAAGATCATAGATCACCATCCTCGTTTTTAAGAGAATTGAAGAAACCCATATTTTTCAGTACATTTCTTATGTAAATCGAGCAAATGTAAATCGGCCTATTTTACCCATCAAAATTTGATTAACTGCACAAAACATTGAATTTACTCATTTAGATGCGCTATATTTTTCAGGTGAGTGTGGTGAGGAGTTCAAGTCCTGCCGAAACCTCCAGCAGAGTTTGGAGCGTCACTACATCCACAAGATGGCCAGCGCCGACTTCCACCACCTGCGCTTCTTCAAGCGTCACTCCGAACTCAACCGCCAGGACCCCTTCTGTGCGGCATGCGGCCAGGTGAGGCCAAATGTTACCATTAAACCCATAAGACGGCGACATCTACCACTGGTTCTCACCGATCCGATAGAAGATGTTAACCGGGAACATAGATGTTGCTGTCTTATACCCTCAAATATTCTTCCCGATCAGACCTCCTCCTTTTATAGCCTCGTAAAACTGCCTGATTGAGATCAAAGAGAGCGGCCGGGAGCCGGGTCCAGCTGGGCCCTGGGCCGGGTGATAGGCCTTGATTGACAATAATACAAAGTTTAATAACTTCTGTTCTATTCATGATATCAGGAAACGGATTTCAGGTCTATAATCGTCTCAATCTCCCCTACCAATCGCTGTATAGTACTTGTATATATAACAGGCAGATATAACACTAATCCTAGTGAAGCAGCCTTCAGAGAATCGGGAACAGTCAGTGAAGTGCATACAGCGACAAGATTAGGGTCAGGCAGCTTCGGTCATTACCCCCATGCTGCGTTGGGCAAAGGTGTGATCGGGAACAATCGGTGTGTCCCTGTCTGAAAGGCTTTAGTTTATCTATAGGGCACATACCTATTGTGCTATGGAGGCGGTCATCTTGCTCCCTGACACCATCCAAATCACCAGGTGGCAGGACCAAGTGTTAATGGATTTTATCCAAAATATTTTTTGGGGCTTGCAATGAAGGAATTTTAGCCTTGACTCAATATTATTTATAGATTTTAACAACTGATAACAATTGTTGCCCCTCGACTAAAGTGGCACTATTTTATAATTTCCCAGCGGATGATGGTAGAACTAGCAATCACCCTGCCCTTTAGAGCCGCAGGGATGTCAGTTTTCAATGTTTCCATTGAAATTCATGTTTTCCTTATTAGTATTAAAAAATATTTTTCCTCGTTGATATTGACATTCCAACTGCTAAATTACCCAATTTAATAGAAATATCCAATGAGGGATTATGTCACAAATGTTCAGAAATTCAGAAACCTATTCAAGTTTAGGGTCCGATTTAGGGTCCGAGCTCGTTTGAATCACTACATAATTCATGTGGCTTCGCCTTGTGAATTACTACTCAATTCAAACTCAATGGGATACGAGCTCTGACCCTAAACTTGAATAGGTTTCTGAAATTTATCTCACCCTTCACATTGACTAATGGGCTAACCTTTGTGACATAATCCCACATTGAGTTTTTTTAAATACTCAATGGGCGTTGGATATGAGTTCCCAATGTTACGTCTATGGGGGAAAATACCAGGGGTGAGTTAAAAACCCAGTCAATGGTTATGGTTTCTGACAACATAGAAATGATGGATAGTGGTTTATTGTGGCCCCAAACATTTTAATTGAGGATTTTGTAATTGATGGATAATGAATAACATGTAAAGTCCCCACTATGTATGTCCGTAGGTTTACTTAAGGAACAAGACCAACTTCGATCACTGCTGAGTTCACACTACCGCTTTATTATCACTCCTCTCACCAGCAGCCCACCGGCTGTTCTTGTCTCCATGGAGATGGTTTCCAAGACAACGTACCAGCAATACCACCCCGAACTGCCGGAGCACGCGGACTAACATATAATTTATGCACATAGAATTAGGAGTATTAATAAGAACATTATTACAATGTTTACAAACATTTTACATAATGATGGATTTTGAGCTACTAAAGGCCTGATTCCATTGGGCCGATTTCACTCCCGATGTGGTCCAGATGTAAGGATTAAGAAGGAGATTGATGAGTGTTTGGTCTGTGTCCCCATTCGCCATCGAGTTTGGAGTGCTCAGTAATATGAACGAGGCGATAGCTGAGTGAATATTCTGAAGCACTCCAAACGAGATGGTGAACAGGGACTCAGACCAAGCACGAAAATGTTTCTGATTTTATCTTAGCCTGGAAATATTCATCTCTTTATCACCCGTTGAGAACGAGATACCGTTCTCGCAAGCCTGTTGAGAACGAGTTCGTAATGCTAAGCCTATGGACGTTTATACCAGGCTAAGATAAACCCAAGTACTTTGTCTTTTCTGTTCCCAGTTTTATTGTTCAACTTGTGTTACAATTTGTTGGTAACGGTTTGTTTCACCCTTTTTAGTTGTCCTACTAGTTTTGGCACTTCATCAGGGACTAAGAGGTAAGTGATTAGGCTGCCATACTGAGTGGTGGGATTTCACAAGGACAATTTCAGCCTATACACTCGAAAATTCTTAATTATTACTTCGTGTAAGGAATGGGTAAAAGGTTATAATTTTTCCTGTGCAGGTGTTCGTCAGCGTTGAAGGTCTCCTGCAGCACATGGGCAGCAAAATCTCGTTATCCACCACGTCTGGCAGCGTTCGACAGGAACACCAGTACTGGTTCAAACAACTCGTCAATCCCTTCGTCTGTGAGTGTTGTCCTTTCTCAACCTCTCAAAGACCTCTACAGAACTAGGAGCAAATAGTATGTTCATCATTGATGAATGAGCGTGTAGTATACATGAATAACAATTAAGAGGTTTGGATTACATTAAGTCCATGGATAGTTTTCTATAGCCACTTGCACCCAGTCAACTTGCTTTTTCTTCATCTGCCTGAGTCTAGGATCCAAACATATCAAGCACCAGTGGGTCAATCAGGTATTTTTGGTCTTGATTGATTGGTCATAGTCCGCTGGGCACGCCTCTAAGAGACTGAGACACTAGCTCCCTGCTCTGTTCTCAATATCACATTGAATAGTACACAGATAGTGAAGGAATTATTTCTATGCAGTAACCTGAAAGTCTATATGGACCCCTCTAACCTCTAGATGATGTATTTAGCGTGTGCAAGCACACTCTAATAAACTACTTATTGTTTACAGTCATTATGTGTCGGCAAAGATGCTATTATTATATACCTATGGCTGAACGTGTATGAAATACCACCTTCTGCTAGGGGTGCAGTATAAATAATGTTCGGGCTTACTGAGACGTAGTGAATGTTCAGGCACACTGTGTAGTGTAATTCACAAGTACATAAAATGTCCCCCCCCCCATAATATTTAGGTATATAATAGTAAGAAAACGTAGTGACTGAACTCATAGGGGTCAGATTTTTGAAACCTGCTAAATTACGCTTTCTTCCTGGGATCAAAAACTCAAAAAATAATTTTAGAATAATACTTCTTTTTATATTTTATATCAGTCTCCCACTAAGCACCTTCCAGAAAAACATTATTCCAACAAAATCAGACAAATGGTTCAGATTTGAGAGCCATTTGAAATTGTGTATAATACTGCATGTTGTCCACCCCCCTAAAATATTTGAAATTTCAAGAAACGTTATAAAAGCTTATAATTTGTGAAACACTGATATTATATAGTAACATATGTTATATGTGACACCAAACACCTCTATCACATATTAGATATGAAACAAAAGCTCTGAGCCATATTTGGTGTTGGGCCACACAGGGGTGTCGGACAACACAAGGGGTGTTGGACAACACGTTTACAAAATCACTCAGAACATTGGAAAAAATAATATTTGTGGCTATAATCTGTTACATTCTTAATGAAATGATAGAAATCTTCTTTTTTCAAAGCAAACCACTTAATTATGGATAAGAAACAACCCCAAAATCATGACTTACATTAGGGCATGTTGTCCGACACCCCGGGGTGTTGGACAACACGTTTTTAGTTTTTGAACCACAAAATTAAAAAATTTTCATTTAGAAAAAAACCAACAAGTGGTAGGGATACTTAACTTATACAGGAATATTTGTTATTCTATCATAATTATCATTTCTTCTGTACATCTTTTAACATGTGTGTTGTCCAACACCCCATTTTTTGGAAAAAAATATCATCCTGGAGTTACAATGTCAGAATACATTACAATATCAGAATGGATAATCTGATTGTGTTGAAACTTTCAGGTCTCACAGTCAGGATATTGGTCAACATTTTACAATAAAGAAAAATTAATTTCTCATTGTATATCTCATTAGTACAATCCTTTTAAAATTGGGGTGTCGGACAACATGCTCTATGGGGCTCTCAGTTGGAAAATTTAAAGATCCTGGATAGTTTTGACCATTTTGATATTTTTTCAAACTTTAACCAATTTTCAAAACTATATAGTCTACACTTCTCATGAAATATGCTTTAAACAAGTTAATAGAAACAATTGGCTCTACATTGTGCCTCCAAGATTTTGAAAAAAAGTGAAAACACTAGAAAATCACAGTTTTTGTTGATTTTCGGAAGGAAAAATTCCTCAGAGCTTTACAAAACCCTATGTTGGAATGAAAGACCATCTAAAGATGCACCAAAAAATGCCACTTTTACATGATGAGATACGTTTATACAACATTAGCCTTAAATAACCCTGTTTTCGGTAATTTAGCAGGTTTTAAAAATCCCACCCATAGGGATGCCATTCTTGACCTTCTGTCTCTTAAGATATGTCCCTCCACTTCTGCTGTCTGGTGATATTTTATAGGACAAAAGACTTCGAACGGCAACCCCTACAAGCTCAGTAAATACGTTTTCTCTTACTACATCTCCCAGCTCCAGTTGCTGAGATTACTTCAGCTGTTAAATGTGATCGTAATAAACCTTTTCACAGAGAGGGCAGCTTTCCACTTATCCACGGAAATCCATGTTTTCCTATTTAGTATATAAAATTCTCTTTCCTTGTGTAAAACAAAGATAATTTGAATTGGACCTCATTCACAGCAATAAAACATTGATTTGGAACTGCCCAGAGATCCTTAGCCCCAGTCCATGCCCGACACATGTTTTTCATGTTCTCTCAGTCTCTCCGGGGCAGTAAATTCCACACAAAAATATTTCCACCATTTATCCTGACCCAAACTGACATCCTTGTTTCCAAATCTTGATTATTGTTATTTAAAGGCATATCCTACAATTCACGGTGCGCTACCGGGGATTTTCAGATATTCCCAATCATCCATTGAAATTGGTGATTTGTGGCATATTCCAAACTCAAAAGAGCAAAATTTGAGTTTTGTCTAGTTTGACCTAATGCAGTAGGTAAAATAGGCCCTTTTTCGTATGCTTGATTTATATAGGAAATGTACTGAAAAGTATGGTTTTCTTCAACTTTTTGAAAAACAAGGACGGTAACCCATGCTCTTTAAAACCTAAATTTTTTTTTTAACTCGTTTATTTAGGCTGGTCAAATTCAGTACAAGATTTACTGGTTTTCGTATTCGGCCAGCATTCATGTTGACATTGTATCCAGGGTATAATTGGTGCCTTGTGAGGCGTGGTATAACAATAACAACCAAAGAAAAGAAAATAAAGAAACATTTAAAGTATATACAAACTATATGAACTATACAATAGGAAGTACTATACATATACTATATTCTGTACTAAGACAGTCAGTCAGTCCTCTATATTCATAATTTTTACGACAAATTGTCCGATATGGCTATGTATCATGAAACTAATGTAGGCTTATTAAATATATTACAGACATGCCAAAATAAAGGTTTACGGATATGCTACAGAGCAACTCCTGACATATGTACGAAAGATCTACATATAAGATGCAATATCAACAGGCTATCAGATAGACGTGAGATACATCTACTTAATACTGCATACACTAGAACTAAATTCAATTCTATGCTTCATGAAGTACATCGTAATACCAGGTTAAATGAGGCTCCAGTATTCAGGGTTAATAATAATATAAAATTGAATAAATACAAAGACTCGGTAGAATTTAAATCAGCAATCTACTGGAATGCACTAAATGCGGAACATAGAAATATCCCAGATCTAGAAATTTTCAAGCGGTTCACAAAACAGAAACTCAAATCAAGGTTACTTATTGACGTTTAAAACCAATTATCAGCACAAACTGAATCAGGTACAACTTGAGTCTACCGAATTACTTGTTTACTGTAATTTACAGAACTAAAGGTATGGAATCGTTTTTCTACCCACGAATGAAAAATGTATTGTT
This sequence comes from Alentia gelatinosa, assembly GCA_950022655.1. Taxonomy (NCBI): domain Eukaryota; kingdom Metazoa; phylum Annelida; class Polychaeta; order Phyllodocida; family Polynoidae; genus Alentia; species Alentia gelatinosa. Next base: position 65,845,671 of record OX465583.1, on the reverse strand, counting down.
TGATTACCCTACTAGGAAGTTGATAATACAATTGTTTGCAAACTGTAAGAAAGGTCGACTGATGACCAAAATAGACTGTTTTATCGTGTTCGTTATTTCATAAATGATTATGTTATTACACTAGTCAATAGACGGATGTGTAAGTGCTTATCTCCTAACTGTTAAATTTACTATTATATAATTAAGACACACTAGTTTGAAAGCCATGTTAGTCCATAATCTGGACATTAGGCGTTACTAGGATTTTTTAAGACTGGAGCCAGCGGAGGATAGGCACTGTTTTTACCAAGCTGTTTCACTCCAGTATAAATAAAAACCTTCTGACAATGACCGACTCATGATAATTCATATTCACCGGTAACATTAGAATATATATATTTCTTTAAAAGGCTTTTATTCACTTCTGTTGCAATAACAGTTCTTCCAGTGAAGGCAATGATGCAATACACCGAGATTACATTTTGCATAAGTTTTATAACAGGTAAGGTGATGAAAGGTGTTAGTAGATTTTTAAGTTATACAAGTGACCGCTTATATAAACGCAGTTCCCTTTTGAATATATCCTTGTCCTCAATTATTTGTACATGTACTGGTAACCGATGAAAGTCAGAACTTTAAAACATTTATTAAAAGGAATCATTCATAATATTATGAATGATTCCTTTTAATAAGTGTTTTAAAGTTCTGACTTTCATCGACTTGTATAGTATTAACCCATTTCCTTTATAAATGTGGGGAAACCAATAGAATCACTCGTAGCAAAGCCACATATGCTCATACCGTTTTCTCCAAAGACATGAAGCGTCCATCTTGAAGGGTTCTTCCACCAGCACACAAGATATAGTGAGATTTGTCACGATTTGGTTGACTTGCTTGTCTTGCTAGGTTTTGAGTAATCATGTGAATTTCAGCTAAGCATTGGTACAAATAAGCATCTTCGCAATTATTTTTGCTATCGAGCACGCTATTGCGTCTGCAATAGGCCTTTTTCCACTGGCCGGAGTCGAACCTTATCTGCTTAGTTACGCTACAGCTGAAGCCAAACATTTACCTGGCAACGTATACTTTAGCATTGGATCATTGAGTGTATAATAGTATAACGTTTACAAAACCCATGTACATTATTTCCTGAGAAATAACAACGATTGCATCGTACTCTATGGTATTCCAGCTTTAATTTGATCTGGCATACATGCATATCACCGTAATGATACTTTAGATATACCTTAGATAAGACCGAAATTACATACATACTAATACATTGGCAGATCTAGCCAATGCGTATCTTTTTCTAAGTTAAAGCCAAGATGACTATCAACTATAAAGTTTAGACAGCCCAGACTTATTGATACAATACCCTAGTTTGTTCCAGCAATTTAATCTGTCAAAAAAACGACACCCACCGTTCACACTCTAGCTGTGAATGCTGTATATCTCTATACATATGTGGGCGGACTTGGCCGTGTTTGTCTGAGCGCTGGCCTAACTAAGGAACTCACCGTTAGGTGTCGTTGAACGGCAACACCTGTATAGATCGTGAGGCGTCGTGGTGGCGGAACACTAAAATAATAATTTAAAAAAAAAAAATATATATATATACATAAATTTTTTCTATGAACATTCCAATAGTCACACCAACCCTGTGTTCCTCCTTTCCCCACAAGGAAGTGAGACACCAATGGAACGATTTTTTCAAAACCATGAGAACCAAAATATGCACACATTATTGTGAAAAAATACGCATCATCGCACCCACTGTATCGCGGCAAAGGAGGTAAGACAAAGCGACACTGCAAGATTTTTCATTTTATTTTTTATTCAATAGAATTAAGGACAATTGTAATCGCCTATTGGCGTTCTTCCTTACATATGTCACACAGGTTACAGGACAGTTGACAAATGACAGACAAGAAGACTCATTCAACCAACCAAACTGAGACAATATGTTAAACCTTCTCAAAGCAAAACATGTCATTAACAAATCCTGATACTTACAATAGTTTATAAATCATGACAGTTACAATGGTGAACAAGATAGGCACAACACCAGTTAACTCTGTCATAGGTAATTGACATAAATAAAAGATATATCAAGACATACCAAGATATAGTATGGCAAATCCCTCATGCTGGTGGAACAAGCCCTTTAGTAAATAATCCACACTCTGTTTTTGTCGGCCACAGACCGAGACCTGGAAGTGCTGGACACTGAGGAGGAGATGATTCAGCGGATCCTAGACGTCTACTTCGTCAAATCCAAAAGCGTATCTCGGCAAACTTCAACCAGCAAGGAGCAACCTAAACCGGTACAGTAGAACCCCGCCTAACGGACACCCTGCGTTAACAATCACCTTTTCTCGGAACGGTTCCCTCTAGATGGTAATTTTAACCTCGTGTATGCGGACACCCTGTGTAAGCGGCCACTTTGGTCCGGAATGGAGGGTGTCTGCTTATGCGGGGTTCTACTGTACTTCTACTTTACTAGGAGGTGTACACCGTCACAAGTTGATATCAAGGAGTCTCTACGTGGATCTACCACTCTATGAATATGTACACACACTGCATTAAGAGGCCAGGTGGTGCCCCCTCGAGGATCATAGTGGTATTAATTGCTGGCGGACCATACTGGCATCCCTGAGTGCATGTACTTATACATAGACTATGTTATTTATTATCCACCGATTATGTAGTCTCCATATATACTAAACCTATAGGGAGTGTAATTTACCAGGCGGAGATTACGGGTGGTCGTAATCTCCGGCCTACACATGGCGGAGATTACGGAAAAATTGCTTTGTATGTCGAGTAGTGTGTGAGAAGAAGTGGTCTCTCCCCTTCTTGAAAATAGACCTATTGAAATTTAAATGCGTCAGCCCCCTAATTTGGGATTGAGGGCTAGATAATTTCATTTCAAAATACACACGTAGCTCTTTTTCAAAGAGTTAAAACGTATTCTTTAGATGTACCTAACTCAGTATAGAATAAATATGACTGGACCAGTGATAGATTAATCTCAGCCTCATCTGCTTTTATTTCGGTTTGACCTGTAGGTCAAGACCAAAATATATTAGGGGAGACAGGGAACAGTTTTTGCGGCTTACATTATAATACATTACAGTAATGTATTCTGAATAATTAGAGCTTCGATACCGCCGATACCGGTCCGCGGGCGGCGACAGCAGTGTATTTTTATATATTGTTTAGGCACCCGTTGCGGTTCAGTGTATTTATATATATTGCAACAGGCTTCCACCTCCATCCCTCCCTCCCTAGTGGGTGGGTCCCGCGGGCGCCGATACCAGACGCGTTGGATGGAATCAGGGCCCTGTTTCATAAGTAGCGGAATTAATTTAATTTGAATGGGATTTGTGTTCGATAAAGACACATTTAAACTGCTATTTGGGGATGTATGAGAGGGTCAACCCTCTCGTTTATAGCGGTAGTTATAGCGGTATATAACGGAAACTCACGCTATTAACGAACGAACCGCTTTTAACAAACCTTCTGCTGCTTATGAAACAGGGCCTAGGTCAAATAGGTCACCAGCACACCCGTTGCAGTTCAATGAATACCTACTAGTGGGTGGGTCTCGCTCTGGCCAGTTGTGGTCCCCACCCGGCGCCCGCAGGACATTCCCGCTAGGGAGGGAGGGAGGGAAAGAGGGAGAGAGGAGGAAGCCTGTTGCAATATATAGTCTATTTTTGTATTGGTCAAGACTCTGTCTCCAAGTACGGTGGTGCGTTTGTCTTGGATATTTATGTTACAGTAGTGTATTTTTACATAGTGCCCCTCCACCATACTGTCCCTCCATTATACTGTCCCTCCAACATACTGCCTCTCCACCATACTGCACTTCTACTACACTGCCCCTCCACAATACTGCCCCTCTATCATACTGCCCCTCCACCATACTGCCCCTCTCCCATACTGCCCCTCTACTATACTGCCCCTCCACCAAACTGCCCCTCCACCATACTGTCCCTCCGCCATACTGCCCCTCTACTATATTGCCCCTCCACCATACTGCCCCTCCACCATGCTGCCCCTCCACCATACTGCACCTCCACCAAGCTGCCCCTCCACCAAGCTGCCCCTCCACCATGCTGCCCCTCTACCATGCTGCCCCTCCATCATACTGCCCCTCCACCATACTGCCCCTCTATCATACTGCCCCTCCACCATACTGTCCCTCCACCATACTGCCCCTCTATCATACTGTCCCTCCACCATACTGCCCCTCTACTACACTGCCCCTCCACTATACTGCCCCTCTACCATACTGCCCCTCTCCCATACTGCCCCTACACAATACTGCCCCTTTCCCATATTGCCCCTCTAAGTACTACCCTGCCCCTTCACTATACAGCCCCTCCACTATACTACCCTACATCCTACATCCCCACATCCATACATCCTACATCCCTACATCCTACATTCCCACATCTCTACCTCCATTTTTCCTACATCCCTACATCCTACTTTCCCACATCCCTACATCCCTACATCCCCACATCCCTACATCCCCACATCCCTACATCCCCACATCCTACATCCCTACATCCTACATCCCCACATCCTACATCCCCACATCCTACATCTCCACATCCATACATCCTACATCCATACATCCTACTTTCCCACATCCCTACATCTGCACATCCCTAAATCACTACATCCCAACATCCCTACATCATTACATCCATACATCCCCACATCCTACTTCCCAACATCCCACATCCCCACATCTCCACATCTATACATCCTACATCCCCACATCTCCACATCCATACATCCCCACAAAGCAGGGTGTCCCCTTAAGCAGGGTGTCCCTTTAAGCGGGGTTAAAATAAACTCTTAATAGTGAATTCTACGATAAGATAATTTGTCCCACCTCTGAGGGCGTTGAATTAAAAAGATCGTACAAAAATCTGTTTGTCTTATCGTCCAGCCGCATAAATGTACGAACTTTATTCAACGGGCCCCTGATTCCATCCAACGCGTCTGGTATCGGCGCCCGTGGGACATACCCGCTAGAGAGGGAGGGAGGGAGGGAGGTGGAAGCCTGTTGCAATATATAAAAATATACTACTGTTGCACTTCAATTTGTTGAAACCGAAATCATGGCAATGCCATGCCTACTATTAATCCTTGTCATGAATTCTTATTTAAGGACATTAAAATAAAACCAAGATTGGATTAATGATCTTAATAGTACCAGTATGCCTAACCGAACTAGCCTGCCTAGCAGTACCTACCTACCTAAAGTTGCTCTTCCCTTTCAATTTCTTACCCCGTAGGCCCCGAGTAAGGGATCCCCGTTGGCACGGAAACTTCAGGTGGAGGCAAATACAGCATCTCCCTATATCCACTGTGGTAAGAATTGTTTGCTATCGTAAAACTGCATGAGTTTTAATCTTGGCCACCGTATGCCACGACTGGAGTTTGGCAAAGTGACTTCATGAGGCGAAGCCGAGTGAAGTCCGGAGCCAAAACTCAAGGAGTGGCATGTGATGGCCTTGATCAGGTTTGATTTTATCCTACCCCGTCTCCTCGATTTTGGAATATTACATGATGAAGATTGTGTATGCCACTAGTGGCATATAAAACTCTGTATGCCAGTCAGCGTGGCATACGGAAACTCAATGTTAAGCCTATAACTATATTTATCCTACCCCTAATAAAAAAACGCCATAGGCTTAACATTGGCAAATTTTATGTGGCAGGCCATGACATGAAGTGTTTTTTATGCCACTAGAGTAATAAAAAAAATTAAACAATCAGAGACCAGGATGTCAGCTTAGTGGCCTGCTCCGACAATAACAAGTACCTGGTAGCAAACGGATATCCGGCACTCATTTAAGGTTGGTCATTGAGTCGATATTTATATTTTAGTAATCCAAAAGCGCAGAGATGGGGTAGGATAAATACAGAACCGAACTCGAGTTAGCCTGACTAATTTTTATACCACGACGGGCAGGTCGTGTAGTGAGGAACAGACCTGACCAGCCTGACCAGGCTAACTCTCGTTCAGTTCTATTTAAATATATGCTTGCAATTTAACTTCTTGTTTTGTTTCATAAGTATAATTGCAGAGTCATCTAGACTATATCAAGATTTAGAAGACGTGGCTATACCACCTCTAACACAAGCCGATGCTACCTTGAAAATGAGTTTCCTGTCTGTTTTGAACCATTTTGCTATAGCGTCTCCATAGAATCGATTGTTCTGTTTGACAACGCGCATACCAACTGATCGATTGAGCCGTCACACACTCGCCAACAAAAATCAAAAAAATCCAGACTATCCAGACGTGGTTACTGTGCCTGAATGGCATCTGTTCCAAGTTGTTTTGGTCAAAAGTATTGCTGACAAAAAATACAAGGAACATCTATAAATCAGACACACTCACTATATTATATGCTAGTTTTTAATGTTTCTTTTGGAATTCATGTTTCCTTTTTCTGAATAAAAAAATATTTTTCCATGTGTAATATTGATATACCAACTTCTAAATTACCCAATTCAACTGTGCAGTTGACTATCAACATAGGAAATGAGAATGGATGTATCCATGTGCATAGATTTATCTGATAGGTTGTATGGATATTGGTGATTAATTAATGTGTTGTTTGGCTGATGCACTCAATGCCATAGTCAAGTGTTGAATGGCTAAGCATTATCAGCAATGAAATCCTAAATTGGTTACCATGGCAACAGATGTCATAGTAACTGGATTTTAGAAATATCAAGATTATCTTCATGAATATATTCAATATGCACTCAAAGTTATGAAACATTGAAATGTAAATAGAAATTTGATGATAGTAGAAATATAATTTTGTGAGAAGAAGATACGCTGCACTATATAACCCTATTTGGGCCATATTGCCAGTAACTAAACTGTCACCACTGTAAATGGAAGTTTGATATATCTTATCTCTGTCTATTTGCACATACATTTAAATACATTGGACCATCTAATGAAAGTATCCATGTGCATAGATATATCTGATAGGATGCATGGAATTTTAAGGATTCATTAATGTGTTGTTTGGCTGTTGCGCTCAATACCATAGTCAAGTGTTGAATGGCTAAGCATTATCAGCAATGAAATCCTAAATTGGTTACCATGGCAACAGAAAAATATCATCCAATAGAGGGTCTAATTTGATAAAGTATATAAAAACAAATAATACAATTAAAACAACTTGTCAAATGAAAGATAAATTACATTGTTTGTTTCCATTCTATTTTAAGAAGAAAGTAAGAAAATATAACAGGAGTGTGAATTAGGTGCCAAAAATGCTCAAACAATGGGTGGAACAAGTGTATTTTGTTACCATGGTTACCGATGAAATTACCAAGCAACTATGACACAACTTTGTATTTCCATTCCTAAAGACATATATTTTCAATTAAATATCAAAATAAGTCCCTTTTCAAAAGGGAAAAAAATTTTTTTTTTGGTATTTTTATTGTACATATCTCATGAGCTTTGGTCTGCAGCCCATGGTCCCCTACTGAACCTCCCCACTGTACCACATATTACCACTCCCCACCCCTCCGAGCATACGGCCGCTGGGGTTGGGGAGTTAGCTCAGTGGTTAGGGCACTGAACTTTTAATCCCAAGGTTGTAGGACTTTGTGGATTCCAGTCCCACTGCAGCCACTCTTCTCCTTCATTCCCAGCAGTGGTAGATTTACCGCTATATCAAAGCCCAGTCCTCCTCATACCATGTCTACGTGGTATGATGTGCAGCCACCTTTCTCTTTTATCCCCATCAGTGGTAGATTTATTGCTATATCAAAGGCCAATCATTCTCACACCATGTCTATGTGGTGTGGGAACTAAAAGAACTCTCACCTCAGTAAATGTGTAGGGCTGAGATTTTTACCTAAATTCATTACATAGATTCGATCACCACCCTTGTGGTGTAAAAGTACATTGAGAAAGTCTGGTGAGAACCTTTAATGGTTACTGAACGTTAAATCAAACCCAGCTAACCAAAAACATGGCTGCTTATATATGAAACCAGTCAATATTGTGTATTTATGTGAAGAAGAGATGAGGATTGATGTGGCTGTGTGGAGGAAGATATGAGAATTGATGTGGCTGTGTGGAAGAAGAGATGGCTGTGTGGAAGAATAAGAAGGACATTTATGAGTGTTTGGTCTGTGCCCTCGTTCGCCATCGAGTTTGGAGTGCTCAGTAATATGAACGAGCCATAGCCGAGTGAATATTCTGAAGCGCACCAAACAAGATGGTGAACGGGGACACAGACCAAACACGAATATGTTTCTGATTTTATCTTAGCCTGGAAATATTCATCTCTTTATCACCCGTTGAGAACGAGTTACCGTTCTCGCAAGCCTGTTGAGAACGAGTTCGTAATGCTAAGCCTATGGACGTTTATACCAGGCTAAGATAAGAGATAAGAATTAATGTGGTGTTGGTGTTGGCAGTTGAGTGCATGCGCTCGGATATTACTACGCGCCAACCCCTCGGAGCATACAACTGTATCTGAAACCTGTGAATATTGTATATTTATGTGTATTTATTTGCGGAGTTGACTCTGCGCAATATCCTTACCTGTGCTCGGATATTACTATGCGCCAACCCATTGGAGCATATGGCCGCTTGTATCTGAAACCAGTCAATATTGTGAATTTATTAGAAGAAGAGATGAGATTGATATGGCTGTGTGGAAGAAGAGATGAGAATTGATGTGGCTGTGTAGAAGAAGAGATGATAAATGATGTTGCTGTGTGGAAGAACAGATGAGATTGATGTGGCTGTGTTGGTGTTGGCAGTTGAGTGCGGGGAGATCTTCGACGACCCTGACGGGGATGTGAAGCTGCACAACCACTACGTGGACATGCTGACGCGCGCGGACGGGCTGCACGTGTGGCTGCTGCGTGAGAAGGTGGACACACAGGCGCAGTGCAGTGTCTGCAAGAAGGTTAGAATGGATTTTAAAATTTTTTTTATCACATCTTTATTTGATTACATAAGCGTTCATCCATACAAAAGCATAACTTCCAATCAACAAGAAATAAGTAAGCAAAGGTTGCACCCTTACTGTATCACACAATACTGAAGTTTCATACCTTTGAATGATTACTATGGGTAATGACCAAACCGAAAATCAAAAACAATTTGTTCGATTACTATGTAAACATTATTTCTTCATACATACAGTTTGATAGTTATTTGACATTTGATTAACTGTTTCAATCTGCCTACGTATCGGACCAGTAGTGGCCTTCTTCAGGGCTGGATTGATAATGACTGTTAATCGACATTTAATTTCACCTCCTTATATATACTCATTGGTAGCAAATTTAACCAGGAAGTGGTAGCTAATTAAACCAGGAAGTGGTAGTGGAAAGTATGGGATATTTGCTATTGCTACAGAGCAAAGAAAAAATCCCCTTTGTTATAACTTTCAATAGAGCAATTAATGGGTTTAATTTATTTGTAAAGAACAGGGTGCTCTGTATTACTACGCGTCAACCTCTCGTGGTTCATGGCCTTCACTCCACATGATTACTGTCTATATTTTTGACAGATATTCCTGTCGGCGGTGGCCCTGCTGCAGCATGCGGGCAGTAAGCAGACCGTGACCGCCTCCACCACCAGTCAGTCGGCAACTCGCCACGCGGACCTACTCAGCCAGATCGCCGACGTCTTCGTCGGTAAGTTTCTAATCCATTCGGGGGTGGGGAGTTAGCTCAGTGGTCAGGGCACTGGACTTGTAACCCCACGGTTGTGGGACTTGGTTGGTTCGAGTCCCAGTGCAGCCACTCCTCTCCTTCACCCTTGGCAGTGATAATGCAAACCTTCTCATACCTTGTCTATGTGGTGTGGTGTACAACCACCTTTCTTCTTCATCCCCAGCAGTGATAGATTTTCTGCGATATCCAAGGCCAATACTTCTTATACCATGTCTATGTGGTGTAGTGTACAGCCACCTTCCTCCTTCATCCCCATCAGTGGTAGACTTACTGTTATATCAAAGGGCAGTCCTTCTCATACCATGTCTATGTGGTGTGGTGTGCAGCCAATTTTTTCCTTCATCCCCAGCAGTGGGAGAAGTACTGCTATATCAAAGGCCAATCCTTCTTATACCATGTCTATGTGGTGTGGGAACTAAAGGAACTCTCACCTCCGTAAATGTGTAGGGGTGTGATTTCTACCTAAATTCATTACATAGATTATATCACTATTAAACCCAAAGTAAGTCTAGTGGAACATATTAGACGTTAAGCTACCCTAACAACAACCAAAAAATATTCCAATCTATTTCTCTTGTCTGTGATCAATTTTGTATTGTGTCCTAAATAAATGCAGCCCGGAGCATACAATATATCTATATGTGACGAGTATATCCATACAGAATTCCTATAGGTTTATTGTGGTCACTGTATTAGGTCGGTAATAAATAAGAAATACAACCCTCTGTAGTCTACTATGGTCTGACAAAAAGTAATAGCAATGTAGACAAGGCATTACTCTCTGCATCCTACTTCATTATTCCACATAAATGCAGATGGAAGTTTCGAAATTGTGAATGACAATCTTTGAAATGCATGTTCTAAACCTTGGATAGAAACCAGAGATGTCGCCATGCCATAGAGGTGTTATTGCCATATTTCATTGACCTTTGTCAAACAAAGATTGATTTTGTCAAACAAAGATTGACATTGATTTTGCCTCATTTATGCCAATAAAACAATGATTCCAAACTTTCCTCAGAGCCTCAACTACATGCCATGGCCAAGAATAACATATTATCCCAAGTTTTCCCAGTCTCTCTGAGGTAGAAAAATCCATGAACATGTTTTCTCTTTTTTCCCAGACTCCAACTGACATCCCTGGGAAACTAATGAGGCATGGATATCAATATTCAGCCTTTTAAAACGAATATACCTAAAGGGCTGATTCCACGAACATGATGGATTTGTTGTGATATATCTTGGTATATCTTGTAATATTTTACAGTGTCCCGATATGTTATACTTCTGCTGTCGCAAAACATAGCTGTGCGGTGTCGGATGTATGTTTTGGTGCTCCACCACCATGACACCTCAAGACACATCGCGACAAATAGGCACACAGTTATTCAAACCTAGCCCGATCTAGCAAGACACCCAAATCATGGCTAATCTCGCTAATCTTGTGTGTTAGTAGAATCACCACTTAAGTGTACTATGTTCTCCCCTTCTGCAGGCCGTGACCTTGGCGTAGAGGGCTTCACTAAAGAAACAATAGGAGACAAGATCCTGGAAGCCATCAAGCCGGTGGACGGCTGTCACCCAAACGAGGTGGCCACCTCCGGCGAGGACGTGGTGAATGACAGCGCCTTTAAAGAGGCCCCAGACGAGTCGCTGCAGATGGCGCGCTACTTCTGGTAGGTTCAGCAAATCTAACTTCTGATAACTTATCGAACAATTTGTCTTGAAAACTAAAATCCATGTCATTTTCCTGAAATTTGAATATAATCATCTCAAAGTGTTCTAGTGCACATATCGAACTTAAAAATTGGGGGCTTGATCTGGAGGTTAATATTATGACAATTCTACCTTTTTTTGAAAGAATTGAAGAAAACCATATTTTTTCAGTACATTTCCTTTCCAAATCAAGCGGATGTAAATTAGCCTATAATACCTATGCAAATTGGATAAACTGCACAAAACATCAAAATACTCATTTAGAACTAGAATAAATCCCAAGAAACCAGTTTTGACTGATGATTGGCAATATTAAAAATCACCAGGTGGCGCCTGCATGAATTGTCTGATTCCGATATGCCTTTAAAGGCATATCAGGCAATTTACGTCTATTTAATCTGAATAGGTAAAATAGAGCAATTTACATTTGCTTGATTCATATTGGAAATGTACTGGAAAATATGGTTTTCTTTTATTCTCTCAAAAATAAGGACGGTGACCTATGTATATAAAAATTATGTAACACTATGCATCTACTATATTCTGTGAAAGTTTGGAGAAAATGACATGGGTTTTACTATGTGAAAAATAACTTTTTAGAATTTCTGTATATTTAAAATTTTTTTTTTATAATATTGCTCTCTAAATCAAGAACTAGCACGGTGACCCCCAATTTTTAGTTAGATATGGTTTCTATAACACTTGAAGATCATTAAATTGACATGGGTTTTAATTCTGAAGCTTGATTTTCCAATATGCCTTTAAATGCACATAGGAGACATTCCAGGACACCAAAAACTTACCTCAAGCGAATTTAAATCCTGTGATGTACCAGTTGGGATGTCCTCTGTCCTCTACTATGTTTGTCTTGTATTGGATAAGTGTCTGATATTATCTACAGCATGAAATGGTAAGAAAGAAAAGTAACTAGGAAAGACAACATAAGTTAGAACTAAAAGGTAAATGACAAAAAAAAAGAAGATTATTGATGTGTATCTTAACATATCAAGAAATTATGAACTACATCGGTTGTGTAACGCTTTTTTTTATATTCGTTCGTTATCATACAAGAACGCCTTCTATAAGGTGATTGTGTGTGTATCTTTATTTTTTCTGGAAAAAAAAATGTTTTCAAAGCTGCGGTATTAATTCATTGAAACTATACCACTTGCATGAAAACTAAATTGAAGACAGGATTTGTAAAAGTTAAAGTATAAATGAAAGATAAATATCATCTCATCCGTGCATTTATTTCCTTTGCATTGCAGTCGGGTAAACGAATGGCAGGGGAAGATGAACTACCCTGAGTATGTGAGAGATGACCAAGAGCGTACAAGAAACTCTGGATTCACCGTTGCCGAGGTGGAGTACCTGGCCACGAAGGGGTTCACTCCAACCAGTCGTGGCGTGTTTACGGTGCTCAACACCTTGTATAGGAGACGAAAACATCCACTGAGAAGTGTTAGGAAGAAACCCGCCAAGGTTCAGCCAGTGAAAGAAGAAGCCACTCCTCAGCAGGCAGCTGAGGGCAACAAGGACCAGGGAGGTGCGAAGGAGCAAGACGAAGATGAGACGGAGCAGGATGGAGAACCTGAAGGAGAAGCTGATGATAGCATCTCTAAAGGACCACCTGGTAAGCCGAAGAGGAAGAGAGTCCGCCGCCGCCGAAGATCGAAGGGTGGTGCTTCTAAGCAGGATGAGGAATCCAGTGTGCCAGAAAACAAGAAACCTTCAGCAGGACAAGGTGAACCTGCAAGCAAGAACATTGCTGATAAATCCAAAAAAGGAGGTGCAGCAGATGTTGAGGAGAGTATGGCAGCCCCGAGGGTCTTCTTCCAGGTGCACATTGATGGTACGGTGTTCATACGACCTTGGCCTGTTGAGGAAGAGGAGGAGGAGAAGGAGCAGAGTCCGGCAACGTGTGGCAAACATGATCTGGCGCTGGAGAAAGCTGTTGGCACCAGTCTTCACGCTGCCGAGAAATCTGTAGAAATAAGAATCTTTGTTGTGCACAAGGATGGCACTGTGGATGTAACCATCAGAGGTTCGGATGCCCCAACCAGCAATGCATCACCTGGTCAGGATGGTGCATCAGATGGTCATCAGGTGACAGAGAAGGTATCAGAACTGACTGCTCCGTCTGACAAGAAGACAGGAGAAGCTGGATTGATATCTGGGGCTGCTGTAGAAGTGGAAGCTAAAGGAAAGGAGATTGTTAGTCAAGAAACAAAAATGGCCACATGTACAACTCAAGAAGTTGCACAGAGCAAGGATAGTGTGGCAGAGTGCAAAGAAGAATGCTCAGCTGAAAAAGCTAAATCAAGTGCATCACCTGCAGCACCAGAGGCCAATCAGACCAGATCTTACTCAGATGCGATCCGTGCAAACTTGTCTGATAAAAAAGACGTAGACAAGGAAAAGGAACCAGCCAGGCCTTCAATTGGCAATGGTGAGAAGATCGGTAGCGAGCATTCTGAAGAACGAGGATTGGAACAAGCTCCTGCTAAAGAAGTTGCAGACACAGAAAGTGCAGAGAGCAGGCCATCTCTTGATGAGATCAGCGACGAGAAGAAGTCGAAACCAACACCTCCTGATCAGATCGGGGATGAAAAGAAGTCGAAACCAACTGCTGAGATCAACAACAACTCTGGCACTGGATGCACAATATCCAGCTCTGTTTGAGGTGAACTTTGACGATTTCCTTTCAAGAGATTTCCTGTCAGAGAATACCTGTGTGAGTGGACAGAAGGAACTGGCCACCAGTAGTATCCCCATATGATGGCGATAATAAGCACAAGTTCAGAATTTATATTAATATTTACATCTTTATGGCAAGCCGTTTTACCATTTAATCAAAATCTAATTACTCTTAAGATTTTTCAGTAACGAAATCGGGATATATTTTTGGGGCACTTATATTAGTCATGTTAATATAAGTATTAGGTATCCCAATCTAGATTTGAAATTTTTCAAGATATAGATGTTTGTGATTTAAAGTAAATTATCTGAAATTTAGTTAACGATTTACGGATAAATGGTAAAATGGCTTGCAATAGATCTATATAAGTTGTTATCCTACTAAACTGTTTCATTAGTGCATTAAGAGATGCTTTGTTCATATTTTGTTGGACATTATGATATACGTCAAAGCATATATTAGATCATTTGTAGATTCTAGCACGAAATCCAATGGATGGCAAATCCATGCCTGCTTGGGGCTTCAAGTGGCGAAGAAACCCATCACTGGTGAAGTCAGAAAGAGCATTCCAACTTCACTGAGTTGATTTATGAATTATATGAAATACCTAAATGGTTTAAAACCTAGTTCACAAACAAAAATTATTGATGAAATTTCCAAAGCTCATTATATCATTGTTGCAATAGTTTGTTAAGCAATAAATTGTTTGATATTGAGATTTTCTTCTTTCCTTCTTTACAATGGGTACATTTTCAATCTAAGTTAAGTGGCTTAAAATTGATAAAAACTATATCTATTCTCATTTACTAAAATTTAACGTTTTACAAAATAAATGAAAAACGATTCCAGATACAAATATAGTTCCAGATACCTTTGTCTAACGGCATATCCTACAATTCACTGGCGCCACCTAATGATTTTTAGATATTAAAACCGGTTCCTTGTGATTCATTCTTATTCTAAAAATCCTGGTAGTTGGGTGATTTCTAAATTCTATTGATTTTTTGCAAATAAATGGATGATACAAGTTTCATATATGAGCAAATAGAAAATGCAATAAAGAAAGGCATGTCACCATGCTAAGTTCTATGGGAAGACCATCTTAAAAGATAAGTGCTTAACTATTGCTGTCTATTATGGGAAACTGCAATATTTTGACTTCATGGCTAGATGACACTGATCTTCTATTGCTATCTTTAAATAATTCTGGATTCTGATAGTTGGGAACATAAACAAATGAGAAATACTCAAAAGTACTGCCACCATGCTAACTTCTATTGGAAGGCCATCTGGAGAAGCTATGGGAAACCGCAATATTTTCATGAAATCAGATGACGGCACCTGTTTAAAATCTAGTTTAATCTATCGAGTATAGATATAAAGGGCACTGCAATACCTACCCGCCTTTGGCTTTAACGATTTGTCCAGTTTATCCGATCTAAATTGGTGAAATAGGCCAAAAAATGTTTGCTTGATTAGCATAAGAAATCTACTGAAAAATATGTTTTTCTCCAATTTTCTTTAAAAAGAAGGTAACCTTGAACAAATGAACAAAGCTTGGAAAGACCAAATAAGAATCCTGACATGCTTGAGCTTCCAAGTTCCATACCATTATACAATTTCATTTAAAGTAGGCATTTTAAAGACGTATTATGAGGAATTGTGAAGTCATTTGTTTTGATTCCTTTTATAGATATGGTAGATGGAATCGGATTACGAGCAAAATAAAATAAAATTGCTAACAATGCAGAAATGACTATTTATTCAGTGACTTCTAAATTATACAACCCACTAAAAACAAAATACTAGTTGTAGAACAATAGCACTGGATATAAATCCTAATTATTTGGCTGCAATAATCCCTGACATCGATTATTTGTTTGAGTTTTTTTTATTCAACGAAAGAAGTCTCTCATGGCAGTGAGCTTTTCAGACAACTGCCGAACAAGGATACAATATCGTCCATAGGACATCACAGTACTTTCTCAAAGAGAAACAAATAGATTATATAGTAATGAAGTGAATATGATAATTGTTTACAGGTCATAGATTACAGAAACTCAGTAAGAAAGCCCTTTGAATCATTCTTAGTTTTGCTCTTTTGACTATCCTGAGGCGATGAACTCCAGTCCAGAATTCGACAACAGCACTTCTTGTATGAGGAATCTTGAATAAAATCTTAGTTCCCTACCTCGTATGACCATGCCATTCAATTCTGTGTCTATACTTAGACATTAGGCAACACTATTGCGTTTTTCTTCTTATCTAAAGAGGTTCAATATTACATTGGACCAATCTTGGCGACTATACTGTCACCTCTTAATGTTTATAAAACAGGATACCTTATTTTTATAAATTTTAGATAACTGTAACGTTGTAAGGGTTAATTTAATCATTGGAAGTAGTTCTTTGGTTAATGTTTTATAACCACATTTTTTCCAGAATTACATGTAAAGGTGTTTTATTCACTGTGTGGATTACATGTTTTATCTTATTCCTTGTTTTTGCATTTCTCTGTACATCGCCCATCCTACTCTTTGGTTTATTTTCTTCACAATGTGATAGATGTCTATTAGGACTCCTGATGAGGGTATCATTAAGGGACCATGGAAAGTAGGGTAGTTTTCAGTGTGTTCTGTTTCTCTTGGCGGGGTTGAATGAGTTGGGCGTCTTTCTCTGTTACGGTTAGTTGGTCTAATAATTCTACGTATAGGTTTTTTATTTTCGGTGTCTGTGTGATTTCTGGTAGTATTCTTTACAGTTATTTTTAAGGTTGGGGCAGGTGATTTTTCCGTGGTTGTGTTTTCTTTTTTGTCTACGGTTTTTACTGGGGTCAAATCTATGTGCGATGGTGTTTCTATTTCCATCCTTTCCGGAATTTCTATTTTGGGTGTTTGGTCATTTTTTTACGTTGTCTGTATCTACATCATCAAAATCGTCGTCTGAGACCATCAGGTCCATAGAGAAGTCGTCTTGGGTGGGCATATCGTACAATTTCCTTGTTTGATTGTTTACAGGGGTGTTTACAGTGCTTGGAGTTCTTTCTTCATTTACAGTTTCAGGGTTAGTGGTTTTATTCGGTGTTACATTTGCAGTACTTAGCTTAGTTCTTTCGTCGTCTTCCTCTTTTTCTAATAGGTTAAGTCCTTCTTTCAATATACGGTTGAGGGGTAGTTCCGGATGAGTATGTTTCCGTACTGTAGGGTCCGGCGTTGGTAGATCGATAGGAATTAGTTTGCGTTTCGCTTTCAAAGTCATTTTTATTCGTGAAGTGATCTCTTTTAGACGTTCAGGGTTAGAGCAGCGGTAGGCCGTGGGTTTCTCAGCACTTCCAGTGACAACGTTTTCTTGTTCTGAAATGGTGATAAATATTGGGGAGGTCTTAGTCTAAATTTTATATTCCAGGGTGTGATTTTACTGTTGTATACGTATACTTTCTTATTTTTACGTTGTTTCGATTTTGAGTCTCTATTTGTTACTCTAGATGTCTTTGACAGTACTATACTAGTGTTGTTTCGATTGGTGATAGATTGGCCATGTTTCGTTAGTTCATGTCGGCGGGTGTCGGATTTATATTGACAGAAGTGACACATAAACTCACGTTTTGTGGGAGAATTGTTGTGTAGTTTCTTCATGTGTGCTATCACAGCTTTTGGTGCACTCGAAATCCAGTCCTTACAGACATGACATTGTGTCACGCTGTCCATCGTTGTATTGTTTTCGTCGGGAATCCCCGAGAGGCGTGGTTAGCTTATAGGCGATGTGCGTCATTCAGTGGTTTAGAGCGTTGTGAGCATTTGAATATTCATTACGCTATTTATACGCGTCCGTCGCAATTGGTTACTATGGGGGTTGCCCGTGTATGACATCAGTAGTCTCGTTCTTGCGCAGTTACAATTTCCTGTTGATGCCGTTTGGGTGCATCGTGTCTGCGATGCGGATCCATACTTCCTCCAGTCTTAATCTGGTGTTTTTCGTGTTGGCAGTACTATCTAAGCCAACCACAATCAAGTCCTTTACTTGGATGTCATGGTCTTTGTAGTGTATGTATGCTGGTGATGTTTGTACTCTGTTTCTAATGTATCCTATGTGTTCGCGTACTCGGCAAGACAAGGCCCGGCCGGTTTTGCCGATGTACGCTTTTTTGCAAAGTGGGCATAGTATTGCATAGACAACACTCTTTGTGTTGCAAGTTATTGATCCTCGGATACGGTATGTACGTTTATTTATGATAATGGTTTTGGTGATGTCGACGTATTTACAGATGTGGCATCTCTCACTCCTGCAGGGATGACTACCTGATACAGGTGGAGGGGGGGGGTGAGGTGACCGTGCAAGATGTCACGGAGGTTTCTTGAGCGACGATACGCTATTACGATTTTATGCTGTCTGAATCTGGCGGTTGCTGGTTTTTCTTGTAGTAGATTTCTAGCATTATTTAGGATTGTGTTAGCTTTTAGATGGTGGGGGGTTATATTCTAGAATGAATGGGATGATTTTCTTATTATCTGTTTGTTTTTCTTTCAGCAAGACGTCCCTGTCGAGTCGGTGTGCTTTTTCGATTTGTTCTTTCAGGCGTCGGTGTGGGTGACCACGTAAGGTAAGTCGTTTGAGTAGTAAACTACAAGCTTTTTCGAATTCAATTTCTTTGCTACAGATAGCTCTGTACCGAGATGCTAAACTGTAGCATATAGAGTCTTTCTGATGTTTTGGGTGGTATGAGGTGTAGTGTAAGTATAGATCTGCGTCTGTTTTTTTCTTGAATAATTTTGTGTGTAGTCTTCTGGTATTGTCTATATATACTGTAGTGTAGATAGTTGATCGTGGTGTTACTGATTTCATATGTAAATTTAATAGTGTCGTGAAAGTTGTTTAGGTGTTCTAGAAATGTGTGTAGTTCGTCTTCGGTGCATCTAAATATCGCGAATATATCGTCGATAAATCTTTTCCATACTGTGGGTTGAAGTTCAGATTGGGATAATAATTCTTCTTCTAAATCTGCCATAAATAGACTGGCATATGTTAGAGCTACCTTAGTGCCCATGGCTGTGCCCTGTTTTTGTATGTAGTATTTTTCATTGAAATGAAAACAGTTGTTTTTCAGCACCATGGAGAGCACTTCAATTAGTATGTCAACATCCAGTGGTGGGTTGTTCATACGGAGGATGGCCTTCCTAACGGCCTTCAAGCCATCTGTATGGGAGATTGAGGTGTACAGTGAGCTGACGTCAATCGTGAGTAAGAATTCGTCTTCGTGTAAACTGTTGAGTTTCTTGATGATGTTTAGAAAATGTTTAGTGACCTTTAGGAAACTTTTCGTTCTGGGTACTAAGGGGCTAAGGATGTGATCTAAAGTTTTTGAGATTATGTCTGTTGGGCTATCAATAGTTGATACTATGAGTCTCCCGGGGTTCCCATTTTTATGTATTTTTGGTAGCATATAGAATGGTGAGCTTTTTATATTTTTTGGTAATAGTTTTTTTGAGCTGCCTTCCGGTAGTTTGGATGAACGTTCTAGTTCTAGTAGTCTTCTTTTTATTTTATTCGTGATGTAGTCTGTGTGGTCTATGATCGTGCGTTCGTAGTGTATCCTGTTTTCTAGTTGTCTTTCTCCTTCTCGTACATAGTTTTCTGTGTTCATAATTACTATAGCCCCGCCTTTGTCGGCTGGTTTGATGATTATGGTAGGATCATTTATTAATTCAGTCATAGCTAATTTTTCAATTTTAGACATATTTGTATATGTCTCATTGGTGTCCTTTGTCATAGTTGTCATTGAGTGTAAAGTGTACTGTGTGAAGGAATCTATGTCCTCCTCTAGGCCTGGGGGAGGTACCCAGCCTGAGGATTCAGTTGGTAGAGTGTGGTTGCATAAACTTTGGTTAGTTGAGTATTGGAAATAATGTTTCAGTCTTATTCTTCTATTAAAAAGGAGTGTGTCCTTGATTGTTTCTATTTTTAACGGTTGTTTTGAAGTTTGGACAAATGAAAGTCCTTTGTTAAGTATGCTTAGATGAGCTGGGGATAGATGTTTGTTGCTCAGGTTAACGGTGGAGTTGTTTCCTGGTTGTTGTTGGTCTGTCCCTGGTTTGTATTTTTTGAAGCGTCTGTTTTTCTTAGTCTGCGGGATTCCAGACTCTGGGTTTGTTCTGTCTCTAGTTGTTGTATCATGTCGTTTATGTATGTTAGGGTCTCGTCGTTGCATTTTGCTGCTAAAATTTCACTTGCGGCGTCTATTTTGTCACCCAGATCGGTGATGCGATCTGTGTAGTATTTGGCTAATAGGACTGTTAATTTTTGACTAAATTTTAAGTGGGCCAATTCCCACTGTAGAGTGAATTCCCAGTTGGTTTCGGGGATTTGTGGTGCGACCCTGGTTTGTAGGCCTTTTGGTATTATGTCCTTTTCTACACAATTAGATAGATATAGAGCGTGGTGTTCTGCTCGATTTTTGCTTAGTCGTAATTTCCTTACTAGTTTGAAGTAGGGTACAGCTTCTGTTGGTATTCTATTTGATCTGTTGTCGTTCGGCGGTTCATTTCCGCTTTGGTTAGGTGTTTCATTTTCTCGAGGTCCATCTCCTTCCATTTAAAGTGTTTGTTCGGTTTTCTTATTTTTAATTGGAGTGTTTCAGTTTTTGGTTCGGATTTGAACTCGTGAGTACAGGATCCTATCAGGGATACAGGTAGATATGTTGTCGTGTTCAGATCGATAGTTATGTGAATTTTCTGCCAACTGTACTGATGTGTTGTCAACTGGGTTGTTGGGATCTTATTAAGATACAGTGTGGAGGTATGAATGAAAAATCTAAGGTAGAATTCTCACACAACCAACAAACACCAGAATAAGTTTATAACTTGAAGTAAGATTTATTCAAAGTACTTAGTTTTTAGTTACATGTTTTCTATATCGGCGTTTTGACACAACGCTTCGGCCTAATAGTGGGCCTTCTTCAGGTGTGCAGATTTCTAATATAACTCTACTATATTGAATTCTCCAAACATATTTATACAAATTTAGAGCAAGAGGTACGTTCATCATAGTTGAGGGAAAGTGGAATCATGAAAAAATAGCAATTAAAAGGTTATACATGTACTCAGTCTATGGGTCATTTTCTGTAACCCACTTGCACCCAGTCAACTTGCCATTTCTACAACCGCCTGACTAGGGTCCAAATGCATGAAGCACCGATGGGTCAGTGAGGTATTTCGGTCTCTAGTATCGGTGATGGTCAGCTGGGCTCGCCTCTAAGACCGACACTTTGGCCCTCTGCTCCTTTCCCAATGTGACAGTGTTAGCAACGCAGATGGTGAAGGTTTAGTTTTTTTTGCAGCAAGCACAAATCCTATGTGACCATTTTCTGCAGAGTATATGAGAGTGTGGCTCACGCTCAAAGCCTTCTTGATTCGAGTAGCCTAAACATAACCAGTTTGTTCTCACCTCTTGATAGAACCGATGGCCTTCTCTCGTATTAACAATACACTAGCGACTTCGTCGCGTCGTCACAGAGTCTGTGGCGTCGTATCCCCCCCCTCCCTTAGTCTGTTCAAGGTACGTTGCCTGTCAATGGCCACCAGAGCAGACGTTTGCTACGCACGTTCCCTGCACTAAGTGGTGTCCCCTACTATTAATACCTGGAACTATCATTTAGTTCCTGACCAACATTTCATGTGACACCGATTTTACCGACTACGAGGTAAGGAGATCAGGGAATTAGAGTTCAAAAGTATGTTTACAGCATGGCAAAGAATAGCTGGTTTAAGGTTAGTACTACACGAGAATCTCACTCTCGTGGTCCTTCAGTCTCCACGCCCAGGTTTGGTTCACTATGTCTCTATGTATGGGAGCAACTTCAAGCGGATTCGACGGAATTCTACCGTTTTAAATATAGTAGGTAATCAGTCTAATTCCGGGAGTCGTTTGATAATCTAGGATCGTACATGTCGGCCCTTTTCTGTATGTCATAGAGACCCAGGGACGGTGTGGGTCTTAGACGGAAACCAACGAATTTGTCTTCAGAGTAATTC
Source organism: Alentia gelatinosa (assembly GCA_950022655.1). Taxonomy (NCBI): domain Eukaryota; kingdom Metazoa; phylum Annelida; class Polychaeta; order Phyllodocida; family Polynoidae; genus Alentia; species Alentia gelatinosa. The sequence goes on along the minus strand of OX465583.1, from coordinate 65,823,495 downwards.
ACTCAGCTTCGCTTCGTGAATTACTCTGAAGACAAACTCGGTGGAGTAAGGACCAAGCTATTTTCATCTGGTGGGTTTCTGATTTTATCTCACGCCGTATAACATTATTTATTGATAAAATGAATCACTAAATAGCCATTGAGTATTGGGTACACGAACCTCACGACCATGGAGTACGAGTTCCTAATGTTAAGCCTATGGAGAAAAATACCGGGGTGAGATAAAACTTTGTTCAATACTTATGACGACTTGACAGATGGATAATACTGTCTTAGCGAACAGACTTAAATATTATTAAACCGTAACCCTTGTAAGAGTTACAGAAAAGGGTCTACATGTACGACCTTAGATTATTCAACAGGCCCTAGACTAAGAAAGAAATTGATGAGTGTTTGGTCTGTGTTCCCGTTCGCCAGAGTTTGTAGTGCCCAGTAATAAGAACGAGGTGATGGCCGAGTGAATATTCCAAGGCACTCCAAACAAGATGGTGAACGGGGACACAGATGAAACACAAATATGTTTCTGATCTTATCTTAGCCTGCAAATACTGATCTGTTTATCACCTATGGAGTATGAGTTACTATACTCACCAACCTGTTGAGTACAAGTCCCTAATGTTAAGCCTATGGATGGTTATACCAGGCTGAGATAATAAAGAAAAACCAACAAGTTTTGGTCAAAATTTTCATTCTCCAAGAGCTTGATGTGGAATGATACGAACGATGCGACAGCCGAGTGAATGCCGCATAGCATTCAAACGAGTTGGAGAACAACAACTTTAACCAAAACGAGTTGCTTTCTGTATTTATCTCATCCCTGTATACACTATAAGAATGGACGACACACAGGATATAGACCATGGAGAATGGACTGCAATACTCATAGGGGCATGGAGAATGAGTTCCCAATGTTAAGCCTATGGGTAAAATATACCAGCATGGCGTATTACTAAGACATTTTTTTTATTTTTTATTATTATTTTTTTTTTATTCACATATAATTCACCTTGGAGATAGGTGGTCTTCCATTATAGGATAGGATTACAATCCGGACAAGTGTGCAACAATTCAAAGGTGAAAATACAAGTCAGGTAAAGCTTACATGAGAAGCTAACAATTAATTACAGTATAGATCTAGACAAAAGATTATGGCCAGCATTATGGCCAGCATTATGGCCAACAGTGGCCAGTTTGGCCATCAGTTGGCCCTCGAGGTGTATGTTTGGCAAGGTAGGTTTGGCGATAATGTTGGCCCTCGATCTTAATAATATGGGACCCAGAGAGGGGTGAGATGATCCCGCCTTCCGGACACCGTTCGGCGAGCCCGGCCACTCCCCTCCAGGCTGAGTCCACGTGTACTCGCTCCTCCAGTGTGTTAACTCCCGGCGCACGTCTACCCCGCGCTGCGTGCACTGCCTCCAGTGAGAGCACACCTCCAGCAACTCCTCCGCTAGCCTCCTCCTCTCTCCTCCCGCCGTGCTGCTGGCTGGCCCGCCGCCGCTCCTGTGTATGTGTACCTGCTATTTGCAGTGGTTCCGGACAGAAAGCCGGCTCTTCGCCCAGCACCCCGGTTAGTTAGTTGGTCAGTTAGTTATTCGTCTCCGCTAGCTAGCTAGCTCCCTGGGCCTCCCTGGGTATTATACATCACTGAGCTGCTCGCTAGCCACACCTGGCTGGCCGAGAGTTGCTCCACTCCCCCGGCGGCTGGTGCTGAAAGGTGCTGAGCAGCTCTGAGCAACTCTGAGCAACTCTGAGCAGCTCTGAGCAGCTCGCAGTCTGACCCGCTCACCTCACCGCACGGCCGGCGTACGGAGCAACTCCCACCACCACCCCTACACCACACACCCCGACACGCCTGCACTGCACCCCACAAGCGCACTGCTTGCAGACCCCAGGCCCAAGCAGGGAGCAGCTCAACACCAGCTCATAGCAGCAACCGGCAGCCGTGCGAGCTGCTTCTCCTCCTCCTACTCCTACTACTGCTACTGCCACGACTCCTGCTATACCGGTTCACGGAGGAACTCTAGTAAGCGGGAAGGAACTTCTCACACGACAAAAACACTCCCCAACTGCTCAGCTGCCGCTCCATGCAGTGCCTGGCGGGCGAGCTGGGCCGTGGAGCTGCTCTGCGGCCACGTCTGCTTGTATGTATGTAAATGTGCTGCTCAGGGTCCGAGCCGACCGGAGTAGGTCCACCGCCCATGTCCGCACAATTACCGATATCTTTGTGCAAATCCCCACTGGTAGTAGTGTTATTACCATCACATAGGATACCTCTGTGGTACACTCGCAAGCAGCAGTGGCTCTCCAGCATTCCTACGCAACCGTCCGCAGCAAGTAGGGGAAATAATCATTGGAGATTTACCATTGAGGATATAACTCAGCAGGAACTTGGCCCGGTTAAAACACCACCAATACACAGACTGGTCCTGCAAGCTACCACCACCACCACCACCACCTCCCAGCCAACCCGTCCGTGTTGCAGCCGGCCGGCCGCCGGTCGTCGCACCTAGACCTATTCCTGACCCGAGTACGCAGCCCTCAGTCAGTGCATAGAGCAGCTCACCATGCTGTCTTTAGCTCGGGACCTGGTGAAGGTCCGCGGCAAAGACCATGAGCAGATTAAGCCGCTCACCGTGTGTTTCTGGTCGGACTTCATGGCCAACCCGTCCGTCATGTACGACCTGTTTGCCGCCACCCCGCACAAACTCAACTACGACCCGGACAAAGTCAAGGTCATGGGCACTAAGGACGGCATGATCAAGTAAGTACGCCCCAGCCAGGCAGACCTCCTCAAACCCCTCCCTCCTCCTCCACCTCCTCCTCCACCTCGATCCCACCCTGAATCATCGTGACCCGGAAGCGTACCGTCTGGCCCCATAAGTATTAAGTACTTCCTGCTGAAGAGCACCACACGTTGCAGTTTCCTTCTAGATCCGGATAAACGGCCATAACTTTTTATTTTCCATCGTATACAAAGACCCTTTGAAAATGTATGGGAACTCATTGACCCCATTGAAAATGTATGGGGACTCAGTAAACCATGACCCATAATATAAAACCTGTCAGATGCCATAACTGTGGTATACGGATTTAAACCAATGGTATACGGCCTCAAAACCATGGTATATGGGAAAATAGTCCCTTTGTACTATAGAGCAAAGAAATAGTCCCTATTGCTATACTCTTTAATATCGCATTTACTGGGTTAGATTTACTCTAGAAGATGGATAATAAATACAACAAAGCATGGTTTTGTAGAAAGGCGGCTCTGTAGCTTGTACAAGCATAGTAGGTTGTTCTATATTCATTATATAACCAAAATAATTTTTTTTAGAATTTACCGTCATTAAGCCAAGTAACTAATGTTTTAGTTGACATCTACGAAACAGGGTTCCGTATTTTGTTGTATGGAACAGGGTTCTGTACTTTATTTTTCTGCTTTATGGAGAAGCGGTGCATATTTACAGTATACATGTCATGGGTATATAATAAAAGGAAATAACATTTCAGCTTGTTAGGCCTTCCTCAGGGTTAAGAACATTATCGGGCAATTTCAATTCAGATAGAAAAAGGTAAATGGGAACCTAAGAAATTGCTTGAGAAAGTATCTCTCTATAGCACCTATATAGGAGTTACTTATTTCACCAGTGGGCATGGACATTACGACGCGAAATTTGGCGAAAGGTTCTATGAATAGGAGTAGCTGTAGCCATACAAAGCAAACCTTCTTCCACACCTAGCTGTACCAACTATTGCAAACAAATACATTATCATATACCTGTATCCGTATGTCCTACGTATACCGCCCGCACCTACTTATGTTGTATCCATGGCCGTACAACATGTATGTGGCTTACCTGGTGAAGCGGCAAAACCCAACAAACCGGCCAACAACAAAGGTCAAAATTGGCTATTATAAGTACAGTAGAACCCCGCCTAACGGACACCCCGCGTAAGCGGACACCCCGCGTTAACGGACACCTTTGGTCGGAACGGTTCCCTATATTAGATGTTTATTTAACCCCGTATAAGCGGACACCCCGCGTAAGCGGCCACTTTGGGCCGGAACGGAGGGTGTCCGCTTACGCGGGGTTCTACTGTAATTTTACTATACAGAAACAGGTAAACTTTTTGGAGCCAGATGTAAATAGGCATAATTGTCTTGCCTACTCTAGCTTCCAAGTAAGATACAAGTTATAAGAAGAAAAAAAGCACCAACAAACTGTGGCTGTAAATGATAAATACCTGAAAAAATTGATGATGAACCGCTGCCTTCGGCATTAGTTCATCTGATCATCAATTTTATAGCATGTTTATCCCTTAAACCACATAAACCGTGTTCCCAATATATAACCTCAGCACCCCTGGCACCCCTCCCCTATAGACATTGGGAACTCATACTCAATGCCCATTGCGTATTCTAAGAAAATACTCGGTGGGGGGAATCATGTTTTCAAATGTTAGCCAAATAGTCAGTGATACGGGTCAGATAAAATCTTAACTGCACTCAATCCATAGCTACTGAAAATATACCATTCATTTTGGTGTCCTACGTAATCTCACTTGCCTCATGAGATTACTCCATTACCCGGGGCTAGGGATGGCTATGCATTTCCTTCTGAAGGCATACTTTATTGGATAACATTAATCAACGACAATCATACATATCAAGATTTCAATATTTCAGTACGCATCTAGCCATCTGTAAAGTTGAATATGTTGTCTAGAAACGATACTACTGAGATCGGATATACAAATATCTCTTCTATAAGCATTTGGTATTCCCACTGATAGTAATCTGTCATAGCCACTCGAGGTGAAATATCTGGATTACCTCTTATCATATTATACCATCCAAGGAGAGGAAGTTATGTCGGTCGTTCTGTTCATCCTGCTCTGTATAATGTGTCACTTCTCTGAAGTGCTGGTTCCACCAACACGATGCATTTGCCGTGTTATATCTTGGTATATCCTACAGTGCTGCGATATATCTTTCATCCTTTGCCGTGACACATTGCATGCAATGATATGTCTATGTTTTTCGCAATGTCGTGTGTATATTTTGGTACTCCACCACCATGACAGCTCACTGTCTGTTTCCGACATATTACGGCATTTCACAATCTATCATGGCAAGAGCAAAGCTAAGGTGCTTAACCAGACCGATGGTTCATGGCAAATATGCACGCGATTATTCAAAACCTAGCAAGATTTAACAAGACAACCAAATCCTGACAAAACTTGCTTTACCTTGTGTATTGGTGGAACCAGCACTTTAGTCATACTTAAGTTTATCAGTTTATCTCAATAGTCTGTGTTGACTTGCAAAGAGTTTTCTATTTTCAAATCATTTCAAATAATACTTTTGGGTTAATGTTTTTTTCTGTTGTTATATTCCAATTCTCTATTGAGAAACATGCATGCACTTTCCCTTGGCCTAACTGGTCAAGCTCGCCCAATGCAACACACCACAAGGAATGTCCCTTAGTTACTATAGAGGAGAGTTTAGCTTGTATCCCATGAAGTTTGAATCGTGTAGTAATTGACAAGGCGAAGCCGCGTGAATCATGTAGCTATTCAAAAGAGATGGGATTGAGCTCTGATCATAAACTTATTTGGGTTTCTGAATTTATCTAAGCTTCCAATTGACTAATAGGCTCACATTTGCGACATAATTCCCCATTGGATATTTTTCCTAAATATCTCATGGGTGTACGATATGAGTTCCCAATGATATGTCTATGTAGAAAAAATACCAGGGTGAGATAAAATTAATGTGGTCGCCCCATCATGTAAACAGAGTGACCTGATAATAGGTCATCTCGATATACTGGTCAGTCCGTAGCTAGCCATCTTAGTGAAAACACCTGCAAGAAAGCTTGTATGCTAGAACCCCGCCTAAAGGACACCCCATGTAAGCGGCCACCCCACGTTAACGGAGACCTTCATTCGGAACGGATCCCTTTATTAGATGTTTATTCTAACCCCGTATAAGCAGACACCCCGCATAAGCGGGCATTTTGGTCTGGAACGAAGGGTGCCCGCTTACGCCGGGTTCTTCTTAAACAGGAACGTGGCTTTGGATTTTTTCATTCAGATTACTATTCCTTAACACTTGATAGTAGCACTGGTGGAGAACCTGGTTATTATCTCACCCCTGGTACAAGTTTAGCCATAGGGATACCATTAGAAAAAAATACTCAACGATCACCCCCGTACAGTGACAATACTACGCCACGGCCGTGGCGTAGTGAATTTAAGATGACGTCATATGGATTTGCTAAGTATATTCTGATTATTCAGAAGTTGTGATGATATTTAATATCATAGAAAGGGGTAAGATAAATCCAGAACCGCACTTGAACCGTAAAATACACAATACTCCACTCGTTTGGTTGTGCCATAATCGTCACTCGGCTTCGCCACGATGACGATTGCGGCCCATCCAAACTCGTGGAGTATTGTGCATTTATACGATTCTCGATGCAGTTCTATATAATTATCCCTTAACACCTGATAGTAACACTAGTGGAGAACCCGGGTATATTCTAATATTGTTGTCAACATCTATGCATTTATGTCCTTCATTGATGAGAGTATTTCGTGGCATGAGGCATCAATCGCGCTATATAACTCCATCCAGAGGAATAAAGCAGAAGTAATATGTAACCTGTTATCTTTTACTTCTCATGAGAAATTAGCTTTTAGTGAGAGAGCCTGAGTGTGTGCTGGCAGAGATCACCTGCTCTAGAAAGGGCGGGCTTATTACCGGAACTACACTAAATCCTGACAAATGGGTAGAGGTGGATGTAGGTTTTGTAATAACAACTACATGTGTTTCCACTCAAAGCCGAGGTAAAGAGGCTGCTACAGAGCAACAGCAAAGGTGTCACTGCCATAACATCCCCAAGGATGCTTATGGAGACACAACACAGGCGATTCGTGAAGCTATAAAACAAAGTGAAGACAGGATGCATCTAACCTCTGTATTGGACAGACAGATCTTTATTTTTATCTCAGAAGGGGCTAAATCCTACTCCGTGTGGGATATTTATAAGCCCACGGAGTGTGAGTTATGAAGTTTTATCTCACCCCTGGTATATTTTCCCCATAGTTTAACATTGGAAATTCATACTCAACGCCCGTGGAGTATTGTAATAAAAATACTCAATGGGGGGTGATGTCCCGCATTTTTGACAATTAGTCATTGATAGAGGTGAGATAAAATCTGAACCGCACTCGATCCATAGGCATTGATAAAAGGTCATTCATTTTGGTGTGCTACATAATCTCGCTTGCCTTTGCCTCGTGAAATAACTCCGCAACCAAAACTCATAGCATATCTTCAGTGGCTATGGATCTCGATAGAATTCCTTATTAAAACTCGTCAGACAATTTTCCTTTATGAATTTAAAAAGCCCTGAGATGGACTCAGGTCACGGCCTACAATGTTGAAAGCCAAAAGGGATAATCTGAAGCTAGCTGCGCCTGCGTTGAATCGGGTACGTACCTTCTAATGGCAGTTCCATGTAGGACAATAGACACATCCGGTTCTCATGTAAGGCTGATTTTGGTTTCCTACCTTTTCTTTTTTAGATTTCATTTAAACAGTTCTTTCCTGGGAAGGATATCCACTGTAGTCAACGTTGTACATCAAGATAAGGAGTAGTCATTAATTACAAATCGTATATAAAGTATTCCTGATCAACTACCTATGTATATAGAATCTGTCGCTATAATAAATATATAAAGGTTAGTAGTAATTAGGTATCATGATGATAGATGGATGACTGATGGTGGAAAATCCTTACTCTATCTTATTTCATACACCGAGGATATCTTCCTGATTTCTGTTTTGTAGTATCTTTTATCTCACCCCCGGTACAAGTTTAGACATAGGAATAACATTAAAAATAGAGAATACTCAATGATGACCTAGGTAAATTGCCAATACTATGCCATCATCGTGGCAGAAAGAATACGAGATGACGTCGTAGGCGATTGACCAATCAGCGGCCAGGAGAAGACAAGACATCAATATGGAGATTTAAACGTTCCTAACTTAGTGACTGGATTTGTGAAGTAATTTGGATTATTCTGATATTCTCAGTGAAAGGGGTGAGACAAATCCAGAACAGCATTCGACTTTGCCTCGATGACAATTGCGGAGCATCGAAACTCGTAGAGTATTGTCTATCTTTACGATTCCGGGCGCAGTTCGATATATAATTACTATCCATTTGTGAACATTTTCCCCTTTCTGAGGGTGTTTTGGGAATGGAAAGTTCTGCTGGATGCCTGTTGTTCCACTTATGATACCTATTAACCAATATGGAACTAGGAGAAGATTTTTGTTTGTTGTAATTGTTTATTTCTAAATCTCCGAAGTGAAATTCATGTAGTGAACACTCAGCAAATTTGATTTTATGTTGTTGAGAAGTTTGAGGGAGGGGGGGGGGGGGACAGAACCTGTGTCATGGCTCTTTGTTCTTGCAAAATTTAACTGCCTTTCAATATTTTACCATGGTTCTATTAACTCTCTACATCGATCCCAGAGCAGGATGGCATAATGCCTAAACCCAGGACATGATGTTTTTCACATGGAACAGCTTATAAAATATATGTCAGCAAGGCTTTAGTTGTGACACTTCCCAATTATCACCCACTTCTTTTTCACCTCCTTTAGTGAAGAACACCTACTTTTTCACCTCCGTTAGTGAAGAACACCTACTCGGGGGGCGTCATGGCAGCCCCCATGGATCATAGGCTATGCCCTATAGTCGAGGTTGCCATCAACTTAAGACTTTTTAAACGTAACTTTCAGAATCTGGAGAGTCTGCCTTTCAAAATTCCCTTATTACAGTCCAAATGAAGTTTGTCAATACTTTTTCTTCTCACAGTACTACCAATGACTGACCTTAGTACTCTGTTTCATGTTTTATGCAGCATCATTGTAGTGTTTAGAGTTTAATTTATTACAGTGTCATATATTTATATACACTGCCTTATGTAGGGGGAGCACATTTCATGTTACACAAGACTCCCAGAAATAAAGATGGCTGCCTAAAGAAGTGTTTGTCACTCCCCAGTACATGAAACCCACTGAAACACCACAATCATAGTAAAAACCTATGAAAGTTTACGGTCAGAACTTGTATGCCATCGAGCTTTAATCGCTACGTAATTCACAATGCGAAGCTGCATGACTAACGTAGCGATTCAAATGAGATGGAATCAAGCTCTGAACGTAAACTTGAATAGGTTTCTGAATTTATCTCACCCCTCATATGGGTTTTTATTTTCAAGGCAAATGATACCAAATACCTTTAACTTGGTATAACTATAGAAATAATGTTTGGATTGCCAGAATCAGCCAGAATCTCAAAATGATTAAGCACCTGGAATCTAATAATCCCACGATGCATGGTATCTGTTTTGGAACCTTGTAAATCTCCTGTGATAAGAGTGAATTAGATAAGGGGCTCTGGGGAAGCTTTGTACGAGAGGTGTGTAGTAGTTGAGGATTGCCAAAGATGCAGTAGTTGGGATACTGGGTTGAAGATGGAAAGACCATCCTCCAGGGGCGATGATGCAATGTTCTACTTTGGTCTCTCATCAGGCAGACATGGTGACGTCATTCAGGGCATGGCGGGGTCAATCACGTGATACTATGGGGCCACCCATTAAGTACGCATTGTGGGAGGGGGGGGGGGTAGTTTTTTTGGTTGAAATTTTGCGTATGCTCCTCCTTTGTTCTATTGCGTACAATATTGGGAGAGAGTGTGGGGTCCTGAATTTCTGAAATTCTGCGTACATACTTTATGGATGGCCACTATGGCAGCTAAAGTGGCCCCGCAGAGGCCGCATATAACTGTGATCAAAGAACCATTTTCGGAGATAGACGCTCAGTACTTTGATTATATTGTCTCGAGATTAAATGTGTCATTCTCCAATCTTTTAGATACATATTTTTGATTAACTTAACAACTGTCATCATAGCTTCGAGACAAACTTATTCAGAGACGATGGTAGTAATTATTACAATCTAATAGTAGCAAACAAGACCAGAAACGAAATTCTAGCCTCGAACCCCATTACCCTTAGCACTAAGCCTCGTTCTTACTGTCCTTTGGAAATGGTATTTTCAGCACGGGTATCTGCCGTTTTATCGGGTTACTGTGGGTCCCTCATTCCTCTACCTGCCTGATTGAGATATCTCACATATATATATATATATATATATATATATATATATATATATATATATATATATATATATATATATATATATATATTCATATATTCTCCCAAAAATATATATAGAATAATATCGTAAAACTAGATGAGGTTTAATCTTGTCCACCGTATTCCACGACTGGAGTTTGGCAAAGTGACTTCAGGAGTGGAATGCGGTGACCAAGATTAAAACGAATCAGGTTTTGATTTTATCCTTCCCTATCTCCTCGATTTTGGAATATTACATGATAACAATGCTGTATGCCACTAGTGGCATATAAAACTCCGTATGCCAGTCAGCGTGGCATACGGAAACCCAATGTTAAGCCTATGGGATTTTATATTAGGGGTAGGATAATTATGGATAATATATGAATAACATAGGTCTATTCCTGTCGTGATCTATTCTGATACCATCCTCTGACTCCCTTACCTATAACACCATTTTTCAGATTTTCCCCCTTTTTTATTTCTTTATTTGTATTGATTTCCGTATGTGGGAGCACCTCAATTATGTAGGGCTCCAGTATCGTTGTCAAATATCCCATTCCTTGAACAAAGTTTGCCTACAATGTGATTATACTCCTGCAAAGCCAATGTATTAAGAGGAAACGTGGTTACTAAGACCTTAAGTGGAATTCACGTGGTAGGATTCGTGTACCTCACATGGTGTTTTTCTGAGACAAATCTTACTGAGATTCTCTCCTGGAACACAATCTCTAAATTGTAGGGTTCCATTTCCCTGAGACATGTTTTTTCCACTGCAGTTGTTGACGACATTTGCCCTTAAAATATGAACAGAACCTCATGGGATTTTGAATGATGTGAGGTAAATGAATCCCACCGTGTGAATCCCACTTTATGGATGGCTATTCGAGGTCTCTTGATGCCATTGATTTGTCCAAATGCTGCAGGCGGAGGGATGTATTTATGACATCAAAATGCCGAGAATGGCATCCGTAAGGGCTTAATAACTATGTTTTCTATGTTTTTATTTCATGTACCTGTTGATCCGAGGCATTCACTATGGGCACAGTGCGCCCGAACATTTGCTACGGGCACAGTGCGCCCGAACTTCATTTATACTGCAGCCCTAGCAGCGGGTAGTATTTCGGAGATGTTCGGACATAGGTATATAATAATACATGTAACGATTTTAGTTCATCCGGACGAATAAGTAGGATGCACAAATTATATCGGATATCTCGAAACTTGCCTCGTAAGATGCTCTAACAGAGTGAAAATCTTGTGGCATAGCTACAGCTTCCGCTGAGGCAATGACATCAGTGACGATCTTTTAGTGCGTCACGTTATTAAGTCTAAGTTAAGGGACAACTAAAAGCGAAGAAACCAGCACTAGGAAGTGTGTTTAGCGGCCCATCCAAACACGTTTTAAGGTACGAAGCTATACATTCTAACCCACTGGTAGATAAGCTTCTGAGGAGATACAGGGGGCATTGCGTCTATGAAAAATGGCTTATTAAAGGAGCAAATGCTGTCTATTTCAGAAATAGATTAATTTACAGTCAGAATTTACCCATCATTGATGGTTGATGGAGCATCTGGAGGTACTGGCAGTTCTTGGTAACGACGCATTGCAGTTAATAATGAGCAAATCCTCTAGGATAAGGACCTTTATTAACCACCTAATACGGAGTCTCCATAGGAATAGCATTGGGTGTGAGTATTTTGCTACCAGGATATTACTGAGGCCCGTAACCTCCTGCCTCTGAAATCAGGAGATTACTGGAAATAGTTCCCAAAACGTCATCAGGCCCCAAGCGGCGAAACACGAACTAATATATGCAGTGACAGCAGCAGACAATCACCCAATGTCACAATCAATGGGAACTACAGAATAGTTCAAGTTTAATGAATTCATCTGCGGCTGTGTCTCCTAAACTCCATTGTCAGATTACAGTTGTCAATGAGTTCTTACCTTGTTTTGTCCCGTATTTTAGCGCATAATCCATCCTCCAATAACAGCATCATGAAACCAACATGGCGAAGTGATGCAAATTAACTGCCACCTCACGGGCAATTTAGGAACAATATTTTTATTACTGATACAGGGTGCATCGGTCAAGTGTCAGAAGAGCATCGTAATTATTAGTAAGGAATGGTGGTTGATACATACAATATAAACTGGTTTCAGATAAAAGCGACTGCAATCTCCTCGGACTAGACTCTTCAAAGTCACCTCACTATCGTTCGGAGATTACTACACGACTTGTCCTCGGATATTACTGCTGTTTGTATCTGAAATCAGTTGATAGTGTGTATGTACTCGGCAATATGTGTTCTTAATATGATACCAATACCTTCATCATGCCACCCGCATGCAACGTCAAATCCACTAATTAGGCGACTGAATTCGACGTTTGACGATGTGACCGTGCGATTATATATGCGACCGTGAATTCCACTTTAGAAGGAATAGAATCTCATGAGATTTTGAACCCTGTAAGGTACATGAATCCCACCGTGTGAATTCCACTTTACAAGGAACAGAATCTCATGAGATTTTGAGCCCTGTAAGGTACATGAATCCCACCATGTGAATTCCACTTTACAAGGAACAGAATCTCATGAGATTTTGAGCCCTGTAAGATACATGAATCCCACCGTGTGAATTCCACTTTACAGTGTTTTCCTGATGCTGCAGGCAGCCTACTGCAGGCCGTGCCTCGCGCGTGCTGTGCGGTGCCTGGGGGTCGTGGTATGCAGGCCTGGGGCCGGGACGTAACCGCCGCGCGTACGGGAGGAGCCCGTGTGTGTAGGGAGGAGTGTGTGAGCCGTGTGTGGAGGGAGGAGGGCTCAGGCAGCCCGGGGGGTTACTGAAACGTATCCACCGTGTTGGAACGTCCTCACATATTATAGCGCGTTTCATTCAATGAATTATCAAACTCGCTCTATGAGCTCGTTCAATGTCTTTTAATTCAGGGGTATCAGTTTTCCACTTATCCATGGAAATCCTCGTGTTCATCTATAGTTTATAGAATAAATTTTCTCATATAGAACAAAGATATTATAAATTGTGCCCCATATACGCCGATAAATTATTGCCCTATTCCATGTCTGATACTGATGTGTTTTCCATGATTTCTCAGTCTCTGTGAGGCAGTGAATTCCTAAGGGAAATATTTCCACTTTTTTCCTGACCACAACTGACATCCCTGTTTTATTGAAATAAACAAAGTATGAGAGTATATTCAAACAAGTTGAATACATTTTACTTGTATTTTACACCTATAGTTATTAATAATTCATCAGATATTTGATTAATTAAATTAAGTATATGGATCATTGTTAGTATAAAAATTATGATGCTTTCAAATTTTCTTTTTTTCACTTTTAATAACTCATGATATCATTTTAGAATGATCTGTATAGTTTTGAGTCCTTATCATATCTTTACATGATGTCAGCACCACTGCATCGTAGCTAGGCCAGTCTTTTCTTTTATCTTATCCCAATGCGCATTCAAAGTATGCCGGTATTTTTCCATACCAGCACAGTACCAAAAGTACAGCAGAGGTTGGTATCCACAGCATTTTCTTTCATAAGTATATAAGACTAATGAGGAACTGCATCGAGATCCATGCACACTGACATTATGCCATGAGCTTTGGTTGCGGAGTAATCTCACGAGGGGAAGCCTCGTGAGATTATTTAGCAAACCAAAATCAAAGGCTATGCAACGAGTGCGGTTCAGATTTTATCTCACTCCCATCACTGACTAATTGGCTAAAATATGTGATATTATCCTCCATTGAGTACTTTTAGACAATACTCCATGGGCGTTGAGTAGGAGTTCCCAATGTTATGTCTATGTTTTTGTACGCACTTTTAGAACCTGTGTTATTTGGAAAATTATCTCATATATTCGTGCGTAGAAGCTTTGTCATTCATAACATTCAAAAATGTGTTTTATCCATCTTGAAATTGTATTTTCTAACCGCATCGTCCTCCAAATCCTCATTATTTTATTCTTGGAAATCATTAAACACGCCATTTTACAACGAGTCCCATGGTAGGGAGTGCACAAACTATTAGATCGTGCACAGTGTGTAGGACAGAATCCGAACAGCTGACAAGGAAATGTGAGACATTCGTGCCTAGATATATGATGATGTATTTGGTATTGGTTTAAAGAAGGAACCAACATGTTTCGGTCAAAGTTGTCATTCTCGGCGAGTTGGAGAACAACGACCAAAATGAGTCACTTTCTGTATTCATCTCACCCCTGTACACACTAATAAAAAGGACGATACACAAGATATAGACCATAGAGAATGGGCTGCAATACTCATAGGGACATGGAGAACGTGCTCCCGATGTTAAGCCTATGCGAAAAATATCAGGGTTGAAATAATAATGCTTATTTCAATCCTATTTCAACAAAAATGCACCTAAGGAGTGCTTGGTATCATCATAGCTATACACTTCCTTGATTTACATACACTCGTGTATATTATATACGCAGGGTCCTTTTACAGGATGAAGGTAAAACACAGAATTATTACATACCTATGCACTAACTCAGTGTAAATACGTACTGCTCCTAGGGGTATAGTTATTATACACAGATTGCACTGTACGCCGTGAAACGTTGTACTGGTGCCTTTGGATACTGACAGACTGCACGCTTTGGCTGATAGAATGCATCCGTTGAGCCCTACCTGCACGCTTTGACTGACAGAATGCACGCTTTGACGAAATAACGCAATCTGATTATCCGAGAGGCTGACAACAGAATTCTAGGTGCAAGATTCAAAAATGGCGGATCCCTTCACTTCGCGAGATCTGTGGCATAGTACAGTATCCATGGAGCGAGTTAGTGTGAAAATATATCTAACTTCGAGGTAGAAAATGAGTATGATTCACATGATATACTTTAGATAGCTTAGATATGCGAGATCGATCGATACCAATACGGCCACTCGCCAAGTGGGCGACTCGTAGATCTATGTCAACAAATGGCCGCACCATCATTATCGGGGATTCCCTATGCTCTCGGGAATCCTGGGCCTCTCAGCCAATCAGAATGCGTTAAATTCTATAGCCCGGAACACCGTAGTTGTCCACTTCCAGCGTGTCTGCTAGTGTACGCATCATCTTTGCGAGTTGCAAAAAGTGACTTTGACGTCAAATTATGGTCAGTTTTACCTATTTGAGACCAAATTAAGGTATGTAATAATATGAAACCATAGTGATGTCGCAAATACGGGGTAGATTTACTCGTTGTTTTGGAGAAATTTGTTCTGAACTCGCCGTAAACGGCTCGTTCAGAACTAATTTCTCTGAAACAACGAGTAAATCTACCCCGTATTGTCACCATAACTATGGTTTTACATAGTGCACAAAGGGGATGGCATATGAACCCGGTAAGTGGTTGAGGTTGAGGGGAAACCAAAATTATATACGCAGGGTCCTTTTACAGGATAAAGGTAAAACATGGAATACATAGTACACAAAGGGGATGGCATATCAACACAGTAAGTGGTTGAGGTTGAGGGGAGGATGAGAAAGGGTGTGGGAGTGGCTGATACAGTGTCGGGGCAGAGGGATGTAGACAGACTTCTACACGATTCATCATCCTGTTCACAGCTAACTATAAATACAACGACTACTTATACCACACTTGTCCAGGGCACCACCCTGAGCCTATAACTCCCCTTCCTATCTCCTCCTCCTCCTCCTCCTCCTCCCTGTTTCATGCCTCTTCCCAGTACACGTCCCCCAAGTATGAAGCGTTAAGCTCAGGAGCTATACTGAGTTTTGGTTTTAACCTCGGGGGAAGTAATCAATTAAGAGTTTACGAGCGCCACACATACCTAGCACCTTGTGAAGAGTGGTGGCTGGGCTGAGATATCTGCAGTGGGTCCTGGTGGTGGGAGGCTTCTCATGTACACAGGCGTGACCTTTTTGTCAGGGTAAGAGTCCTACCCGAGGAAATAAAGAGAGCACCAAGTAAAATGCAGTTCAAAAAACCACTACGCAACATACGAGATCTGTACGAGAAATCTGTATGGAGCAATGGGCAGTGTGAGCCAAATCCAACTGGGATATATTAATCGACGATGAACACGTCAGTGAATGCTAATAGGGTGTTTCCACTTCCCGATTATGACCACCGATTATGGCGTTTCCCACTTACGACCGATTATGCGACACATTTAGTGCAATAATCATCAGGTGGAAACAGAATTGGTCAAAGATTTTTATATAACTATATACCTATAGGCGAATGTCTTACTTTTACTGACCAGGAGGACAAATTCCGTTCGTCTCCCAGTGACGAAATTATATTCATACGTCCCTCCGTACAACGTGACCACTCATTCTGATATTTAGTGAGTTTTGGAATGGCATTCTAAATAATTTCTAGGTATAAAATAATAAAGAGACACAGTGAGTGTGAATGAATTCCATCTGTTCCTCGATATTTTGGTTAGAAATACTCACCTCGTTCTTTGGACTCGGTGAATATTTCTGACCAAAATATATCTGAACAGATTCCATTCAGTCACACTAACTATGTCTCTATATATTACTTCCTTATTACATTTTACTATCAAAAGTAGGTCAGCGTCGATCGCAGTTTTACAGTGCAGGTAACTGATTATGTACCACCGACATTTCACAAGGAGAACCACTGATTCATTTTTGTACAGCGTGAAAATTATCGGTGGGGTTTTAATCTGCAGTTGGAAATGCCACATATGAAGACATTACACCCATTACAGTCTTTACCATCAATGCATCTGCGTACTCGACTAAATTATACTCTAAATCACTACCTTATACCTTATATCAATGATCTTTTCGCTTCTTCATATTACTTGCGATTAAAGAAAACACCCAAAAGACCAGAATCTAGTTCCGTATCTAGTACCGTCAAGGCCTGGCGTCCACCTACTACGATAGAAATTCAGACCTTCCGATATGGCACCGATACAAAATGCAAATATCGGAGACATATCGGGAAGGTGCAAAATCGTAGACGTATGTCTAGACAGGCCAATCCACCACGCATTGTATGGGTTTTTTATCGGTATCTAATCGCAGAATCCTGGTCAACTGCCCCGACATTAGGTGACCTTCCGACGCGATTTTTATTTTTTATCGGAAGGTGCATCGTAGACCATATCTGTGCCATATCGTAGTAGGTGGACGCCGGGCCTAAAACCTTCTTTATCCTACCCCTAATAAAAAAACTCTGGTCAGGTCTGTTCCTCACTAAACTCGGCTATTGCCTCGTGTAGTAACACGACCTGCCCGTCGTGGCATAAAAGCTAGTCAGGCTAACTCTCGTTCGGTTCTATTTAAATATAGGGTGCAGCTCGCATGTAAGCTAAATTCTATAAGGCGGACCTGGGGTCTGATTTTTGACACTTTCATATCGTTCTATATATCTAAATACCTCCCCTATAAGGTGCACCGTATATGAACTAGTTGGGTATCACATGAAAGGTAAGACTGATACTGTATAAGAAATGTCTTATAGGTGAGGTTTTACATTAACATTATAAAAAAAAGTTAGCACCAGGACCTAGTTTTCTTTTAGCATATCTCTATTGGATATGTTTCTAACTATCATAATCCAGAATTATTTGAAGATAGCAATAGAACATCAGTGTCATCTAGCCACGAAAATAACATATTGCAGTTTCTGATAGACAACCAATAGTAAAGCACTTACCTTCTTCAGATGGCAATTCCCATAGAAGTTAACACCATGACATGTCTTTTTTTCAACTTTTTTTTTTCATTCTTATCATATTTGCTGATATATGAAACTTATATTATCCAGAGTTATTTGCAGAAATCAATAGAGTTTAGTAATCACCTGACTACCAGCATTTGTCTTTAAGACGTCCTACGGTGTCTAGTAGTGCCTTTTTCTCTTTAAAAGTGTGGGTCGCATCAATTTTTAATTAACTGTACTTTATTAAGAATAGATAGGCAAGCCCATTTCGGCTGAGCATTTTCCCTTGGCCGACTATTTGCCACTGATCTGCAGTCGGAAACCAGCGATGCCAGATCGGGGAATGCAAATAAACATGCAGAGAAGTATGCAATGATTAATTGTACATAAATTATGCAATAAGGCCACCACTGACTCACTTGGTCAATGACCAACAGAATCAAAGGGGTTTGAAATCATTGGTGATGGTTATTGTGTTTAGAGGACAGTTTTGTCGGTATGGTCAGAAACAAGGCATACACTGTTCCGTCACTGATTTTTAGATACAGAGTGCAGTCGTTGGCCACTACCGAATGACTTTTAGGAGAACTCAATTAATTGTTGCTGTTTTCATCGCCCAGTGAAAAATGGCTTCTATAGGGGTTCTCAAAAAAGAACTTCTCAATTTTTGTCAGCCAATGGAAACGAGATTCATTCCCGAGTAGAGGGGGGGGGGGGGGGATAGACTGGTTCTCTATCCCAATGAATAATGGGACAGGTAACGCCTTACGCTGGTTCTCCGGTCACTTTGCAGCAGAGGGAAGAACCAGCACAACCTCTCTCAGTCCCAAGATTTCCCTAATACCTTATTTACACTTCTTTACAATGAATGACAATACAGAATGAAGTAATGACAACGTTTCTAAAGATAACTTATTAAGGCCACTCAAAAAAAAACCTGTTTCTCATCACCAAGCCATGAAAAATATGACGAGGCGTTTCGACAAATTTAGAAATTATCAAAATATTTCTCTAAAAATTAGCAGATTTTTCCAGCTGAATGCAATCCCGCAATGCACCAGAAAAATGGTGGTAGTTACCTGGCCTAATATATGAGTGCACATTGGCCAGGCTTTCAAGGCTAAGGGGGTGATTGCAGGAACGTTTGTGGAGAACACGTTGTATGAGGAGGAGGAGGTGCCACGACCACCGGGCCCTCTGGTGCTGGTATTTGGACTGGAATTCAAGGTGTACTCATGTGTATAGTCTTTCAAGCACAGATAGCTGGAGAATTACACCCACAGGAAGGGGAAAAAGTCTTGGCAACCTCCCCGGTCCCTGCCCATTCATTTCCCGGTGTGCAAGGCCTCTGCCTATCTCTCGCAGCCATTGCGGCGGCGTGCTGAAGCCCTAGCGGCCGGTCGCTAAACTAAGACGCGCCACCTGGTGGCTAGTACACGCAGCCTCGTTTAGGAACCGGGACTTCGGGGGGATTCCACGAAGGTATGACAAGTGTTCTCACAGGGAAGAGCAGTCGTTTCTTCTCAAGACTGCAGGTCGTGGAATCCATGAAGATATATGTACGCGAGCATCAATCTCTGCGTAAAGAGTATGTTTTCTCACTACTGAAGGGGATTTGCCAGGATCCAATCGAATCTGCAGATATTTTGGCAGGAGCTTTCGTCAGCGAGAAGCAATGATCTATTTTACTTGTCCAGACCCAACCTTCCATGCATATATATATATCATTCGATATTCCTGTTGGTGATTTCAAATATTATTATACACCTGTGGTAGTATATCCTACACATACGGCCCGCTCCTACCCATGTCGTATTTATAACCGTACGACACCTAGGTGACGTACGGGGTATGTATGTGGCGTACGGGGCATGTACGGCGGCGAAATAAAAAAACTCCCCCAGAAGCAAGGTTAAAAATTGGATATTTTAAGGTATATAATAATAGAGAAACAGGCTGACCGTCTCCGTATGGATAAAATACTTGGTAAAATTGTTGATCAGATGAACCTCTGCCTTCGGCATCGGTTCATCTGATCGCCGATTTTACCGCGTATTTAATCCGTACGGAGACAGTAAGCCTGTTTCTCTATAATATCTGTAGAATACATCACCTAGGACTTATATAGAACGACTTGACCATCCTGTATATACTACAAAACGAGCTAGGAATTTAGGTCCGTACGGAAGGAGGTGTTCAGCCGAGTTCCGTGCAAACTTTAAATTCCCATCGAGTTTTGCAGCTTGTACAGCATGGTGAGATCATGTAACATTTATCATATGTATTAACTCGACACATGTCCTAAAACTGGCTTGCCTGCAGAAGTAAGGTGTTGCCTTCCCTGCCTTTTTTTGCCCTCTCTGCTCACTAGTGGTGGCAGTGGCGTTATCAGTTATGTGTTGTATTTAATGTAAGTGATGTCAGCATTTTTTTTGTTTATTGCAACCAGTTCTGTCAAATGTGGACAGATCTTATTCAGTCGGCATCTTAATCAGTGAGTGTTGATTTGTTTCTCCATTGGCCGACAAAGACGGAACCGTTTATTTGAGTTCCACTAAAGGCCCTTTTCCATTGGCTGACAAAAACAGTGTAGATTTCCGTGTTCTCCTAATAGCCTATTTACATTTTGCGTCAGCAGTGGTAAAGGTCGGTTGGTGGTTCCTAACTGTATATCGGTGATGGCGAATGGAAATAGGCGATTAGGAGATACACCGTTTTCGTCGTCCAATGGAAACGGGCCTTATAAGTCTGACGGTGGTACTACCGACTGCACGTCGGTAAAACTGCAAGTTGGTAAGGTTTTTCCTGGATTCTATAACCTCGTTTCCATTGGCCGATGAAAATAGTGGAGATTTTTTGAATAACCCTAAAAGTCTGTCGCTGGTGCCACCGACTGTATGTTGGTATCAGTTTGTCAGTGAGGGTGTATGCACCCTTTTTACTGGATTTTCGAGGTGCTTACAGGTTTGAAAATCTGTTGATGGTGTCCTTGTTACACAATCCATACCAGAATAATCGGTGAGCAGAACCTGCAGTTCTCGTTCCCCTTCACCGATCTGGCGTCAGTATCCCCCAAAAATTAGCCAATGGAAATAGGCTTTATGGGTCCATACCGATTATATTGTCCTGATAAAACCCTGAGGATCATTGACAAATCAAGGTGTTTTGATTCTGGCCGTCTTTGCCTAAGTCAATGGGTGGTGGCCTTATTGCATAATCCTCAGCAAATTAATCGATGAGCATTCAAATACCAGGCTGTTTCCATTCACTGATCTGGCATTGGTATACCAAAAAATCAATCGTTGGTTCCGAACTGTAGATCGGGGCTGTATAATCGGCCAATGGAAAAAAGGCTTTCATATGTAGCCAGTGCCAGGACCGCATAGAATATCGTAAAACTGGATGAGTTTTAATATTGGCCAATGTATGCCACGACTGGAGTTTGGAATTGTGACTTCATGAGGCGAAGCCGAGGAAGTCCAGTGCCAAAACTCCAGGAACGAATCAGGTTTTGATTTTATCCTACCCCGTCTCCTCGATTTTGGAATATTACATGATAACAATTCTGTATGCCACTAGTGGCATATAAAACTCTGTATGCCAGTCAGCGTGGCATACAGAAACTCAAAGTTAAGCTTATGGGATTTTATACTAGGGGTAGGATAATGAGTTTTACTATATAAGCCCATTTCCATTGGCCGATTATCCGGCACCAAACTGCAGTTGGGAACCAGCGATAGATGTTTTGGATAGATCGACATCAGATCAGTGAATGGAAACGAGACCTACAGCGAATACTCCGAGATTCTCATAGAATATTTGTGTGCATCTGGAAAGTACTGTAGAAACAGTGCATGCACTACATACACCCTCACCCTCATCTTTGATACTGACATACAGTCAGTGCCACCACCGATAGATGTTATGGGTAACTCAAAAAACCTCCACCATTTTTATAGTCGGCCAATGGAAATGAGGTCATATGCAGCCAGTGCCAGGACTGACACTGCACGAAAACCACTATTTTATTCATAAATACGCCATCGCGGAAGTGCATGTGGTGGCTGAATATTGACTTGTTTTCATATATATGTATATATATATATATGCCCAGGCCTTATATACGGACGCGTCTTGGCTGTATTTCACACCCGGCGTATATGAGAGGAAATATCCTCTCCCCCCTCTGCCTCCCGTCCCTTTGTGTTGGTAGAAGTAAAGGTGTCCTCAGTAAGAAGCCCTCCCCCTACCCCCCACCTCCCACCTGCTTGCTCTCAGTGAAGTCCTCTTCACTCGACGCTTATATCCGCCTACACATGAGGCGTATGTACACGGGGAATAGGACGACCTTATATACCCAAAAGTCATACTTATATACACTGGGCGCATTCATATGTAAAATGGTGGTTTTCATGCAGTGTGAGTTTTACTCTACTACCTTCTCCACACACAACAGCATATAGCATTTGTCTGATCTACAGAGATAACAAAGCTATGCAGCTGCTGATGCATACGACCTTATCACTACTGTCCTGAGATGCTGGAAGAAGGTTGACTGAACCTTAACTGAGTTTGTAAATTGGGTTAATACGGAAGAATTTCAAAAGGTTTCCCTTGTTTCTGCTTCTAATCATCTCCACGAGGAATGAGATATTCTTCTTTTTTTATTTTCAAAAATACAGACATTACAATCGCCCTGGTCGTGGGCGTTCTTCTTTGCGATATATATGAGATATAATGTCAGCTATGACAGTCAGAGCCTAGCTTGTACGGTTCTGGACAGAATTGAGTACACGCTTTAACAGCGTGCTCGCAGGTACTATATAAATTGCCTAAAGGTTGGAGTGGTCACAGATAGACTTCCACCGTCCTGCAAAAAAAAATCCCTTCACTATGTATGCGTGCTATTCACTGCGGTATTGGGAAAGAGCAGGGTGCTAGTGTCTCATGGTCTTAGAGGCGTGCTCAGCTGACCATGACTAATCACTGAAGACCAGAATACCTCAAGATCCACTGTTGCTTGATATGTCTTGATCCTAGACTCAGGCAGTTGCAGAAATGGAAAGTTGACTGAGTGCAAGTGGGTTACAGAAAACTATCCATAGACTGGGTCCAGTGGGTCCATGAGGTATTTCAGTCTTGAGTGATTGTCATGGTCAGTTGAGCACGCTTCTTGGATACTGGGACACTGGCACCCTGCTCCTTTCCCAATATCACTGAATAGCACGAAGATAGTGAACGGATTGTCTTTTACAGTACACTGTAATTTTGAGTTCATAAAATACTTTTTTTGTGTAAACGGAAGAGAATAAATTTGGCCTTTTTCACACTTTCACACCAAAAACCAGTGGTTCAGACCTCCCCAAACACGACAGTCCCATTCCATTGTCAATAAATCATTGGAAGTGTTTTCAATATTTTCTCAGTCTCTCTGATGTAGTGAATTTCACATGAAAAATATTTCCTCTTTTTATCATGATTCCAACTAGCATCCCTGACCTAAAAGACCATTTGACCTCTATGAACTTGGTGAACTTTGCATCCTTCCTGGGAGTAGGTCGCCAGCCGTGTGTGATTTGAGGAATGTACTCAGTAAAGTCTGCCAGTCTACTCCCACCTTGTCGATAACATGTACCCTGGTTCTAGGTTTAGATTAAAGCCAAAGCAACGCAACATGTGTGGTGGATTTTCAAATCGGTACCAGTCTATCATAATATTGGAACATGTGGTCTACATTGGTATCAAGACCTATGAATCAAAGACTTTCCACTTAGTACATAGTATCTTTATGTGGGAAATTTGTGTCAATTGCTTATATTATTACCAGAGTATAAGTGGAGCTTATTTTGGCAGATGTAGGCATTATTATTGCAATTTCAGTGTGATTTAGCCCATAGATGTTTATGGATATATGGTATTGTTATAGGGGCACACCTTGTCTTTTATTATATACCTCTGGGTGAATTTCTCACCTTTACTGACCAGGAGTACAGATGCCATTCATCACTGAGTGATGACAGAATATTCATACATCCGTACCACGTGACCACTGTCATTCATCTATGTGGACATGAGGAGACATAATGAGTGTCACTGAATTGGTAAATAATTGCAAATTGTTATTAATTCTGTGACCTGCCTACATGCCTGTAATCAAACACTACCTGTGATCGAGAAACAATACTCGAACACAGCCGCAACACCACCACCTCGGACGTCACAAGGCGCCACTGCACTGTCACCACGTGACTCCTAAACTCGGGCCAGTCGCCCACGAAACGCTGGACTGTGCACACGCTGCCCTCTATCAAATTACTGTAACAAACGGACTTCATAGTCTTACAACTCGCAGCACTTGGTAATGAACCGCAGAAAGCATCCCTTTTCGACACAGAAGAAAAATAGAGGCAAGTACAGCAGAGTGACCATAATGAGTGTCACTGAATTACATCTGTTCCTTGTTATTTTGGTTAGAAATACCACGGACTTATATCTATGGATAGGAAACGCGGGCCATTCCCGTGTTTGTTCAACGATCTCTTCGCCTCGGCTACGCTTGAGTGCATTTCGCGGATAGAGCGCTAATTTCCGTATGATCCGCTAGGAAAAATTTGGCGATAGTTCCATTTTGAGCCACCAGGGTTTTAAGTGGCGCTGCTGATGTTTTTATTGTTTTTTTTTTTTTTTTTTTTATTGTTTTTGTTTTGTTTTGAGCAAGCTTTCTTTATTTCAATTATAGTACACTTCATTATTATTTGAATATATATCCTGTGTGTCTAGCCATTAGTTTCGGTCTTGGTGAACATGTTAATATCTACATTCATTTTTTTTTTTAATTGAGCAAGCTCTTTCTTTATTTCACATGTAATACATACATTCATTCTTTCCTAAAAGTATAATCATGACTTACTTTCCTAAGGTGTTTATTTGCAATCCTTTTTTCTATGGTCTTGGAATAGTTAGGGCTGGCGGACAAATTTCCCTGATTTTCAGGCAGTCAGTCTTGGGAAAAAATTATTTGCAATTCATTCCCATGCCCCTAGGCCTTGATAAAGTATTTGTCAGTCGATTCCAGATATATACCTACATGGGACAGTTGGAATTAGGATCCTAAATGGATTAGATTTTTTTAAAGTTACGGCACATTTTGTCTTAGAATAGTTGGGGCCGGCACACAAATTTCCCTGATTTCCAGGCAGTCAGTCTTGGGAAAAAAGTATTTTCAATTCATTCCCATGCCCCTAGGCCTTAATAAAGTATTTTTCAGTCGATTCCAGGTATGTACC
Source organism: Alentia gelatinosa (assembly GCA_950022655.1). Classification (NCBI taxonomy): domain Eukaryota; kingdom Metazoa; phylum Annelida; class Polychaeta; order Phyllodocida; family Polynoidae; genus Alentia; species Alentia gelatinosa. The sequence goes on along the minus strand of OX465583.1, from coordinate 65,798,260 downwards.
TACATGGGACAGTTGGAATTAGGGTTCTAAGTGCAATAGATTTTTTTTAAATTACGGCACATTTTGTGTCAGTTTGGGTTGGGTCAGCAGTGAAAATTCCCAGATTTTCAAGGGAAAAATCCAGAAAATCCAGATTCTAAAATTGTTCCCATGCCCCTAGTCCTTAATAAAGTATTTGTCAGTCGATTCCAGATATACAGCTACATGGGACAGTTGGAATTAGGGTTCTAAGTGTAATAGATTTTTTTAAAGTTACGGCACATTTTGTCTTAGAATAGTTGGGGCCGGCGGACAAATTTCCCTTATTTCCAGGCAGTCAGTCTTGGGAAAAAAGTATTTTCAATTCATTCCCATGCCCCTAGGCCTTAATAAAGTATTTGTCAGTCGATTCCAGATATATAGCTACATGGGACAGTTGGAATTAGGGTTCTAAGTGCAATAGATTTTTTTAAAGTTACGGCACATTTTGTCTTAGAATTGTTGGGGCCGGCACACAAATTTCCCTGATTTTCAGGAAGTCAGTCTTGGGAAACAATTATTTTCAATTCATTCCCATGCCCCTAGGCCTTAATAAAGTATTTGTCAGTCGATTCCAGGCATATACCTACATGGGACCGTTGGAATTAGGGTTCTAAGTGCAATAGATTTTTTTAAAGTTACGGCACATTTAGTCTCACAGCCTGCCTGAAAATCAGGGAATTTCGCCTGCCGATCCAACCCAAACTAACACAAAATACGCCGTAACTTTTAAAAAACCTAGTGAACTTAGAACCCTAATTCCAACTGTCCCATGTAGCTATATATCTGGAATCGACTGACAAATACTTTATTAAGGCCTAGGGGCATGGGAATGAATTGAAAATAATTTTTTCACAAGACTGACTGCCTGGAAATCAGGGAAATTTGTCTGCCGGCCCCAACTATTCTAAGACAAAATGTGCCGTAACTTTAAAAACATCTAGTGCACTTAGGACCCTAATTCCAACTGTCCCATGTAGCTATATATCTGGAATCGACTGACAAATACTTTTTTAAGGCCTAGGGGCATGGGATCAATTTCAGAATCTGGATTTTCTGGATCTTTTTCCTGGAAAATCAGGAAATCTTTACTACCGACCCAACCCAAACTGACACAAAATGTGCCGTAACTTTAAAAAAATCTAGTGAACTTAGAACACTAATTCCAACTCTCCCATGTAGCTACATATCTGGAATCGACTGACAAATACTTTATTAAGGCCTAGGGGCATGGGAATGAATTGAAAATAATTTTTTCCCAAGACTGACTGCCTGGAAATCAGGGAAATTTGTGTGCCGGCCCCAACTATTCTAAGACAAAATGTGCTGTAACTTTTTTAAAAACCTATTGCACTTAGAACCCTAATTCCAACTGTCCCATGTAGCTATATATCTGGAATCGACCAACAAATACTTTATTAAGGCCTAGCCCTGGGCATGGGAATAATTTTAAAATATTGATTTTTGATATGTGACTTTGATTGGGGTTGGCAGGCAAATTCGCCTCATTTTCAGAAAATTTGGGACATAAAACCCAAGATTTTGAAGTCTAAGTATATACCTATACAGAACAGTCAGATTTATGGTGCTAAGTGTAGTGAACGTTTGTAGACAAATGTAAACAGTTCATCTGGCTGTCATGATTATGCTGAGCCTACCAGCAGCGACAGTGGCGATCCTGGGGGCAAAATGTTGAACTCACGCGAAATGACGGTAGAGCCGCCTAGCGGCCGTTATCAGAACCCTAACAATGCCGAGGCATAGATAGATACGCCAGAGACAGGTTGTTTCTAATCCAGGTGTTCCAAGTCCGTGGAAATACTCACCTCATTCTTCCAACTCGATAAGTATTTCCAAAATAAATTGGAACAGATCTCATTCAGTCACACTAACCATGTCTCCATATATTACTACATGTATATAAAGTACCTGGATTATATCAATGACACTGCATCTGCCTGCATCTTGCTTGATCATACTAAATCTCATGAGAGCATTACCCCTGCGTGTGGAGCACCTAATATCGTTCAGTGGGGGCTATTTTACCACAGCGAGTCAACCAGATACTCTCACATGATTCATCCCGATCTAGTGAGTCAACAAATCGGCCATAGTTAGCATATATTGCACGTCCTGGTAGAAACATCCCTTTACCCATCGACGATTCTGGCCGGCGATTCTGGCATTTTGCACCTCCTGATGACTTTTAGCAATAAAATGATAGAAATCGTCTTCTCTAAATGTCAAGTGTGTGGCGACTGCAGCTCATCTGATTATGTCAGCACATGCAATATAGCACCACCTCATGACTATTGGACATGCTCTGATGCCTGTGACTATTTCTAGCCAGCTTGAATTAGTCGTCTGGGAGAACTTAGTCGTCAGTGTAAACACTCGAGTACATTATGAGGTTGGTGACTTTTGTGGTGGACGTTGCCAACACCTGACAACTATTGGCTTGACGATCTACAGTCGCCACATATTGAGTCATCTAGTGTAAACGCCGAGTTAGTCTACAACTTTCCTTGGTCGAATTCCATCAACCCAAAGTAGTCTCTAGTCTATGCTGACGTAGACGCCGAGTCTACTACACGTAGATAGTGGCGGGGGAGCGGGGAAGCGGGGGAGGAGGGACAACCAGGCCACAGAAGTAGTCTATAGACCATAGAGGTGCCACGGAGAGGTGTATGTAGCAGGGCTGCTGCAGCCAACTGAGCTCCCTCCGTTTGTTTACTAGCACACACCACGGCTAGGATACACAGGGGGCTTGCGGCTTTATGAGCAGGGGTTGATGGTGTGTGAAGCCCTCCCTCCGCTCCTCCCCCGCCCGGGGTGTCGCTGTTTACACGTGTAGCCGCCACGCGCGCGATATGATCCCTGAAAACAGGACGTGTTAGCGCGGTGCCGACCCGGCCCCGTGTCCCGCCACTGCAGATGGACAGATTGCACAATGGCCCGATGAGAGGACTTCATTTTCCGAAAGTATCTCTACATCATGTGAGACTAAAGATGAAACCAACAAGTTTTGGTCAATGTCAATGTGGAACAATGTCCACATTGAGCAACGTGGAAATAGGCACATTAGAGCCTACCGTTAACCTCCTGAATAAAATATAAACTCAAAAAGAAGAAAAAAGTTCTTGACGAGTTTGACGCGAGGCGATATAAACGAGGCAACAGCCTAGTGAATATCACAAAACGTTCAAACGAGTTGGAGAACAACGATTTTGACCAAAATGAGTTAGTTTTTTTGTTTTTTTTATTCAATGAAAAATTTCACGACATGCAAAGTTCACCATCCAGTTGCTTTCTGTATTTATCTCACCCCTGTACACACTAAAAGAATGGACGACACACAGGATATAGATAATGGAAAACGGACTGCAATGCTTATATGGGCATGGAGAACGAGTTCCCAATGTTAAGCCTATGGGACAAAAATGCTGGGGTTGAGATCAAGTGATTAATCTCACCCCTGGTATTTTTTCCCCATAGACTTTACATTGGGAACTCGTACTCAACGCCTGGATTATTTGGAAAGATATATTCAATGGGGGATTATGTCGCAAATGTTAGCTAATTAGTCAATGCGAGGGGTGAGATAAATTCAGAAACCTTTATGGTCAGAGCTCGATCCCATCTCGTTCGAATCGCCATGTCATTCATGCGGTTTCACCTTGTGAATTACTATGCTATTCAAACTCGATGGGATATGAGCTCTGACCGTAAATGTTCCCTCTGATATATCACTAAATCGCCTGCAAGAGATCTTGCCCATGTCGTTTTTGAGCATGAGGACAATCTCAGATGCAATGCCCTGCCTGTTGAATAATTTAGGCTCGTACATGATGACCCTTTCTGTACCTCGTACAAGGGTTATTGTTCAATGATATTTAAGTCTGTTCACTAAGACAATCTTAGCCGTCCATAAGGTCGTCCATAAGGTCGTCCATAAGTGTTAAATAAAGTTGAACCACATCGTCCATGCGTCTGCTTGGCTTACAGAAAAGGGTAATAGGTTTGTATGACTATGGGCCATTAAATATATATATATATGGAGAAAGAAACTCCGTTCAGGAGAAATAGAGGATTGGGCCTGGGAGGACAAGGATAGCGATTTGAGGGTAGTCTTGTTGAATCAAAACTGTCCTCCAATGTTGACCTAATCATGACCTCTACCCTTATGTAGGACAGTTCATGATAAAGCCACCTTCTAAGTGGTAACGCTTTTTATCTTTCCAAATTGCTGGTGGGAGTGTTTGGTTAGAAAGACTGGAGAAGGTCCCAAATTCAATAAAGGTAGTTGTAAAAGTGGTTCTTTCTTTCAGAGGACAGCATTGAGTGAGCTTCCGCATAGTAATTACCTATAGAAAACTATGATCGTTGAGTATTATTTTTCTTACGTCATTCCTATGGCTAAACTTGTAGCAGGGGTGAGATAAAGAAAAGGGTCTTCATGTGCGATCCTAGATTATTAAACTGGGCCCAGGTCTACACAAGCTCGCTGTGCTCTGTGTGCAGATGGAGGTTCAAGCCATGTGTTGCCTGCCACGCGACATACGTGAATACATATGAAGTTAACCCTCTCCCACCGTGTAAGTGAAAACAGCTGCCTAGGCAGTCTGCTCCAGGGGGAGGGAGGGGTGCAGGACTCGCAACCCAGGCACCCCGACCACGGCCCAAAGTAGACACTGGCCCTCTGCCCAATCTCAACTTTCATGTACACATGTACAAGTAAATGAATAGGTACAGTCCAGATGCACAAACAACTATTATGTTATAGACATTGTACAGTGGATAATCTGATACAGTGTGCAATAGGGGGAAATAATCTGTGTTAAGAGTTTAATCCTTGATATTGTTGAACAAGACAAATAGTACTGGATAATGGATGAGTATACTACAGTGTCTACATTTTGAAAATAAAAGAGCTAAGTGCATTCACAAAAGGGTAACCACAAAAAAGTGGGCATTCTGACACCCGCCCAATAAAGATACACTTTACCAGACTCAAATATATTTTGATGGGTTCTAGTGGACATTAGCGTGCCACTGACAAAAAGCCATCTGGTGAATATACATCTTTATCTCACCCTGGTGTTTTTGACCCAGAGGCTTAACATTGGGAACTCGTTCTGCAAACCCCTACGAGTATTGCAGTCGGTTCTCCATGGTCTATATCATGTATGTTGTCCATTCTTTTAGTGTGTACAGGGGTGAGATAAATACAGATAGCACCTCGTTTAGGTTAAAGTCATTATTCTCTTTTGAATGCTACATGATATCATATCTGAGGTAATACGGGTGCAATATTCATGTGTAACCCACCAACTTGGAGCTGGATTGCCATAAAATACGATATATTCACTGTAATTTCTCTGGAGTCAATGAGTACCAAAATAACTCAATACCCACTGGAGCTCGATATATTTGAATCCCAGACTCAGGCAGTTGCAGAAATGGCAAGTTACTGGGTGCAAGAAGGTTACAGAAAACTATCCATAAACTGAGCGTAACAAAAACATTTTATTTGTTATTCATCTATAATTGCACGCCCATTCATCAATGATGAATATACTATTTGCTCCTAGTCTATCTATCCTGACGAAATCATTAAACCATAAATCATTTCTTTTCAAAACTAGCCTTCTTTTTCTAAAAAAATACCAAAAAATGCCAGGAGGCATCTTCAGGATCCACCAAACAGGGGGAATGCCTCCAGGACTGAAAGTCTCAAGATCTCTAAATGGTTTCATATTCAGATTGCAATGGACCAACCCACTTAGTATCCTAAATGTTAACTACTCCCTTTCCCATGCCCTTGTTCTACATGCCTGAGTAATGAAAAACTATGCCCAACCCGCCGGCCCCCTGGAGTTGGGGAACTAGGTTGGCTTCACATCCTGATGAGGCTGTCTCACCTTGCTGTGCCCCGTAAATTTGCTTACAGTTCCGAGCCAAATCCCCTCTCGTGGCTCGGTGAATCAGTCAGGGCCGTCGTTTGTTTAGTCGGCAATGACTTTAAATATGTCAGTGGTTGGGTGTGGGCTCCGGCAGGCCTTGTTGGTGACGTGCTGTTGGCGGGCCACCAAGTATATATATCTGTAAAATTCCCTGCACGCTGCAAGAGGCTTTGAGAACAAGTCTCTTAATCATTGTGTTACATAGACACAATTTTAAGTCGTTTCCGATACAAGCGGCCGTAATCTCCGAAGACTATAGACGCGTAGTAATATCCGAGCGAATGGAGAGAATTCCGAGGAGATTACGACCGTTTTATTTTTTAGATATATTTATTAGGAAAATTGTCATCTTAAGTACATGAGTTTTTATCTGAAACCAGTTTATATTGCAGACCAGAAAGTATTTGCCCCAACACCGTTAGGTGGGGAGAATATTTACCGGTCTGTGAGTGAGTAATATTTCACAGATTAAACACCTGGTCTGTTTTCCCTTTATTATACACGTTGAATCTTCATCCGAATATACCATAAATTAACATTCGGGGTCTTATTTGGGCACGGGGAGCTAGTCGGTATAACAGCGTACGACACAGTAGGGCATACGAAGTATTTACGACATAGGGATCAGAGGTTAGTAAGTATAAGAAACAATGTGCACAGGTGTATGAGGATTAGAAAGAAATCGATGAATATTTGGTCTATGTCTCCGTTTACCATTGAGTTGGGAGTGCTCAGGAATTTGAACGAGGTGATGGCCAAGTGAATATTCTGAAGAGGTTACAAACGAGTTGCAAATGTGGACACAAATCAAAGACGAATATGTTTCTGATTTTATTATGGCCTGGAAATGTTTATCTGTTCATCACCCGTTGAGTATGAGTCACCGTACTCACAAGCCTGTTGAATGCGAGTTATTAACGTTAAGTCTATGTACGTTCATACCAAGCTAAGATAAAAGGCCTTACTTAACGGCAAATCCTATGCACGATAGCACTTTGGGCATATATGTCAAATTTACTTATCTTAATCCAAGGTCTTATTTTGGCTATCCATGCGAATATTGTCAAACTTACTAGTCCATGAGAAAGAAGTCAATGAGTGTTTGGTCTGTGTCCCCGCCATTGAGTTTCGAGCATGCAGTAATTTGAACGACGCGATAGCCAAGTGAATATTCTGAGACGCTCCAAACGAGATGGTGAACGGGGGACTCAGATCAAACACCAATACGTTTCTCATTTTATCCTAACCTGGGAATATTTATCTGTTTATCGCCTATTGAGTATGAGTTACCGTACTCGCCAGCCTGTTGAGTACGAGTTCTTCATGTTAAGCCTATGGAAACGTACACCAGGCTAAGATGAAATGTTGTACCAAGCAGCACAGTATGCTCAGAGTTACGCAAAGTAGCGGCGTAAGGCCAAGCAGCAGTGTCAGACAGAATACGTATGTAATAAAGCTGGCCAAGTGTACAGTAGATGGTCGGGATTAAGTCCCACTGTAAAGTCAATACAGCTGTCTGCCGCTCGTGGACGATGAGCTGCTCCGAGCTTCTCCGAGCTGCTCCGAGCTTCTCCGAGCTTCTCCGAGCTGCTCCGAGCTGCTCCGAGCCGCTCCAAGCTGTTCCTTGTTGAGCAGGTCAGGAGCACTTTACCACGTCTTCCTCGTACCTCCAGGGAGATGTTTTTAAAGCTAAGAACGATAATCACTGTAATGTGTGGCGTTTCCACCTGCCAACTAAAAACACACCGATAATTTTCACGCTGTACAAAAGTCGGTCGGTGGTTCGCCTTGTGAATGGTTGATGGTACATAATCTGTGCCCTGCACTGTGAAAATGCGGTGGATGCTCGCTGACTTTTGGTAGTAAAATACAGGGAGATGTTTTAAAGCTAAATAATGATAGTTCACCCGTTAACTAAAAACACAGCGATAATTTTCACGCTGTACAAAAGTCGCATGGCGGTTCTCCTTGTGAATGGTTGATGGTACATAATCTGTGATCTACACTCTGAAAATGTGGTGGATGCTCGCTGACTTTTGGAAGTAAAATGCAGAGCATCACTGATTAATTCAATGCGATTTGATTTCGTCGGTGGGTGAAGAAGTTGGTGGGTGGCGCCATATTGCATAAGGCAGGGGCCTAAAAAATCGTTAACCATTTCTCTTTACACCTGATGATTATTGCACTAAATGTGTCGCATAATCGGTCGGCGGTGTGAAATGCCAGAATTGGTGGGCATTATCGGCGGGTGGAAATGTCGGATAAGGCCCGGCGTCCACCTACTACGATATGGCTCCGATATGCCCTACGATGCACCTCCCGATAACAAATCAAAATCGCGTCGGAAGGTTACCTAATATCGGGGGCAGTTGACCACGTTTCTGCGATTAGACACCGATAAAACCCCCATACAATGCGTGGTGGATTGGCATGTCTAGACATATCTCCACGATTTTGCACCTTCCCGATATGGCACCGATTTTGACATTTTGTATCGGTGCCATATCGGGAGGTCTACGATTCTATCGTAGTAGGTGGACGCCGGGCCTTTGACTACGATTAGGACCTACCTCAGCGATACCGACTAGAATAATCATGTTTATCCGTATTCTAAACGTGGTCTTCAGAAATCGAAGACAACTGTTGAAGTTTTCAGCTTAGTATTTCTCCTTTCGTACAGAAAGATATTTTGCTATGTGTGGTCAATTTTACATAGCAACCCATCGAAAAAAAGGTTAAAGTTATCTAAAACTCTAACAAGTTTTCAGTTATCATCACCATGTAAGACCATCCTACATAGGGATTGATCACTTTGGGCAACGCGAATGCAATAAGGACCACGATAAGATCAGTTCTTTTTTTATAGTTGTTAGATTTAAAAAGACTCCTCGGAGCTAGCATGTTCAATTCTCAGCTGGGAGGAGTGTGGGTTGTCTGCCGGCCGCTTAGCTGACCTTTGTATAACGCTGGCGACCATTGCGACACAGTCGCTTATGAGTACTATACTGCCCGGTATGAAGCAGTCTACCCTGTCTCAAAACGGGACGACCCTCTTGGTACCTCTACACGGGCATATATAAGACCAGAGCCTCTGCAGGTGATCCATTCAAGCCTGACACGTAGGAGAGTGTAGAGACCTGCCACACATGATTACCGGCTCTGACAAGCGATACCAGCAGCACACTCGCCACAACAAGAAAACATGGTAACTAAAACAATATATGCACTATATCTATGTATATCTGTGTACCTGTATCTGTGTATCTCTATTTTACAGGGTAGTCTTACTGCATTTTGTATGTATTCTAGTGAATTTACAAGGCCAGGTGAGAGAAAGTTGAGGGCAATGAGCCATGTACAGGTTGTTTGTGTGGGGAGGGGGTGGTAGGTGGGGAGAGGTATGGACTCTGTGCATCACATTTCTTTCTATGTATCTGTGTGTGTATCTGTGTATCTTTATTAGTCTGTGTATCCCTCTGTTTCAGTTGTGTATCTCTGTGTATGTTAGTGTCTGTCTGTGTGTGACTGTGTGTGCCTGTATGTATTTCTGAATCTTAGGGACTGTTTACCTGCCATGGCCCACCTGTAGGTTCCAGGGTCCCACACTCTGAACTGACCACCATTGCCTGGCTGGCTGGCTCCAATATACCCCACACAGCGCCGACTGCGACATGGGGACGGGGTGAGCGGCGGGGATCAGGTGCACAACACACAGGCCGCCCTCTCACCGTGCGAGAGGGCGGTGCTATATATTTTTTAAATTATCATTAGGAGTAGTTCCCATATCTCATTTTTAAACACTAAGTGATATCTACTCGGCTTTGCCTCATTCATATTGCTCTGTGTCAAACTCATGGAGGACGAAGACTTTGACCAAAACTTGTTGGCTTCTTCTTTAATACTTGACATTTCTAACTTTTCCGACATCCTTTGATGATTACCAGAAATAGGGACTCCTCTAGGAAACTAGGAATTAATCAGATGATATTCCTATTGAAAAATTGATATTTTGAAATGTGAAGACCTTTAGTAAAGGAATTAAATAGATATTAAGAAAGAAAAATGTCTCATAGAGCGGAATGTATGTAGGAAAACCTGAAAGGCATCTAACCGCAAACTTGACAAAGTTTCTGGATTTATTTTACTATGACATGATCCCACATTGAGTATCTTTTCTAAATACTCCATGGGCATTGAGTATGAGCTCCCAATGTTAAATCTATGAGGGGAAAATACCAGGGGTGAGATTATTTTTCTCTCCTGACCCTCCCCCAGCATGGTTATCTCAGCTTGAACCCTGACAGATGTGAGGTTCGTGGAGAGAACACCCACGCTGTACCATCTGCTCGTACATCCCCTCTGCAGATGACATAATCTGTGGTTCTGATTAATTCTCCATGAATCTGAAGATACGTGAAACATCATTATTGAAATGTTAAGGATTTTATTACATATAACTTCAGCAAAATTACTGGGACAAACATAAATGGTGGTCATGTCAATAGACAGAATTAGAAGGCAAGCTTCTGCCCCTTACAGTGAAAGTTAGATTAAATGCGTTTCCTATCAGTGATATCGGTGAAACTCATAAGAATTGCAAATTACTATATACCTATGTCCGAATGTCTATTAAATACTGCCCACTGCTAGGGGTGCAGTAATAATAATGTTCGTGCCCGCTGTAACTGCGACTTTGTATGTCATTAAAATGGCGTCTTTTCACCAATTAAAGGTATATAATAATAAGCAAACGTCCTCAGGTTGCCTCAGGAAGGCAGTATGAAATCGACGACTGACCTCGAACAGGAACCGTTTCGTCCACAGTAAGGACGTATCCTAATATTACTCATTAACATTCTTCGATAACAAAGTACCCATTGAGAATATTTACGGCTACAGTAAACCACGACTAATTGCTTCTTAGTTGCCAGCTGTCTAAGCATCACTATCCACGAGTTTGATGCGGAGTGATATAATCGAGGCGACAGCCGAGAGAATATCACGTAGCATTCAAACGAGTTGGAGAACAATGACTTTTACCAAAACGAGTTGCTTTCTATATTTATCTCACCTCTGTACACACTATAGAATGGATGACACACAGGATACAGACCATGGAGAACGGACTGCCATACCTGTAGGGGAATGGAGAACGAGTTCCCAATGTTAAGACCATGGAGAAAAAATACCAGGGGTGAGATAAGTACAAGTTCTCTTCGTCCTGATAACCAGGGGACATGTTCATGATACGTAGGTTTGGCCATTAATACGCACTAGAAGTAGATTCTACATCCTCGAACAAAAATCTTGAAGACTCTCTGCTTTATAGTCTCTCATCTTATAAGATAACAGGGTGTTTTATGTGCCCGTTCAGATGACTTCAGACGTGCCAAACGCAGAGTCTATCTGACGAACACTGATTAATGGTTCGCGGAAAGCCGTGCGACTAAAGCTTGGAAAATGCCCGGAATGTGAAGTATTACCTCCAAGTCTTGCTGGTCGTTACCTCACGGTCTGCTCCTCACACGAGCTGCCAAAACACAGAGCATTCCGCTGTGCCTTGTGGTTGCAAAAGTACACGTAAGAGAGCCTTTAAAGTTTACTTTATAGTGAAAGCATCAGCTGAACGTAAAGGAGACGTGTGTAGTATTGGTGATCTACACCACTGTGGGGGATGCTGCAAGGCCTTGCTCGGGAGAAAGCATCTCTCTTGTGTCACCCTCCCAGCAGATCTTTCGCGGCGCTAGCGCTTACTAATCTGTGCCTCAACCTACCGCGGTTTCCCCGGGTATCAACTAAGGATAGGTGGAACCAGCCAACATTTCAGATTCAAAACAAGGCATCTGTCAAAAGTTATGAAACTCAAATACCTCATACATTTTGAGTAGTGAAAGATAGGAATGGTTAAATGGGCTTCACAGATAATACAGCTGTTTCTTTTTCAGCCTTACACAACTTCATAATGTGAAACCACAGTTGATTGGACTTCCCCTTCAAGGTAGCACATGTGTCATGTTGACAAACAAAACCCTGCAACACATATATAAGGTGTTTTGATGGAAAGCACCATCCAGGATGTGGTTTATCTTTAGAGTTATTGTATCGTCTAGCTCGGGAACTCGTATCCAACAAGGATGAGATATTTAGGAAATAAATATCCAATGAGGGAATATGTCATAAATATTAGACAATTAGTCAATGTGAAGGGTGAGATAAATTCAGAAACCTATTCAAGTTTACAGTCAGACCTTGATCCCATCGAGTTTGAATCACTTCGTAATTCACGCGGCTTCGCCTTGTGAATTACTACGCGATTCAAACTCAATGGGATACGAGCTCTAAAGCCTGATGCCCATTTACCGATTCAGGGTTGAGCGATTAGTTTCCAAATCGTATAGGAGTCGGTGAACTTGTTGCAGGCAAATTATGTAACCCTTCTCTCGACCGGCAGACATTGAGGATATGGGTTGGTGTATATTAGTCCTAAGCAAATCGGTCTACTAATCATTGGCTGACCCTTGCCTAGCTGTCCTACATCTACCGACTACGGCCAACTCCGTTAGGATGCCTTCGGTGAGCCAAATTACCGTCCGTTTGTCGCCGACAAAGGTACATGAATGTTCCAAAATCGGTAGATGGGCATTGGGCTTTACCCTAAACTTTCCTAGGTTTCCTCTATAGGATCTCTGGCTGGGAGAGTGCCTTTGTGTGTGCGGGTCTGAGTCTCGCTGACCAGGCTGCAGCAGGCCTTCCCGGAAGCCGCCATGGGAATCTAGGTTGGGGGTGTTATGATTCACGACGCCTGGGGGCGGGGTTGTACCAGGTCAGCACCAGGGATCCAACCCCAATGAGTGCAGAGCCCAGCCCCCCGCCCCCCCCCCCCCCCTCCTGGAGTACGCCATCCCGCACCGCCACTATGGGGTGCTGAACGTGTTCAAATAGAGCTGCCATATATACCCAATATTGACTGGTTTTAGATACAAGCGGCCGTATGCTCCGAGGAGTTGACGCGTAGTAATGTCCGAGCGTATGCGAGGATATTGCGCAGAGTCAACTCTGAGGAGCATACAACCGCTTTTATCTGAAACCAGTCTATATTGTATTTATCATCCAACCTTTCTGGACAAGTGGCATTTCGATATGCGCCACCCGGAGCATACAACATATCCGTATGCACTTTGTATGTGCATACAAACTCCCTATGTGTTTTCAATGGAAACTTTGTATTAGGTGGATGATAAAAATATATACCCATGCCGTATGTATGTAAATACGCACAGTTTCGACATATAACGTAAAAATACCGTATGAAACTGTGTTCCGTATGGCAAGATACGGAATCCTGTTCCGTACGTGTTGAATAAAACGTTAGTTGTTAGGCCAAATTGAGTTAATTATCAAGTTAAGTTATTATTAAGTTCATTATTAAGTATTAATTTCGGGTATATAGTAAATATAGAACTCGATGATAACTTACAGTTCGTGCGGAACTCGGCATAAATGCCTCGTTCCATACAAACTGTAAACTATCATCTCGTTTTGTACAGCATGGTCAGGTCGTTCCATATAATTACCCACCTATTGCGGAGCATAAGGCGCCTGGAATTCGCTACCCAGAGATTCTGGCATGTTAGAACCTCCAGGAGGAGATTCGGTAAAAATAGTCCCTACAGATTAATGGAGAATTATATATACTCTCTGTAAATATACACCAAATTACATATATGCCTGACAGTGTTGTGGCCTTATCGAATGTGTGTTTTTTTATATATCAGTTTCTTTATTGGGTCTATACTTTTTACAATCATCATGCAGCTTACATATCCAGATTTTTTTTTCCAAATTGGAGACCCGCTATAGGGACAATTGCCTCAGTTGGCACAGCAACTGGTTTTCATGGCACTTCCTTTATACCATATATAAACCCTTTATACCAGCAAATAATTGCAATCGTTTACATCAACAAAGCATTGTAAGATAATCGAAACCTTCTCGTTACATAGCGATAAAGAACATGGCATGCATTGAGCAAGGGAATTGCCATTTCCAAAGATACTCTACTAGAAGTATCACATATACCCATTATTATTATTATAATGAGGACCAAATGAAGGGATGTAGATAAATGAGTTATTACATGATAGCAACAACATAATAGAATCAGTAACCATACCAAAGGAACAGAATACTAATGATCAGATTACCAAAGGAGTATTCTCTAAAATAAGGTTAATTTTCTGTATGCATGGTCCATTTTTGTTTTTAATCCCGTAGGTAGACACTAATTACAATAACGACTAGTTTTGTATAAAAATGACCTCAATTTCCTTGTAGTTTAGGAGGCAATATCCTCGTTGTCGCTCGGATATTACTATGTGTCAACTACTCGGAATTTGCGTCCACTCGCACACATAAGTAGTCATTATTGTGTATATATCTTTGCTGGTTTCAGCTATAAGCGGCTATAATCTCCGAGGATTTTGACGCGTGGTAATATCCGGGCGAATGCGAGTATATTACATAGATTCTAATCCGAGGAGATTGCAACCGCTTTTATCTGAAACCAGTTTATATTGTATTTATTGTTCAGCATTGCAAATTTAAATCATCAAAAGAAAGACAAAAAAAGACCGCCGATCTTCTCAAGCAAATAATTTTTGTTTACTGATTACTGGACCCAACACCTGGTGATTTGTTTGGCGTCGGGGCAAAATGGCCACTTTGATAACCCAATAACTATGTGCCCTATACGCCTGATTGGTCATAGATTATCCATTGTTTGCTGTTCACTTTAAAAAGTATGGACGTGTATTTTTACTCTACGCCATACCTTACATCGTTTACTATATGTTATTATCCATCGTATACAAAGTCCACATTGACAACACATGGGGACTCAGTAAATCACTATATATACCCATTGTTTAAAATTTCAGATACCATGACGATGGTGTACATATTTTAAATCCATTGTATACAGCCTAAAATCGATTGTTTATGGAAAAATAGTCCCTTTGTGCTTTAGAGCAAACAAAACAGTTTATATATATGTATATATATCATTTAACAGTCCCTATTGTCATACCCTTCAAAATGGCAATTACTGGGTTTAATTCACTCGAGAAGATCGATGATAAATACAATAAATAATGATTTTGTGGCTCAGTAAACCACTGAAGGTTGCCGTCTTGATACACTCGCAGATGCTTGTTTATAACTACGCGTCAACCACTCGTAGTTTATGTCCGCCTGTCCACAAAACCAGAGATTATTATATAGGTACTCCTCCCATTTTCAGTGCACTCATAAGATACACAACTTCTATCATGACATTTGCCATTTGTGTGATCTTAACTGATTGTAAAGTTTCCATTCATTATACAGTAGTGGTTATCTAGCCATACTCAATACATAATTAGAGAAGTGCAATTACGATCAGAGGCATAGCCTGGTATTTTAGCAAGCATTAATTAGGTCTTTTCTCAACGATTTAATTGCCTGGTTCATTGTTTACATAGTTTTTATCATTTGCTCGTCTTGGGTTCGTTGCTCCTAGAAATGCATGGACAGTTTGTTTTTAAGCAATTTCTAAGGGGACATTGTCTAAACAATCACCGAATTTGGCTATATGGTCGTTCTTCCACTCCTCATTCTAATGGCAGATGTTATGCCGAATGGGCAGTGGGTACCATTTTTTGTGTAAGTCTTTGGTATGACCCGACTGAGGGTTTGAACCCATGACCTCCCATGTTCGAGGCGAACACCCATACCACTTGGCCATCGAGTATGAAAGTGTTACAAAGCAAATAATCTCTGTTAATTAATTCTAAAGAGTATGCCCCGCCCACACGGCATGTGTGGAACGGGGCTAACAGGTTACTTTCAGCTACACTGGTTCCCATTGAGGCAGTGGTCACTAATGACAGCTCTGCTTGCTCTGTAAGTCATAGTAATAGTTTTAGGGCAACCTGACATCCGCCTACTGGGGTCCAGTGGGGTATAACTAGATCTCTCCAATGCTATGGGTCAGTGACTGCCTGGCAGTCAGAGCAGTCAGAGCAGCCAGAGCGGTCAGAGCACTGTGAGTGGTGAGGCTCACATACAAAACAACATTACAAGGCATACATTCAGTGTAAGTACATCAACATTTATACAGTATGATTTTACTTTGTGTTACATGCTTTCTTGTGTGTATACAGACTGAGATAAAGATAGAGAGAGAGAGGGAGAGAGAGAGGGAGAGGTGGTAGGAGCAGTGACCCATGACAGGTACATTCAAGGTTGTTCTGGTAGTAGTGGTGGTAGTGGGGGAAACATGTATCATGAAACTCTGTGTATCATATGTGTCTAGATATCTGCATGTGTGAATATGTATCTATGTGTTAGTGTACATGTGCCTGTGTGTGTCTATTTATCACTCTGGTTATATCTCAACACACTAAATGATACAGCTGCAGTCACATGGCCTACCTCCGATCCCTACTCAGAAGTGGCCTGTAGACCCCCTCCCACCTGCCATATATGCCCTCTGACTGGCTCTGCTGCTGACCTGACGGGTCGCGACGCCGATACACCCATACCCAGAGGAGGTGTGAAGCGCAGCCTCAGGTAGCCAATTTCAATCTGACATCGATAGGTAAAGCATGGTGTGCGGTGGTGGTTAGCAGCAGTAAGAGAGGTGGGTAGGACCCAGGGACTGGGGCCAGTCTAGCCCTAGTCGGGAAACCTTGACTGCCTAGCGGACAGCCTTCACAATCAGACCCTCTTGGACTAGTCTTGCCCAAGCCTAACAATACTTGTGAGAAATAAGGCATTATTCCACAACAAAAAACAGGCATAAAACTTGGAGCTCTATTGAGCTCTATTGTGGTTTGGAATAGATTAGATATAACTCTATCAATATCTGTATAGATATTTGATAGAGCTCCAACAGTTTGTATGTAGTAGCTCTTACTAGGTAGCCTATTTTTGCTATACTTTAGCATAGGAATCTGCATCAGCTGTCATTAAAGTCCATACCAAAACGAAAGGGGGCGCTGCGCTTCACACCTCCTCTGACCCATACCCGTACTCTCACTGTGTGAGGGGCGGGTCTTTATGTTTAATGAAATTATCATCAAGAGTAATTTCCGTAACTCATCTTTAAAGGCCCGTTTCCATTGGCCGACAAAAGCGGTGTAGACTTTTTAAGTTCTCCTAATAGCCCATTTCCATTGGCTATCACCGATTTATAGTCAGGACCCACCAACGGACCTTTAGCACTGCTAGCGCAAAATTGAAATGGGCTTTTAGGAAAACTAAATAAGTCATCTTGACATTTCTGCAATTGCCTGTCTTGGATCCAAATACATCGAGCACCAGTACGTCAATGAGGTATTTCGGTCTCTAGTGATTGGTCATGATCAGTTGGGCACGCCTCCATGCCACTGAGACACTGGCCCTCCCAATGTCACAGTGTTAGCACGCAAATGGTGAAGGGTTAGTTTTTTATTTGAGCAGGCAGTTAATTGGGTGCAAGTGGGTTACGGAAAATAACCCATGGACTAAATATAACCCTTTAATTATTATTCATCTAAAATTCCACGCTCATTCATCAATGATTACCTAGAATTTGTCGGTAACTCAAAAAAATCTCCGCTGTTTTCGTCGGCCATTGGGAACGTGCCTTAAAGGTGATTTGGCGCCACATAGCCTAGGCCTCCGACTCCTTCTCCTCCTGCCCCGAGTGTAATCATGGCTAGACCACGCCTGTACCCGAACTACACAGCCGCCCGCCGCCAGCGCCCACACCCGCCGAGCCGCCTGCGCCAGAATAAGCCTCAACACTGTGATGTACCACAGGATGGGAGCTTTAGGTACCTGCACCATGCGCCACTATTACCGGGCCAGTATACGAGGACTCTGTTTTCACCAACTTTCAGCTGATTCCCGCCGACCGCGTTGTGCTGACCTTTATTTAAAACCGCTAAAGAAGCACCCTCGTGGGAAAATCTACGGATCTGAAGCTGATACCAGGAGCCTGTTGAATAATCTAGGATCCTACTTGTAGACCCTTTTCTGTACGTTATAGAGACCCAGGGACGATGGGGTAAACTTTATTCAACACTTATGGACGTCTAATACTGTCTTAACGAACAGACCAAAATATCATCAAACAACAACCCTTGTGCGAGTTGCAGAAAAGGGTCTTCATGTAAGACCCTAGATTATTAAACGGGCCCCAGTTATCTACATTTCATGTCCACAGAGGACAATGGTATCAATTAGGTTAGATAAGCACCATTATCCCACCCCTCATATAAATCTCAATAGACTTAACATGGTGTGACTGTATGCCACGATTATGCCATAGAATGGTTATATACCACTGGTGACATATGAAGTTAAAAACATGTGACGGGGTAGGATGAGATCTAAACATCACTCAATTTCGTGTAATTGTTTACATGACGTCTGTTGTCTTCCACTACAGATATCACTCGGCTCAGCTTTGTGATATCATTTCGCGAAAACAACTCATGCTATATAAACAATCATATGAGATTTCGTGATGTTTTACGATAATAATTTTCCTCTTTTCCTGGTATTCTATATATTCCTTCACCGATTACTTTTCCTTGTTTTCTATATTACTTATTCATTATAAGTGTCATTATATAGACATTACAATTAGATGTTACACAGGGATCGCTATCATTACATACCTATAGGCGAACGTCAGTGAAATACGACCCGCTCACGGGGGTGTAGTACATCGCGACTACGGCCCACTATGGTGCGCTTCGTCGTACTGCACGATTCTACCGTGCATCGAGCCTGGTCTGTGCTATTCGATAAGCGTGTGTAATCGACGTCATCGCGACCAAAAACAACATGGCGAACGACGTCGAATCGCGACTTTAAACTCGTGATACAGGCCCCTCGTAAGAACTACAAGTTCCTAATAACCAATCGTCGAGGTAACTAACGATTGGGATTCACCAGACACCGTTTAAACTGCTCAAATACGCGAAATCGATCAATAACAACAACACGATCCGCGATGGGCGACGCACAGATACGCTTACGCTGGTTCCTGGCATATCTGCCTCCACACACGCCTCACACTCTCC
This sequence comes from Alentia gelatinosa, assembly GCA_950022655.1. Lineage (NCBI taxonomy): Eukaryota > Metazoa > Annelida > Polychaeta > Phyllodocida > Polynoidae > Alentia > Alentia gelatinosa. Next base: position 65,779,167 of record OX465583.1, on the reverse strand, counting down.
AATCGTATCTTCTGTTAACTGCACGCCTACCGAAGAGCAACCAAACATCCGTTCGGCGAGTGACGGTATTATCGCGCATGCGCAACGCGCACATCCTGCGCAACTTCCGGTTCGTAGCAGACAGTGTCAACAAGGAGCGGTTGTGACTTAAGAACTCGATAAATGGCGTCTTTCTGATCGAATAGAGGTATGTAATAATAAGAAAACGCCCTGACTGTGGCCAGAACTATGTCTTAGTTCTCGGTCACCTATCGCCGACGTTCGCCCCTTCGCCTACGGCGTCGGGGCGAACGTCGGCGATAGGTGACCTCGAACTAAGACATAGTTCGGCCACAGTTAGGGCGTTTTCTCCTAGTATGTTAATTGTCATGTAATCTTCAAAAGGGAATGACCACAAAATAATTGTACTTCTGTCAATCATTGCCCAAGAGTGAATATGTAAACACATAGATATAGATTTGGAAACGAGGTTTACTATATACCTACTGCCGTAAGTGACGTAATTACTACACGTTACTCCCCATGATGTACTGCACAGCTGTGCAGTATATCAGGGTTCATTTCACGGTCGTAACGGATATAATAACGACGGCTCCTACAACTTAATTAAGGTAACTATATTAATGTTTTGAAGGTATATAGTAAAAATAAAACGTTGTGCCTGTAAACGTACAAATGTCGATCCTCACTCGGGCCCCGGGAAGTTTACAGCTCGGTGTAAACACCTCGCTGTAAACGGCCCGGGACCCGAGTTCGGATCGAAATTTGTACGTTTACAGGAACATCGTTTCAGTACTTTACTGCATCCTACTCATATATATCTAAATACTTGACAACATATACTTATTCAAATATTCAGTGGCATTCCATTTCTTCAATCGGATTTTGGAAGAGAGAAATAGTTGTTTATTTTCCCTTCCCCTGATTTCCAGTGTCTGAAATATATTTTTTAATGAATATCTTTTTAAAACATTTAGCAAAAACCTAATTTCTCTTAAATATCTTGTAATCATTGTTTATATGCATTATATAAAAACATAGTTATGACGCCAATACGATGATACTTATTCGAGGTGATGGCCAGAAATCCTTCCGAACGAGCAGGTATTTAACGATTTAGGCGTGTGACACCGTATGTATAACAGGCGTTGGTTGCCTGCTAGATTGGCCTCAGTCCCTGTATCCTACCCCTCCACCCCTTCTGAGTGACACAGGGACTGGTCTCATCCGTAATCGGCCGCGTAGACTGGTGCGATTTTGCACCACACTCCCCAAGCAGAGGTCCTGAGCTACTGATCAGAATATCTGCTTGGAGATTGATACCCCCAGTGTGCTAGATTGACCCCCCCTGGTCAGCCACAGTGAGGAGTAGGCGAAATATATTGCTATGACAACACAGGCAGCCAGGGAACTGGAGGAGGGGAGGGGAGAGGGGAAGGGGGAGGTATAGGGTTACAGGGAGTGGCTTGGGGTAATAAACAGGAGATTCTGGTCAGAGTGGACAAGTTTTTGATTCATGGGCCAGTCAGAGAAGGACACATACTATAATACATTGTATTCCAATGTTCTTTAATCATTTAATGAATGCTCATAATCAAAGATGCCTGCACATTGCAGGTTGCAAACCCTCACATATTCTAATTGAAAATGTTATGAGACGATTTCCGATGATTTAATATAATAGGTAGTAACCGGATTCCATTTACTACCAGCTGGCCTGAGATGACATGGGGGGCCTGTGCATCTGGGATTTCCACCATTGAACACCTGGGATTTGCTGATCCAGGCAATTCATGCAGAACGGATGACCCTATGCTGGTAACTACATGGCCTTGGGCAGCATGGACCAAGGTCTTCCCTAGACCACTGCTGAGGCTAATGTAAATATCCAACAGCCTGCAGGGTGATGCTGTTTGTTGTTGGAGTGATGCTACGTCTACTGGCCGTGCCCAGGATGGTCAGAGCATCAACAGGTCACCTCAGGCAGATCATTAGAGGATTATTTCGACGGGAACCAGGCAGGAAATAACATCAAACGAGGATCCAGTGTTACCATCTGCTCTCTACCATGATGCATGGCCGTACCTCCAGAACCGGGGACCTGTTTCACTAGTTTCGTGACATGTCTAGATGGCGTCTAGATGGTGTGTCCAGTTTCATAAGCAATAGACATTAGACTTTGTTTTGTCCGTTCTTGCTCGCACTGTTGGTGCCACTTTTCATGTCTGTCTAACACTTTTGTCATGAAACTAGTGAAACACGTTCATGATGTGTAGATTCGTCTAATTCTTATGTTCTGTCTATTCCTAAGGGCAGCTACTTGTGTTGTCGCGAAATTAGACAACCCCAATGTCTGTATGGTATCACAGACATGTCACAAGACTAGTGAAACAGGTCCCTGGGAGTGTGTGATAAGAATATTGGAGAACGCGACCCGTACCAAACTCGACCCGTAAAAAAAACTCGACCCGTAACGAACTCAACCCGTTTTAAGAACTCAACCTGTAACCAACTCGACCTGTGAAAAACTCGACCTGTAACAAACTCGACCCGTTTTTAAACCTTCCAACTCAAGTGTCTCAACTGCGGATAAATACTATACTGAGTAGTATGTGTGTTATCTTGGCTTCAAATCTTCTCTTGGGAAGAAAACAAACAGAAAACCATTCCGGTAACCCCAGTAACACTATGAATAAGTCTAACCCTTTTCCTATCCCTAATCATATCCCTATCCTTAACCCTACCCCTAACCCTATCCCTATCCATATCCCTATCCATATCCCTATCCCTAACCCTAACCCTAACCCTAACCCTATCCCTATCCCTATCCCTAACCCTAACCCTATCCCTATCCCTATCCCTAACTTTAACCCTAGCCTTTACTCTATCCCTATCCCTAACCCTAACCCTAACCCTATCCTATCCCTTACCCTAACCCTTACCCTATCCCTATCCCTATCCCTAACCCCAACCCTAACCCTATCCCTATCCCTAACTTTAACCACAACCTTAACGCTATCCTCAACTAGTCTGACCTTTCCTTCTATATGAAAATGTCTTATTCATAAGTATCTAAAACGGGTCGAGTTCTCTAATCGATTTCTCCAAAACGGGTCGAGTTCTCCTGACAACTACGGGTCGAGTTCGTTTCGGGTCGAGTTCTACAGTAACCTTTGAGAATCTAGGCTCGTACATGTAGACCGTTTTATTTATCTCACCTTTGCGTCTGTATGGCATACAGAAAAGGGCCTACATGTACGATCCAAGATTATTAAACGGGCTCCTGACTGACTAACCGAGCTGCACTATGGTAGTTTGTATGTCCAGGGGCCCGTATATGTAGACCCTTTTCTAGACTTGCTCAAGTCTTGATCATGAATATTTATTAAATGATTAATCACAATCAAAATAAAGTTCATTAAAGTATGTATCCTTCTCTGACTGGCCCATGAATCAAAGACTTGTCCACTATGAACAGAATCTCCTGTTTATGGCCCCAAGCCACTCCCTGTAATCCTGTAATAAATTTAGCCTACCCCTGACTGTGACCCAATAAAGATCAAAGGGAAAGGGTATCAATCTCCCATCAGATATCTGACCAGTAGCCATGATATCTGTATGGAGAGTGTTGGAGATACTGGCGCTATACAGAAATCTAACACCATTACCGATTGTACCAGTCCCTGTATCCCAGCGAGGAGAGTAGACATATGATGCAGGGACTGACTCCAGTCTAACCCTTTTCCAGGGACGATGTGGGTCAACTTTATTCAACACTTAAAGACGACCTTTTGGACGGCTAATTCTGTCTTAGCGAACAGACTCAAATATCATTAAACGATAACCCTTGTACGAGGTACAGAAAAGGGTCTGCATGTACAAACCTAGATTATTAAACGGGCCCCAGACTACTGCCGACACTCGCTGATCTCCCTAAATAAAATAGACAATAATTGATGGTTTTGTGGACAGGCGGCCGTAAACCACGAGAGGTTGACGCATAGCAATACACAAGCGTCAACCTCGAGTGGTTTACAGAGCCGCCTGACCACATAACCATCATTTGTTGTATTATCTAATAAATTAAACCCAGTAATTGCCACATTAATGGGTATAACAAAAGGGACTGCTTCTTTGCTCTATGGCACAAAGGGACTATATTTCCCGTATACCATGGTTTTGAGGCCGTATACCACAGATTTGAATCCGTATACCCCAGTTCTGGTATCTGACAGATTTTATATAATGGGTTGTGGTTTACTGAGTCCCCGTACATTTTCAATGGGGGCTTTGTATACAATGGATAATACTTAATAGAAACCAAACGAGAGTTAGCCTTGTCAATGTTTATGCCACGATGGGCAGGTTGTGTATTACTACACGAGGCAGTAGCCAAGTGTAGTGAGTAGCAGACCTGACCAGAGTGGTATAAACATTGACAAGGCTAACTCGAGTTCGGTTTCATATTTATACTACCCCATCTCACCGATATACAGAGAAAATTTTGTAATCATCCATGTTAGTAGCATGTTGACACTCATCGGAGGGTGGTCACATTTATCAATGCTGCCAGATCTACTTTCGTTATCTGGTCCCTGATTGGTCCGTTTTTTATTCACCATGTTGCATAAATAACACTTTATTCAACGCTCCGTCAAATACATTGAGTCAATGTTAAACCTATGGCGTTTTTTATTAGGGGTAGGATAAATTGTAGGAATCACCTCGGTGTAAACCACAAGTGTTTATGCAAGGCACTTGAACACTTTCATCGTCCGGGGAAAATTTCTGAAGCAACAGGGGCTGGTGACTTAAATAGGGGTCTATGTGGAAACAGATAAAACAGCATAGCGTTACTCTGCTTGCCAGCCTATCTGCCTACTACATAAGAAGGCACTTTACAAGGCGGCGCGGGCGGGGATGTGTCAGTCACTATAGGGCACAGAGTGATTGCTATTTCCACCATCATCCGCCAGGAAACTGTTAGATAGCGCCATTATAGTCGGGGGGATAACCACTATGTCCTGCTGTCATAATCTATAGATAACCGTGAGGCTAGGGTAAAACCATTTTATGGCACACCCCTCCAAAAAACCTTTAATGAAGTCCATTGATAACTGGACCCACCACCTGGTGTATTGTTTAGCTTCGGGGGACAAGATGGCCACTTCCATAACACAATAGCTATACACAATGAGCAGCTCAGAGCTGCTCAGTGCTAGACAGAACTCCACGGTAGCAGATGAGCACATTCCCAATAGGTCGGAGCTTCTCAGAGCAGCACACAGAAGTATGGAGCATCCTAGATTGGTCATGGTCAGTTGGGAATGCATCCTAGACTGCCTAGAGTCCCTGCATCCTATGGCTACCCTCCTCGCTGGGATACAGGGACTGGTACCATCGGTAATGGTGTTGGATTTCTGGTGCTGTTTAGCTTCAGTATTCCTTACACACTCCATAGAGATATCCTGGCTACTGGTCAGGTTATCTGTTGGGAGATTGATACCCTCTTACTCTCATCTCAATCGGTTCACAGTCAGGAGCAGGCAAAACTTATTGCTATGACAACACAGGTGACCAGGGAACTGGAGGAGGGGTACGAGGAGGTGTAGCGTAATAGGGAGTGGCTTGGGGCCATAAACAGGAGATTCTGTTGATAGTGGACAAGTCTTTGATTCATGGGCCAGTCAGAGAAGGATATCTACTATAATGAACTTTATTCTGATTGTGTTTAATCGTTTAATGAATGTTCATAATCAAACACTTGAACAAGTCTAGGAGCATCTCAGAAATGGTCAGGAAGACTTAAAGGCATATTGGACAATTTGACTTGAAAATTAAACCCATGTCAATTTTCTGAAAATCCAATATTAAGTGGGTTTTTTCAGTCTGCCGATGGTTAGACTATATAGTTTCTAATACCGTTATACAGGTGACACGATGGTTAAGGGACACTGTTTAGACCACGCAAACACCCAACAGACGGCTACCTGATGCCTACAGGAGCCTACGCAGGCTGTTGCCTCGTATTTGACCAATCTACCCGCCTCACACACATTCCATAAACTGCAAATCAAGATAATCTGGAGTGTTGTCCCCACTGTCCCGTTAGATTCTATAAGGTGTCACTCCAAAGTGCCCCCTGAAGCGTCCCGTGTCCTTAAGGGGGGTGTCTCCTTGAGCGAGGTGACCCCTTAAGACCCCTTAAATTTAGACCTACTGATATGGTACCGATACAAAAAGCAAATATCGGAGACATATCGGGAAGGTACAAAATCATAGACATGTGTCTAGACATGCCAATCCACCACGTATTGTATGGGATTTTTATCGGTGTCTAATCGCAGAAACGTGGTCAACTGCCCCGATATTAGGTGACCTTCCGACGCGATTTTGATTTTTTTGTCGGAAGGTGCATCGTAGACCATATCGTAGTAGGTGGACGCCGGGCCTAAGCATGTCTACGATAAGCTATGCGAATAGATATATTACGACTAAATTTAAGTTTTATGACATGGATTGAATTGATCAAGGGAAGGAAGAACGCCCACAACATGGGTTATTATACTATCTTCATTTGTGAAAAAAACCCCCAACTTTTCCTATGTTCATATCATGTAATGTAGGATTCAATTTACACACTAAACTGTTTATCTGGACGAGAGACTGACCTAGGAATGCTCCTTGGGACTGATGTATACAATAACACCTGGGTATTTGCTATCTCAAAGAGGCTGTCATGATACCCTCAGATTGAGCTTTATATCTAACCCATAGAGATACACTTCATTTCTGTTTACATGTAGATCTAATACCTAAGATAAACATATATGTACACGCAAGGTATATGACGTAAATGTGCATCCACATGGCATAACTCGTTTACTTCCTCATTGATGGGCCCACTAGCCGTTGGGTCTGCATAGTCTTGATAAATGTAAACCTAGGGGCCTGTTTAATAATCTAGGCTCGTACGTGTAGACGCTTTTCTGTATGCCATAGGGACACTTTGGTCAACACTCACCGAGGACCTTATGGGCGGCTAATACTGTCTTAGCGGACAGACTTAAATAGTATTAAACGATAACCCTTTTCTGTGACGCCCACAATATGGGTGATTATAGTGTATTCATTTGTGATAAAGAAAAAAGGTTATCCTTGGTTCATAGGCGTTACAGAAAAGTGTCTTTATATACGATCCTAGATTATTAAACGGGCTACAAATCTATAACCTTGGATCTCCCTCGCTTCTGAGTATGATATCACTTAGCTTATAACACCAACGGTAGGAACATTTATTTTCTTTATCATTTCCCTGTAATTCCAACTTACTTTATAACTAAAAGAGGAAATTTCAATAAGTGACATTGGGTGGATAATAAAAATAATTTCTTTTTCCTTATAAGGGTAAATAATGGGACTGGGAAAAAAGTTGGTAAAAAAAGAAAAAAGAAAAAAATGGTGGTGATAAACTAAAGACAGTTATATACAAAATCTACACAATTGAAGTAACTTCCCTTCTTGGTTGCTTCCTTCCTAACCTCTTATAACATTCCCTCCACAACCATGTAAGATCCTAAAGTATCATATACTTATGCCAGAAAATACTGAAAAAAAACAACCTCTGTTTGAGAAATGATAGTTGACATGTATCACCATACTGTGCCGGTATGGCGACGTACCACCATACTTTGAATAGGATTGGTTGCACCTAACATGGAAATACGTAAATAATAATATAATAGATAACATACAGACTAAATATTCATACAGAAAATTTCAAAATGATATAAGATTGTTTCTATGAACTCCTGGAATATTTTATATCCAAACAAACGCAGTACGAGATACCGTCCCATGGAAGTAGACACGTTTCACTACAGTATCACTATAGGCTTGTCCTAACTGTATTTGCATTAAGCCCCTATTAGCAATAAAGAGGCGTAATTCCATCGGAAAAACGCTCCCAGCTTCACACGTATAACCATGGCAGTACCTGTTATCTCACCCCTGGTACAAGTTTAGCCATAAAAAAAATAACATTAAAAAAACCTCAACGATCACCCTCGTAAAGTGACAATACTCTGCTGCCGCCATGGCATGGTGAATGTGAAATGACGTCATATGGATTTGCTAAGTATATTCTAAGCATTCTGATATTACGATGCTATTTAATGTCATAGAAAGGGGTGAGATAAATCCAGAACTGCACTCGTTTTGATGTGCCATAACCGTAACTTGGCTTCGCCTCGATGACGATTGTGGCACATCCAAACTGGTGGAGTATTGTCTTTTCATACGATTCTCAATGCAGTTCTATATACTCATTCGCTCATTTATATCCAAACTGGTGGAGCATTATCTATTCATACGATTCTTGATGTAGTTCTATATAATCATTCCCTCGTTTCTATCCAAACTGGTGGAGTATTATCTATTCATACGATTCTTGATGTAGTTCTATATTTATCATTCCCTCGTTTCTATCCAAACTGGTGGAGTATTATCTATTCATACGATTCTCGATGCAGTTCTATATAATCATTTCTCTCATAGGAATGCTACATGAAATAAATCGTAAACTGTGCTAGGCGTGCCGACAGGTGGGAGAGCTGCTCGGCTTGAGTCGGTGCCATAAAGCACTCCTCCCTGGTCCTCCTGTATTACGACTACACGGACTCGACTCGAGGAGAGGAGTCTCACGGCCAGCACACCTCCTTCAGACCCAGGTCCAGGCTGAAGGGCCGCCTCCTTACCATTCCACATATCCCATTACTCAGAGAGCGATTGCACCACTTGTTACGCCAAACAGCATTGTTGCCTTCAATCAACATTTATCTCCCACGTGATTAGATCGTAGACTTGTACGTTTAAGGCCCGTTTTCATTGGCCGACGAAAACGGTGTGGATTATTTCAGTTCTCCTAAAAAGCCCATTTTCATTGGCCGTCACCGATCTACAGTCTGGAACCACCGACTGACCTTTATCACTGCTGAGACACAATGGAAATGGGCTATTAGGAAGACTCATAAAATTTACACAGTTTTCGTCGTTCAATGGAAATGGGCCTTTGGTTCCTCTTATTTTGGGAAAGATCGACAATTGCTACATACTGCTAAGGTCTTGCAGCTTCTAGGTAAAGCCTGATCTTTATGGCATTGGTGCGGTGAGTGTATTTGGGGAAGATTTATTTGGTAATTGATCAGTTAGCGAAATCAGTCTTTAAATGTGATTTGAACTTTTCTAAATTCACATAGCCACAGCGTAGAATGGCAGGTGACTGACATCCACTCGTATTGTAATATCATATATATCCGCATTGGTTATCTTACAGTACATAGTTATGTTACATTTGATACAGGTTTTTACCCTATTGCAGCTGTCCCCGTGTTGGGCTGCTCTAACTTGGGAGGATCGTATAGATTATTCTATGGATTAGATAAGCTACCCTGTGGTTGCTTCAAACCATAGGTTGGTGAGTTTTCAGAATAACGCGGGTGATCCAGTATCCCCTATTCACATATAACCAAACAAGAGGAACTTCAATAAAACAGATTTTTATTTACACTTCCCTATTTACAATGATCTATACGGAGAGAACTGTAGCATGATCCTGAATCTTTTTCCCCTAGCACCAGGTGCATGGGGGAATTGGACACAGTTAGCCAGAGTTAAATAGCCAGAATTCAACCACCAAGAAGGTACGGAAGATCGCACCACAAGTAAGATCCCAAATAATCCCTTGCTCACAGAAGGAACACAAGAAGTGACCTGTCTACGTGCTAGAGACCCACCTTTTTATACTAGGAGCAAATAGTATATTCATCACTGATGAATGAGCGTGCAATTATAAATGAATAGCAATTAAAAGGTTTGGTTACATTCAGTCTATGGATACTTTCCTGGAACCCACTTGCACCAGGTAAACTTGCCATTTCTGCAACTGCCTATTTTGGATCCAAACATATCAAGCACCAATGGGTCATGAGGTATTTCGGTCTTGAGCGATTGGTCATGTTCAGCTGGGCACACCTCTTAGACCCTGAGACACTGGCTCCCTGCTCTGTTCTCACTATCACAGTGAATAGCACACAGATAGTGAAGGGATAGATTTCTGGAAGAACGCTGAAGGTTCAATGTGACCACTCTAACCTCTAGGCGATGTATATAGCCCATGCAAGCACGCTCTAAAAAGCTGGGTTACATAATGAGGGCAAACCCATGGAACTTCCGTGCATGGGCCTACCTGAATCACCACACAGCAGAGACTTGCATGCCGCATCCTGTAATGTAGGAGAAACGAACCACCACTCGATGCTCGCAACCCCAACAATAAAATCAGAACTCAATCAGAGATTATCGAATTGCATCATTTATCTTTAATTAAATTCATCTGTATCATGGATAAAAGGAGGAAATCGTACAGTGTGTAATGGCCTTACAGGCGTACACTAACGCCACCGCCACCACCGCAGTCCCTCAGCCGGCGTTGTTTTTTACCCAGGCGTTGACACGGGGGCGTCATCATCGGCCCCCTGGTGGCTGGGGCGAGAACTGGGCGCATGCGCCGATAAGCTGACGGTGATACGGGAGCCGGGTGTAATACGCAACTTGGCCGCCAGGGGTGAGATAGGCGTGCCTCCCGTGTGCAAAAACCTGTTTACACGTGAGATGTTGGAGTTGGCTCAGTCCGAGGGTAGTACACAGGTAAGCCCACTGGGGTGTAGGTACGCATCCCACAGCCCCACCTCCTAAATCGGCACCCGATGCCTTGCGACACGGGAAAGGTGGGAATTCAGGCAAGCAGCCACTACGCTTCCAACTATCTGATGCCTGGTTCCTATGATACATCAAAGACACTGGATTTCTCTACCCAGAACATATGTGCCCTGGAAAGCCGGCCGATGGGTACTGATAAAATATCATAGTATATAGTATTTTCTTTTTAATTCCCCCATATAATGTTATAGTTTAAGTATATAATGCCAATGCTGCATTGGCAGAAAGCAGGTGAGGTATTGTATAGATGCAGAGAGGGGTTGACGAGTACAGTAATAAATTTATATACTTGGGCAGATATAAAAATAGCTTGGGTATACAAAGACATATCCTGGAAAGAAAAATTAGAAATAGATTCCTTATGGGAAGAATAAAAAGGTGAATGTTGCCGGATATTTACACAAGAAATCAAAATAACGATTCTGTATCACGGAATAGAACTTGATCTAGTCGAGTCGTAGTATACATAGGAGCAGTGGGCCCGACAGTCTAATGGAAATGTAGTGAACAAAAAGGTCAAAGTCTTGAGGAGAATATCATGCTAAAGATAGTGCATGCTTCTAGACTCATGGGGCTACCGTAGTAGTAGTTGGTGTAGACAGTGGGTTGAGGTGTGTAGATGAGAGCTGGGCTGAGGAGTAGGGAGTCTTGTGGTGGGCAAAGTAACTTTCTGATATTCTGTGAATAAGAAATATAAAATCTACTTCCGAGAAGATACCTTCTTTCGGTGTTCACTGAAAAAAAATCTGATGGATCGAAGTCGGGTAGAGTTGGAAAGTCTGGCTGGTATGTATATTAGATCAGAGAAATGGAAGGTTTTTTATAGCCTTATATGTATCGGAGTATTGGGAAATGTTTCTTTATGTTGTTGCATATTTAGAAGGAAACTCACGAGATGAAAATAACTTGGTCTGTACTCCATCAAGTTTGACCGCGGGGTGATTTACGAAGTGAAGCTGAGTGAATTACTTAGTGGTCAAACAAAGTGGAGTGCGAACCAAGTTATTATCATCGAATGGGTTTCTGATTTTGACTCACCCTGTATAACATTTTTAAGTGATATAGTAACTCACCCAATTAGCCATTGGGACTAAGTATTATCTCAACCCTGGAATAAATGTCCATAGGACTCGTTCTCCATGCCCCTCCGAGAATTGCAGTCCGTTCTCCATGGTCTATATCTTGTGTGTTGTCCATTCTTTTAGGCTGTACAGGGGTGAGATAAATACAGAAAGCAACTCAAAGAAATCATTCTCCAACTCGTTTGGATGCTATGTGATATGTCGCCTCGTTCATATCACACCCCATAAAACTCGTGGAGAACGACGACTTTGACCAAAACGAGTTGGTTTCTTCTTTACACTAATTTCACGGTCGTGGAGTATGAGTTGCTAATATTATACCTCTGACGAAAAATACCAAGGTGAAATATAGTATAGGTATTCAAACGTTGATAAAGGTCATGGTATTCCGGCAGACATACTTTCCAACAAGAAAGTATACAGAACATGATTGTGGGCCTCGGAAATGACTCACCTCGTTCTCCGAACTCCGTGAATATTTCCGACCAAAATATCTCTGAGCATATTCCATTCAGGCACACTAACCATGTCTCCATATAGTAATTCACCAGGCAAAGCCATGTGAATTACTAGCAATTCAAACGAGATGGGATCGAGCTCTGACTGTAAACTTGAGTGGGTTTCTGAATTTATCCTACCCCTAATAAAAACGGTCCATAGGCATAACATAGGCAAATTTTACGGGCAGGCCATGACATAAAGTGCGATTTATGCCTCTAGGGGCATAAAAAAATCGACCAATCAGCGACCAATCAAACGAGTTGGAGAACAATGACTTTGACCAAATTCCTACAGCTAAACTTGTACCAGGGGTGAGATAAGAGAACCTCAATACACACAGGCTCCATGGCCCTTCCGTACCTCAAACCATTGAAAGGATAGATCCCCGATGATAGGTCCCTTCTTGTGTAGTAACTGAGGGAATGGCAGATGTTGGTTGGGAGGAGAGGATAAGGCATCCTGGGGCCCGATCAATGACCTAGGATCCTACATGTAGACCCTTTTCTGTATGCCATAGAGACCCAGGGACCATATGGGTCAACTTTATTCAACACTTATAGAAGACCATATGGACGGCATATCATATGGAGTCACCCATCTCATAAGATCTCACACTCTCTAAGTGGTATTCTGTACAAGGTTCTCACTACGCTCTATGGGAGAAGAATTATTAAATAGCTAGGCTTAGAGCCTTGAGAATCCACTGGCACACAGTATTCCCGCTAGGTGGCATCATTGAGATTATAGGAATCTTTGGGTTCAATTGATGTATGTTTTTAGCACGGGAGGCAGGCCAGTGGATTCTCAAGGCTCTAAGCCTAGTTCGTTAAGAATTTTTCTCCTAGAAAGTGTAGTGAGAGTATAGAATATCACTTAGAGAGAGTGAGATCTTATGAGAGGGGTGATCAAATTTGGTTGTGGCTTTTGTTTATCATGTTTTCCTCATTGCGACTCTACATCCGGGCAATGTGCAGATCATATGATACTTTGGTATTATTATGCTGTCTCAACTGGAGTTCTGAGGTCAGATTATAGTCACAATATTCACTGGTTTCAGATACAAGCGGCTGAATGCTTCGAGGAGTTGATGCTTAGTAATATCCGAGCGTATGCGAGAATATTGCGCAGAGGCAACTCCGAGGAGCATACGGCCGTTTGTATCTGAAACAAATCTATTTTGTATCTATTATCCAGCTTTTCTGGACAAGTTACATGTCGATATCAGTTCGTTTTAGTATGCTCTGGGTATGTCCATACACTCTCCCTATGTGTTTTCCATGGACTCTTTGTATTAGGTAGATAATAAAAGGCAGTTTCCATTGAGCCATTTTTCACTGGCCAATAAAAGCGGCACCGATTAATTAAGTTCCCCTAATTGTTAGTCAGTGGTGGCCAACGACTGCACGTCGGTGTCGAAAGATCAGTGAGGTTGTAATGTATTCCTTGTTTCTACTGCATTTGACAGGTCCTTTACCCACTGAAGTCGTTCAGTGGTGGCCTCATTATATAATCTCTACACAATATATTGGAGTGCACTTCTCTGGATACCTGTTTCCATTCACCGATCTGACGTTGGTGTACCTAGATAATGGGCCGGTCATTCCCGACTGCAGATCGGTGGTGAATAGTCGGCCAGTGGAAAGCGGTCTATCGGCTTATTATTCGCCACCGATCTGCAGTCGGCAACGACCTACCATTTTATTTAGTTCACCCATGAAGGAATGGTTACCAATTGATTTGACAAAAATTTGCAATAAGCCCACCACTGACTGACTTAGTCAACGGCTGACAGAATCAAAATTCTTTGGTTTCATAGGTAAAGCCTGATGCCCATCTACCGATTCAGGGTTGAGCGATGAGTTGCCAAATCGTATAGGAGTCGGTCAACTTGTCGTAGGCAAATTATGTAACCCTTCGCTCGATCTGCGGACATTGAGGAGATGGGGTGCTGGATATTAGTCCTAAGCAAATCGGTCTACTAATCGGTGGCTCACCCTTGCCTAGCTGTCCTACATCTACCGTTTGTCGCCGACAAAGGTACATGAATGTTCCGAAATCGGTAGATGGGCATTGGGCTTTAGACTCACGGTTTCAGCATGAACATAAAATCGGCAGGCCCCTGTAAAATACACGAGAAGCAAGGTATACACTGCACCCTTACGGACATTCTTAGGACAATAAAAGTATATGTGAAACACTGTTGGCTAAATTCACAGGTCCTTTAACTCTTAATCTTCCTTTTACTTCAAGCGGCCTCTCTGGCCTCATGATAGTATACGATATATCTATACCCTTATCCAACGTTTAACTTGTATTGGGGCATTAACGAGGAACAAACAAGACAGAGAAATGTACCGTCCAAAGAAAATGAAAAGCGGCCAACTAAACTTTGGCGCCCTCTATTGGGAAACTTGGAGGTAGGTCGAAGCATGCGCACTGACCGCACTGAACGCGTCTGGCATTTGAGAAACGCATCTTAATGTCAAAAGGAAATAACTGGGAGCCAGTGGCCGCACCAAGAATAAGGTCTTACTCGGGGAGGTCTATGCTTCTCGGTGCAACTTGTACTCGATCAGTCCTCCTCCTAAAGTTCCCATTCTTACATTTTGTTACCCATCCCTTGAGCATGGTAGTGACAACTGTGTCATAAAATTCATCGCGTCATTGATGTTTCCATCACATCATGATTTTCAGGGCCTTTACCCAGTATAAAGGGGGGCGTCCACCAACCACGACAAGGCTACGACAATGGCTTCCCTACAAGGTCCGCGGCTGGCCTACGATTGGAGGCCTTGTCGTGGTTCGTGGGCCCCAGTTTCCGACAAGAGTCTACGACAAGGCCACTATTGGAAGCTTGTCGGTAGCCTTCCGACAAGGCTACAACAACATCGAATATGTTCGATTTTTCCCACGATTGGACCCTTGTCGTGGAGTGTCATGGTGTGTCGGGAGCGTGTCATAGAGGTCTACAATAGGAAATTTTGGTGGAGCATGCACTTCCCGACACGCCCCGACAACGCTGTCTTAGCGGGTACGTCCACCAACCACGACAAGGCTACGACAAGAGCAGACAAGAAAGTTCCAATCGGTGCCTTGTCGCAGCATTGTCGTGAGGAGGGGAGTTGTCGTGAGCCCTTGTCGCAGCCTGTCGGAAAGTGCACGCTCCACCTAAATATTCTATCGACAACCTCCCGACACGCCACGACACGCCACGACACGGCTCCAAAATCGAACATGTTCGATTTTGTCGTAGCCTTGTCGGAAGGCCCCCGACAGGCCCCCGACAAGCTTCATGTCGCAGCCTGTCGTGGCCTTGTCGTAGCCTCTTGTCGGGAACTGTGGTCCACCAACCACGACAAGGCTACGACAAGGCTTCCAATGGTAGAGCTGTCGTGGACCTTGTCGGAAAGCCATTGTCGTAGCCTTGTCGTGGTTGGTGGACACCCCCTCTAAAAGCCCCCCTTCTTACGACAAGACTGCGACAAGCGCCTATTAGACCATTCTTGTCGGCGCTTGTCGTAGCCTTGTCGCGGTTGGTGGACGCCCCCTTTACCAAATGCTAGTTACTACAAGCCAACAACGTTATGCAACTATAGAGTGTTCGCCCACGCGCATTATAGTCTCAGACATATCCTGTTGAGATTCTGGGCTGGAACACAATATCTTCGTCTGAATTTTAGGTTTCTTTATCCCTGAAACAAGTTTTTTCCCTGCAATTATCGGCGACAATTACCCCTATTAAGGTGCAGAAACCCATGAGATTTTGATTTTAATCATGTTTAAGATTAACCGGGGTATTTTGGTGAGACAAAAAGATCCACTGCTGAGTCACCGACTAAATACCCAACCCAGCCAATAGGAGGCCAGCAAGCAGGACCACATGTTTTTCACACTATACACCTCAAGGGTACTTGAGTCCTAGGTTGAGTGTTCACTGTGACTATGTCTGAGATTATGTACCAGGTGTGTCCCTTCATGTGAATCCAATTCACTATTTTCCTTAAAGCACTTTGCCATGAGAATCTTGTACCAAAGGAGATTTGTCTGAGACAAGGGGAAGTTGTGAAGTACACCTGTCTCAGGAACACTATTTCGGCCATATAAGCCAACAGTTATGACGTAGCCGAATGGTGGTTAATAGGGATGATTGCAACATGCTGGGATACACGTCCTCTGAAATGACATCAGAAATATTCAAGCTTTATGTTCATTATATCTTGAAAAAGAATACGCAGGAAATGAAATAGGAAAATAAAAAATTTGGCTTCGAGATTGTGTTAGAACACTCTCCAAGCAGTACAAAATTTCAGGCAGGAGAGTAACACACATGTCTCTGTAGTGGGTCAAGGCGGCCGCTGACTTAACCCGACCTGGGAGGTGTTTTTAAAACTAACAACGATAATGACTGTAAGACTACGATTAGAACCTACCACAGCGATACCACTTGGATATTCATGTCAGTCCGTATTTTAAACATGGTCGCCAGAAATCCAAATCTTCCATTTTTCGAAGTTTTCATATTTTTATCTCTCCCTTTGTACTGGAGGAATTGTGTTATGTACGATCAATTTTACATGGCAACGGAGCAATAAAACGTCAAATCTACGATTTTTCAGTTATCGTCTCGTAAGACTGTCCTCTGTTAGGACAGATCACTTTAAGGAACGAGAATGCAACAAAGACCATGATAAGATCAATTTTTCTATCGTTCTTTCTTTTAAAAACACCTCCCTGGGAGTTAACGTAGTGTAGCTCTGGCGGCCAGTGTAGGCGGGCAGGTAGATAGGAGTGGGGGCACAGAGGGCACTCCAGGTGAGGCCTGTGACGTCAGAAGGCTGGTCATGACCCCACCTGACAGGGCCCCACACCACTTACAAAATACAGCCTGGAGCATGGAGCCAAGGGCTATAAACTCTCAATGCAGAAGTGGCCAAAGAAACTGTAGCTTATCTATCGGGGAATGGAAACTGTAGATACATACACAATACTGACTGGTTTCAGATACAAGAGGCTGTATGCTCTGAAGAGTTGATGAGTAGTAATATCCAAGCACATGCGAGTATATTACAGAGAGTCAACTCCGAGGAGCAGAAAACCGCTTTTATCTGAAACCAGTCTATATTGTGTTTATTATCCACCTTTTCCTGACAAGTGGCATATCGATATTAGTTATTATAGATATGCACTATTTTTCAGTATGCAGTATTCTTCTGTATCCACGGTTTATAGTAACCTGGAGAATTCGACATATATGTATGCTCCAGGTATGGTGATACACACCTGACAGGGCCCCACCTGACAGGGCCCCACATGGTGATACACAGGTATGGTGATACACACTCCCTTGGTGTTTTCTATGGACACTTTGTATTAGGTGGATATATCTGTATGCTCCAGGTATGGTGATACACACTCCCTTGGTGTTTCTATGGACACTTTGTATTAGGTGGATATATATGTATATATATATATGTGCTCTGGATATAATGATACACACTCTCTATGTGTTTGCTATGGACACTTTGTATTGGTGGATAACAAAAGTAAAAATATGAAGTGCCAGATCAAGTAAGGCGAATTTCTTCAAGACAAAAAGCAAATATCGCAGACATATCGGGAAGGTGCAGAATCGTAGACATATGTTTAAATATGCCAATTCACCATGCATCGACAGGGGTAGAATTCAACTGCCTTAGTGGAACCAACCTCAATCCTGTCTGTTATGCACACGGAAAATGATACCATTGCTAGGTTAAATTGTCTATATAGCTTGAACACCAACATATGACCAGATTCATTGGTTCTAGGAAGGCATTTCACATACGCATCATATATTTGTTTGCATTTGTATATACTTGTTGACAACTTCATTACTATTTGAATAAGAGGCAGACCCATATTATGCAATTGCTTGCCAGCGGCAGTGACTATTGTTAACTAGGCTGATCCCTCTGGGCATAGCAATAATTTTCAATGGTCGTTGGTCCAGCTTAAGTACTACTTTAAACGGCTAATAGATTCTCAGTTCTTGACATATTTCACCTTTCCCTTTTCAGCACCATCCCACATTATTTGACTGTTAATTGCGATAAATTTTCTTGATCATGAAATATGCTTATCCACAGTCCTCCATATACACGCATTATCAGATGAAGGACTCCCTACACCAACCCAGCAAACACCCCTATCCACCGCTGCACCGCCGCCAGTCCTATGCCTCTCTCACCACCTCTAACCGCACCATCTCCCTGCCTATCAGTCTCACTATACAATCAAAGGACAGCTTGTACTTTATAAACAAGCTGGGCTTAACAACACATACCAATGGTATTTTGAAAGTATAAACTATTGACAAAGTATACATGCCGTGTTTATTAGAGCGTGCTTACCCTATGTACGTTACCTAAAGGTTAAAGTGCTTACATGGACTTCCAGCTTGCTGCAAAAAGACGCTATCCCTTCAATACCTGTGTGCTATTTACTGTGGTATTGTTAAAGGAGCTTAGGGCCAATGTCTCAGTGTCTTAGAGGTGTGTCCAGCTGACCATGACCAATCACTTGAGACCGAAATACCTCATTGACCAACTGATGCTTCATATGTTTGGATCCTAGACTGTGTCAGGCAGTTGCAGAAATGGCAATTTGACTGGGTGCAAGTGGGTTACAGGGTTATAGACTGAATATTTCAAAAACCTTTTAATCTTTATTCACTTATAATTGCACGTTCATTCATCAATGAAATGCATGCAGTGCGCGAGGGAAGTTTCTATATAACAAGAAATATGAAATAAAAAACTCAGATACATTTTGTGTTGGCGATGCTGGGAATTGCTGCGTTTCTTGCTTGGTGTCTCGCCGGCTTTATTGTCCACCTAATACAAAGTGTCCATAGAAAACACATAGGGAATTCGTATGGACATACCCGGCGCATACGGATATGTTGTATGCTCCGGGTGGCGCATACGGAAAAATAGTGGGTATGGGAAAATAGTGCATACCTAAAACAAACTGATATCGACAAATGCGTCCGGAAAAATAGTGCATGACTAAAATGGACTGATATCAACATACCACTTGCCTAGAAAAGGTGGATAATAAATACAATATACGCTGGTTTCAAACATGCTGTATGCTCTGGGTTTCGATAAAACGTACATATGGAGAAAAAGTGCAAACTGAAAAATAGTACGTACTTAAACGAATTAGTATCGGTATGCCACTTATCAAGAAAAGGTAGATAAAAAAGCGATTTTATACTCCTCGGAGTTGCCTCTGCGCAATATCCTCGCATGGGCTTTGGCATAGTGATTTTACGAGGTGAAGCCGAGTGAAGTCCCTCGCTCACAATGTGTATCCTGTGCTCTGGGCTCTGACGGTAGCGGGTGTAATTTCGTCCCTCGCTCACAATGTGGACCCTGTGCTCTGGGCTCTGATGGTAACGGGTGTAATTTCCTCCCTCGCTCACAATGTGGACCCTGTGCTCTGGGCTCTGATGGTAACGGGTGTAATTTGCTCTCTCGCTCACAATGTGTATCCTGTGCTCTGGGCTCTGATAGTAACGGGTGTAATTTCCTACCTCACTCACAATGTGTATCCTGTACTCTGGCTCTGACGGTAACGGGTGTAATTTGCTCCCTCGCTCACAATGTGGACCCTGTGCTCTGGGCTCTGATAGTAACGGGTGTAATTTCCTCCCTCGCTCACAATGTGGATCCTGTACTCTGGCTCTGACGGTAACGGGTGTATTTTGCTCCCTCGCTCACAATGTGGACCCAGTGCTCTGGGCTCTGACGGTAACGGGTGTAATTTGCTCTCTCGCTCACAGCCAAATAAACATACAGACGGTGGAGGACCTGGACTCCATACACGAGGAGCTGCTCGGGGTGCCGCTGCTGCTGCGTGTGTGGGCCGAGCACGTGCAGCAGAACGAGTACGAGAACCAGGGCAGCGACCAGAAGTGGGAAGGTACGCTATTTACATATGTTTTATTTTTTTTTTTTTTTTTTATTTTTTTTTTTTTTTTAAATTGAAGCAGAAGTGGGGAGGTACGCTATTTTCATATGTTTTATTTTCATTTATTTATTGTTCTTTTTTTTCTCTTTTTTTCCCAATTGAACCAGAAGAGGGAAGGTACGCTATTTGCTCTACGTTATTTTATGTTTTATTTTATGTTTTATTTTTAATTTCTTTTTTTATTTCCTTTTTAAAAATCTTGGATCAATTCGCTTTTTTACACAGTAGCGGTCTTTTACCACCTTTTATTATCCACCTAATAGAAAGTGATCATAGAAAACATAGAGGCAGTGTGTATCACCATACCCAGAGCATACAGATATGGTGTATGCTCACGATACCGAATAAATACACATAGGTATATATCGTGTGCAGTGAAAAATAATATGTACCTAAATGAACTATCATCGGTATTTCAATTATTGGGGAAAGGGGATAAAAAATAAAATTTAGACTGGTATCAGATAGAAGCGGTTGATTCTATGCAATATCCTCGCTTACACTCAGATATTACTACGCATCATCTCCTAGGAGCTTATGCCTGCTTGTATTGAGAACCAGTCAATATTGTTTACTTATCACACTCCTGGTATTTTTACCCATAGACCTAAAAATTTGAACTCGTACTCGACGCCAATGGAGTATTGTAGAAATCTCAATGGGCCATGATGTCACAAATTTTAGCCAATTTGACAGCGATAGGGGTGATAAATTCTGAACCGCGCTAGATCCATAGTCACTGATAATATGGCAGTCATTCTAAATTTCTATATCATCTCCCTCTTTTTGCCTCATGAGATTACTCGCAACCAAAACTCATGGCATATTGACAGTGGCTATGGATAGTGTCTTCTTTTCTCACGCATCCAATTATAAGCGCTAGCCCACCCAGGACATCGCCGCAGGAAACATGCATGCATTATGTGTGATTTTACATATGGCTTCCGTGGTGGCTTCTGACAATGAATTTCGAATATGACACGAGAACTTTGAGTATTTGGCACATAGCTATTGTGTTTCCGACACCAAAAAATACCCACCAGGTAGTGCTGGCAGTTTTTAATGGATTGTTTTCTTTCGGCTTGCCACAGACGGGTTTTAGCCTCGTGTCATTATTATCAATTGATTATTACCATTGATAACAGCCATTGGCCCCTGACTTCTTAGGATTTCCTGGTGGATGATGGTAGAACTGACAATCACTCTGTGCCCTCTATATTTCTAGTTAGACTGCATTCCTCATTAATGTCGTTTGTATTATCATTCAATTAAGGTTAATCTGGGTCTGTGTTAATTGGTTTAACTGCTTCATAACATCTGAATCTTATCATCGGAAAGTTGACTTCATTCTTATAACCTAGAGTATTCGTATAATTCTAATGACCATAACTATATTTCCGTGTATCATTATGCCTTATACTTTTTTGTGTATCATTTATTGCTGCGTACACTCCAAACCAACAGACAGTGGTCAATACCATGAAGTACATGTATAATTCAAAGTAATACGTTATAGGCCCGTTTCCGTTGGCCAACGAAAACGGTGTAGATTGTTTGTGTTCTCCTAATAGCCCATTTTCATTGGCCATCACTGATACACAGTCAGGAAGCAACCACGGATCATTAGCACTGCTGATGCGAAAGTTTCCATTCGTCGGCCAATAGAAACGGACCTATACACAGCAAGGCATGAGTGAAGTTGCCTATTATATATGCTCTATCTGGGTACTTCCTTGCTTAGAAGCCATTTTCCATTGGCCGATAAAAACGGCATCGAATAATTGAGTTCTCCCAAATATTGGTTGGTAGTGGCCAACGAGTGTATGTCGGTATCTAAAATTCAGTGAGGCTACTGTATACGCCTTGTTTCTCCAGCATTTGACATCAATTTTGACAGAACTATCCTTCAAACAAAATGACGATCAACGACGATTTCAAACCCCCTTGATTCTGTCAGTTGTTGACCAAGTCAGACGGTGGTGGCCTTATTGATAATCTATTAAAATCGGTGAACGCTTCTCTGCATGTCTGTTTCCATTCACCGATCTTGCGTCGGTGGTTCCCGACTCCAGATTGGTGGCAAATAGTCGGCCAGTGGAAAATGGCTCTATGTGTTAATACTCCTAGTTTCTTTATAACGACTTATGGAAGAACCCTTCTATTTACATTTATGCAATCAGATGGACCTTAACAATGGTAGGTATAACATTTAGGTTCTATAGTACAGTAGAACCCCTCTTAAGGGGACACCCTCTGTTCCGAGCCAACTGTCTCCTTAAGCGGGGTTTTCAGTCTGCCAATGGTTAAACAATAGAGAATACCTACATAAATGAAGGAAACGATGATTAATAGGTTAAAAGGTTTATTAATGATATATAAATAAGCAAATACATATCAATTATACAATATAAATGAATATAAATGTATTAGATTAAAAATAAATAGATAATACATGTAAACTTGGCAGTCTGCTCTCATCATCATCATCATCAGTAGGAGAAGTTGCGGTCGTAGAATCGGTGTCGGTGTTGTGGGTGGTGCAGAAACTGTCCAGGTCAATGTCCCCCCGTAACTTCTGAGAGAAATCAGTGGCCGCATAAGCGACTCACCGTGAGCCGCCCTGAGCCGCGACGGCTCACTGAATACCGCACCTTCAAAGCCGCCACCCCGTCCTGAACTGCCCACCGCTAACCTGTAAGCAGGCCTCATACCCAGCACCTTCGGCAGGCGCAAAAATCAGCGGCCGCATAAGCGACTCACCGTGAGCCGCCCTGAGCCGCGACGGCTCACTGAATACCGCACCTTCAAAGCCTCCAGCCCTCCCTGTGTCGCCCACAGCTAACCTGTAAGCGGGCCTCTAACCCCCTACCGTCAACGGGTCCGAAAGTCACTGGATTTTCAGTGTTTTTGATATGATGTCCCTCCAAAACTGTCCCCTTAAGAGAGGTTTCTATGCATTTCTGTACCGAAAAACTGTCCCCTTAAGCGGGGTGTCCCCTTAAGCGGGGTGCCCCCTTAACCGGGGTTAAAATAAACTCTTAATAGAGGGGAAAATTTCCGTTCCGAGCAAATTGACCCCTTAAGCGGGGTGTCCCCTTAAGCGGGGTGTCCCGGAAGAGGGGTTTTACTGTATTCAATTTCCAGCAGTTATAACTACGACTGGAAGCAATTAAAAAACATCAAGGCCCTTCAAATTGGTTATAGGTTGTATCTTGAACACAATTTAACTTATATTACATGAATATGAATACCAGAATCTAGCCGATTTTGAACAATATAGATTATTTATATAGATATAGTTTATTTTGTTGTGGCATTGAAGGTGCAACAATTCAAATTTGTGACTATTATATGGAAGAACGCCCAGTGTAGGGCGAATATACGTTGTCTACACCCATATCTCCTGAATTAGAAAAAAAAAGGAGAGAGAGCTAGATTTAATCGGAAAACAAATTCTAAATTTCTTGACTTTCAGTGGCTACGTTCATGTCCTTATTGACTGTCTGATTATAAATATGGCGTTTCCACCTGCGGACTAAAAACTCATCGACAACTTTCTCTCTGCACAAAAGTCGGTCGGTGGTTCTCCTTGTGAAAAGTCGGTGGCACATAATTGGTGACCTCCACTGCTTGAATGCAGATGATGCTGACTGACTTTTGGTAGTAAAATGCAGACCGCAACCGATTAAATCAATTCATCTTGATTTCGTCGGTGGATGCAGAAGTCGGTCGCATTTTATTGCAGGAGAGAAAAACCCTTGACCATTTCTGTTTCCACCTGATGATTATTGCAAGAAGTGTGGCTCATAATCGGTCGGCGGTGCGAAATGCCAAAATCGGTGGTCAGGTGGAAACAGCATATTAGCTGTACATCGACAGATTTTCGGTGGGAAAGTTTAAAATTTTAACTTTGGCCGAGATAAATCGTAGTGTATCGGAAGCAATGAATAGCGCTCACGATTTACCCAGATATGTCAAGACAAATTTCGTGGAGTTTGGTAAAATGTCGTGAATTTTGGCTGGGTGGAAGATGTATTTTCAGTAATACGAAATCTCCCGAAACTTTCCGAATTTTCCCGAAATTAATCGGCTACGTGAACGGGCCTCCACGAAATTCGCGTGAGCACCCGATAATCACCGAAATGCTTATGTACCTCTTCCACTTGTACAATTATGACAGACACATTACGATATATACTGATATGAATTTAGGAGATTTTCTATTTAGATCGGTTGCTCGCTGGAATTGGCGCTTTATACCTTAATAGTCACAGGGAATAATCGGGTGAGGCTTCTTGTGCAGGTGACTTGGCGATGCTGGTCGACACGTCACATCCGATGATTCGGCCCGAGTTGGAGAGTGCGCTGGAACAAGGACGCAAGATTCTACAGTCAAGAGGAAAATTCTGCGTACAGGTTGAGAAATTTTACTTTTATGTGTGCCAGAAAAAGATATTTTTCAAATATATCATTATGATTATCATTATGGTTATTATCATCATTATTATTATCATTATCATTAGTATTTTTATTATAGAAAAGACATTTTTCAATATGTTATTATGATGATTATTATGGTTATTATTATCATCATTTTTATTAAAAGACATTTTTCTCTATATTATTGTTCGTCCTTCGAAAATTCTCCTCCCCTGTCAATTTCACCCGAAAAAAAGCCTTGTCAGATATTCTTGATATAATTGAATATCTAATGATATTCGCCACAAATTGTCCATAAAAACACAAAGGGAATGTGTATCTACATACCTGTGTAGGCCCCCCCAATCAATCAATCAATCTACGCAATACTCCTCGCTATCGCTCGGAGTATTACTACGCGTCAACTACGCGGAGAATACGGCCACTCAGATCCAAATCATGGTAATATTGTGTATGTATGCTTTTGCGTATACAAGGGCGTCCTATTCCCCGTGTGTATACGCCTCATCTGTAGGCGTATATAACCGTCCATGGTGTGGTCAAATATAAGTCATATATATACGCCTGATTCTGTTGTATTTACGCCACTATCGAATATTTCCGAACTCTGCCCCTTGGGGACACTACTTATAAACCCTTATAAACCTGATTCAGTATAAATTGATTAATTACACATAATGAACCCTGAATTATGTTGTCTTTATTACCTTTTTTTTTTTTTACTTTAAAACACCATATCTAGGTATGACTAGTCCAGGCCTACTATATAAGGGCCCTGTTCAAACTCTTAGTTGAATCCTGAAATTACATTACCTCCTCCTCAACCCTCCCCCCCCCCCCCCCCCCGCCTCACCCCTCCCTCACCCCCGCCTCACCCCGCCTTTGTGCGAAGTCTGCGACCGGACCATGCCAACTTACAACCACTGAAACCACTCACAACCACTCACACACAACCCCCCGCCTCCCCCCAATGTGTGTGGAGCTGTAGTCGGGTGATAACTCGGGTGATATCGCCGACATGCGAATACTGTAAGGTGAGGGCTGTACCTTTTCTATTTTCTATCGGTACACATATACGCCCGGCGTATATATATCGTGCAGAGAATGTTTTATCCCGGATACGCCAGGTGTGAAATACAGCCAAGTCGCGTCCGTATACAATACGCTGGTGTGAAATATAGGTGTATCTATATGAACACAGGTCACTATTAGGCCGATAAATACACTTCCGCGATGGCGTATATAGGAATAAACTGATGGTTTTCGTGCAGTGCAATTACCAACGTTCCGTTGTCGGCGACTGGATTTATCAACATGTCGATCAACTTTTGCCAAACGATCTAAGAACATCGAACGACAACTCATAGGCGACAAAAGAACATCGGGGGGGGGGGGGGGGCTTTTACTAATTGTTGGCTGACCCTTGGGTAGATGTCCTACATCTGCTGACTAGGGCCGACTCCGTTAGGATGCCTCGCCTGAGACAAATTACCGTTCCTTTATTGCCGAAGGTACACCAATGTTCCGAAATCGGTAGATGTGTATTGGGCTTAATCGGTAGAAAATGCCTATTTATATTTGTTCAATTCATGTAGGAAATGTACTGAAAAATATGGTTAAAAGAAATAAATTAAACCCACTAATTGCCATATCAAAGGGTATAGCAATGGGGACTATTCCTTTGCTCTACAGCACAAAGGGACTATTTTTCCCCGTATACCATGGTTTTGAGGCCGTATACCACAGATATTAATCCGTATACCACAGTCATGGTATCTGACAAGTTTTATACAATAGATCGTGGTTTACTGAGTCCCCATACATTTTCAATGGGGTCTTTGTATACGATGGGTAATAAATCTTGCGTTGACTTATAGTTTTTAAAATTTAAACGTGTAGCACTTAATCATATACTTGAACTGCTTTGCGTACAGATTGACCTGTGCCCGGCCGTCAGTCAGTGGCTAAAGACGTCCTACCCACGTGGATGCTGCACCTTCTCCAGTCTAAAAAGTCACAAAGCCCACCTGTACATCACCAACCACGCCAAGCCCGAGCACTGCTTCGACTGCAGCCCGCTCTGGTACATCTTCTTCGGACCCTGCTGGCTCCTCACAGCGCCCTTCTACAAGGTACCTCATAACTACATCCGCATCATCATCATCATTTATCCTACCCCTAATAAAAAACGCCATATGCTTAACATGGGATTTGTTTATGTCACGGGTAGTGACATAAAGTGTTGTTTATGCTACTACTTTCTGATACTGAAAAAATATGGAAACGGGGTAGGATAAAATCTAGACGCCACTCGTTTGAGTTTGAGCTTATTTATGCCACGTATTTTGTTGGCTCGGTAATGTCACTCGTCTTCGACTCGTGAAATTTTGGAGCCAACAAAATACGTGGCATAAATAAACTCAGACTCAAACTCGTGACGTCTCTAGATATTATCTCATTTATGTCAGTTTTTATTTTTATCTCACCCCTGGTATTTTAGTCCCATAGGTTTAACATTGGAAACTCGTTCTTCATGCCCCTATGAGTATTGCAGTCCGTTCTCCATGATATATATCCTGTATTGTATTGTACATTCTGTAAGTGTGTACGGAGGTGAGATAAATACAGAAAGCAACTCGTTTTGGTCAAAGCTGTTGTTCTCCAACTCGTTTGAATGCTATGTGATATTCATTTGGCTGTCGCCTTGCTCATATCACTCATGGAGAACAACAACTTTGTTCAAAATTTATTGGTTTCTTCTTTAATCCTGAAGCCGCTTCACACCAAACGAGAAACGGCAGCGATCTCCAGCATCGCCAATGAAATATGTGCAATATTAAGCTAGGATTTCATAGTACAGTAAAATCCTCTTGAAAAGGACACCCTCCATTCCGAGCAAAGTGTCCCCTTCAGTGGGGTATCCCCTAAATCGGGGATAAAAAGTACATTAAAATCCCATTTCTGGGACACCCTATTTAAGGGGTGACCCCGTATAAAGGGACGATTTTCTCGGTACAGAAATGTTCCCCTCCTTTAAGAATTTATTTTAACCCCATTTAAGGGGTCACTGAGTGTAAAGGGACACTTATTTCAGTATGGAATGCTCCTTAACACTGGTTTAGGATACATTGGAGGATACCTTGTCAGTGTGGGGACAACACTCCAAATTATCTTGATTTCTTGTGTGTGTGAATCGGGAAGACAGGGGTCTAGACAACCAGACAGCAGGCAATGGCCTGTGTAGGCACCTGGGGCCCGTTTCAGTAGTTTAGGGACAACCGATTCTGCGACACAGGGTAATAGACAGGCGTAAATAGTGGCTTGTACCATTTCAGAAGTGGGTGTCCAGTCACTAAAAGGGTCACTGTAGTGTCTTAAATAGCGAGAAGGTATACCCTCTCGCTTTTGATGTCACAAACACATAACTTTACTTACCATAGGAATAAAGCTATGAAACTTTATCCCCAGTTAGGGACACATATAACTTATAACCACGCCAAATATGAAGGAGATCTAAATCAATGATATTCACGTTTGAATTTTGTCATAGCAAATGTTGCTCTGATGGCCAGTGTAGGATTAGTCAAGCCTGTCACTAATTTCTGCAGCGACTTTCACCTTGACACCACTTGTTCCCGATAGCACTAACACCATCCTTTGTAAGGCCCAGGCAGCAATGTCACTATGTCACCAACAGTGAACTGACACACCACCCCAATAGTGACATGCCTTTTGAAACGAGAATTAAATTTTGTCACTATTCCTGTCACTAGTCATGTCTTAGTGACGCATTCTATTGAAACGGGTCCCTGTAGATGTCAGGCAGGCGTCTGTGGGGTGTCTCTATTAGACTGGTTCCCTGCCCATATGAATAAGGGGCAGGTAACAGGTTCCACAGGTATGGCCTTCAACTTTGGCTGGTGCCCACCTGTGACTAGACTGGTTCCCTGCCCATATGAATAAGGGGCAGGTAACGGGTTCCACAGGCATGACCTTCAACCTTGGCTGGTGCCCGCCTGTGACTAGTGGATACCTCAGGAACCAGCCTTGTGGTATGGCTGGTATCTGCTTGTCATACACCTAGTTCCGCCGAGCCCTCTAGCGGACTACTGGGGAACCAGGAGGCGTTACCAATGATGCACTATAAAAATGGAACCCGTTACCTGGCCTATAGTCTAACTATGCCAGGCTTCCAGGCTAACCTGTGACTAGCGGATACCCCAGTGGACTGGTTCCCTGCCCTAATGAAATAAGGGACAGGTAACGGGTTCCTACGACCTTCAACTAGACTATAGTACCTCCCGTTGTCGCTAGGATCAGGGCACTAGTTGACTTGTGGTTTGGCTGGGTTCCGCATATATCTCCGCCGAGCCCCCTAGTGGATACCCCAGGAACCAGTGTATATTTTTATTTTTTTATTTTTTATTTTTTTATTCAGGTTAGAATTTATAAGGGACAATTGGCCATTTTGTGTTGGCGTTTCCGGAAATCGCTGCATTTCTTTCTTGGTGTGCCCCGGCTTAAGTGCCAAATTTGTGAATGATTTCTATATGGATGTGAGAAGTACATTGTGAGAGAAATAACAGACACATGAGGTAGCATTACATTTTCGTATCCTTTAAATGTGAAACTCAATGAACAAATCTGATATCTTTGTTGGCATATATTTACATAGCCTGTAGATGACAAGTGTGGGAAAACTGACTGACGTCTAATCTGTGAATTGTAATAACTCACAGACCGACAAATACTTGCCCCGACACCGTTAGGTGGGAGGAGCGTATTTTCAAGTCCATGAGTGAGTAACAGTTCACAGATTAAACGCCTGGTCGGATATCCTTTATTATACACTTTGACATATATTCATGAAAATGTACCTTTTATCGCTATTTGAAGTCTAATCTGGACTGAACTGGGGGATGTTGCATAAACCGGGAACGATAAACCATGTAAATTTTGGTGAAGAACGATAGTGCAACGAAAATATAACGTAACTTTTTTCATGGTGTTGCACAAAACACGTCGTTGTGTTATCGTTCATCTGTTGATACAACGAAAGTAACAACGAACGATAAAAGGAAAAGTAGGCAAGGTACCCGTTTGAAGCCCGGTTTGCGCCCGCACCCGGTCCGCCCGCACCGATCCCGAGCAGGCAGGCAGACATGGAGGCGAGAAGGGAGGGTGGAGGCAGGGAGGCAGGCAGGCAGGCAGGCAGGGATTTAGGGAGGCAGGGAGGCAGGCAGAGAGACAGGGAGGGAAGGATGCAGGTAAGCAGGCAGGGGAGCAGGCAGGGAGGCAGGAAGGGAGGGGGGAGGCAGGTAAGCAGGCAGGCAGACAGGCAGGCAGACAGGGATTCAGAGAGGGAGGCAGGCAGGCAGGCAAGCAGGCAGCTAGGTAGGCAGGCAGGCAGACAGGGAGGGAGGCAGGCAGGGAAGGATGGCAGGCGGTAGGCAGGCAGACAGGCAGGCAGGAAGGGAGGCAGGAAGGGAGGGTGGAGGCAGGCAGACAGGCAGGCAGGCAGGCATGCAGGCAGGGATTTAAGGAGGCAGGGAGGCAGGCAGAGAGACAGGGAGGGAAGGATGCAGGTAAGCAGGCAGGGAGGGGGGAGGCAGGCAGGCAAGCAGGCAGGCAAGCAGGCAGGCAAGCAGGCAGGCAAGCAGGAAGGCAAGCAGGAAGGCAAACAGGCAGGAAGACAGGTAGGGAAGGATGCAGGAAAGCAGGCAGTTAGGCAGGCAGGCAGGCATGGAGACAGAGAGGGAGGAAGGCAGGCAGGCAGGACCAACCCGGTCCGGGTCGGGACCAACCCGGTCCGGGTCGGGACCAACCCGGTCCGGGTCGGGACCAACCCGGTCCGGGTCGGGACCAACCCGGTCCGGGTCGGGACCAACCCGGTCCGGGTCGGGACCAACCCGGTCCGGGTCGGGACCAACCCGGTCCGGGTCGGGACCAACCCGGTCCGGGTCGGGACCAACCCGGTCCGGGTCGGGACCAACCCGGTCCGGGTCGGGACCAACCCGGTCCGGGTCGGGACCAACCCGGTCCGGGTCGGGACCAACCCGGTCCGGGTCGGGACCAACCCGGTCCGGGACGGGACCAACCCGGTCCGGGACGGGACCAACCCGGTCCGGGACGGGACCAACCCGGTCCGGGTCGGGACCAACCCGGTCCGGGTCGGGACCAACCCGGTCCGGGTCGGGACCAACCCGGTCCGGGTCGGGACCAACCCGGTCCGGGTCGGGACCAACCCGGTCCGGGTCGGGACCAACCCGGTCCGGGTCGGGACCAACCCGGTCCGGGTCGGGACCAACCCGGTCCGGGTCGGGACCAACCCGGTCCGGGTCGGGACCAACCCGGTCCGGGTCGGGACCAACCCGGTCCGGGTCGGGACCAACCCGGTCCGGGTCGGGACCAACCCGGTCCGGGTCGGGACCAACCCGGTCCGGGTCGGGACCAACCCGGTCCGGGTCGGGACCAACCCGGTCCGGGTCGGGACCAACCCGGTCCGGGTCGGGACCAACCCGGTCCGGGTCGGGACCAACCCGGTCCGGGTCGGGACCAACCCGGTCCGGGTCGGGATCAACCCGGTCCGGGTCGGGATCAACCCGGTCCGGGTCGGGATCAACCCGGTCCGGAAACCCTGTCCGGGTCGGGACCAACCCGGTCCGGGTCGGGACCAACCCGGTCCGGGTCGGGACCAACCCGGTCCGGGTCGGGACCAACCCGGTCCGGGTCGGGACCAACCCGGTCCGGGTCGGGACCAACCCGGTCCGGGTCGGGACCAACCCGGTCCGGGTCGGGACCAACCCGGTCCGGGTCGGGACCAACCCGGTCCGGGTCGGGACCAACCCGGTCCGGAAACCCTGTCCGGGTCGGGATCAACCCTGTCCGGGTCGGGAACAACCCAGTCCGGGTCGGATCAACCCGGTCCGGGTAGGGATCAACCCGGTCCGGGTCGGGATCAACCCGGTCCGGGTCGGGATCAAACCGGGCCGGGATCAAACCGGGCCGGGATAAACCAGGAAGGCAGGCAGGCGAGCAGGCAGCCAGGCAGGGAGGGAAGGAGGCAGGCGGTAGGCAGGGAGGGAAGGATGCAGGTAAGCAGGCAGGGGAGCAGGCAGGGAGGCAGGAAGGGAGGGGGGAGGCAGGTAAGCAGGCAGGCAGACAGGCAGGCAGACAGGGATTCAGAGAGGGAGGCAGGCAGGCAGGCAGGCAGACAGGGAGGGAGGCAGGCAGGGAAGGATGGCAGGCGGTATGCAGGCAGGCAGGCAAGCAGGAAGGCAAGCAGGAAGGCAAACAGGCAGGAAGACAGGTAGGGAAGGATGCAGGAAAGCAGGCAGTTAGGCAGGCAGGCAGGCATGGAGACAGAGAGGGAGGAAGGCAGGCAGGCAGGACCAACCCGGTCCGGGTCGGGACCAACCCGGTCCGGGTCGGGACCAACCCGGTCCGGGTCGGGACCAACCCGGTCCGGGTCGGGACCAACCCGGTCCGGGTCGGGACCAACCCGGTCCGGAAACCCTGTCCGGGTCGGGATCAACCCTGTCCGGGTCGGGAACAACCCAGTCCGGGTCGGATCAACCCGGTCCGGGTAGGGATCAACCCGGTCCGGGTAGGGATCAACCCGGTCCGGGTCGGGATCAAACCGGGCCGGGATCAAACCGGGCCGGGATAAACCAGGAAGGCAGGCAGGCGAGCAGGCAGCCAGGCAGGGAGGGAAGGAGGCAGGCGGTAGGCAGGGAGGGAAGGATGCAGGTAAGCAGGCAGGGGAGCAGGCAGGGAGGCAGGAAGGGAGGGGGGAGGCAGGTAAGCAGGCAGGCAGACAGGCAGGCAGACAGGGATTCAGAGAGGGAGGCAGGCAGGCAGGCAGGCAAGGATGGCAGGCGGTATGCAGGCAGACAGGCAGGCAGGAAGGGACGCAGGAAGGGAGGATGGAGGCAGGCAGACAGGCAGGCAGGCATGCAGGGAGGCAGGCAGAGAGACAGGGAGGGAAGGATGCAGGTAAGCAGGCAGGGAGGGGGGAGGCAGGGAGGCAGGCAGACAGACAGGCAGACAGGGATTCAGGGAGGGAGGCAGGCAGGCAGGCAGGCAGGCAGGCAAGCAGGCAGACAAGCAGGCAGGCAAGCAGGCAGGCAAGCAGGCAGGCAAGCAGGAAGGCAAGCAGGAAGGCAAACAGGCAGGAAGACAGGTAGGGAAGGATGCAGGCAAGCAGGCAGTTAGGCAGGCAGGCAGGCATGGAGACAGAGAGGGAGGAAGGCAGGCAGGCAGGCAGGATCAACCCGGTCCGGGTCGGGATCAACCCGGTCCGGGTCGGGATCAACCCGGTCCGGGTCGGGATCAACCCGGTCCGGGTCGGGATCAACCCGGTCCGGGTCGGGATCAACCCGGTCCGGGTCGGGATCAACCCGGTCCGGGTCGGGATGAAACCGGTCGGTCCGGGTCGGGATGAAACCCGTCCGGGTCGGGATCAACCCTGTCCGGGTCGCGATCAAACCGGGTCGGGATCAAACCGGGCCCCTAATCAAACAGGGCCCGAGATCAAACCGGGTTGATCCCGACCCGGACCGACCGGGTTGATCCCGACCCGGACCGACCGGTTTCATCCCGACCCGGACCGACCGGTTTCATCCCGACCCGGACCGACCGGTTTCATCCCGACCCGGACCGACTGGTTTCATCCCGACCCGGACCAACCGGTTTCATCCCGACCTGGACCGGGTTTCATCCCGACCCGGACCGGGTTGATCCCGACCCGGACCGGGTTGATCTCGACCCGGACCGGGTTGATCCCGACCCGGACTGGGTTGATCCTGACCCGGACCGGGTTGATCCCGACCCGGCCCGGACCTGGGTCGGGACCGGGTCGGGATCAAACAGGTCGGGATCAAACGGGTCCGGGTCAGGATCAACCCGGTCCGGGTCGGGATAAACCCGGTCCAGGTTGATCCCGACCCGGATCGGGTTGATCCCGACCCGGGCCAGGTTAATCCTGGCCCTGTCTGGATCAAACGGGTCCGGGTCGGGATCAAAAGGTCCGGGTCCGGATCAAAAGGGTCCGGGTTGGGATCAACCCGGTCAGGGTCGGGATCAATCCGGTCCGGGTCTGGATCAACCCAGTTCGGGTCGGGATCAACCCGGTCCGGGTCGGGATCAAACCGGGCCGGGTCCCTAATCAAACAGGGCCAGAGATCAAACCAGGTTGATCCCGACTGACCGGTTTTATCCCGACCCAGACCGACCGGTTTCATCCCGACCCGGACCGACCGGTTTCATCCCGACCGGGACTGACCGGATCGATCCCGACCCGGACCGGGTTGATCCCGGCCCGGTTTGATCTGGCCTGGTTTGATCCCGACCGGACGGGGTTGGTCCGGGTCGGGATCAAACAGGTCCGGGTCGGGATAAACCCGGTCCGAGTCGGGATGAAACGGGTCTGAGTCGGGATGAAACGGGTCCGGGTCAGGATCAAACGTGTCCGGGTCGGGATCAACCCGGTCCGGGTCGGGATCAACCCAGTCCAGGTTGGGATCAACCCGGTCAGGGTCGGGATCAATCCGGTCCAGGTGGGGACCAGGTCGGTCCGGGTCGGGATGAAACAGGTCCGGGTCGGAATCAACCCGGTCCAGGTCGGGATCAACCCGGTCCGGGTCAGGATCAACCCGGTCCGGATCAAAGCGGGGCAGATCAAACAGGTCCGGGTTGGGATCAATCCGGTCCGGGTCGGAATCAAAATCAAACCGGGTCGGGATCAAAATCAAAGCGGGCCGGGTCGGGATCAAAGCGGGACGGGTCGGGATCAACCTGGGCCGACCCGGTCGGTATCAACCCGGGCGGACCCGGCCGGTATCAACCCGGTCCGGGTCGAGATCAACCCGGGCCGACCCGGTCGGTATCAACCCGGTCCGGGTCGGCATCAACCCGGTCCGGGTCGGGATCAAACCGGGCCCCTAATCAAACAGGGCCCGAGATCAAACCGGGTTGATCCTGACCCGGACCGACCGGTTTTATCCCGACCCGGACCAACCCAGTCCGGGTTGGGATCAACCCGGTCAGGGTCGGGATCAATCCGGTCCAGGTCGGGACCAGGTCGGTCCGGGTCGGGATGAAACAGGTCCGGGTCGGAATCAACCCGGTCCGGGTCAGGATCAACCCGGTCCGGATCAAAGTGGGGCAGATCAAACAGGTCCGGGTTGGGATCCAACGGGTCTGGGTCGGGATGAAACGGGTCCGGGTCGGGATGAAACGGGTCCGGGTCGGGATCAAACAGGTCCGGGTCGGGATCAACCCGGTCCGGGTCAGGATCAACCTGGTCCGGGTCGGGATCAACCCGGTCCGGGTCGGGATTAATCCGGTCCGGGTCGGGATTAATCCGGTCCGGGTCGGGATTAATCCGGTCCGGGTCGGGATTAATCCGGTCCGGGTCGGGATCAATCCGGTCCGGGTCGGAATCAAAATCAAACCGGGTCGGGATCAAAATCAAACCAGGCCGGGTCGGGATCAAAGCGGGACGAGTCGGGATCAACCTGGGCCGACCCGGTCGGTATCAACCCGGGCGGACCCGGCCGGTATCAACCCGGTCCGGGTCGAGATCAACCCGGGCTGACCCGGTCGGTATCAACCCGGTCCGGGTCGAGTCGGAGCGGGGCATCAACCCGGTCCGGGTCGGGATCAAACCGGGCCCCTAATCAAACAGGGCCCGAGATCAAACCGGGTTGATCCCGACCCGGACCGACCAGTTTCATCCCGACCCGGACCGACCGGGTTCATCCCGACCCGGACCGACCGGTTTCATCCCGACCCGGACCGACCGGTTTCATCCCGACCCGGACCGACCGGTTTCATCCCGACCCGGACCAACCGGTTTCATCCCGACCCGGACCGGGTTTCATCCCGACCCGGACCGGGTTGATCCCGACCCGGACCGGGTTGATCCTGACCCGGACCGGGTTGATCCCGACCCGGCCCGGACCTGGGTCGGGACCGGGTCGGGATCAAACGGGTCCGGGTTGGGATCAACCCGGTCCGGGCCAGGATCAACCCGGTCCGGGTCGGGATCAACCCGGTCAGGGTCGGGATAAACCCGGTCCAGGTTGATCCCGACCCGGATCGGGTTGATCCCGACCCGGGCCAGGTTAATCCTGGCCCGGTCTGGATCAAACGGGTCCGGGTCGGGATCAAAAGGTCCGGGTCCGGATCAAAAGGGTCCGGGTTGGGATCAACCCGGTCAGGGTCGGGATCAATCCGGTCCGGGTCTGGATCAACCCAGTTCGGGTCGGGATCAACCCGGTCCGGGTCGGGATCAAACCGGGCCGGGTCCCTAATCAAACAGGGCCAGAGATCAAACCAGGTTGATCCCGACCCGGACCGACCGGTTTCATCCCGACCCGGACCGACCGGTTTCATCCCGACCCGGACCGACCGGTTTCATCCCGACCCAGACCGACCGGTTTTATCCCGACCCGGACCGACCGGTTTCATCCCGACCCGGACCGACCGGTTTCATCCCGACCCGGACCGACCGGTTTCATCCCGACCCGGACCGACCGGTTTCATCCCGACCGGGACTGACCGGATCGATCCCGACCCGGACTGGGTTGATCCTGGCCCGGTTTGATCCGGCCTGGTTTGATCCCGACCGGACGGGGTTGGTCCGGGTCGGGATCAAACAGGTCCGGGTCGGGATAAACCCGGTCCGAGTCGGGATGAAACGGGTCCGAGTCGGGATGAAACGGGTCCGGGTCAGGATCAAACGTGTCCGGGTCGGGATCAAAGCGGGACGAGTCGGGATCAACCTGGGCCGACCCGGTCGGTATCAACCCGGGCGGACCCGGCCGGTATCAACCCGGTCCGGGTCGAGATCAACCCGGGCTGACCCGGTCGGTATCAACCCGGTCCGGGTCGAGTCGGAGCGGGGCATCAACCCGGCCCGGGTCGGGATCAAACCGGGCCCCTAATCAAACAGGGCCCGAGATCAAACCGGGTTGATCCCGACCCGGACCGACCAGTTTCATCCCGACCCGGACCGACCGGTTTCATCCCGACCCGGACCGACCGGTTTCATCCCGACCCGGACCGACCGGTTTCATCCCGACCCGGACCAACCGGTTTCATCCCGACCCGGACCGGGTTTCATCCCGACCCGGACCGGGTTGATCCCGACCCGGACCGGGTTGATCCTGACCCGGACCGGGTTGATCCCGACCCGGCCCGGACCTGGGTCGGGACCGGGTCGGGATCAAACGGGTCCGGGTTGGGATCAACCCGGTCCGGGTCGGGATCAACCCGGTCCGGGTCGGGATCAACCCGGTCCAGGTTGATCCCGACCCGGATCGGGTTGATCCCGACCCGGGCCAGGTTAATCCTGGCCCGGTCTGGATCAAACGGGTCCGGGTCGGGATCAAAAGGTCCGGGTCCGGATCAAAAGGGTCCGGGTTGGGATCAACCCGGTCAGGGTCGGGATCAATCCGGTCCGGGTCTGGATCAACCCAGTTCGGGTCGGGATCAACCCGGTCCGGGTCGGGATCAAACCGGGCCGGGTCCCTAATCAAACAGGGCCAGAGATCAAACCAGGTTGATCCCGACCCGGACCGACCGGTTTCATCCAGACCCGGACCGACCGGTTTCATCCCGACCCAGACCGACCGGTTTTATCCCGACCCGGACCGACCGGTTTCATCCCGACCCGGACCGACCGGTTTCATCCCGACCCGGACCGACCGGTTTCATCCCGACCCGGACCGACCGGTTTCATCCCGACCGGGACTGACCGGATCGATCCCGACCCGGACTGGGTTGATCCCGGCCCGGTTTGATCCGGCCTGGTTTGATCCCGACCGGAAGGGGTTGGTCCGGGTCGGGATCAAACAGGTCCGGGTCGGGATAAACCCGGTCCGAGTCGGGATGAAACGGGTCCGAGTCGGGATGAAACGGGTCCGGGTCAGGATCAAACGTGTCCGGGTCGGGATCAACCCGGTCCGGGTCGGGATCAACCCAGTCCGGGTTGGGATCAACCCGGTCAGGGTCGGGATCAATCCGGTCCAGGTCGGGACCAGGTCGGTCCGGGTCGGGATGAAACAGGTCCGGGTCGGAATCAACCCGGTCCGGGTCGGGATCAACCCGGTCCGGGTCAGGATCAACCCGGTCCGGATCAAAGCGGGGCAGATCAAACAGGTCCGGGTTGGGATCCAACGGGTCTGGGTCGGGATCAAACGGGTCCGGGTCGGGATCAAACGGGTCCGGGTCGGGATCAACCCGGTCCGGGTCAGGATCAACCTGGTCCGGGTCGGGATCAACCCGGTCCGGGTCGGGATTAATCCGGTCCGGGTCGGGATTAATCCGGTCCGGGTTGGGATCAATCCGGTCCGGGTCGGAATCAAAATCAAACCTGGTCGGGATCAAAATCAAACCGGGCCGGGTCGGGATCAAAGCGGGACGGGTCGGGATCAACCTGGGCCGACCTGGTCGGTATCAACCCGGTCCGGGTCGGAATCAAACCGGGTTGATCCCGACCCGACCCGGTCCGGGTCGGGATCAACCCGGTCCGGGTCGGGATCAAACCGGGCCCCTAATCAAACAGGGCCCGAGATCAAACCGGTTTCATCCCGAACCGGGCCAGGTCGGGATCAAACAGGGCCGGGTCGGGAACAAACCGGGCCGGGTCGGGATCAAACCGGGCCGGGTCGGGATCAAACCGGGCCGGGTCGGGATCAAACCGGGTCTGGTCGGGATCAACCCGGGTCGTGTCGGGATCAACCCGGTCGGGGTCGGGATCAACCCGGTCCGGGTCGGGATCAATCCGGTCCAGGTCGGGATCAACCCGGTCCGGGTTTAAATGCAACACAAATTGTCTTGCGAATCTTCGCAACGCTAAATCATTTCAGGGTCAATCTGTCTTTATGCAATATGACATTACGAAAGATGACAACGAAACCACAATGTACGATAAATTAAGGAATGTTTTTTATGCACCATGATTTTTGGGGGTCTAAAAATTTACGTTCGTTGTTGGTACTTTGCATTCCCAATCGTTCTTTATGCAACACTAACGTTCGTTGTACACTTTCGTTACGGTTTAATCTATCGTTCCCGGTTTATGCAACACCCCCCAGGGGGTCGTTGCTCCACGTTTTGCGGATCGCAAAATAGCGATCCGAGGTCGAAAGTGTTGCTCCAGATATTTTGCGGATCGCATCATAATTATGTCGCTATCTATATCCAATGAACCTGTAATCTATGACACTGAGAATGCGGTGTTTTAAAATATTGCGATACAACGTGAAAATAGCGATACTACTCGATACGATCCGATATTACTGGAGCAACGCTTTCCAGGAGCAACGACCCCCTGGTCCGTATAACAGCACACCGCACAGTAGGCCATACATGGTTTTACGACATAGCGGCAGAGGTCAGTAAGTGTTAGTACGATGTGCGCAGGTGTATAATAATTTTTCATAGTAGCTGACATGCTGCTCTCTGGTTGGTCAATATTGTTATTACACTAATGGCATAAAAAACACTTTATGTCACGGCCTGCCACATAAAATTTTTATACAGACTGACGCCATTTTGCTTTTCATATTTCATGAAATTAATTGGTGCCCGTATAGTAATTTAGGATCATACATGAAGACCCTTTACTGTACCTTGTACAAGGGTTGTAATTTAATGACATTTGAGTCTGTTCGCTAAGGCAGTATTAGCCGTCCATAAGTGTTGAATTAAGTTTACTCCCATCGTCCCTCGGTTTCTATGGTATATAGAGAAGGGTCTTAACCCTTTAGCTATACTATGATGCCTGGAGGCATTCCCGGGTGAAGTTCCCATGATGCCTCGTTATCATTTCCGAAATTTAAGTAAT
This sequence comes from Alentia gelatinosa, assembly GCA_950022655.1. NCBI lineage: Eukaryota > Metazoa > Annelida > Polychaeta > Phyllodocida > Polynoidae > Alentia > Alentia gelatinosa. The sequence continues at coordinate 65,739,498 of OX465583.1, read as the reverse complement.
TGCTGTTCTTTATTAGAAAAATGCGAATATTTTGATAATGTTTGTCCAACCTTTATAAAGATACATTATAGTTAACATTATTCATATAATTTGGGATTTCCATGGAGGCGTGATATAATGACGTCACTGTGGTTATTGTGAAAGGTGCAAGCGTACTACAGGGGTGAAATTTGTACTGCAGAGGCGTATTTCAGGGTGTACATTTGGTGCTGTGCAGCATAGCGAAAGGGTTAATAGATGATCCTAGATTATTAAACGGGGCCCTGATACCCTGACCATTTCTCTGGCTACCTATTGTAGACTTATTTGATCGTCTCAAATAACCCAGTTGTTGTGTTCTCTAATCTAGATGTATAGATTCATCAAATGCACAGACCTAGTTATTACACCGACCGTGCCCATCGTGAGACGAAGCATTCTGCCCACCGGCAAGGTGGTTGAAATCACAAGATGTAAGTACAACGCATGCGCAACCGCCAGTCTACGTCACATGACGCATGTCATTAACCAGCTGGGAACATCCGGGGCATAGCCGGGCTTCTTCTGCACCACGTAAACATAAGGACGGGCCAATCAAAGATCACACACATCCCACTTATAGGGCACATAGCCATTGTGCTATGAGTGCGGCCATCTTGCCCCCAGACGCCATCCAAAACACCAGGTGGCGGGATCAATTATCAATGGATTTCATCCAAATTTTTCTTTTTCTTTTATTATTATATACATTTTTTTTTGGGGGGGGGGGGGGGGGGGGGCTTGTCATGGAGGAATTTTAGCCTTGTCCTTAAATATTATCTATAGATTATAACAACTGATATAAGAGTGGTTGCCTCCACCCCCGACTACAGTGATGATATCTTACAATTTCCTTGCGGATGATGGCATAACTAGCAATCACTCTGTGCCCTATAGGTTATTAGGCAACTCCGAATAACAGATAATGTTATTCTTAATACAGGATAATACAATCAAATACTAAAATAACATTCCCAACAAACTTATATTCATATTCTTGTTATCCAGTACCAGATGTAGCAAGAATAGATAGGTCTTTTGTTTTACTTTACCGACAGACCTACGATAGAGTTCAGAGTTTATTAACAGATTTTTACACATTTTTTCACATACCCTAGGTATTACTTTTGTATGACGTTAACACCAATGTAAGTATTGAGAAGCCAATGGTGACTTTTTTTTACACGGAAACCCACAACAGGTGGGTCTAGATATGTAGTGCCTTGTATGATAAAGCATATTTTTAAGTTTCTTCTATAACGTCAATGGCCAATGATTATGTCAAGCTGGGCTGAACGAATGATCACTTACAAAGCTTGGAGCCTCAGTACAGTAAGGATTGATCAAACATAGTACCTTCGTTTTAATTTCAGCTGAGAGAGTCTTTCATTTAAATCATTCTTTTGCTGAAGCCATCTTCCCGCCACTGCCAGGATAGTGCTTTGCAAGAATGCATATGTATACGGACATAACGTACATATATGCATGGAGGCTAGGCCTCAGATACTATGCCAATGAGATGCTTTCTCAGAAATGTTTAAATTCACATGTGCTTTTCCTAGGTATACCGAAAATGGCAACACCCAATCTTAAAAGTATGAAAATGATGACGTCTGTATATATATATACATGAAAGCGAGCATATCGACATTCACACGGGGTTCGGTATATATATCATTATCATGGCAGATACCTTTGATGTATAGGTTTTCCTTGAAATGTAAAATTAGGAATTGAATCAGATATATGATTACTATTTGTCCATGTGCGATGGAGGTCGTTCCGTGTACACCTTTACCTCTGATGCACTCTCCGTCTAGTGATACCCCGCCCATCTATCTGAGATTTATAAACCAGGTGTATCCTGTGATTAACTTCCCGGAGCGTGTTATCTCTTCACCACCAGGGGGGTGTTGCTCCACGTTTGCGATAAATTTGCGGTTCGCAGAATAGCGACCCGAGGATGAAACTGTTGCTCCAGATTCTTTGCGTCATAACTATGTTGCTATCTGTATTCAATTAAAAATCTAATGAACCTTTCATATATGTGTCACTGAAAATGTGGTATTGTAAAAAGTAGCGCTACAACATGAAAATAATGATACCACATGGCACGATCCAATATTACTGGAGCAACACTTTTCCCACTTATAAATCTAGGAGCAACGACCCTCTGATGACCCCTGATGAAAACCCGACATCAACCAGCTGACCACTGTCCACAACGACAACCTTTATATTGTCAATATGAGCAAAAATACCATTACCCATCCAGCACCAAACCAGTGTGTCGTGATCCACAGCTCGAGTGAACATTGTGTTGTCTTTAATATGCAGATTCATGAACCACCCTTTTCAAAGGGAAAACAGTGGAAGGAACCGAAGGTAACCGGGTGACTACTCGTAGTCATAACATTTCCCATCATTCTCTATCTGTACTCCATGTGTTGTACGAACGACCTTTTTTGGAACGCCCTCCTTTTAACTCTTCCTGTACTTTTTTCACACGTCTCTGTCCGTCTCCACCACCATCCACCCAGTTGCTAACACACACACATTTATATGGGTCACAATTTCCTGTCACACCCGTCATACTCCACATCGACCACTGCGCATGCCCGATAGAGTGCTTAGGCCATACGGCACCCTGGGCACGAACTATCCGCACATTTATTTTTAAATATTTTCTTAAAATCTAGTTTATTGTGTCTCTCGAATCTGAGATTTTTCAGACACATGTTTATTTTATTTCTTCAAGAGATTTCGCCAGTTCTACAAGAAAAATTGCCAAAGAAAAATGTCGTAAAAAGAATTGAAATTTTAGGTGCCACAATGCGAAATTCAGATGCGGCTATTTCGTGTCATTGATTATGTAGCGCTTTGCACTAGAAACAGAGAGTGATTTAAATATTTCAACCTCATGTTTGATGTTGTTTGTCTTGATGTCTTCTTCAGTGTTAAAAACTTGGAGTTATAATTCTAACATGGGAGTATGCTCTAGAATGTAAATGAAATTAAAACTTCCTTTTGATAATAACAGGTTCAAAGTAGTTTAATAAGGACCATACTCTCATGTTGATGTTTGTATTTCAGATGATATTGTCTAATTTGACAGATTTCCGTTTCATAATAAAGAATTAATAACCAATCCTTAATATAATTGTATTCACAATCCTCCATACAGAGAGTTCCTTTACATTATGTTTTGAAAATAAAAAGATTGGATGTTTGAAGTGTTCACCTTGTGGTACCCTGATATAGAAAAGACATGAAACTGGTATATGTATAACAATTCTACAAAAAACGTATATATCATAATTAATCCATTCGTGAAAGATTCATACATAGATTTCATTAAGAAGAAAAAAGAAATTCCAGTAGCATGTCTATCAATGTTTTACACCTCTTTGGTAATATCCACCAGATCACAATGCATGCAGATTACAGTTTATTTACAATTAAATTATCATTACATTTGTCCCGAATACCTTCTAGCGAATTAAAATCACTTAAAAAAGTCAAATGCATGCTTGGTTTTCACTCTCAAGTTGATCTCGCGGGACGTTCTCCTGGTTATCCTTTGAGTATGGTTGACATCGGTTGTTTCTCTGTGTTTCAGGATGCATTTTCTCAACCCTTTTCCCTGAGGTCATCCCTAGGATGAAAACTGTAGACGCCAGGCACGGATGTTTTCCCTCGCCTTCCACTCTGTGTCTTCGACTAACTCGTTACCCGGAAACACCGCCTCGTTTTGCGGCCTCCACAAACGCACCCTTGTCAACCAACCTGCAGTCCCCGCCAGGGCCCCTGGCGGGCGTGGGGGAAACCACCATCACCATCCCCACGCATTCCCTCTTGAACGTGGTTGTTGTAAAGCGCACGTTTTTTGTCAGACAATCCACCAACTTTACCAAGTGTTCCCTGTCCATGTTATCCATTGTTTAATACCAGAGCGGGTTAACCCACCAATAGTTTTTTTTTATGACGAACCACTTCTACCTAAATGTCAAATAATAATATAAAAAAAAATGTATTACCACCTCCACCGTTAGTAGCCAATTGTTGCCCCCGTTACCATAAAAAGACAACTCCCGCACTTGGACAAGTGGAATGGACCAATCGGATTACAACTAAGGTGTTGCTATTCAAGGTAACCTTTCAAAAACCAGAAGGTCAACAAAATCGGAACTATTTTCTATAGGCACATTGAGCATGGTGATAAAAAAATTCACCACAAGCGTAGCCTGCCTGGTTTTTGCTCTAGGAGTTGATCCCAGAAAAGATTGAGGACACAAAATGTTATATTTTCTTATGCAGGGGGTCATCTTCCCGACGGTATGGACCCCTAGCGGTTCCTGGACGAACTACAACCGGTCCAACAGTTGACGATGTCATCCGACCATCGACCGCAGCGCCACCCCGTGTCACGGGATGGAAGCTTCAGTCGGTCTCGCTGACATCTCGCGAGGAACACACGTGAGCTCACGGGAACGCTGGCCCGTGACTTCCGTTATACATCCGGGTCCCGTGAAGATGATTCCCTGTGACGTCATACCTACCAAGTTAATACATGTTGTGTTCAACACATTTTACTGAGGAGCGATCTTCGTTCTGAGGGCGATTTAAACATCTGAAAAGAGAGAATATTGTTTCATGTATAGCCAATGTTCTTTTTCTCATTAAGGTCTGGTTGCATTTCACCGAAATCAGTTCCGTCCCCTTTACCAGTGCCTTGATTCTGGATTTTGTCTCCAACATTTGGTAATCCAGCATCACTGATTGATTTTTGAGGCCACTGATGAAATCAAACCAGGTTGAATTAAGGTTTGATTCCGTAGGGCCAGAATCAGTGCCGTTCTATATTCAGGTCTTAAATCTGGTACATAACCGATGTTCGCCTGTATAATGGAATAGCAGTCAAGCAGCTCCGTTACCCAGTCTGGTTACCAGCTTTGATCCTCCCTGCCACTGGCCAGATGTAAATACAAACCCCTGATAAAGCGCCGGTCTGGACCGAGTCGGAGAGATACCAGGTCAACATCCGATTAAAATTTGGCGAAACGTAACCAGACCTTTTATATTTGAATATCTCTCTTCTGAATGTCTTCATATAGACACAAGATAATACCATCCAACAACAACAGTTTCTGGTGCTATATACCCATTTTGATTTTTTTCATTTTAGTACAAATGATAAATCTGATAACGCAAGAATTATAGTATTGACAACCTACTTTTATCGCTATTTATATCATCGGTGTACTATTCTGATCAAACGACCATTTAATAGGAGACACCTTAAAAGCGTGGAGAGACTTTTATAGTAGATATGGCTACTGAATTACATCTCTTGTTGAGCTGAAAATCCAAGTGTGCATTCCTTTTCTCCACGGGAACGTGTATAGTTAGAGTAGACACACATTTATCTGAACCCGTCCGACCATACCTGTATTTGTATAAAGGGTGGCGTCCACCAACCACATCAAGGCTACGACAAGCGCCGACAAGAAAGTTCCAATCAGCGCTTGTCGCAGCCTTGTCATAAGAAGGGGGGCTTTACGACAGCGGTGTCGGGGTGTGTTGGGAAGTGCACCATGATTTCCTATTGTAGACCTCTGCGCCACGCTCCCGACACGCCATGACACTCCATGACAAAGGTCCAGTTGTAGGAAAAATCGAACATGTTTGATTTTGTCGTAAACTTGTTGGAAGGCTCCCAACAAGCTTCCAGTCATAGCCTGTCGTGGCCTTGTCGTAGACTCTTGTTGGGAACTGGGGTCCACCAATCACGACAAGGCTACGACAAGCCTTCCAATCGTAGGACTGTCGTGGACCTTGTCAGAAAGCAATTGTCGTAGGCTTGTCGTGGTTGGTGGACGCCCCCCTTTACGCTCCCTACTTGACGTATAGGGAATTGGTATAGTCGTTGTAGACATAGAGAGCTGATTGTATCGTTTCCAGTCTAACCGCGCGTGATTCTGAGATTGAGGTTTGAAATAGGATGTCATGTTTCAGGAAGAAGAATTTGACACGTTCCGTTGTTTGTGTGCCTGAGCAATACTCTCATAGTAGGACGGTGTGAATTTGCAAATGCTTCTCTGATTACCACGTTATCTCTCTTTTTTTATCTTAGCCTGGTATAAACGTCCATAAGCTTAATATTAGGAACTCGTACTCAATAGGCTTGTGAGTACGGTAACTCCTGCTCAATGGGTGATAAACAGAAACATATTTCCAGGCTAAGATGAAATCAGAAATATATTCATGTTTGGTATGAGTCATCGTTCGCTATCTTATTTGGAGTGCTTCAGAATATTAACTCGGCTATATTGTTATCCACTTTATCACATATGTATGGGCGAATGTCTCACTTTTACTGACCAGGAGTACGGATTCCGTTCGTCACTCAGTGACGAAATGATATTCAAACGTCCCTCCGTACCACGTGACCACTGTAAAATGATAGGGAGACAAAGGTAGTGTACCTGAATTCCATCAATCCCTCGATATTTTGGTCGGATTTATACACCTCGTTCTTCGAACTCTGATTATTCTCGTCCAAAATACCTCTAAACAGATTCAATTCAGGCACACTAACCACGTCTCCATATATTACTGCGTGCTCCAAACTCGATAGAGGACGGGGACACAAACCAAACACTCATCAATTTCTTTCTTATATATTTGTGTTGTATAGCTGGATAGCTGATAGGCAGAAGCGAACATACTGGTAATTCCATGCCTGCAAAGAGTGAGCTGGTCAATAATAAGTGATTATATAGTCAATAAATGATGGTTTTTTGGACAGACGGCCGTAAACCACGAGAGGTTGACGCGTAGTAATACACTAGAGAGTGGTTTACAGAGCTGCCTGACCACAAAATCATCGTTTGTTGCATTTATTATCCATCTTTTCGAAGAAATTAAACCCAGTAATTTCCATATTAAAGTGTATAACAATAGGGACTATTTCTTTGCTTTATGGCACGAAGGGACTATATTTCCTGTATACCATGGTTTTGAGGCCGTATACCACAGATTTGAATCCGTATACCACAGTTATGGTATCTGACAGGTTTTATACAATGGGTAGTGGTTTATTGAGTACCCATACATTTTCAATGGGGTCTTTGTATAAGATGGATAATAAATCTTAATGCTTCTTTAGTAGTCTGTATGTCAAACATTAGTACTCATAGACTGTGTGTAACACGTTCTAGATGAATATAATCATTGATACCTTTCAGGTTTGGATTGGGCTGCCTTTATTACGCTTTAAAAGGTCAACAAATGCCGAAAGGTTAAGATTAAGCTGCGCTCTAAATGGAACGATATCGCATTTCTTTTATTTCAAGCGATTTTCTTCTTTAGCCTATCAATTGCAATGATACATGAAATATACTATGTAAGTGAAAGAAATCTTTTCTTGTACAAAATGATTTGATGTTACTCTTGTTCAGTCATAGAGCATTGACGCTATTTATCCCCCTCTCGTAAATATGATGGAATTATAATTATGGATTGGTTTGGCTCGGTTGAATTTAGCAAGCTGAGCTTCCTAATAAAAGAGTGTTCACAAGTTTGTTGTGTTGTGATTTTGCTTTCAAAGATTTCGCAAAAAGTAAGAGAAGTGTTTATCATCCATCATACACATTGAAAATATATATGGACTGCTACCCATACTTGCATAAGGAGTAGACCTTAAGAGAGTAAGAACTATTATGAGTCAAGAACTTAACTGTTTATTGTACCAACAGCCAATAGGGGATGACCAAATCTGTTCTGGTTGAGTCCGCGTTCTGGTCTGTCATACATGTCAGGAGGCCGCTCTTGACAATTAACAACTCACAGTGTCATTGGCAGAGCAACCTGCCCTCATGTGGGCATACTGGGAACTAGAGCTGAGCAATAATAGGGGTATTATATGCCATTCAAAGCATGACAGCCATACTGTAAATATCAGGGAGAGGTGACTAACCAAAATGGTGACTTCCAATTCAGTCAATCTGTTTCTCAATAATTAGGGGTAATTTAGATAATCACTTTCTTCTCATAGAAACCAATTTTACTTGGCCACGATAAGGATGTATAGACCAGAACTTTACACACTTTAAAAACAGATACCACCACCATACAAATTCAAATCCAGTATCAAAGCCAATGTATATGGGTAAACAGTCCCTTTGTACTATAGAGCAACAATATAGTCCCTATTGATTAACCCAATAATAAGGCAATTCATGGGTTTAATTTGTGCGAGAAGATGAATGATAAATAAAACAAACGATAGTCTAGCTCTGTAGACCACTGTAGGTTGATGGCATAATATACTCACTAAGGCTTATGTACTACTATGCATCAACCCCTAATGCTTTAAGATCGCCTATCCACAAGCCCATTTATTATTGTCTATGTACACCAATAGGGCCTCAAACAATTATACATACAGTAGAACCCCGCGTAAGCGGACACCCTCCGTTCCGGACCAAAGTGTCCGTTTACGCGGGGTGTCCGCTTACGCGAGGTTAAAACAAACATCTAATAGATGGAACCGTTCCGAGCAAAGGTGTCCGTTAACGCGGGGTGTCCGTTAGGCGGGGTTCTACTGTACATGGGGGGCATTGGGCCACATTTTGCGGAGCACAGAATAGTGACCTCTGATGCACCCTCCTTCTAGTGATACCCCGCCCATCTATCTGAGATGTATAAACCAGGTGTACCCTGTGATTAACTTCCCGGAGCGTGTTATCTCTCCACCACCAGGAGGGTGTTGCTCCACGTTTGTGATAAATTTGCGGATCGCAGAACAGCAACCCAGGGCAGCGACCCGAGTATGATAATGTTGCTCTAGATTCTTTGCGGACCGCATCACAACTATTTCACCATCTAAATTCAATCAAAAATTTAATGAACCTTTCTCCTATGTCACTGTAAATATATAGTGGTAAAAAATGTAGCGATATAATGGGAAAATAACAATACTACAAGTCACGATCCAATATTACAGGACTAATGCTTTTCCCACATTTCTAGGAGCAACGAACCCGAGAACAGTAATGCTTTCTGAACGATTTCACTTCTCAAATTGATCAGTTTAGCGTCGGTACCTTAAGGTGCTAATAAGACCAATATTTCCATATTTAGATCAGGTATGACCAGGCAAAAATCTATCCAGGAGAATCTATTTTGAAATCAATCGATATCGAAGATTTATTGTGTATTTGCACTGAGGTCTCAGCACGCCGATCGAAACCATGTCAGCTGTAGATGTGGTCGCTATTGTTGGAATAATCAACGAAATCTCTTGGTTTGATAAATTCCCTCGATGTGAAATATCCAAAAACTCACATTGACAGTTCATTCAGACCAGGTCCATTTCCAATTCGCGTTTGTAAACAGTGGTAATAATGCTATAGAAAGTACTGAAGGGGTAAGAACCATTGCCTCAGGATTCGTCCCCTTAAAGCCTTTAAGTCATTATCCTAATTACACTGATGAATATGCGTCTTAATTATTGTAACAAAGTCATGTAAAAGAAAGGAGTCACTATTCAAAGCACTGTGTGCTGATTTATCAATTCTAAGAGATTGGGGCCCTGCAGGTAAAGAAGACCAGGGTAGAAGTCTATCTGAATCTTCTCAAGGCTCATTATCCCTTTTTCTTCCTAATTAATTCTTAAAACCTTCCACTTCAAAAAAGCGCCAGACGGTTTTAAGGATAAATTGTTTTACAATTACATGAAGATAATTAAGGAATCAATTAGGACTGATAATGAAGGTTCCTCAGGTAGTGTCATTAGGTTTTGTTATGACTTAATTCGGGACCCTGCGACGTCCGAAAGTGGGTCTTAATATTGCATGGCAAGCATCATTTGCGGAAAGAACCAAGAGGTTCATTTTAATTTGATTTCGGGTTTTAACGATCAATGTATCAGGAGAGAGTCCATTCTTGCAGTAGCTGGTGTCATTAGGGCATACAGGAACGACGAGTAAGGGCCGGCGTTTACTGAGGTCCCGATACGAGCCTATATATATGCCCTACGTTGCTCCTCCCGGTAAAAAAAAATCAAAATCACGTTGAAGGTCACCCCTCATCGGGGCAGTTGACCACCCCTTTGTGATTAGGCTCTAATCAAAAGTGGGGATCTACGATTTAGTACCGATGAAACAAACTTGCATGGTCGGGTGTCTTACGACATTTCAACATGTTGAAATGGCCGTGGCTAATCGAGAGCATCGCAGAGTAGTCTGAAGGGAAAATTGCTCTCACATGTGAAATACTGATCAGAAAATTATTAGATTTTGGAATAAGATAGGGGATACATATGCACTACAAATTTCGTAATTTACGTTTAGGTTTAGTGTCTCAAATCAATACTTTCTGAGTTTGACTTGGCACAGAGCTTTTGGTTCCTTAAAAAATACATTATTGTTTTATGTGTACTGGTAAGCATTATTGATGCCATATTTCCCCGATTATAATCTCATTAACCCAGTCACCCCCTTACGATGCATGATGAAATTGGTTGTCTAGACATTTGTCTATGATTTCTCACCTTCCCTATAAGTCTCCGATATTTGCTTTTTGTATCGGAGCCATAATCGTAGGTCTAAATTTCTAGCGTAGTAGATGGACGCCAGGCCTAACCATTTGTGAAGCATGTCCCTCGTGATTTCGGTGTTTTCAATAGAAATATTTAAAGGATCTGTCTCCTAACTATATTTGTAAATGCATAAAGCTGATTTACGCTGAAAACAACATTCATCTCGTATCATTTGAAAAGAAAATCATATTATCTTGCCATAAGCCTAAAATTGAGATCTCGTTCTCCATGCCTCTACGAGTATTGCAGTCCGTTCTCTATGGTCTATATCTTGTGTGTAGTCCACTCTTTTAGTATGTACAGGGGTGAGATAAATACAGAAAGCAACTCTTAAGTTGTCGTTCTCCACGAGTTTGATGCAGTGTGATATGAACGAGGCGACAACCGAGTGAATATCACGTAGCATTCAAACGAGTTGGTTTCTTCTTTAGAAAGTTATATTTTCATCCATCTCTATCTCCTACCTATATTTGTAAATGCATAAAGTTGATTTCAGCTGAGAACAACATTTATCACATATCATTTGAAATAAGAATATCATAGAACTGCACTTGTGCCTAGCCATGCACAAACAAATGATCAAATAGGAGTACGGCCTTGACCTAAGTGACGAGTCATAGCTCAGTGTAGGAACTCATGAAGCCAAATTGCAAAAACTAATCTCATTAAGCCCCAAATTCATCGAGGATGCGCAGCTATTGGTGTCCAGCAAAGCCTCCCCCCCTGACCTTGGGAATCTGATGAGGCGCTCAAGGGCAGTGACCTTGACATCATGTGTAATATTATAATATGTCCGACCTTGACATCTCCATGCCTTCAAAGTAGTGATCACCATATAGGCTCCTGACACCTAGTGAACGGGACATTCTTGATCTGACTTTGGTGAGAAGTGTATTGTCTGTGGAAGGATACTAATAACTAGGAGGCATACATATATCTTCTCACATTATCTCACCCCTGGTATTTGGACCCCTCTCATAAGATCTCGCACTCTCTAAGTGGTATTCTGTACTCTCACTACGGTCAATGACTTTGTGCATTTAATTCTATGTGTCCTGGTAAACATTATCGATGTGATATTTCCTGAATTATAATGTATCATATATCAGAAAATTAAGATAACACTTCAAGATATACACTTTAGCTCTGCTAATATCGTGCGGCATATTGGGACCATGGTCACTTTTTTTTTACCACGCAACCCCTTACACTGCATGGTGAATTGGCATGTCTAGACATATGTCCACCATTTTGTACCTTCCCGATATGTCTCTGATGTTTGCTTTTTGTATCAGTGCCATATCGGTAGGTCTAAATTTCTATCGTAGTAGGTGGACGCCAGGCCTAACATACAGACCCAGAAAGATGTTGGGTGCGACCAGAGAATTGCCACTTTGTCAAAGAGCAATGGGCTGCATGCTGGATCCATAAGGAATGACTCAAATCTCATACGAAAGAGTCAATTCGATGCCTGGTTCACATCTGAGATATGTGCATGTTTTATCAACGTGCGTATACAGGAATACGATTCAGATTGAAATGGGATATGGATGAGCAGGTGGCGACCGCCCATGACCGACCTTTGGCGCGCCATTTAGCATATGTTCCTTACAGAGCAAGTTCAAAAGTAGTTATAAATGTTTAACGTCCTGGAGTCCTAGTGGAGCAGGTGGGGCGGTGAATGCCGATCGGGGCCTATAAAAACACAGGAAGTCTCTAAATGTCAGACGAGAATGGCGAGTGATCCATCACCGGAATCAAAACCACGGTACCTCCGATCAGATTCTGTGTATGTATATCATAAAGTGACGCTAACCATTAGGGTTCAGTATTTACCTTGGCCTAGTATCTAAACGTCCATAGGCTTAACATTAGGCCTGGCGTCCACCTACTATGAAAGAAATTTAGACCTACCGATATGGCAACGATGCAAAAAGCAAATATCGGAGACATATCGGGAAGGTGCAAAATCGTAGACATCTGTCTAGACATGCGAATCCACATCATAGGGTTTTTTTCAGTGCCTAATCGTAGAAACGTGGTCAACTGGAACGATGCTAGGTGACCTTCCAACGCGATTTTTATATTGTGTCGAGAGGTCCATCGTAGACCATATCGAAGCCATATCGTAGTAGGTGGCCTTAAGAACTCGTACTCAACAGGCTTGTAAATAAGGTAACGAATACTCAATAGGCAATAAACAGATAGATATTTGCGGGCTAAGGAAAAAATCAGAAACATATTCGGAGTCACTGTTCACCATCTCATTTGGAGCGTTTGGAAATATTCACCTGGTTATCACCTGGTTAATATTATAATATCTAACCTGTGTGCGAATGTCTTTAAATGTCTTTATTGTCTGCTGCTAGGGGTGCAGTAATGATAATGTTTGTGCGCACTGTGACTGTGACTTAATAAATCATTAAACTAGCGTTTTTTCCCCACTGATTTCAGCTATATGAAAATAAGTCAAGGCGGGCGTCCACCAACCACGACAAGGCTACGACAAGCGCAGACAAGAAAGTTCCAATCGGCGCCTTGCGCAGCCTTGTCGTGAGAAGAGCCGTGTCGGGACAGCGGTGTCGGGGCGTGTCGTAGACGTTGATGGTTGCCGTAAAAATGGCGCTATGGCTCAGACACACTACGACAGTGATATCGAGGAAACCACAACACTCCCTGACAAGGGTCCAGTCGTAGCAAAAATCGAACATGTTCGATATTGTCGTAGCCTTGTCGGAAGACCCCCGACAGTCTTCCAGTCGCAGCCTGTCATGGCCTTGTCGTAGACTCTTGTCGGGAACTAGGGTCCACCAACCACGACAAGGATACGACACGCTTTCCAATCGTAGGCCTGTCGTGGACCTTGTCGGAAAGCCATTGTCGTAGCCTTGTCGTGGTTGGTGGACGTTAATATTATCATATAACCTGTGTGCGAATGTCTTTAAAATACTCTCCGCTCTTAGGGGTGCAGTAATGATAATGTTTGTGCGCACTGTGAGTGTGAATTAATAAATCATTAAAGTAGCGGTTTTTTTCACTGATTTCAGCTATATGATAATAAGTAAACATCCTTACTTTAGATGAGCTGATTCTCGTTCTCGGTCAGTCGTCAATTCTATACTGCTTTCTGCCTATAGCTTCAGGCAGTATGAAATTGACGACTGACTTCGAACAGCAACCGTTTCGTTCACAGTAAGGATATTTCCTAATATTACTGCTCGCTCCAAACTCTATGGCGAAGGGGTGGTTTTCTGATGTTTTCATATAAATAGTTCACGGCATAGATGACATGTTTGACGTATATCTATTCTGGTTTAATGGATGTATTGGTCGTCCAGCGTAGATAGTACATCAATAGGATACCTACATCGGCTTAGACATACATAGACATACAGATAGGAAACAAAAAAGGTTTACCCACAGTCCCCCATAGACACGTTTTCAGTTAAGAGACTCTTACACTAACCCAGCCGCAAAATTGCCAATTTAAGATTGTTTTTTCCATGTACTAGCGAATGGCAAATGAAAGGAAACAATGGTGGTGTACCCTATGTGCAGAAATCTGAATAATCGGGCAGTTGCGTAAATGTGCATAAACATAACCACAACTCGCCTAGCATGGGTTTATCATATACGTGTATAGAAGCAGGCTTAGATATGACACCAAATACGCCACAGGTGCCTCATCTTCGCCGAAAAAAGATACGCTTATTAACGCACCCCACTCATAAGATCTCACACTCTCTAAGTGGAATTCTGTACAAGGTTCTCACTATGCTCTATGGGAGAAGAATTCTTAACGAACTAAGCATAGAGCCTTAAGGATCCACTGGCACACAGTATTCCCGCTAGATGGCATCATTTAGGTTATAGGAATCTTTGGGTTGCATTGATTTACGTCTAGTACGGGAGGCAGGCCAGTGGATTCTCAAGGCTCTAAGCGTTAATTCGTTAAGAATTTTTCTCCTATAGAGCATAGTGAGAGTACAGAATACCACTTAGATAGTGTGAGATCTTATGAGAGGGGTGCACCACCACCTAATACAAAGACTCCATAGGAAATGTATGGAGCATCTAGAATTCACTTCCTGGAGATTCCGGAAAAAATAGTCCCATCTATAATGAAGTCAAATTATCATGTACTTCAAAATAAGTTTCTTAAATGTTCATTCAATATCAGTTATCTATAATCAGTCTTAGGAATCTCAGTTACCATCAGAAGTCACTGTCATAAAATTGTTTTCAAATTAAAAACACCACTTATAATAAAAGGACCTTTGAACCACATGTTTGTTATATATATATATTTACATAAACAAAAACAATATGAATTTGTATATGACAATAAAACAGGAGGCACACAAAGTATAAATAAACGTCTGAAAAACCTACTCGGAAATATCCATCACAAACGGTTTGCGGGGGAAAGTTTGTGCCTTTGAAGGCGCGGCTTGTTGTATCAGCATGTAACCCGTGTGAGGGCGATCCATGCCGCCGGCGCTAATTAAACGAGACGACGCCGATTGAGGCTTTGCATGCGCACCGAATGAATACATCGTCATCAATCTCACCCTTCATACATCACCGTCAACCCAGCACCTTATCGCAACGACACTGGGCTATCGTCAAGTTCAACCAATCCCACCAGGTTATCAACTAGGCTTAAGCCCAATACACATCTACCGATTCAGTGTTGAACGATTAGTTCCCAAATCGTATAGGAGCCGGTGAACTTGTCGCAGGTAAATTACGTAACCCCTCGGCCCGTGTCGGCCACCAAATCATGGGCCGTTTACCAATATTCCGTTGTCGGTGACTGGATTTATCAACATGATGGTAAACGTTTGGTGACCGATTTAGGAACATTGAATGACAACTCATTGGCGACAAAAGAACATCTCAAGGAGGTGGGTTTCACTAATCGCTGGCCCTTGCCTAGCTGTCCTATATCTACTGACTAGGGCCGACTCTGTTAGGATGCCTCGCCTGATGCAAATTACCGTACCATTGTCGCCGACAAAGGTACACCAATGTTCCGAAATTGGTAGATGTGTATTGGGCTTCAAGGGCATATCGGACACTCTGGCCTGAAAGTTACACTCATGTCATTCTCCTGATAATTGGAGATGATGATCTCAAAGTGTTGTAGAGCACATATCTAACTTAGAAATTAGAGGTCACCATGCTTGTATTTTTTTCGTCTGCAGATCAATATTATGATTATGATACTTTTACAGAATATAGTAGATGTATAGTACAACACATTTGAGTTTTAAAATTCATAGGTCATCATCCTTGTTTTTGAAGAAAGTGAAGAATTTCCAATGTAAATCAAATATAAATTAGCCTATTTCACCTATAGGGATGGGCTAAACTGGACAGAACGTTATACCTCCTGAATTAGAATTAGAATGATTCCCAAGAAGCCAGTTTTGACTGATGATTGACATTATTTAAAAACCGCCAGATGGCGCCACTGTAAATTGTAGGTCATTCCTTTAACTACTGCATGCCCGCTATGATGTGTTTATTGGAACCCCAAAGTGCAGGAAGTATGATGACGAATGCCACAGCAATCCAATTTACTTAACACAACAAGTATCTGCAGCTTCATTTTCTCAATATCCCTCTGGAAGCCCCGGCACAGGACGTATAGCCCGTCAACTAGGTGGATGGTGGATGAGGAGCGGTGTAAATCACCTACTTGTATCTGTCGCTCACGGCGGTAACTTATGGCGCGCCGTTCGGGACATTTTTTTTTGTGAAACATTTATTGTAGTGGGTCATACTAAGTCCGAGGACTGGTTTCAATGAGTTTTCTCATACCAGCCAATCAGCATCCAGGAAATATTTGTGAAAATAGTTCCATCCGATAGCGCTAGGTTGCGTCCACCAGGAATGTAAAAATGGCAGAGGAGCAGTATCTGGCAGGAGTAATGGCTCTAAGTTTAAAGCAATTAATGACAGAAGTAGCAATAGAAGTGTTAGAAGAAGAAAAAGAAGAAGTTGACGATATAGTGGCAAAATTTGTACTTACCGAGGATGATTTATTCGTGGAAGAAATACCGTATAGCGAACTTGAAAATGATGTCAAAGTCGCCTATGGGAAAATGCCGTCTGCCAGCTCTGTATAACCGTCGAACGACTGGAAAAAGGACCTGAAAGAAAACGAAAAAGATACTTTGAGTGATCTGGAGTTGCTACAATTCTTTAAGGAGAAACGCAATAAGAATACTACACAGAAGACGGATCTGGTAAGCATATCATTGACATTGTTTATATTTTGTAACTAAATAGTAGCGCCCCTTTTGACAATTAGCGAATTTCAACACACTGTTTCAAATTCGCCCAAAGTTGAAAAGCGACAGATTTAACGAAAGTAAATTAAAACAATTCTATTATCTTTGATATTTCAGGTTGTTAAACGCTTCCATGCCTATATAAAGAGCAGTTTTGACGAACCCCGAGATATGCATACCATCGAACCAGAGCTATTAAACAACTACATAGGCAACTTTATGTTATCAGCGAGGAAGGCAAATGGGACAGAATATGAACCCGATACTCTCACTACATACCAAGGCGCTCTAGCGCTTCACTAATCATTCGCTTAGAAAAACGACATGTCAGACTCTCCTTGCAAACAACGTGGCGCCGTCAATGATATGCCAGCTAGCGGGCCACAAAAGCGTAGATTCAATAAATAGATACGCTGTAGCGACAACAAATCAGCAGCGACAGATGTCGGCTATGCTTACCTCATCCAGCGGTGACAGCAGCATGGCAATGGCGATACCACCACTGACATCGGGAAGTGGCGGTACAGGAAGTGGCGGTAAAGTTGCGAAAGTATCCGATGATTCTTCATTTTCCAGGGCTTACGGGATGTTACAGAATGCTAATATCCATGGCGATGTACATATCAATGTGCATTATCACGTAGGAGCGAGCAATTCACAAAACATCAACCTATCTCCTCGAGTACGTATTGACAACTGACAGTGATAATCTAGCATGGCGCCGCTCTGTCTAGAATAGATCGCGCCGCGAAGGTGAGGTCAACCTCAGGTCAAAGGTCATAACCTCGAGTCCCAGTTATTGAACTCGGCACATTCCTTTGTTTTGATTAAAATTTAGATGTTGCAGAATGTGTTGTTGCTTCTTATTAATTAATATTTATAAAAATTAGGAAATATTTCATAATAGATTAGCTTTTGAAAACAGAAAACCGCTAATTGCAGTGAATGAATCGCGGACTCTTTCCTGTGTGGCGGCGGACGGGTATGTAGTGCGTGAAACGATCGCTATTGACAAGTCGAGCCGGCGTTCACGCTGGGGACAAGACGTATTGGAAATGGCGATTTGGCTATAATAAGAACATATTATGAAGGTAGATTGATTTCTTTTATTGTTTTGTTAATGAAGAATACATATACATCGTTTATGGTATGAGATAAATTCTGAAACCGATTCAAGTTTAGGGTCAGCGTCCGTATCCCATCTCGTTTGAATCTGCTCCGTAATTCAAACTCGATGGGATACGAACCCTGACCCTAAACTTTCATCAGTTTCCTACATAGTTCCTCGGAGTACCCTTGCTATTCTTTTTAGCATTTCTCATTTGTACATGTTCCCAACTATCAGATTCCAGAATTATTTGAAGATAGAAATAGAACATCAGTGTCATCTAGCCATGAAGTCAAAATATTGCAGTTTCCCAAAGACACCAATAGTTTATACTTATCCTTTCAGATGGTCTTCCCATAGCAGTTAACATGGTGACATGCCTTTCTTTTTGCATTTTCTATTTCCTTATATATGAAACTTATATTATACAGAGTTATTTGCAAAAATCAATAGAAGTTAGAAATCACCCAACTACCAGCATTTGTCTTTAACCGTTTAACTGCAGCATGATGCCTACGGGCATTCCTTTGGATACGGCAGGAAGATGTCTCTACATTTCTGAGAGGCATCATTGATACTTAAATACAAAATTCAATAAATTAATAAATAAATAATTGTTTGAATTAACAGAAATGTTGGCATTGACATTGCTATTTCCCCGATAAGGTGCCTGCTGTGGGGGCGCTGTTTATGCAGGCAATCCCTGCAGTGTGATGCTTTGCAGGGGAAGTGGGTCCTGCAGGGAAAGGGTTAACCCTTTAAAGGTGAATGATGCCTTGAAGCCTCATCTAGGCCAGGGCGAATGATGCCTTGACGCATCATTTCTAAAAAATCTACAAAATCGTTTTTAACAAAATATAATGGAGGAACATTAATGAAATTATCACAGAATGTATGTATAATACCACTATTAGTATTTCTATTTAAAAAAAAAAGAAATTGAAGATTATAAATCATATCACGTGATTAAACAATTGAATTGTGGGTTTTAACGACTGTGTGCCCGTCCCCTAGCGGTATAAAATGCCACCAGCACCTGTCCTCCAGGTGGTAGCTTGGCCACAGGCACCCGTCCTTAAAGGGTTAAACGGGTCCCTGCAGAACGGCACGCCATAGGTAATTGCTCGTTGGTGACGGCGAATCGCTCATCATCGACTCAGACCTGCTCCCCGCCTACATACACCACACCACACACCATCACGCGCCCAGCACGTGCTTTGTCCACCCATCTATCATCAGGTAATTAAAGTCGTTGATTAAAGACACCTACCGCCATCGTCATACGTCACAGTATACGTCACAACCTGACGTCATACGTCAACGGCGTCATGGCCCGATATAAAAGGGCGACGCCGAATTCATATCACAATATTTGCCCCCCCCCCCCCTACTTGCTGGTGGCGGACTCTGGCGGCGATAGATCTGCGGGGATTGGGGCTCCGTCGGCACCCTTCTCCACACACGATCCTCAATTATCGCCCGGGATGCTGGAGGTGCTGGGGGGGGGGGGGGGGACGGCGCGGGGGTGTGGGGGACGTGTGCGGGCTTGATGGAGGGCTGACACGGCATGCACGGCTTGTATACCCCTTCACAATACCCCCTTTAGGCCAGTTTCCATTGGCCGATTTCCCGACACCGATCAACAGTCAGGAACCACTGACGGACTTTTGGCACTGCTGACCCGAAAGTGGTGAATAGAAATGACCCAGCTCGTGAAATGACCCACGACTTTTTCTGCTTAGATTATGCAATGTGGCACCACCGACCATTGAGTGAAAGCTTGGTAACTGAGTGAAAACTACTACCCTCCTCGATTTTTCGATACCGACGCACGGTCAGTGGCGCCGCCGACAGACTTTCTGGGTAACTAAAAAAAATGTCCGCTGTTTTTCGTTGGCCAATGGAAATGGGCCTTTTACCAATCCCCTTGTCTGAATGGTATGGTTCCATTTCCCTGAGGCAAGTTTAAAATCTATAGGGTCATTTTGGTGAGACGAATGGACCTGTAGCGGCTATGTACCTGCCCTAGCCAATAGGAGGCCAGCAAGCATGATTACATGTTTGTCACACCCCCAACCTCAAGGGTACTGGGGTCCCAGGGTGATTGTTCAATGTGACTATATCTGAGATTATGTACCAGGTGTGTCCTCCCATATGAATCAAACTCGCCATTTTTCCTTGAAACTGATAAAAGCACTTTGCCATGAAAATTTTGTACCAACCGAGATTTAGTAGAAACCGAACGAGTTCGGTTTCATATTTATCCTACCCCGTCTATGCTTTTGTATCACTAAAAGATAAATATTGAGTCAAGGACCAACAGAACTTTTTTCATAGTAGCTGACATGCTGCTCTCTGGTTGGTCAATATTGTTATTACTCTAATGGCATAAAAAGCACTTTATGTCACGGCCTGCCACATAAAATTTCCCTATGTTAAGTCTATAGGGGTAGGATAATTGTCTGAGACTAGGGGAGAGGTGTGAAGTAAACCAATCTCAGATACCTGAGTCTCTACGTGTGACTCCCACATTGCCCCATCTACCATCTTCCCACTCTCTAAGCAGCCTGGGGTGAGCACGGATGATGGATTTTCTACAATACCGCGTTTTACATACATTCCGGAGGTGATCGTTGTTAGGCAGGGTGATTTATAGGAAGCACAGCCAAGTCATCTCAGCCCGTCTATCCTTGTGAAACTGGCACTTAACCTTTATTGAAGCTGTAGGTTTTTTTAACAAGGTTGACAATCACATATTAGTGCATGAGATACATTATACGAGATGGAGTGTACTTTTTATTGTCTACTTCAAGTTTGGCACTGTGATATATATGTACTGATATGATGTGATGAATCACTTTTTTTCTCAGCTAACCAATGTAAAATATATACCGGATTAACGAGATCCCAATTATATACAGCCGTTCAATTCTTCACACATTCTGCACGTAGTTCATATCCGTTTTAGAAGGATATTTACATAGAAGCCCATAAATTATGCCACCCTTATATATGATGTATACAAAGCACCCGTTTTTATCACTTGTCCGAGCATAAAACAACCAACAATATGGCCGTTCCCTTTTAATCATTTGCTCTTTTTCTATCAACAATATAATAATATTCAACAATCATACTACCTACATGTATTCATCAATTTGAAATGGTCTGTACATAATATATGGAAACGTCACGAAATCTGATACGATTGTTTATATGGCTTTAGTTATCTTTGCAGAATGATATCACGAAGCGGAACTGAGTGATATCTGTAGCGGAAGACAACAAATGCCATGTAAACAACGATATAAAATTGAGTGACGTTTAGATTTTATCCTACCCAGTCACCTGTTTTTAACTTCATATGTCACCGGTGGCATATAAATATTATATGACACAACCGTGGCATACAGCCACACCATGTTAAGTCTATGGAGATTCATACGAGGGGTAGGATGAACAATGATATCAAGAAACGTCACGAAATTTCATATGATTGTTTATATGGCGTGAGTTGTCTTTGCGGCATGCTATCACGAAGCGGAGCTGAGTGATATCTGTAGCAGAAGACAATGAACGCCATATAAACAATTATATGAAATTGAGAGATGTTTATATTTTATCCTACCCTGTCACATGTTTTTAATTGCATATGTCATCCGTGGCATATAAATCTTATATGGCATAACCGTTGCATACAGTCACACCATGTTAAGTCTATGGAGATTTATATGAGGGGTAGGATAATATCCATGTTACTATCCCCTTTTGAAATATGTACACATTCACAATAAATGAGCGATAATACAAGACTATGGCAATGAGCGATAATACAAGACTATGGCACAGGTTCCTCGAATTGGAGATTACCGTCTACGGGATAGTTGTCAAGACAGTCGTGCCTGCCAGGCACGGGGCACGGGGTGAACCCAGAGGGCACGTACTCGTCCCACCCGTTGTACTTCCCCAGGGAGATCCAATGCTGAGCGTGTCTGTAGATCTCATGCCCGTACCTGTTCCTCAGGTGCAGCCCGGGGTTG
The DNA here is from genome assembly GCA_950022655.1 of Alentia gelatinosa. NCBI lineage: Eukaryota > Metazoa > Annelida > Polychaeta > Phyllodocida > Polynoidae > Alentia > Alentia gelatinosa. The sequence goes on along the minus strand of OX465583.1, from coordinate 65,717,430 downwards.
CGGGGCGCGGCCACCCACGCGCCGTCAAAGAACACCTTGGTGGGGCGCATCCCCCGGCGGAGGAGCGCCTCCGAGTCGGTGCGGTGGTAGCCGTACATCTCCACGGTCCACGGAGAGCGTGCGCCGCGTACCGTGAACACGCCCCCGGCCACGCGCTCCTCCACACAGCAGCGCGTGCGGCCCGACTCCTGGAGGATGTACCCCCCGGCGTTGAACCACTCCTCCAGGGCGGCCAGCGCGCTGAAGTTTGAGGACAGGAAGGTGATGTCTCCGTCTCGTTCCCACGGCAGCACCTTGCCCAGTTTGGCGGCGCCGAGGAGCGTGCCTTCCTGGAGCTCGCACACGATGTGCTTCTGCTCACAGGTGCTCATGATGAATTTGATCTGCTCAGCGAGTAGCTCCAGGCAGCAGGGAGCGACGGCGAGCCCCGTCGTAAAGGAGCAGTCCATATGCACCTCCGCGCAGGAGAAGGCGTGCAGCGTTGTCCCTCCACCACCCCCACCACCGGCGCCGCCGCTCGCCACTGCCGCCAACCGGATGCGGTTCAGCCGCCATTTGGTGGCCATGGCGGTCCACGTGGTCTTGTGTTGCTGGAGTCCATCCGGGAACCTGACGTGAAACATGGCGTCCGGACACAGCACCACCCTATGGCCGCGCGACTGTAGCGACAGAAAGTAATCCTCAAAGAGGGTGGGCGTGGGGAGCCCCTCGTCCAGCGGGTGATTCCTGAGTAGCTCGGTCCTCACCACGAACGGCCCGTGCACGTAATCACAGTGCAGGCACTCGTGACGGGAGTGGCGGTAGCCGAGGCGGTAGGCGAGCGTGTAATTGCGATGTGTCACTTGGTAGCACCCCATTGACCACCGCCCGTCCGCCGTACGCGTGGCGCCCCCTACCGCCGCTGCCCCCTGCTGGGAGATCTGCCGCACGAGGCGCTGTAAGCCAGCGTCGCCGTCAAACAGCACCATCTGGCGGCCGATAAAAGCATAGGGCGTGGTGACCCGCGCCAGTAAAGTGTTCCAGACGACGGCCGGGCGGTAGGCGCCCTCCTCCACCTCCAACCGGAAGGAAACATCCAGCCCCGCCACGTGCCGCGCCCCCTGGCGGCGGGTGGCTATTAGCAGCGTCACTTCCGGGTGCGCGGCGCGGACCTGGCGCACCAGGCGTGATGTATCGAGCAGCAGATGCGACGGGTAATCGACGAAATTGAACACCAGGGTGAGCAATCGGTCAAGCCTCGTCCGCTCCGGGCACGGGTCCACCACGAAGCCCTTCTCGTAAAAGGGGTACCCAAAAAGCGTGCCCTTGAATGTCTCCGTGCAGAAAACCTCCTCTGTGGTCGAGGCAACACCATCAGGTTTCAGCGCGCCGTTTTTCTTATCCCCCACCTCCTCCTCGTCGTGTGGGGTTTTACCGCCAGGGTCGTGGCTCTCGCTGGGGTCAAGGTCAAGGTCGCCAGGTAGGAGCGAGTTAATGAGTTTCTCCGCCACCTGGATCCCAGTGCGCAGGCGCGCCGACACGGGCGCGTCCCGGGAGGGGGCGCTGGCGTTGAGCTCGCCTTTGATTCGCTCGAGGAGACGCAGTACGTCCCTGAGTTGACGCGACGCGCGGCGGATCTTCACGCGCACGTCCAGGTGCTCCTCGTGTTGCACGTGGTGATGCTGCACGTGCAGGGGTGTGTGGTGAGGGGCCTCGCCTCGCCATGCGACTCGGGGCAGCCCTGCCGCAGTCTGACCCGGCAGGTAGAAGTTAACGTGGCGCCCGGTGTTTCTGTGTTTGTCAACTCCTCTCCATGCCGCCGCACCCCCACCACCCATACCACCTACAGCGACGCCCACACCCATACCACCACCTCCACCACCCACACCACCTACAACACCACCTCCACCACCTACACCTCCACCACCCACACCACCAACACCACCACCCACACCCACACCAACTACACCTACAACACCACCACCACCCACACCCACACCCACACCACCACCACCCACACCACCTACAGCAACGCCCACACCTACACCACCACCCACACCCACACCACCTCCACCTACGGCCCCACCGGGAGCCCGGGGTTTCCGCCACCCCGCGTTAACCGACACCTTATCCGTATTATCCGTATCATCCGTGTGGCTTGTCATGGGAGTGGCTCCAGCCACGGCGGGCACTGCTGACGAGGAGCAATTGCACTTCTCATCAGAACCGACCTGATAGGTTTTAGTCCGTTTAATGGAATCTTTATAAGGCGACCACCTGCTTCCCTCCACTGACGAGGCCGCCCTGTCCAAGCCGGGCCGAGGTACCGCCACCGCCGCCGAGTCGTCATCCGAAGCCACATTGAGGATGGCTTCCCGCCCGGCTTCGGTGTTGGCTTCCCGGGGGTGAGTCGGGGTCAGGGCGGCGTGGTGCCCGGCCTCCCGGCGCCGGAGCCCGGAGGACGGCTGGGGGTGGGTCGGGGCGCGGGGGTCGGCCTGGAGACGGTCCAGGGACAGGAGGAGGTAGGTGAAGGTGATGAAGGCGGTGACTAGGAGCGCCAGGAGGAGCCGGAGCAGCCCTGGGCGTGACCGGGAAGCCATCGCTGATACTCCGGGGAGGGTCGTCCGTGAGACCGCGGCCAGCCTACGCCCGACCTGTCAAAGTGAAGAGTCAGAGGAAAAACGTCAGTTTTTTTTTCAGTCATACTTTTTGCACAGGACCTCCAATCTCAAAAAGGTTGGAGGTCCTTGGTCTGAAATCTTTTCACACGGTTAAAATTAAGACGTGCCCGAAGATCTTTTTTGATGAGACTGTGAAAAACTGACAGATCCGGAGATGAAGGATCTTCAAAACACGCGTTAAGCATGTAAATGTAACAGAAAGGAATTTTAACTTCCAAGATATATTCAAGAGAGACTCAATCAAGGATAACATCAAATTAACATGGGACGTTGTTATCAAGGCTAGCTAATAATTAGGCAACCTAGTAATCACAGGAGTTACGTACTGACTTTGTGAAAATTCAGACATATAAAGAAACAAATAGATAGGAATGAACTAATTGTAAGTTAATTCGTCACTTCAGTGTAAAAATACGATTTATATGTTATGGCTATGGCATTCCCTTAGTTCGAACCGAGAGAAACATTGCAAACAGTAATTTGAGTACAGATGAGAAAACATAGCAATACATTATGTAATAAATGTTGCAAGGTCAATCATGTCAAATATGATATATATATATATTTAGCACAACCCGACGACTATTAGTAATAAAAGGCTAGAAATCGTCTAATGTAAACATTCAGAATTTTTATCACATAAAATTCCAAAATCGAGGAGACAAGGTAGGATAAAATTAAAACCTGATTCGTTTTAATCATGGCCACCACATGCCACTCCGGGAGTTTTGGCTCCAGACTTCAATCGGCTTCGCCTCGTGAAATCACTATGCCAAACTCCAGTCATGGCATACGGTGGCCAAGATTAAAACTCATCCAGTTTTACGATAATACCTATAATATCAAGAAACTTCACGAAATTTCATATGATTGTTTATACGGCGTGAGTTGTCTTTGCGGAATGATATCACGAAATGAAGCTGAGTGATATCTGTAGCAGAAGACAATGAACGCCATGTAAACAATTATATGAAATTGAGTGACGTTTAGATTTTATCCTACCCTGTCGCATGTTTTTAATTGCATATGTCATCCGTGGCATATAAATCTTATATGGCATATGGAAGTATGGAGATTTATATGAGGGGTAGGATAATTATATATATAAAATTAGATGTTTATTTTAACCTCGCGTAAGCGGACACCCCGCGTAAGCGGACACCCTGCGTAAGCGGACAGTTATTTCGGTACGAAAAGGCCTAAAACCCCGTGTAAGCGGTGACCTCCGACGGACACCCTACCAAAAATAGATTAAACTGTCCTTTTTATGGGTGTGTGTGAGTATATTTATAGAAAATCCATTTTGTAATTCAATGTTTAATAGCGTCGGACCCAATTAAGATATCAGAAAATGGATTTCAGATCTATTATCACCTCTGTCTCCCCTATTCATCGGTATATAACACATTTATATTGGGCTGGAGGAAACTTGAAAACCCCGCGTAAGCGGACACCCCGCGTAAGCGAACACTTTGGCCCGGAACGGAGGGTGTCCGCGCACGCGAGGTTTTACTGTATAAAGGTGATACTATGGCATAGAAACACTATTTTAGACACAGAGACGTCCCACTGACGCCTACAGGAGCCGTACGCGTTATATGGTGTCTGGTTGTTTAGACTTATATAAAGACTATAAACAAGTAATCAAGATAATCTAGAGTGTTGCCCCATCCCGCCCAGCCATAGTTCATAGGGTGGCCCTCTGAATTGTCCGTTTACACAGAGTCAAATAGCTTTTTGTACCGAAATTACTGACCATTTACGCGGGGTGTTTGTTTACGCGCGGTGGCCGCGTACACTGGGCTAAATTAGAAACCTAACACAGAGAATAATTTCCGTCTGTGGGGAGTCTGTTTGGTTATAACAGTTTCTCAATGCCATAGTTTTAGCTGTATAGAGGTATTTATTAAAACATCCAGATAGCTCGACTACAATACTTCACATATTGAACACTACATAGCCTAACCATCGGCAGACTGAAAACCCCACTTACGCGGTCACCCCGCTTAAGGAGACACTTGGCTCAGAACGGAGGGTGTCCCCTTAAGCGGGTTTTATTGTATATGATTGATGAGAAGCTACATCAATCTACACTTTAGAATGAGTGGATTTAATACATTCTAGCACACCAATTTCTGAACTACAACACCATACCCAAGGTTTACACTGGACGACTAAAACGTGGCGACTGTTGATCGTCTAGCCAAAAGTCATCAGGTGGTGCCCGATTACACAATATCGGCTGCAAAAAATTCCACCCCAGAATGTCCTTACACTAGATGACTTTTTATAGGAATAGGTGACTAGACGACCAATTCAAGCCAGATTGAACTAGTCACCATCGTAAGAGCATGACATATAGTCATCAGGTGGTGCCAAATTGCGCCAAGCACTTGGTGTTTACACTAGACGATTTCCTAGCATTTTAAGTCTAATGCATATCTACCGCTTTCGGAACATTGATTTACCTTTTTTGGCGACAAAGGAACGACACTCTGTCTCAGGCCAGTCAAGAATGGCCGCCTATAACCTTCTGGTGTAAACGCCGGGCAAGACATCAGGTGGTGCTGAATTCAAGAATCGCCGCTTATAATCGTCTAGTATAAACGCCAGGTTAGTTGCCAGGTGGTGTTAAATTCAAGAATCGTCGCCTATAATCGTCTAGTGAAAACCCAGGGAAAGCCAACCCAAGTTTCTGAAGTACAACAACTAACCTGGCGTTTACACTAGACTACTATAGGCAGCGATTCTTTACTTTCAGCCATAATTTCTAGAAGGCGTCTAGTGTAAACGCCAAGCACGTGGTGAGTGTAGATTGTCTGGTTACATCAGATTATACAATTAAGCACCATCTGATGACCATTGGACATGCTCTGACGCCCGCAACTATTTCAAGCGGGGTTGAAATAGTCATCTATATGGGTGGAGATTCTGTGAAAACTTATAGTCTTCAGTGTAAATGCCTCGGTCCATTCTGAGGTCGATGACTTTTGTGGTGGACATTGCCTCATCCTGATGACTACTGGTCATCAGGTCTTGAAAAATTGAAGAATCGCAGCCTTTAATCGTCTGGTGTAAACGCAAGATAAGTCATCAGGTGTTGAAAAATTCAAGAATCGCCGCCTCTAATCATCTAGTGTAAACGCCAGATAAGTCGTCAGGTGGTGCTAAATTCAAGAATCGCCGCCTATAATTATCTAGTGTAAATGCCAGATAAGTCGTCAGGTGGTGCTAAATTCAAGAATCGCCGCCTATAATCGTCTAGTGTGAACGTCTAGTGTAAACGCCTGTAAATCCAACCTCAGCTTCTGAGTTCCAACACTAAAGTCTCTACAGATGAATGATTTCCAGCGATGATAATCCGGTCTGAGGTCCCAGCTGGCACAGTCCGAGTGAGCGGCCCCCTCCAGTAAACTAATAAATGGCGTTTTAATGATATCCGCTGTCATTCACACCCCAGATGAAGGTGACATTGACAACGTTAATGAATTAGCATGGACGCGTTTGATTCGCGGCTTCTTGCGCGCCTAATAAGCAGCTTCAAGGAGACGGCAGCGCTCATTAGAAGCGATGTCTCCGCTGGCTGTTTAAGAAGTACTGCGAGATGGAGCAATTAGTATCTATAGTGTGCTTAATGATGGGCGTTTTTCTATCAATAACTAAATCTTAGCGCTTGTTTGTCGGGCGCGCCACTCCGGAGGCTCTGACACCGACGTCCGGCTCGCTTTGATCAATGACCGACCCGCTATGTCGGAGCCGACTAATGGCTACACCACAGCACCCCTGGCGGCTGTAGGGGCAGACAGGATCCTCCGGATTAGGATCAGCGGGCACTGATTTGCTCGGCTATGACTAAGAGCAGCTCGCCGGGTGACGGGCGGGTCAGGGACGGCCTGCAGCCACCACCAAGGGCCAATCTAATATCTTCTCTGCATGGAGGAACAACGTCATGTTCCGTGTAAGAAAGACAAATTCCCCAAGGTCATGGTCAACGACCCAAGGTTAAAGGAAATTGCTTTACATGCTTCTCTGTCTATTGGGTCTCTGGGAAGTAGCCTCATGGGCTTAATGCGGTGGGGATTTGATTACTGCTGAGTGTGTCTGTACCATAGTGACAGTGTCGAAAGGTTGATCTCACCCCTGGTATTTGTCCCTCATAGACTTAACATTGGAAACTTATAAGCAATGCCCATAGAGTATTTAGAAAAAAAACTCAATCCCAGATTGACCACTGTCATTCTGTGATTCTACAATTCAGTGAGTTGTAAAGGTTTACTATTTCTGGGTATATAATGATCAGGAGACATAGTGAGGGTGACTGAATTACATCTGTTCATTGTTGTTTTGGTCAGAAATATGTACTGAGTTCAGAATCACTCTGAATCTACAGCCTGCTAACTACCAGGGTGGCCAGCTAGGCAGTAGGGAAAGCTCTATTAAAAAAGGCCACACTTCTTTAGCCTCCCCTGTGCTCTTACTCTATTCCTCTAAGGGGGACGGGTTGCTTTTGTTGGCATTCCAATCTATCAGTTTTCCCAAGGGAAGGTGGGGGTGGGGGGGCAGCTTCCTTTTGACCAATCGATGTTGCAAAGACTGTGCCTCCCTGGCCATGATTAATGAATGCTCCCTATGCTGACATTTCTAGCTAACGGAACATCATCCATAAGTGTTGAATAAAGTTAACCAATATCGTCCCTGGCTCTCGTTGGAGGACAGAGAAGAGTCTTCACGCACGAGCTTGAATTATTCAACAGGCCACAGAAGCGAACCATGCACTCAGTCCGTGAGGCAAAATCAAGTCCTCAGTTTATCAGATAGACTCGACCACATGCACGCCTTCACGAGTGTCATAAATATCATCAGGCCACAGCGTTTACCAAGTAGAGCACTGGCAGTTAACGCTGTAAAATCCAATACACATCTACTGATTCAGGGTTGAACGATTAGTTACCAAATCGTATAGGAGTCAGTGAACTTGTCTCAGGCAGATTACGTAATACCTCGGCCCGTGTAGGCCACCCAATCAAGTGCCATTTACGAACGTTCCGTTGTCGCCGACTAGGTGGTTCACTAATCATTGCCCGACTCCTGCCTAGCTGTGTTACATCTACTGACTACAGCCGACTACGTTAGGATGCCTCGCCTGAGACTAATTACCATCTGTTTGTAGCTGACAAAGGTTCATAAAAGTTCTGAAATCAGTAGATGTGTATTGGGCTTAACTGCTTACTGCTTTCAAAATTTACTGGAAACTAGAAGGCCCGATCTTTTACTTGATATTTTCAATGAAGGACCAAAATTGCTGAATTGCTCCTTACATCAGTCAGGGATCCATGAATCAACAGCGAGGTAGAATTTATTGACAGATGTCCCACTGCATAGTTGCAAACCCTAGTAACCTAGTAGGAGCTCATTTCAGAGGCTGCTTAGCACTATATAACAGTGAGATTTGAAAACCCAAGTACTTGATCCTGTACATCTCGTCAACCCTTCTTATCATTGCAACCCATTCAATGTGATTTCAATCATACTCTGTACCATCGTAGGATATATGAACCCGTTATCTTTTTCAGTATATTGAGTATAGTACATCTTTAAGAGATTTTGACCTGGGACCTGTTTCAGTAGTTTCGTGACATGTCTAGATGGCGTCTATGACACCATATGGACAGATCAAAACAAGTTGCGGCACTTAGGGCAATAGAGACCCCAAACACGGTGTGTCCGGTTTCAAAGGTATCTAACACGAGTAAGGGATATATATAACCTATAATCGTTCCAAATATGAAGAAAATCATCCGCTCCGGTCCGCTGATATTTGACATTAACTGTGACATGCGTTTTGAAACCTGACAAAAAAAATTCCGCTGTTGCTTGCACTGTTGGTGCCGCTGTTGATGTCTGTCTAGGCCTAATGTCACAAAACTACTGAAACAGGTCCCTGGTCATTTGGAGGGGGGCAGAGCAGCGCACACCCCTCCACTGGACCTGGTAAAACCCTGGTGCAGTGAGGAGAGTGGGCACAGGGTTCCTGGCTGGATTTTAACAGAGATACTAGGTGTTGGCTTGTATCCACTGGTGTCGGCCTGTGTCATGCATTTCCTACAACTCTAATAGAGAGTTCAGAGGTTTTGCTGGCTGGTAACAGAGAGACTAGGTGTTGGCCTGTATCCACTGGTGTAGGCCTGTGTCTTGCATTTCCTACTATTCTAATGGAGGGTTCAAAGGTTTTGCTCTCTGATAATAGAGATACTAGGTGTCGACCTGTGTTCTGCATTTTCCTACCATTCTAATAGAGGACTCAGAGGGTTGCTGGCTGGTAACAGAGATACTAGGTGTCGGCCTGTATCCTGTATTCTCCTACCACTCTAATAGAGGACTCAGAGGGTTGCTGGCTGGTAACAGAGAGACTAGGTGTTGGCCTGTATCCACTTGTGTCAGCCTATGTCTGGTATTTCCTACCATTCTAATAAAGGACTCAGAGGTTTTTCTGGCTGGTAATAGAGATATTAGGTGTCGGCCTGTGATCTGCATTTCTATACCACTCTAATAGAGGTCTCAGAGGGTTGCTGGCTGGTAGCAGAGATACTAAATAGGTATTGGCCTGTATCAACATGTTTAACCAGAGATAACAGCCTTTGTAGCAGTGAAGCAGATTTTGGGTTCATTCTGAATGGCTGACATCCTTGTTAACTCAACAAATGAATCAGAACAGGTGATAGCAAATACTGCCAGTGTGTTGTTCTAATGCCTATTTTCACCATGATTTATCAATAATCAGCAAAAGATTGTTGCCGATGCCTCCAGAACAAGGCCGACAGTGAGATACATGCTATCGTCCTGGTGGAACAGGCCCTTAAACTTTATACTAATACATGTTGTAAAAATGTCTTTTCTTAAGAACAAACTCAACCTATTGGGCTCATTCTGAATGGTTGACATCCGTGTTAACTCAACAAATGAAGTAGATCCTGCGATGGAATGCCCGCTAATGTTTATTTTCGTGTTTTCCCGCCATTTCTGGTTGTTTACGGTCGAGGCAGACGACTTTGACTCCGGGTTCTATAAAGATAACAAGGGGAACGCTGTCGGCGCGCCCTCTGGTGTGTAAATAATAAATCAATAGGGCGAGTTGCGCATGCGCGTGGAGAGACCAGCGTCTCAGAATCAGACTAATTAGGAGTAACGCGAGAGGGTAATGATGACGGAGTCCCCCTCCTAAGTGTGATGAATGCCCGGATGTTGCCGGAATGCGTCACGTGACGTGGCCCTCATACAGGTGGGCGTCCCCCGTCAGAACGAGACGAGAAAGCCCGAGAAAGGACGAGACGTGAGGACAGCACCGAGGACACTCTCCCAGCAGATCTTTCGCGGCGCTAGCGCTTGCTAGTCTCTGCCCCGATCCATAGCTGGGGCCCGATTAATAATTTATGTTCGTACATAACTGGACGGTAAATCAAACCAAAAAACCACATACGTCAACCAGCATATAGGCCTATAACTGGTAAAAGCGCCAGGCAGCAGTCGAAGGATGCACATTAGGACCCTCTTTTGTACGCCATAGAGACCAAGAGACGATATGGGTAAACGTTTTTCAATACTTATGGACGACCTTATGGACGACTAATGCTGTCTTATCGAACAGACTTTAATATCATTAAACAATTACCATTGTATGAGTTATAGGGTCTTCATGTACGATCCTTGGTTATTCAACGAGCCCCTGGTTCCCTGGGTATCCACTTAAGGCAGAGGGGATCAGCTAACATTTCAGTTTCAAAACAAGGCAACCGTAAAAAGTTATAAAAGTCAACCAATCATATATCATGAGTTTGACAATATGGGAATTGTTAAAGGAGCTTCACAGATAATCCAGCTGTATTTTTTTTCAGACTTAAACCACTTTATTATGTGAATTCACAGATAATTAGTCTGCCCCTCCAAGTGAGCACATGTGTCATGTTGACAAAACAAATGCCAATAACTCATGAGCTGCTTTCCACCGAAGAAAGTAATCCCAGAGACTTTACCTGGTTTGAAATAACAAATAACAGAAATAAATGTAAATCATTTATCATAGAAATATGTGCATCTCTATTTAGAGGTAGAACACAAAAATACTCCACGAAGCACTAAGGATTTAGGATATTTGAAAATTAAAACTGGCGGATAGCACAGATTCTGTCCAAAACAGGCAAATCGGTGCAAAGATACAAGCGGCCACAGGAAGTAGTATAGAGGAAACTTATGAATATTTATGGTAAGAGCTCGTATCCAATTGAGTTTGAATCGCATAGTAATTCTCAAGGCGAAGCTGCATGAATTACCCAGCAATTCAAACGAGATGGTACATGACCTTAAAATTGAATGAGTTTCTGAATTTAACTCACCCTTCGCATTGACTAATGGGCTAATGGGCTAATCCATGGGCGTTGAATACGAATTCCCATTGTTAAGTCTATGAAGAAAAAAATACCAGAGCTGAGATAAAGTGCAGGATCTCTGCTGGGAGAGTGCACCGAGGAGGGGGAGTGGGGGGAGGAAGAGTGAAGGTGCCCTCTCCGTTAAGAGGCCATGCGCATGCTCACGGAGCCATGACACCGGAAGCGGAAGTCATGAGGAGCGCCAGGGGGCAGCACCCATCAACATGACGGGTGGGGGCGGAAGGACTGCAGAAGGCCATGTAAACGCTTCCTTGTCATAAATCTTACTAATTTGACCTACGATCCCACCACATGCGCCCACTAAGGGGCTATTTATGAACTGCCTTTTGTTTCCTGACAGCGGCTAATGGGGTGTCATATGGCGCAGGCAGACGACTTCGGGCTGGTCGTCTGCTCCTTCGGAGGTCAGATTATAGGCTCGCGTCCACAACACATATCTTTCTAGTACTTACCAATTACCACAATGTATCCTCAGTTATCGCCCGAATAAAACACAATTAGATCAGTTTTATTGAATACGATCTCTCAGCTCCACTGTGAGAATCACAGTTGGATCATAATGGAAACCTTTGAAAGTTTATGAAGGTTTAGAGCTGATATCCCATCGAGTATGAAGAGCATAGTAATTTAGAAGGTAGATTAGATCTCATCAGTTTTATTGAATAAAGTTTCTAATACCGGGGACACACCAAGCGAATGAAGGCAGGGATCTCTGGAATCGCCAACACAAATTGGCGTGTATGCGAGATATTATTTCATAGGAATATCTCCTGTCCATTATTTAGCATCTTCGAAGCAATAATCAGGTGAAATATGAAATAATAGCTCACATATAGGCCATTTTGTGTTGGCGATGACGGAACTCGCTGCATTTCTCGCTTGGTGTGTCTCCGGCTTTAGCTCCACTGTGAAAGTTCTGGCTGTATTATTGAGGAAACAACAGGTATCTCATCGAGTTTGAACAGGTATCTCATCGAGTTTGAATAGCATAGCAATTCACAAGGTGGAGCCAAGTGAATTACGTAGCGATTCAAATGAGATGAGATCGAGCTCTGACTGTAAACGGGAATAGGTTTCTGAATTTATCTCACACTGACTAAATGGCTAACATTTGTGACATAATCCTCCATTGAGTATTTCTTCTAAGTACTCCATGGGCATGGAGTACCAGCTTCCAATGAAAATTCTATGGGAAAAAGATACCAGGGGTGAGATAAATCTCTGTCCGCCACTCAGATTCAATCCTAACAAAATTATTATATAAGCTCTCAGAAAGAAAACCTCCCAGGAATGATTATAATACTATGCCGAAATACAGAATAAACCTATCAAAGTTTAGGGTTCGAGGTTGTATCCCATCTCGTTTGAATCGCATAGTAATTCACGCGGCTTTGGCTTGTGAATTACTACACGATTCAAACGACCTCTACTACACGATCTCTGACCCTAAACTTGAATGCGTTTCTGAATTTATCTCACCCTCACATTGACTAATGGGGTAATATTTGTGACATAGTCCCCCATTGTGTATTTTTCCTAAAATCCTTATGGAAGTTGGATACAAATTCCTAATGTTAAGTCTATGGAGAAAAAAATACCAGCGTACAGATAAATCACTGTCCACTACTCGGTATCAATCTTAACAGACTTATTATGTTAGCTTTAGAAAGAAAACCTCTCAGGAATGATTGAAACACTATCACGAAATATAGAGGAAACCCCCATTGGATATTATATCTAAATATCTCATGGGTGTTGGGTACGAGTTCCAAATATAAAATCCATAGGGATAAAACACCTGGGGTGAGATAAATCACTAGTACTCCAATCAGTATCAACCTTAACAAAATTATCATCTAAGCTCTTAGAAAGAAAACCTCTCAGGAATGATTGTAATACTATGAAAAAATGCTTGATATATCATACTTCACATTCGATCTGTGTTCACCTACGGTAAGAATAGAATTCATACACGTACAAATCGCTCTTTTTAAGCTCTAATCCAAAGGGATTCACAAAAGGCAGACGAAACTATATCATGTTGATCTTGTTTGCACCTAGAGGGCGCACCTGAGCTTGTTCCGGCGGGTAAGTACACCCCCAAGGACGTGAGGAGCCTCAGCCAACCAGAAGAGATCTTACATGGCGATTAGGCGAGGGGCGAGCGTGCCGGAAGTCTGTAACAAGACAGCTGTCATGATTGGTTCGTGGCCCGCATGCCGCAGCCAGCCGGAAGAACTGGACCGGAGACATGAGAGTCCCTTCGCAAGGAGGATGAAAGCTGAGTAAAATAATAAAGTAATTGATGAGCAAGGCCCCCTGGTCCGACGTGTTCAGATTCGTCTTCATTATCGCCCAACGGACCAATCCGATTGCGGGCCAATTCGTCTGAATTAGGCGCCGAGGGTCTCAATCAGGGCTGGCCGGCACATGGTGGCTGTCGGCCCGGGTGTGTCCAGGCAAGGGCCTTGTGACCGGCCCGACAGCGGACGGGGGCAGGAGGGAAGGAGGCGGGAGGGACGGAGGGACGGAGGCGAGAGGGACGGAGGGAGGAGGGAGGGAGGGAGGAGGGTGTAGGGAGGGCTGGAGGGATGTAGGGAGGAGTTATGGTGGGAGGGAGGGTGGAGAGAGGGGGAGGGAGGGGTTAGGGAGGGATGGAGGGAGGAATGGAAGGATGGACTAGGGGGAGGGCAGAGGAACAGTGGGGGAGGGTGGGCTGGAGGAAGGGAGAAGGCTGGGGGAGGGAGGGACGGACGGACGGAGGGAGAATGGAAGGGAGGGAGGAGGGAGGGAGGGAGGGGAAGGAGGGAGGAAGAGAGGGAGGGAGGGAGGGGAAGGAGGGAGGGAGGCGGGAGGAGGGGGAGGGAGGGAGGGAGGAGGCAGGGAGGGGAGGGAGGGAGGTGAGAGGGAGGAAGGGAAGAGAGGGGGAGGGAAGAGGGAGGGAGGGGGGAAGTTGGGGGAGGGAGAATGGGAGGGAGGGAGGGGGAGGAAGAGAGGGAGGGAAGGACGGAGGGGGAGGGTGGGTGTACGGGGAGGCAGGAAGGAGGGGGGAACTGACCACTGGGCAGCAGGTGGGCGGACCTGATCATGAGCGAATACCCAGAGGGGGTGCGGTTGGCACCAAGCTACATTTGGACTGCTGGTGGCGCATGGAGGGTGCTCAAAGGTGATGGTGGGCAGCGACTGGCAGTCTGCCAACTGAATGGAAAAAAGACGTAGGAGGTTGGAAGGGTGTTAAGAAGAAAAGTTACAAGAAGGTCGGGTGAGGCGTGAGCGTTTTTGCGGAATAAGTGAACTTATCACAAAGAATTTAAGCATATATAATGCGAACAATAATGGAAAAAGAAAAGTTTCAGGATTATGAACATAGACCTTTTAGCTTTGATAGTACAATGTAATCTGAAAAGATCCGAGACATACCTACTACATACATACATACATATTCAAAGCCATGGTATACGGTCTCAAAGCCATGGTATACGGGACAGGCGACTGTAAACTACGAGAAGTGGACGCGTAGTAATACACGAGCGAAAGCAAGTGTATCAGGACATCAACCTTGAGAGTCACCTGTCCACAAAACTAACGTTTGTTGCACTCCTTATCCATCTTTTTGAGAAAAAAAACACCCTGTAATTGCGGTATTAAAGGACATAACAATAGGGGCTATTTTTTTGTTGCTCTATAGCATAAAGGTACTATTTTCCTGTATTGAAGGCTGTATACCATGGATTTAAATCTGTACACCATAGTTATGGTATCTGACAGTTTTTATATAATGGGTCGTGGTTTACTGAGTCCACATACATTTCCAATGGGGACTTTATATACCACGGATACATATCTTTTAAACAATGGGGATTTGTATACCATGGATGAATAGTTTGTAAACAATGGGGATCATGGATATTAGTGTTCAGTTACGAGGGGTCTAGAGTGTGCAGGAGGAGACAGGGGACATATTGATGGAGTTTGGGGGTGGTGGTGGGTGGGGATGGACTGACACTCCGTACCGTGTGAGATATACGTCCACTCTAACCCACTCGACCATCACCTCGACCACCACTCGCGCCTCCCTCTAATGAAGCCAATCTCCTCGCTAATTGAACACGTTTATTATACTACCAACCCCGAAGGATTGCTAAAGCCCAGTGTCTATACCTTCACACCATTTGAAACAAAAGTGCAAAGAAATGGATTTGCCCTGGTGTGACAAAGACATGCCCTAGTGGTTAATGAAAAGCACCATTATGAGGCATCAAATGTCAGTAAAATGTGAAGAAACGGAAAACCTTTTGATACTATCAATTGGAGTAAGAGTCCATAACTTATTGATACTGTACAACTAAATATTCATAAGGATTTATACCTGTATTACACATCATCTTACTCCTGTATTTTCTCGATAGGCTTAAAGTTAGAAACTCATACTCCACGGCCTTGAAGGGAGTGTACCCAATACTCAATAAATAATTGGGTGAGTTATTTTATTGATTAATAATGTTATATGGGGTGAGATACAATTAGAAACCCAATCGATGAAAATAACTTGCTCCTCACTCCGCCTCATTTGACTGTGGAGTAGTTCACTCAGCTTCGCTTGGTGAATTATTATATACCTGTGCCAGTATGTTACACAAATACCAACCTCTGCTAGGGTATTGGTATTAAATATATACCGGCACAGTATGGTGGTATAAAATGATGTACCACCCTACTTTGAATACAAATTCTGATTGGCTGAAAAAAATTGCACTGACCTACTTAGGAAGTGCTGGCAGTGACTTGCACAAGGATCACAGCAGTTGAAGGGGGGAAAATCACAGGAGTTGAAGGAGAAAAAAGAGTAACAAATGTACTTGGAGCATATTCTGTGCTTGACTTTCACTAAGACCTTAAAAATATTCCACTCACTCTGCGAGCTCATGGAATATTTTTATCAAAAGAAAAACGGTATGTGAGTATGTACCAGTAAGGTATATACATTTTATCTTATTATTATGTGGTCAAACTCGGCGGAGAACGGACCAAGTTATTTTTATTTCGTGAGTTTCCTTCTAAATCTAAATGTAAGCAGAGACTCAACGGGTTCAATGTAAGGTATATTGCGCCGCATTCAACCCGAACAACGCTGCAGCATAGAGGTTGTCTATAATTAGTATCCACCTAATACAAAGTGTCTATAGTAAACCTATATAGATATACCCGGCGCGTACAGATATATTGTATGTTGTGGATAATTAATACAATCATGATTAAAACAGTCATATTCTCCTCGGATTTGACCCTACGTAATATCCTACGAAATACTTTTTGGAACATACGGCTGCTTCTATTATCAACATAATACAGAGTGTCCATAGAAAACACTGGGCAGCATACGGAAAAATAGTCTACATGCAAAAATAGTACGTTCCTAAAATGAACTAATATGGGCACCCTACTTGTCCGGAAATGGAGGATAATAAATATGATATAGACTGGTTTCAGATAAAAGCGGTTATCTGCTCCTCGGCGTTGACTCTGTACAATATCCTTGCATGCGCTCGGATATTACTACGTGTTATCTCCTCGGAGCATACTGCCGCTTGTATCTGAAACCAGTCAATAGTGTGCAAATATCCAGAGTGATGGTAATGAAAAAACTAAATCCTCTGACATCAATCCTTTGCCCTTTACTCAATCAAGGTAATCGAGAGGTACGATGAAGTTTATTAAAAGAAAAAATCAATAAGCAGCATGAGATTACACATTCGCCTACATTAATCACTGCGAGGTGAAAAGGGAGCGACTAGCCCATATAATTATCTCCCAGATACTATAGAGGACACCTATGAAGTTTTTAGGGTCAGATTTCCCATTGAGTTGGTATCGTGTAGTAATTCACAAGGCGAAGCCGCGTGAATTACGTAGCGATTCAAATGAGAGGGATGGAGCTCTGACCCTAAACTTGAATAGGTTTCTGAATTTATCTCACCCTTCACATTGACTAATGGACTTACATTTGTGGCATAATCCCCCATTGGATATTTTCCCTAAATAACTCATGGGCGTTGGATAAGAGTTCCCAATGTCAAATCAATGTGGAAAAAATACCTGGGCAGAGATACATGTGTACATACTTTTCTTTGAGATCATATCGTTCCACTCATTGCTACACTGGCTGAAATCACAGAGTGGCAAAGCGAACGACAAAGAACATCTGAGAACTCATTTGTCACGTGATCAAAGCTTGATGAGGTTACTCCAGTATTTACGACCCGGTATGCAGTGATTGATGACACCCCATCCGAGAGGGGGCGCTAACGAATGTTAACACCTATTATCGCCCTGATCGATGGCACAAAATCACACCCACTTAAAACTGCTGCGTGTCACAATAAAAAGATATTTCTTTGTCCGAATTTGCAATTTTCATATTAAAAAATCCGATGATTTTGAATAGAAAACCCTTCAATTCGACCGTAAGAGACATGATTATTCAGGGAAGTACCAGAATTAGGGATGGAACTAAAGGGCAGGAAAGCAGATGGGATTTTGTAAGGAAACAGTAGATCAACTTAATGAAAACTAACACATTAAGTACCTGTCCATTTGTTTGTTTTCCCCTCTACCTACATGGGCTTCGTTCCTGAATAACTCTCCTTTTTTCCTGGAGAAATTAGGCCATTAAGCGGGATGAAATATCTTATTTAGGATGATGGAGGAATTGGATGTCAGGTGGTGTAGATTGAACGGACAAGTGGTTAGTTCTTACACTGGTCACGCTGTGAATTTAAGAGAGTTCTCAGACTCAATAAAATCAATTCTTGAACCTGCCTCCACATTTACATTCATTACCCTTCACCTTGGCTGAGGCAGTGTGGAGCTTAGAAAATAGCCATCACTTTGCCCCACTTTCCTTATACTACTATGAAGCCTTTTACCATTGGGCGACAAAAACGGCACCGATTATTTTAGTTTTCTTAAAAGTTTGTCGGTGGGTGCCACCGACTGCACGTCGGTATCAAATAGTCGGTGAGGGTGCAGTGTTTGCTATAGGTCTGTTTACATTGGCCGATCTCCCGTCACTGATCTACAGTCAGGAACCACCAACAGAATGGAAAAGACCCAGCTCGTGAAATGACCCACAACTATTTGAGACTGTGCAATATGGCACCACCTACCACTGAGAGAAAGCTTGGTCACTGAGTGAAAGCTACTACCCTTCTATATAGACGCACAGTGAGTGGCACCAATGACAGACTTTCTGGGAAACTCAACAAATCTATATCCTTTTCGTCAGCCAATGAAAATGGAATTTTCAGACTAGAACTTTGTGCCTTAAATTTTTTTGATTCTGCTGGTCATCGAATAAATCGTTCAATGGTGGCCTTATTATATAATCCATGCATAAATTGGGGATCATTTTTGTAATGCCTTGTTTCCATTCACCGATTTGGCGATGATATACCAAAAATATCGATTGGTGGTTCCCGACTACAAATCAGTGCTGAATAATCGGCCAGTGGAAAACCATTTTATAATGTGTGTTTGAAATGGTGGTTCATAAAGCCTGTTTCTATGATTAGGATTAATAATAACCGATTATTGTGCACCGATCTGCAGTCGGGAACCATCGATGCAAGGTTTGTTGAAATGGTCACCGACTAATTGGGCAAAGATTATGCAATAACAACATCACTGATGGAATCAATCCAGGCTCACAGTATTAGCCTGAAAATATCATCGGTATGCACATGTGAAACGCACTGAAATACACAATAATGACTGGTTTTGTGTACGAGTGGCCGTAATCTCCGGGTAGTTGACGAGTAGCCATAACGTTTTATGCCAGTGAGATCTGATGGTAAATGAGATGACTAGGACTAATTGTAAATAATTTACTTGTTTCGAAGTAATTGACGACTTGACTTTATCATGGATGGGACATTTTTTCCGGAATCTCCCGCAGGAGATTCTGACATGCCAGAATCTCCTGGTAGCTGTTTCCAGGTGCTCCATGTATTTCCTATGGAGACTACGTATTTGGTGGGTAATAAAACACAGTATCCACTACACCCTCACCGATTATTTGCCGCCGACGTGGAGTCACCACCGACAAACTTTTAGGATCTCCCAAATTAATCGGTGCCATTTTCGTCAGCCAATGGAAGCGAGTTTTTACTGACCATTTGCGAAACACAAAAGCAGCAAATTACCAATAATCTACACTGGGGGTTAGTTCGAGCTATGAAACCATAGCACTATAAAAACAACATCCACTGTACCATACACGAGAAATTAAATGTGATGGGTGGCGGAGATGACCTTGGCAAACAGGTCACTTTAGCTGCAATATGCTTATATCTCCGCGGTCGTACACTGGAGGCGTTGGTCATTAGGAGGCGGCCCAGGGGCGTGGTACTTGACCTCCGGGTAGTCGGTCTATTGATCCCCGGGGGCCGTTTACGCCTCGCCCCGGGGCCATCCACGGTGGCCTCTCGGAGAGTCGGAGACGAGTTCACCGAGACTCGGCTCAAATGTCAGGCGGGGAGAGGGCGGTGCCGGGGCCGGCCAGAGACCATCGACCGGCCCCCGCCCGCCCGCCCGGTGTCCCACTACTCCTCCAAACCACCACCCACACCACCACCACTACCACCACCACGGACATGCAGGCTACCTACCCCCACCTCACACACACCCGCACACAGACACACACAGACCCTAAATGAGGAAACGCTTACACTTCTCTGCCCGGGTGAGTTGCTCCTCATCTGTTACCATGGCGACCGGCAGATCAACTGGAGAAGGTAATCCCTTTGTGTGGCGCCGCTCATCCGGCCCAAATTCAATTGTTGCTTGTAGCGGCGTCGACCAATCGGGACGATTAGGACACTGGCGCGGGGCGGGGGACGGAGCGGGGGGTAGGGCGGGCCGTGCCGGGCGGGCCGAGTGGACCGCTCGGGGCGGGTAGGGGCAGGATGGGGCGGGCGAGGGCGGGCGAGGGCGGGCCGGCGAGACGGGGTGGGCCTGGGCGGTCAGGGCAGGGCGGGCAGGGCGGGCGGGGCGGGCCGGGCCGGGGCGGGCCGGCGAGATTGGGCAGGCCTGGGCGGGCGGGAAGGGAAGGGAAGGGCGGGGCAGGGCGGATGGGGTGGGGCGGTGCTAGCAGGGCGTGGCGGGCAGGGCGGGCAGGGCGTCAGGAGCGGCTGTCAGGGCGGCTGCGGCGAGACTGGGCGAGGCAGGGCGGGGCGGGGCGGGTGGGCGGGTCTGGTACGGCAGGGCGGTCAGGGCCGGGTGGGTACGGCAGGGCAGGGCCGGCCAGGCGGGGCATTAGACAGATTGGTGCTCACTCCAGGGCGGAACCCGGAGGAATGACTCCTGCTCCCGCAGACACGTGTTTCTTGTGGACGCGCGGGCTCCGGGCGGGAACGCGTGGCGCCACCTACACCGCGCATGCGCGTTCCTGAAACCATGTCCCCCTAGCGGCAGGTGCAGGTAAACGCCAGGTGGTGGCGCTCTCAGCTGTACATGGTACACATGCCGCTCCGTATTGGAGATTGTGGTGGAGAGTGGAAAGCAGGCGGAGGGGTACACTGGCCACCAGAGCTTCACTAGCCCGGAAGCCTAGCCAATGTGTACACACATATTAAGCCAGGTAACTACCATCATTTTCTGGTGCATTGCGGGATTGCATTCAGCAATCAGATGATTGTTTGATTTTACACTGGTTCCCTGCTAGAGGGTGTGGCAAAATCTGGTTTTTTTTCAAAGAAACATTTTAATAAGTTATCTTGGATCTTTTGAAAGGTTGCTATTTACTTTATTGTTCATTATAAAGAAGTAAGAGTAAGTTATTTGGGGAACATTATGAGGGGGGGGGGAGGTTGTGCTGGTTCTCTTTCTCACTACAAATCAGTGGAGAACCAGAGAAAGTTCAAGGTCAATCACATGTTGCTCTTGGGTATTGCCTGTCCCATTTTTCATTGGGACAGGGAACCAGTCTAGAGGTATGTTATGTTAGGTCTGGTTGGGTTAAATCCATGACCGCCTTGACCCCCTGCAGGGAAATGTCAGCTAATCTCAAAGCAAATTTTCCATGTTCGTATTTCCTTTCCTGTGTATTTTCTTTTTTTAAATATAATAAACATAAACCTAAGTTTCTTTATAAATTTGTTAGGTATGAATATTTCCTATTAAGTATTTCTGCTTTTATAGCCTCCATAGAACAAAACTGCTGGTTTTGAGGTGCACATCGCAGAAACCGCATATAACTGAACCTGACCAACCTCTTAGTCAGAACAGAGTGGAGACAGAGGTGGCGGCCAATCTAGGAGAGGGATTTAAAGTGGACGACTGCGGTTGAGACTTCAACCATGGTGAGAGTGTCCGTTTGAGGGAACATTTCATCAGGGTAATTATATAGATTTAGAAAGGGCCTTTTATCAGTAACATATACCCAGTTTCAAAAAGTCCATTCTTTTTTATTCGAGCTTTTGCTCTTCTTTATCAACACTTTCAGACCACCCTTATTGCATGTGTTGAATTTAACCAAAACCCCATTCCTAATGCTGACACACACCCTATACTGTCCCCTCTTTTCTTGGAGCCAGTCCTTTTCGGCTTTACATCAATCTTACATTACGTTTTTGTCTCGGGTGCCCTGCCTACTAACCCATCCAATGAGTCAGTCCATTAGTCCCTACTTGAGAGAGGCGATAGATCAGTGGCCAACCGCGTGTCGCACATTTAGCCTCTGAGGCCCACAGCCTGAGCCGCTCACTTATCCCTGACAGACAAGCGACGAGCAACTCATTTACTTTATCCCTTCACTGAGCCACTCAAAAAAATCAGTTCTACGTCAAGCCTGCTGCCAATCTCTTATTCGTTGATACACGTCTGTTTATAAGACATCCTTCCTTTCAGAAATTGACAGGCGAGTGACTTATTTGATTCTATCAGGACATCCAACCCATGAGTAGCTCACTTGGTTCGCCACTGCCATACAGGGAGGCGCTGGGGTAGTGCTCAAACAGCATCTTGTAGTGGAAGCCAGCACAAGCTGTTCTATGTCTATGTGTAGCCCGTAGACTACTGCACCTGAGACGGGTGTACTTCACACCTTTCCCCTAGTCTAAAGCGAGATTCACACATAGAGACTAATGTACCTGAGACAGTGTTCTTCACACCTTTCCCCTAGTCTAAACTGGAATTCACACGAAGAGACTAATGCACCTGAGACAGATATACTTCACACCTTTCCCCTAGTCTAAACTGGGATTCAAACGTAGAGACTATTGTACCTGAGACGGGTGTACTTCACACCTTTCCCCTAGTTTAAAGCTGGATTGACATGTAGAGACTAATGTACCTGAGACGGGTGTACTTCACACCTTTCCCCTAGTTTAAAGGTGGATTGACACGTAGAGACTAATGTACCTGAGACGGGTGTACTTCACACCTTTCCCCTAGTTTAAAGCTGGATTGACATGTAGAGACCAATGTACCTGAGACGGGTGTACTTCACACCTTTCCCCTAGTCTAAACTGGGATTTATATGTAGAGACTAATGTACCTGAGACGGGTGTACTTCACACCTTTCCCCTAGTCTAAACTGGAATTTATATGTAGAGACTAATGTACCTGAGACGGGTGTACTTCACACCTTTCCTCTAGTCTCAGACAGTTCTCATTTGGTTCAAATTCTTATGGCAAAAGTGCTTTTACCAGTATCAAGGAAAAATGGCAAATTTGATTCACATGGTTGTGTAAAATATACGTGATCATGCTTGCTGGCCTCCTATTGGCTAGGCTACGTACTTAGTCGGCAACTCAGCAGTGGATCCAGTCAGGTTATACCAAAGATTTCCACAAAAATGGTACCCACTGCTCATTCAGCTTAACACCCGCCATTGGAATGAGGAGTAGGGGGCTCGGACCTGAGTGGAAGAACGGCTGTATCGCCGACGTCACGATATACCCTCAATAATAGTGTTTTAGAAAAAAAGAAAAAAAATTATAAACACTCTAATTGAACCGACAGGTTCTACAATATCCAGCTGATATCTATCTCAATCCAATTAGTTGATAAGCCATTGCGCTATGCTTATTTAAGATTCGCGAAACCTTGCGCTTTATATGGGGAGCGACCTGCCCTCCGGATAATGTTGGCCCTAAAGCTGATGAAGATCCAGAAAGCAACTAAAACCGTCGAGAAATGGCTTTTGGGTATCAAAAATATCTTCATACAATTGCTCTTCTTTCATAGTGGTGGAATATGTCCTTCCCATGCGATGCGTAATGAAATTAGGTTAGGAGATAGACAATTCCGATGTGGACCCCATAGTCCAATTAACAAACTCAGTAAAAATACTGACGTTAATTATTGATACGTCAGTCAATTATAACAGTCAGTTGTCTTTCGTTGTTGTTAAAAATGCGACTAACAAGGTTCTGGAGTATTTATCGAGGGAATAAAAGTTGATTGGTCAGGATTGTATTTACGTCGACTGGTAGCAGTCAATGCAGAGTCTCATTAAGGAATCGATTGAATTCTGCCGTCATTAATTAATTGTGTAATGTTAATTTTAACTGTACCGCCATAGGTTGTGAAAACTCAGCGTTTTTCCGGGACATTCACCTGTTACGGATTTTGGCAGCATTATCAGAAAACGTTCTTACTGTGGACGAAATGGTTCATGTTCGAGGTCTGTCATCGATTTCATACTGCCTGACGCCGCAGGCGGAAGGCAGTATGAAATCGACAATCGTCGACTGGCCGAGAACGAGAACTGTTTCGTCCACAGTAAGGACGTTTGCTTATTATTGGATACCTCAAATTAATGAAAAGATATCATTTTAATGAATTATTAAGCCATTGTCACAGTGGACACGAACATTATTATTACTGCATCCAGAGGGATGGCCGTTCGAGGTATTCATGAACATACATTTCTTCTAGGGATCAAGACTTTTTTTTTGTTTTGTTTATGCAGAAGAAGCATCTCTCAGAGTTTTTAAGATACTCGAAGACATCAGGAGTGTGCTGCAAGGTTTTTGGGGACCTTTGGTATTTTAAGTATGAATGAGAAAAGATTGAGCTTCAACAGTCCAAGCGAGAAAATAGATTAACATCGAACTTATGACTAGTTTACAAATATATATATTAGTGTGGAATAGACTATGGCTCCTGGTACAGGTTCACAACAGTAGGGTCACTTTGACGAATATAAATGACATTTGCGTAGACACAGGTAAAGGCCGTATCTACTGATGTTTTCATATATATACGCCATGGAGTAGACCACATGGCGTAACGGCTGTGTTAGGCGTCTGGCGTAGATAGCACACAAACATGATACCTTCGTCAGTGTAGACATACATAGACATATACATAGATATAGACAAACGTTATCAATGGGAGACACTTTCAAAATGAAACTAAAGGAAATTCTGCTACAGGTTGTGGATCCAAGTGATTTGGACTAAAGGATCAAAAGATCAGGAAATATGAGATCAAAAGATCAATGGTGAAGCAATAACTGATTGCAGATAATTGTATATAACTAGTCTGGCGATTGGGCTGTACTGTATATCCTGTATTGTTCTCGATATATATGTGACTTCGTTATGGAAGATCGCCATCATTTTAGATCAAACATAAAAAAGGTTTACCACAGTTCCCCATTCACATTATTAGATAACACACTCCTTACACCAACACTGATCAGGTCATGTATATTTTTCTGTGTAGACCAGAATCCCCCCTGCACTCCTCGCCGCCCTATACAATCGTGTATTAGAAAGATTTTATAATAAAGACTATGAATATATGATCTGCTATTGATTGACGTATGGCAAATAACAAAAAAACAACAGCAGAAATGTGGTGTCCTCTTTGTGTAGAGATTGTATTTATCAGACAATGGCGTAAATAAGGTCAAATTTAGCGTTTATTGTCTACATGTACAGAAAAGCCGTAGATAAACGTCCAATATGCTGGGTATATCTACGCCCGCAGTGTCTTATCTACGCAGAAATTAAACACACGTGAAGTTTCGTTGTGTGTGCTCAGTAGACCAGATTATGATTTAATCAATCTCGCCCTGTCGTTCCTCTCACTCACGCTCAACCATCACAAATACCCATCTCCTCCTCTAAACTGCTTTAGACTGGGGGCTGTTTAATATATGAAAGGATTCTCCTAGAACTGCCATATCATAGTCCTAGACTATCATAGGAGGGATCGCGTTAAATTAACATGGATTGTCTTTTAAAAAGACAGGGAGATTTTTGTACCAGAAGAAAATTGCTTGAGACTAAGGAAAAGGTGTGAAGTACACCTGTCTCAGGTACATAGATCTCTGTTTAAATGTGTGAATCCTGATTTAGACCCGCTAAAGACCCGGCGTTCACCTAATACGATAGCAAACTAAGACCTCTCAATACACTACAATGTATAATGTCACCAAACCTTAGATAATTCGAAACATCTTTATTTAAACAAGACTAAGACTAGGAACATCGGGGTGATTGGTAATCGGTCTTCAGGTATATCGTAAGGCCTATCGCACACAATCTGGAGCCCAGTGGATGCTGCACCTAAATATAGTATTAAAAAGAACACGCCCAACTATCTTCCATTTATATATGTCTCTGGCAACAAAGATTTAAATTGAAATTTGATTGTGTAGACTTCAATCTCACCCTCAACCTGTCTCACCCTCACTGAAAGTCCCACCCTGTTCATAGCTTTTGTTTCACAATTTAACACTGTTTTGTATTTACCCCTAGTGAATGTGGAGTTCCTTACTGCAAGACCAACGATTCATTCAAGAAAGAAAGCATAGATTTCTACAGCAAACCCTGCGACAATGGCACCACCCTCATTCACACTGTACCCATGGGGATCACGGGGATTAAAGAATAAACAAACAAGTTTTGGTCAAAGTCATCGTTCTCCACGAGTTTGATGTAGAGTGAATATCACATAGTGTTCAAACAAGTTGGACAAAACAAACGATTTTGACCAAAACAAGTTGCTTTCTGTATTCATCTCACCCCTCTATACACTAACATCATGTACAATACACAGGATTTAGACCATGGAGAACAGACTGCAATACTCGTACCAGCATGGGGAATGAGTTATCAATATTAAGTCAATGGAGAAAAAATACCAGAGATGAGATCATTAGGTACATTGTAAGGCCTATCGCACACGATCTGAAGCTCAGTGGACACCGGGCCTAGATATACAAATGAAAAAAAACTTCAGCCAACTGCTCTTGTTTCACAATTTAACTCAGTTTTGTATTTAGCCTTTGTGAACGTGGAGTTCCTTACCGGGAAACCAACGGTTCATTCACGAAAGAAAGCATAGATTTCTACAGCAAATCCTGCGACAATGGTGCCACCCACATTCACACTGTGCCCATTATGTGAATATCACATAGCATTCAAACATGTTGGAGAAAAATGACTTTGACCAATACGGGTTGTTTTCTGTATTTATCTCACCCCTCTATGCACTAACAGCATGTATGATACATAGGATTTAGACTATGGAGAATAGGCTGCAATACTCGTACCGGCACGAAGAATGAGTTATCAATATTAAGTCTATGGGACAAAAATACCAGGGGTGAGATAAAAAGGTACATCAAAAAGCCTATCGCACTCGATCTGAAGCTCAATGTACACCGGACCTAACCATAGAAATAAAAAAAAATACCTTGGCCAACTGCTCGTTTCACGATTTAACTCTGTTCTGTATCTACCCTTAGTGAACGCGGAGTTCCTGACCGGAAAACCAACAGTTCATTCACGAAAGAAAGCATAGATTTCTACAGCAAACCCTGCGACAATGGTGCCACCCACATTCACACTGTGCCCATTGGGATAACAGAATTAAAGAAGAAACCAACAAGTTTTGGTCGAAGTCATCGTTTTCCACGAGTTTGATGTGGAGTGAATATCACATAGCGTTTAAACAAGTTGGAGAAAAAAAAAGCGTTGACCAAAACGAGTTGCTTTCTGTATTTATCTCACCCCTCTATACACTAACAGCATGACCGTTACTTGTGTAATACTTGTAGGGGCATGGAGAATGAATTTTCAAGTCTTTGGAGAAAAAATACCAGGGGTGAGATAATTAGGTACATCGTAAGGCCTATCACACATGGTATGAAGCTCAGTGGACAATAGACCTAAACATAAGAATTAAAAGAAAACTCGGCCAACTGCTTTTGTTTCACGATTTTCTGTATTTTACCTTAGTGAATGTGGAGTTCCTTACCGGAAGACCAACAGTTCATTCACGAAAGAAAGCATAGATTTCTACAGCAAACCCTGCGACAATGGCGCCACCCACATTCACACTGTGCCCATTGGGATCACGAGAATAGCGTCAGACGGCGGTAGACCTGAGGACGCCAGAGCCAATGTCCAGAGACAGCAGTCAGCCGCCGCTAATCTATTTTACTTTGAGACACGGCGCTTAGCATTTGGGCTGACAGCCGACACTCCTACTGCACAGAGAAAGCTATATTGGCTTCCCCCACTGTGACTGGTGCCGGGAAATAAAGAGGCCCTGGTGTATTTGACGTTAACTTTCAAATTCTACAGAGAAAACCTGTGAAGGTTTACAGTCAGAGTTGTGTAGCCCATCGAGTTTGAATTGCGTAGTAATCCACAAGCCGCGAGGATTACGTAGCGATTCTAATAAGATGGAATCAAGCACTGACTGGAAACTTGAATGGGTTTTTTGAAATGTTCTCACTCCTTACATTGGCTAATTGGCTAACATTTGTGACATAATCCTCCTTTAAGTTTCTTTTCCTAAATACTCCATGGGCATTGAGTACGAGTTGCCAATGTTAGGTCTATTGGGAAAAAATACCAGGGGTCAGATAAACTGGTGGATTCATGTAATGTTGAAGACTTCTTGATGTAGAGAATTCCCAATAGAATTTCAATTTTTTCTAGACATGGCAGAATAGTCATTCACAGGTATAGGTGTTACTGAATATTCATAAAAAGGGGAGTAAACTAGGAAAGCTTGCGATGTAACTGGAAATAAACACAAACTCCCGCACCGACAAATACATGCCCCGATGCTGCTAGGCGGAGATGCAAATTCACGAGTCCGAGAGTGAGTAAGAGTTCCAGAAAAAACCGCCAGTTCTTTTTCCTGCTATAATACACCTTCAAAAATGAAGCATTAATTAAAAAATCAGCGTAAAATATAGCTATTCCAAGAGTAGTCTGGACAAGCCAAACCGGTCCGTATAACAGTGTACGGCACAGTAAGCCGTACTGATTCTTACGTTATATATATGAAGCAGAGATCAGTAACCGTAAGGAAATATGCACTAGTCTGTGTATAATAAAATCTCATTTATTTCTCCCTAAATCCTGGCTGTTCAAAGCCATTTAACATAAGTATATTTCAGAGCTGACCTCACAACATGGTTCTGTGCTCCTTTCTTTCCACTCCACAGGTATTTGTGGAACTTTGACATTTGAGTCAGACCCAGGGACTGGTAACACAGTCCCAATCGTCCGGCGGGGGTGCTGCGGCGGCGGCCAGGCGGCTCCCGGCGGACCGGTGGAGCTGTGTATACGCCAATTAGGTCGGGCTGGCCCGGCCGGCCGCCTGATGGCCTTCACACGTCCTCCTGAGCCCCGTCTCCTCCAGAGAATCCCCTGGAGGCTCCACCCAGATTTATACCCTCCTGAGGGCAAGAAGGGGGGAGTGGGGAGGAGGAGGGAGGGAGGGTGGGAGGGAGGGAGTATGTGGGGCGTAGGAGGGAGGGGGTGGTGTAGGAGGGAGGGGATGGTATAGGAGGGAAGGGGTTGGGTGTAGAAGGGAGGGGATGGGGTGTAGTAGGCAGGGGGAGGGTGTGTAGGAGGGTGGGAGGGTGGGAGGGAGGGAGGAGGTAGTCTGTAGGATGGAGGGCGTGGGGTGTAGGAGGGAGGGGATGGGGTGTAGGAGGGAGGGGATGGGGTGTAGGAGGGAGGGGATGGTATAGGAGGGAAAGGTTGGGTGTAGAAGGGAGGGGGTTGTGTGTAGGAGGGAGGGGGTTAGGTGTAGTAGGCAGGGGGAGGGGTGTGTAGGAAGGTGGGAGGGTGGGAGCGAGGGAGGAGGTAGTGTGTAGGATGGAGGGGTTGGGTGTAGGAGGGAGGGGTTGGTGTGCAGGAGGGAGGGGGTTAGGTGTAGGAGGGAGGGGTTGGGTGTAGGAGGGAGGGGGTGGTGTGTAGGAAGGAGGGGGTTGGGTGTAGGAGGGAGGGGTTGGGTGTGGGAGGGAGGGGTGGGTGTAGGAGGGAGGGTGGTGTGCGTAGGAGGGAGGGGGTGGTGTAGGGAGGGTTGGAGTTTGAAGGAAGGAGGGGGTGGGTGTAGGAGGGAGGGGTGGGATGTAGGAGGGAGGGGGTGGTGTAGGAGGCAGGGGGTCGGGTGCAGGAGGGGGGGGGGGTCGTAGGAGGAAGGGGGTGTGTAGGAAAGAGGGGTGGGGTGTATAGGAAGGGGTGGGGTATACAGGAGGCAGTGGGTGGGCTGTGTAGGAGGGAGGGGGTGGTGTGTAGGAGGGAGGGGGTGGTGTGGAGGAGGGAGGGGGTAGGGTGAAGGAAGGAGGGGGTTGGGTGTAGGAGGGAGGGGTTGGTGTGTAGGAGGGAGGGGGTAAGGTGTAGGAGGGAGGGGGTGTGCGTAGGGAGGGTTGGAGCTTGTAGGAGGGAGGGGGTGGGTGTAGAAGGGAGGGTTGGGATGTAGGAGGGAGGGGGTGGTGTAGGAAGCAGGGGGTGTAGTAGTAGGGATGGGGTGGGGTGTAGTAGTAGGAGGGGTGGGCTGTGTAGGGGGGAGGGGGTCGGGTGCAGGAGGGAGGGGTGGGTCGTAGGAGGGAGGGGGTGTGTAGGAAAGAGGGGGTGGGGTGTATAGGAAGGGGTGGGGTATACAGGAGGCAGTGGGTGGGCTGTGTAGGAGGGAGGGGGTGGTGTGTAGGAGGGAGGGGGTGGTGTGTAGGAGGGAGGGGGAGGTGTGTAGGAGGGAGGGGGTGGTGTGTAGGAGGAAGGGGGTAGGGTGAAGGAGGGAGGCGGTGGTGTGTAGGAGGGAGGGCTTGGCTGTGTAGGAGTGATGGGTCAGCGTGTGTAGGAGGGAGGGGGTGGTGTATTGGAGGGGATATGGTGTAGGAGGGAGGGGGTCGTATAGGAGAGAGGGGTTTGGCTGTGTAGGAGGGAGGGGGTCGTATAGGAGAGAGGGGGTTGGCTGTGTAGGAGGGAGAGGTTCTACTGTAGATGGGGAGGAGGGGTGGGCGGGGAGGAAACGCCACGTCCCTGGCACTTACAATTACCATTCTCATCACAAGCCAATTTTGGGGACAGGAAATACATCCATCCGTCAACCCATAACAGCAGAATAATTACAAGTCGTGCTGGAGACTGCGTGACCAGCAGTGGGCCTATTCCGGCGGACGGCGGTGGGCTGACAATTGTAATGACTCCACGCAGCAGCAGGCCTGCCTCTCCGAGCACATCCCTACGGAGTCCTGCTCACCAATTGCTCCAGCGAGCTACTCAGTTTAGACTCAAACCGCCCCGTGTGGTCTCCCACAACCCACACAACAACTCACTACTTCTTTGAAGGAGAAGATGGATTCCCCGCAGATGATTTACCCCCGTTTTTTTTCTGGCTCATTATCGAGTCTGGTTTTTATACCGTGTCGGGCTATGATTCAGATGCAATTCCGTCTTGGTGTGTCTGGTTTTTTTATAACGGCTGGTCATGACTTTCTTCAAATCATTTATTTTTCTAACCTTAAGAAATAAGCACATGGTGTCACCTCACAGTGATACTTACAAATATCCAACCTTCTATTCTTGGCTACAATGTGCGCCTTAAACCTACACAGTCATCAGGAAGCAGAATCAAACCCATTAAGATTAGGAGATGACCATAACATGTACTGTATCTGTAAATTAAAAACGAGCAAGGTGACTCGGATCTGTCAAACTATGGCAGTGTGTTTTACCTCACCCCTGTTTTTTTTTGTCCCATAGACCTAACATTAAAAACTCGTTCTCCATGCCCCTACGTGTATTGCAGTCCTCATCCTGTGTGTCGTCCATTCTCTAAGTGTATACAGGGGGAGATAAATACAGAAAGCATCTCGTTTCGGTCAAAGTCATCATTCTCCAACTCGTTTGAACGCTATGGAGTATTCACTCGGCTGTCGCCTCGTTCATATCACGCTGCATCGTGGAGAACTTTGACCAAAACCTGATAGTTTCTACTTTACTATAACAATTGGAGATCATCATATTCAATTTCTTTATTCTACGTTTCAAGCTAAAAGTGTCCGATATGCTTTTTAACGTCCTCTATGCTGCTGTATAAGTTTTATATTTATTTAAGCCAAGTTCTGTAGTACAGGTCTTCCAGTTGGAGAGGTAAAGAGAGATGGGCTCCAGGACATAGATCTGTCTTTACTTACAGACGGCCTACTCAGGCACCCTCCCTTTTGCCGGTGATCGGATCCTCGCTTCAGTGTGTAATCTCATCGGGAGCTCGGCTGATCCGCCGTAAGCGTTTCGATTTGTAGTGGCCAAATTGATTCATGTGCTGATATTGTCCGGCCCAACGTGGATCCAATCTCCTACGTATTACCGTTGATTCCGCGCCCGGCCACGCACCAATATCTTCTCCTATTGCTTTGCTCGGACTGAGCACATGAGAGCGGCCCGCGAGGGAGGGCCTTATCCTCTGAGCTGCTCACAGTTGTAGCCTGTGACTACTATTGGTCGCCGCCGCCGCATGCTCAAGATGTGCTTGAAATACAAAACTTACCAAGAGGTGGCACCTTCAAAGCCTGGGTAACATAGGAACTAACTTGAGACAACTAACAAGATTTCAATTAAGATCAGCATAAGATGCCACTATATGCAAACTTGCGGGTTATTTGATATGATGATGTATCTCTGATTTTGAAATTTGCCACCACTGCATGCTCAGGATGTGCTCTTCGTTTTTGATCACCAGTACTAGACATCCATATACCATTGAGTCAGCGTTATTCAAACATAAATGTTAGGGGAGCGGGTCACCTCCTGTTATTAATCAGGTTGTAGGTACAGGACGAATCACACGTTTTTGAGGTACATAATAAAAGAACGAGAGAGGATAATAAGATTATGATAATGCTTTAAGGATGGGTGCCTGTAGTCAAACCTCTCCCATAAGGACGGATACTGGCATCAGTTTGTCCCCCTAGAGGACGGCCACATAATGGCTAAGACTCATAATTCAAGTTTGCAATCATGTGATACCATTTTGTAACGGGAAGATGTATTGGGAAAGATTACCCACTGCTGTGCAGCATTTACCACCAGATTACAATTTACCATTGATTCCGCACCTGGCCGTGCACCAATATCTTCTCCTATTTGCTCTGAGCTTATGAGAGCGGCCGGCGAGGGACGGCCTTATCCTCTGAGCTGCTCACAGTTGTAGCCTATGACTACCATTGGTCACCACCACTGCATGCCCCACTTTCGATCACCAGCACTAGACGTTCATGAGTCAGTGTTATTCATTATCTCATACCTGGTGTTTTCTCCCTGTAAATTAACATGGGGAACTCATACTCAATATTTGTGGAGTATTTGGACACTTTGTGTTAAATGGATATATCTGTATACTCCAGGTATGGTGATACATACTCCCCATGTGTTTTCTATGTACACTTTGTATTAGGTGGCTACACCTGTATGCTCCGGGTATGGTGACACATACTCCCTATGTGTTTTCTATGTACACTTTGTATTAGGTGGCTACACCTGTATGCTCCGGGTATGGTGACACATACTCCCTATGTGTTTTCTATGGACACTTTGTATTAGGTGGAAATACCTGTATGCTACGGGTATGGTGATACATACTCCCTATGAGTTTTCTATGGACACTTTGTATTAGGTGGATATATTTGTATGCTCCGGGTATGTTGAGACACACCCCTATGTGTCCTCTATGGATACTTTGTATTAGGTGGATATATCTGTATGCTCCAGGTATGGTGATACACATTCCCATGTGTGTTCTATGGACACTTTGTATTAACGTAGTAATGTTATTTTACAGCCATTACATGTCCTCGATACACACACTCTACCTTAATACTTGTATCTGACTTGCTCACAGCCCTCCTCACTCGCTCATTAATCCCTCAGCACTAACTCATCACCTGCTCACTGCCTTGCAGAGCAGCTCACAGCGGACGTCTGGACTAAGTGACCTAATCCGTAGCGATACACCCGTTCTCTGCACGCCCATTATGCCTCCCGAGAAATCATAGAAGCGCTTGATCTGCGAGTCAATCGGCTTCGGCAAAGACCTGTAATCACACCCACAGTTCTGTAATTAACGGCGCTTTCCAGGCGACCAGAAATTGACAGTTGTGTCGGGATTCCACACGATCGGAACATCTCGCATCCCTCTGCCAATCTCACACGCTCTACCACAGGGGAAATATCCTAATTCATCGCAACCTCAGGAGTTAAGTTATAGACAGCAGGAGAACTGCAGGAATATTTCTTTCTTGTTATCAAATGAACGATATTGATCTGTTCCAGATTTTTCTTCTTATTCTTTTTTTTTTTAGCAGAATCTGTTCCATTCCCATACAGATTTATAAAGATGATGATTCAATCAATAGTGTCTGTTTCGCAAATGACACGAAAAGATCACTGAGGGTTGATATACTGCATTTTACCGAAACCCATTGGCCCGGCGTCCACCTACTACGATATGGCTCCGATATGGTCTACGATGCACCTTCCGATAAAAAAAATCAAAATTGCATCGGAAGGTCACCTAATTATCGGGGCAGTTGACCACGTTTCTGCGATTAGACACCGATAAAAAACCCATACAATGCATGGTGGATTTACATGTCTAGACATATGTCTACGATTTTGCACCTTCCCCATATGTCTCCGATAATTGCTTTTTGTATCGGTGCCATATCGGTAGGTCTAAATTTCTATCGTAGTAGGTGGACGCCAGGCCTCCCCCGTCCATTTAGCATTGAATGCAAGACACAAGTATAATCTACCGGGGAGATTTCCTTAATTCCTTTAGGATTCTAAACATTAAATATATATGAGCGATAAGTGGGTACCTCCTGATACACAAACCAACTGTAATACAGATTAAAGAATTGGGGAAAGCCAGAGGTTTCTAAGTATGGTCAGCAGGAACCATTTGGTGTTACATTATACAAGCACAAAATAATAGTGCAATAAAAACCTCATGTATGATCATCATATACATGTGGCCGTATGTCCTACGTAAACCGCCCGCTCCTACACATGTCGTGTTTATGGAAATACAACACGTTAGTGGCGTATGAGGTATGTATGTAGTTTACAAGATTTGTAAGGTGGCGAAACCCAATAAGTTGTCCAAAAACGAAGGTAGGAAATGGCTTTTTTGAGGTATATGATTTTATGAAAACAGGTATACTGTCTCTGTATGTGATAAGTACTTGAGAAATTGACAATTATTGTATTGTTGTTCATTGACTCACTGGTACTTGATATATTTAGATTCTATTTGCAGATGTGACAGGTTGACTGGGTGCAAGTGGGTTACAGAAAATGACCCATAGACTGAACAAATGTCAGTCTGTAGGGGTGAGCCTCTAGAGGTGAGCCTGTAGAGGTGAGCCCGTAGAGGTGAGCCTGTAGAGGTCAGTCTGTAGAGGTGAGCCTGTAGAGGTCAGTCTGTAGAGGTCAGTCTGTAGAGGTCAGCATGTAGAGGTGAGCCCGTAGAGGTCAGTCTGTAGAGGTCAGTCTGTAGAGGTCATACTGTAGAGGTCAGTCTGTAGAAGTGAGCCCATAGAGGTCAGTCTGTAGAGGTTGGCCTGTAGAGGTTGGCCTGTATAGGTCACCCTGTAGAGGTCAACCTGTAGTGGTCACCCTGTAGAGGTCACCTTGTAGAGGTCAACCTGTAGAGGTCTGTAGAGGTCTGTAGAGGTCACCCGCCCTCCATGCCCTGACTCCACCCCTTCCCGCCCCAGCCCCTCTTCAACACCCTGACGACATCACCTCCAGCCAGCCACAATCCGCTGACACCTTAATGGGCCGACAGACAAATGTAATTCAATCACTGCACGCCATTTTAGAGAGGAAATCCAATGGAATGCGCCCCAACCTGGCAGTGTGTCGGAATTACGCGCACAAATAGAGTCGCCGACCCTTTCAGGCTTCGCCTCACCCTCGCCTGAAATCTGCCCCGGCCAGGATTCCGGTTCCATTAGCGGGCACCACAATCGGCCCTTTATTTGGTAACTTCGTCAGGAAATTAATACATATTCTCCGACACTTCCGCGCGGGGCTAACTGGATTTGTCACGAAGCGAGTGGATTGCGCGGCGGCGGCGTGCGGGAGGTGACTATATAGGCCGGTCAGCTGCGCGCGCAACGGCGCGGGGCCAACGCGCGCACCACCTGGTGTTTACAGCGGGATTTACGCCGGAAATGACACCATTGAGCGGCAGACGACCAATACGCGAGACACGGAGAAACTGCGGCGATCTTGTTTCCGCGGCCACAATGTAATCGACTTAGGTGGGCGGGGACAGCGGGCAGGATCCAAGGACGGGATCGGCGGGCTGGATTATGACCAGTTCACACTGTGCGACTGACTGGAGGAACCTAGGTATGCTGAGTCTCAGACCGGAGGTACCTAGGTACGCCCAGTCTCAGAGTGGCGGTACGCAGGTACCTAGCGCAGCAAAACGCACAGTGAGAACTGTGTGCTTCCTGCTAGTCTGAAACTGGGAGTACCTAGTATCCCCAGTCTTAGACTAGCTGGGAAAGTGCGGTTCACACCTAGGTACACCCAGTCTCAGAATGGAGGTACCTAGGTACGCCCAGTCTCAGACTTCAGGAACCTAGCATACAAAACCCACAGTGCAAACTGGGTGTTTTCCTCTAGTCTGAGACTGGGCGTACCATTGGAGCAAGCATTCTAGATATCAAATATGTTTGATAGTTTATACCGCTAATTGCCGATTGGGCATACGGATAGACATACAGGCGCGAGCGTTCCAGTTTTCTTCATACACATATTTGAGCGTAATTTGCAACTGGGTGTACTGGATTTAGAACACCCAGTTTCAAGCACAATACCTCCAGTCCACGACTAGAAGCACCTGCTCGCAAGCTCTCCACTCGCACAGTGTGAACGGGGCTTGAAGAACCATTCCCACTTGGCGATTCCTTCCCTTGAGACTACTGCCAAGCATAATCACCGGGAAACGGCAGTCGCACAGCGAATGGGAGGGCATAGTCGGCGACTCAGTCTCAGTCACAGTGGGGAGTCAGCGACTATGCCCTGATATATTTCAGACATGTTTAAAATTGAATCGCAAGACACTGGTGCCTTTTTTAGAATGAATTCAGTTGCCGACTGAAGCCCGTACAACAGGGGTTAGGGAATTGTCACCAACGATTTTGCCGTTTTGCATTCCCAAATCCCACTTAGCGACCCCTAGAAATTTTGGGTGATAGTCGCCAACGGGTGCCCTCTGGATGCCCCAAAATCGCACAGTGTGAACGGGGCTTTAGGGCACGGAAACCCGGCAGTCTAGGTCACAGCAGGGGGGTCGGTGACTATGCCCTGATATATTTCAAACATGTTTGAAATTGAATCGCAAGAGACTGACCAGTGCCCCTTGTAGAGGGAATCTAGTCTCCCACTTGGCGACTCAGTAAATTCCTAGAAATTTTGGCTGATAGTCGCCGACAGGTGCCCTCTGGATGCCCCAAAATCGCTTAGTGTGAACAGGGCTCTAGGGCACGGAAACCCGGCTGGTAGAGCCGGACGAGCGGCTCGGCCGCGCGGTCAGTTGCTCGGCCACACGGAGCCTCCAGCCCGCCACCGGGGGAAACTTCGTTTGGAGGCTGGCTTTCATCTGTCGGGGGGCTTTTCCGTAGAGCAGGCAGCGGCCCTGTGAAGGAAGTCATGGTGTAATGTAAGAAAACCCATCTCCAGTTGACCCATTATAAATAGACCTGGGGGAGATACATGGTGATCCTCCATATTTCCCGACTGAGGAAATAAGTATATCAAGTTTCCTGAGATCAGCCCGGTTTCCAGATTGGTTATATTATGTGGCGTTTCCACCTGCCGACTAAAACCCAACCAATCATATATACCTGTACAGAAATCGGTCGGTGGTTCTATTTGAGAAACTATCGTTGCACATAATCGGTGACGGTCAACAGAAATTCTGCTGTCTGATGAAATCTGAGGTAGTCGACGGCCGACTTCTGACACTCAAGATAATTTAGCCACTGTTAAATTCAACACATTGGCATTTCCTCGGTGGAACAGAACGTCAGTAATGCAATATTATGTTATGTTGGAGGGAAAAAACCGTTGACCCATTTTGTTTCTCCCTGACGATTATCTCACCAAAAGTGTCACGTAATCGGTCGGTGGTGCGAAATGCCATAATCGGTGGTCATAATCTGTAGTGGAAACGCCACATTATTCCCCATTGATATAAGGGAGGCTGAGCAGAAATAAGAGAATATCGAATGAAAGCATCCAAAGGTCTTAGGTCGGTGAGTACTTCAAGGTAATACTAACATAAACGCTTCAGGAGATTCTGGGGTCGACGACTATCACGGCCGACATTGCGTAATCGAGAACCACCTGACGAGTTTTGGCTAGACGATCTACAGTCGCCACGATTTTAGCTGTCTAGTGTATGCCACATACATTGTACTTAGTTATTCCAGGCAAACGAATAAACTTTAACTACAACAGTAGTTAAATTGTGGATATCCATTGTGAAGTATCCTTTACTGATTTTCTTATTCATGGCTTATAACAGTGAAATTTTGCAATACTCTTACTCTCTGATGAGTATACAACCAGTACGGGTATTTGTAGTTATTGTCCACCTAATACGAAGTCTCTATACTAAACCTATGGAGCCTACAGATCGTTACTCAGTAGAATATATGGAAAGGTAATCCCTAGCATGCAAAGTAGTGCCTCAGAATATCAGCGGCGATTTGTGTTTCCTTTGATAACTTATATTTGGAATTCTTGACGATAAATACAATATTACCATTATTTTTATCTACGTGGTCGTATTCTCCTTGTGGTTGATACTACGCAATATCCTCGCATTCGCTCGGATATTACTACGCGTCAACTGCGCGGAGCATACGACCATGCAGATCAAGAAGTATCATCGTAATATTGTATATGTATGATAGTGTTTACATACTGTGCAGTGTATCCCTTGACTCTCTTTTCTCAATCTTACTACATTACTATACAATGTCGACAATACCCTTTTTCTACTTTAATTTAATCATGTTCATTGTCCCCCCAAAACAAGGAAATACAAAACCAGAGCGAAGTGCCAATTACGAGTCTACTCGAGGTAGAGTGGGAAACACCCATTATGAACTGGTCAATAAAGTAATCAGGGAAGCGCCTGTGAGGCGAGATGCTCCGGTATTTAGCCGGCCACGTCGGTTAATGGCTTCTCGCTGTTCGTGTCTACTCGCGGGCAACGCGCCAATTTCACTCATCTCTCCCGCCGTTTACACTAGACGACTCGAAACGTGACGACTGTAGATCGTCAGGCCAATAGTCGTCAGGTGGTGCTTTAATTGGCGTTTACACTGGACGACTTGAAACATGACGACTCTAGATCGTCAGGCCAATAGTCGTCAGGTGGTGCTTTAACTGGGCGTTTATACTGGACGACTCGAAACATGACGACTGTAGATCGCCTAGCCAATAGTCGTCAGGTGGTGATCCAACCGGTGTTTAAACTAGACGACTCAAAAAGCGCCAACTGTAGATTATGTAGCCAACATAAGTAGGTAGTGCCCTGGAACAGCGTTTACATTAGATGACAAAAAACGTGACTACTGTAGAGCGTCTAGCCAATAGTCGTCAGGTGGTGCTCTAACTGGGCGTTTACACTAGATGACCTAAAACGTGACGACTGTAGATCTTATAGTCAATAATAATCAGGTGGTGCTCTAACCCGGCGTTTACACTAGACGACTCGAAACGTGACGACTGTAGATCATCTAGCCAATAGTCGTCAGGTGGTGCTCTAACCCAGTGTTTACACTAGATGACCTAAAACGTGACGACTGTAGATCTTATAGTCAATAATAATCAGGTGGTGCTCTAACCCGGCGTTTACACGAGACGACTCGAAACGTGACGACTGTAGATCATCTAGCCAATAGTCGTCAGGTGGTGCTCTAACCCAGTGTTTACACTAGGCGACTCAAAACGTGACAACTGTAGATCCTCTAGCCAATAGTCGTCAGGTGGTGCTCTATAACCCAGTGTTTACACTAGGCGACTCAAAACGTGACGACTGTAGATCATCTAGCCAATAGTCGTCAGGTGGTGCTCTAACCCAGTGTTTACACTAGGCGACTCAAAACGTGACAACTGTAGATCCTCTAGCCAATAGTCTTCAGGTGGTGCTCTATAACCCAGTGTTTTACACTATACGACTAAGAATGTGACGACTGTAGATTGCCTAGCCAATAGTTGTCAGGTGGTGAATCTGGGATTCTGGGATTTTGCTGACGACTTTCAGCAGTTAAAATCTAGAAGCCATCTAGTATAAACGCCAAGCATGTGGCGACTGCAGATCATATGATTTTGTCAAATTATACAATTAGGCACCACCTGATGACTATTGGACACGCTCTGATGCCTACGACTATTTCAAGTGGGCTTGAATTATTTGTCTACACGGGTGGCGATTCTGTGAAAATTATAGTCGTCAGTGTAAATGCTTGGGTACATTCTGAGGTCGACGACTTTAATGGTGGACATTGCCACCACCTGATGACTATTGGCAGGATGATCTACAGTTGCCATATGTCTAGTCGTCTAGTGTAAAAGCCGGGTATCTCTCCTGGTGTTTACATGAGACGTTTCGAAATGAGACAACTGTAGATTGTCTAGCCAATAGTCATCACATGGTGCCCACGTCACCACTCGTTTGGCATTTAGACTTCCTGATTTTTACTATTTTACTGCTAAAAGTCGTCAGGTGGTGCAAAATGCCAGAATCACTGCCTTACCTGGTATAAGCACTAGACGACTAAATATATGGGGACTGTAGATTGTCAGCCGATAGTCACCAGGTGATAGCAATGTCCACCGCAAAAGTCGTGGACCTCAGCAAAGAGCTGAGCATTTACACCGACGACTATGAGTTTTCACAGAGTCGCCGCCCATCTAGACGACTAATTCAAGCTGGCTTGAATCAGTCGCTGGCATCAGAGCGTGACCAGGCCGTCAAGTGGTGCCGAATTGCATAATCAGTTGTTATCAGACGATCTGCAGTTGCCATGTGCTTGGTGTTAACATTAGACGACTTCTAGACTTTTAAGGCTAAAAGTCGTCAGGTTCAAGAATCGCTGCATATAATCGTCTAGTGTAAATGCTGGGTAAATCATCAGGTTGTGGTAAATTCAAGAATGGTCGGCTATAATCGTCTAGTGTAAACGCCGGGTAAGTCGTCAGGTGGTATTGAATTCAAGAATCGTTGGCTCTAATCGTCTAGTGTAAACGCCGGGATTGGCGGCTACAGGGAGATGTCCAATGAGAGGCTGGGATCAGGGTAATGGTGTCTGGAACCTCCGACATTCTGCTCACACCCGCAGAGAGTCACTCAAGACGACTACGGCTTCCGTCAACGTAATTATCCTCCATGTATCATGATAGAAGTTTGTATATTAACCAGTTTGCTAGTCTGAGGGATTCTGATTTGGATGAAACTATGTAAAGGGTCTGTTCCATCAGGACGATGGCATGTATTACACTGTCGACCTGGGGCCTCTTTAATAATGTAGGATCGTACACGAAGACCCTTTTCTGTACCTCATACAAGGGTTATCGTTTAATAATATTTCATTTCGTTCACTAACTCATCATCAATTGTATGATATAAAACACATTTCATAACCCATTCCAGGTCTTTCAGGATACACATTTATAGATAGCAATCTATGAAGTAGGATAAATGACAAGAATGGGGGAAAAAAAAGAGAAAACGAAATTCCCGGAAAATCGGTGGAATCGGCGAAAAGAGGGCGCCCGATTTTCCAGATGGGAAGAATTTTTGTCCACACTAATGACAAAAATAGTTTAATTCAAGTATTTGCTCCGTTTCATAGAAAAAGAAAATAAGTGGAAGACCTACCCTGTTGTAGAACTAGTGGCATTACGATAAAAAAAGAGAAAAAAGTAAACTATTTTGATTTTAGAACGACCCATTGAATTCCAAGGCTACCCCAAAGTTTGCTGAATAACAACATTGGAAGCAATTTATCTAAATGAATTGAAAGTAACTCTTGTAATATGTTTAAATCAACAATCTAGCATCTCGGGGAGGGGTATATGTAAGGAGAGATATAACAGCTGATGACACAATATATTTGATACTCACTACCAGTATTATCGTAAAACTGGATGAGGTTTAATCTTGGCCACCGTATTCCACGACTGGAGTTTGGCAAAGTGACTTCATGAGGCGAAGCCGAGTGAAGTCCGGAGCCAAAACTTCAGGAGTGGAATGCGGTGGCCAAGATTAAAACGAATCAGGTTTTGATTTTATCCTACCCTATCTCCTCGATTTTGGAATATTACGTGATAAAAATGCTGTATGCCACTAGTGGCATATAAAACTCTGTATGCCAGTCAGCGTGGCATACGGAAACCCAATGTTAAGCCTATGGGATTTTATATTAGGGGTAGGATAATGATTCATGATACCTAAGACTGTGAAATAAGTGTGAAATGTATAAAACGATATGGCAGAACACGAGGTAATTGAATAATAGGTTTTTCACAACCGATTTCAACACAAAACAAAACAAATGTCATTGTACTCTCTGAATGCAAGTTCCTTAAAATTCTATAGTCCTGATGTATACTTTAGAATTGAATGGTTGCTACACCATGAGAATGGGCATCATTCTATATGCTTTTAAAACGTTAGACTTACTTTCCGAGATTGTAAGTTCGTATTGTGTATTCCGGAATTATGCTTCCATTACCTCTCATATAATTTAAGTGCAATAGGGATAGTCAACAAGACAATTTAGAAGGCAGCAATCGCCTAAGTGAGTCGAGTAAAATACAGAAACTTGACAATGGGAAATATGTTTAAGCCCAACACACATCTACCGATTTAGGGTTGAACGATTAGTTCCCGTATAGCAGTCGGTGAACTTGTCGCAGGCAAATTTCGTAACCCCTTGGTTCGTGTCGGCCACCAAATCAAGGACCATTTTCCAACGTTCCGTTGTCAGCGACTGGATTCATCAACATGATGATAAACTTTTGGTGATCGATTTAGGAACATTGAACGACAAAAGAACAGCTCAAGCGGGTGGTTTCAGTAATTCTTGGCTCACCCTTGCCTAGCTGTCCTACATCTATCGACTAGGGCCAACTCCGTTAGGATGGCTCGCCTGAGACAAATTACTGTTCCTTTTTCGCTGACAAAGGTATACCAATGTTCCGAAATCGGTAGATGTGTATTGGGCTTTAGCGTTAAACCTTGTTTCCATTAGGCGAGTATTTGACACTGATCTACAGTCGGAAACCACCGATAGATAATTTGGGTATACAGACGCCAGATTAGTGAATGGAAACGAGATCTGCAGAAAATACTGACAGATTAATTTGGTATAGATTGTGTAACGAGGCAACCACTGACGGATTTTCTAATAGAAAATCTATATGTACCTGGAAAATACAGTAGAACCGGTGTTTAAAAGGCTCCCCCACCCGATAGATTGATACTGATGTACAGTCAGTGGCACCACCGGAAGACTTTTAAGGCAACTTAAAAAATCTCCGCCGTTTTCCTCGGCCAATGGAAAGGAGCTTTATGGTTGAAGCATATAGTAATTTCGCAAAATGCTACCACAATGTGGCTGTACTCTAAACGAAAGCCTTGTCTCATGTTTATCTACAGATTATGGGTTAAGATAATAGTGGGCGTCTCCCGGCTACAATGGCGCTATCCTACAACGGCAGCTGCTGGTGGAACTAGCAATCACTCTGTGTCCTATACGCGCACGTCAACAGTGTCGACTCCATTCCTATACAGACTCTATTCCTGACCTTTTGTTGAATCATCTCATTGGCATTGTCCCTGTCCTGCGAGCAACCATCCAGCCTCTCCTTTCCACGCCATCCCCCTCACGTCCAACCCCCTACACACACATATACACTGTCGTTAGCGCCGGGCTCCCCGACAAACCTATTGACATACGCGGCGGCCGAGGTGGACAAAAATCACAAAAGACGCAATCGGGGGAGATGAAAGACGTCGGGCGGCATACTAATCGGGGCTGGAGGAGCGGGCGTCAGCGTCCCCTCAGCGTTCCATGGCCGCCATTAAGGCCGCCATTACGGTGCCTCGCGCATGCGCCTAATGGAGAGACGCTGTTTGGTTGCAGCGACATCCGACGTTGATCAACGGCGAGCTGGACAGTAGCCAGAGACTCGGACCTCATGCAGACGACATTTTGGGCATCGCATAACGTTATCCCGACCACCGCCTGTGAGTGATATTCCATGTTCGCAGGCTGAAAGCGGCGACGTTTTGTGGCCGCACACTTTAAGGATCCAGCCCGGGTCTTGTTCGCCAAAAGGAGATTCTCGATGGGGACTACTATTGGTACGATGACGGGAGTGAAGGTGGCCGGGGTGGTGGTGGCTGCATGGTGGGAGGGGGTGGCGCCAAGAGGGGGGTCCTACTCGTGGCTCCGGGCTCTGACTTTAAAGGCATATCAGACAATTTGGCTTGGAAATTAAAACCAAAATATTGTTACTACTTGTCTATTAAGGCC
The DNA here is from genome assembly GCA_950022655.1 of Alentia gelatinosa. Lineage (NCBI taxonomy): Eukaryota > Metazoa > Annelida > Polychaeta > Phyllodocida > Polynoidae > Alentia > Alentia gelatinosa. Next base: position 65,673,429 of record OX465583.1, on the reverse strand, counting down.
TGGATCAAAAAGTTGCATGATGACTCCCACTTTTTAGATAAGAAATGTGTTCTACTTCACTTTGGGGTCATCATATTGAGTCCCAGGAATGTGCACTCTCCTAGCAGAGATCCTGCGCTCTACTTCCTGCGGCCGCTTGTATCTCTGCACCGACCTGCCTGTTTGGGACAGAATCTGTCCTATCCGCCAGTTTTTCAAATATCCTTAATTTGTCATGGTTTGGGCAGTATTTGTATTCTACTTGTACATAGAGATACACATATTTATATGGTTAATGATTTACACTCCCGTTTTGTTATTTGTTTTTTCAAACCAGACACAGTCTCTGGGATTACTTTCTTCAGTGAAAAGCACCTCATGTGTTGCAGGGTTTTGTTTTGTCAACAAGACACATGTGCCCACTCGAAGGGTGGGGGGGGGGGGGGGGCTAATCAACCTTGGGTTCACATCATAAAGTGGTTTAGGCTGAAAAAGAAACAGCTTTAATGTCTGTATAGCTCATTTAACAATTCCCATATTTTACAACTCATAATATATGAGGTCTTTGAGTTTCAAAACTTTTGACAGTTGCCTTGTTTTGAATCTGAAATTTTAGCTGGTTCCCCTGTCCTTATTTAGATACCAGGGAACCAGCGTTGGGTTGAGGCAGAGATTAGCAAGAGCTAGTGCCATGAAAGATCTGGGAGGAGAGTGAGGAATAGGGCAATATTAAAAAAAAAATTCTACACGAAACCAATTCCCTGCCCAAAAGGCCACGATAGGTCGGACGCGGAAATAGTGTACGGAAAAATTAATTAAAAAAAAAAAAAAAATCACCAGGTGGCTCCACCGTGAATCGTGGGATATGCCTTTAAACCCCATCCCCCTCCTTCTCTACCTCACACCGACAAACATCCCAAGATGAGATCTCAAGGCGCTGCTTCTTCACACCAACATTCGCTATTAACTGGGAATCTGATCCGCGAACTCCCACGTCTAATGGACACTCCTCCTCTTCTCCGGGCCCTCACTTCCACCCTGCTAGTCTCCCCTCTCCCCGCACCCTTTTACGAGGCTCTATGACGCACCCCTTCCACAGGAGAACCTGCCAATCAAGGATCATTTCTGTGGGCACGTGTAGGCGCACATAACTGCTCGAAAGTTTTGTTTGAATATTTCTAGTCCTTGATAGATTTCTGGTCCGGGTGTTGATGTTACCGCGATAGAATCAGACATATTATCATCCACCTTATACGGAGTCTCCATACTAAACCTATAGGGCACATAGCTATTGTGCAATGGAGGCCGCCATCTCGCTCCCCGACGACATCCAAAACACTAAGTGGCGGGACCAATTATCAATGGATTTGATCAGAAATATTGTTTTTGGCTTGCCATGGAGGAATTTTAACCTCATCTCATTATTATTTACAGATTATGACAACAGAATACAATAGTTGCCCCCCGACCACAGTGGCGCTATTTAACAACTTCCTGGTGGATAATGGCAGCTAGCAATCACTCTGTGCTCTATAGGGAGTGTACCATTCACCGGGCGAAGATTACGGGTATTACGTAATTCACTTAGCTCCGCTTCGAGAATTACATCGCTGTAAAACTCGCTGAAGTACGTACCAAGTCATTTTAATCTCATGCCTTTCATTTCTAACCCTTGCCACCATTTGCATACACTACTCGTACTCTTCCATGTTCTCCAATTGAGCATTCTAAATATTGCATTACTATTGAGATAAGACAGACAACATCCTATATGTATGTTCCGTTTACTATATTTTTTCTAAATACTCCATGGGTATTGAGTACGAGTACCCAATATTAAGTCTACGGGGAAAATTACCAGTGATAAGATGATAAAAGGAATGTCTGATGTTCTATCATACCCCCTCCCCCTATACAACTGAATACAAGTTGAGCGCGTTGACTGCTTTTATCATGCCCTTATTTCTGACTCCTGCCTGTCTCTGTATTTACTAGACGGCGCTGCGGTCAATGACTATGGTGTTACTGGGTTTTATTTTGTCAACAAGACCCATGTGCTCCTTTGAAGGGACAGTCTAATCAACTGTTGATTTACATCATAAAGTGGTTTAGAGCTGAAAAAGAAATAACTGTATTGTCTGTGAAGCCCATTTAACAATTCCTATATATCCCAACTCATAATGTATGATTTGTTTGACTTTCATAACTTTTGACAGTTGCCTTGGTTTGAATCTGAAATGTTGGCTGGTTTCCCCTGTCCTTAGTGGATACCCGGGGAACCAGCGTTGGGTTGAGGCAGAGATTAGTAAACGCAGAGAACTAGAACCACTGGAAGGCCCATTCGCCGTGCAGCGCTGTTAACTAGTGGTGCGCATGTACTGGTTCTTACAGTGGAGCAAAATATCCGGTTCACGCTTCTAGCATGGCCGACTAGTGCTGCTGATAATGTACCCTGGTTCCTGGGGTATCCGCTATCTATCCCGTGAGTGGGCTTTCCAGGGGTTCTGGGGCCCGTTTAATAATGTAGGATCATACATGAAGACCCTTTTCTGTAGCTCGTACACGGGTTATCGTTTGATTTTGATCCAACATTTAGGTCTGTTGGCTAAGGCAGTATTAGCCGTCCATAAGGTCGTCCATAAATGTTGAATAACGTTGGCCCACGTCGTCCCTGTGTCGCAATAGCATACATAAATGGCTCTACATATACGATCGCAGATTATTAAACAGGCCCCTGGTTCTTTGGTGAACGCAAGCGCCGTGAAAGATCTGCTTGGAGAGTGTGACAGGCACTCTGTGAACTGCCGAGGCGTTAGGCGGGCGCTCCATCTCGGCCAAACTTCGATCATGCCATTCATTCAATGACGAAACCAAAGCAATCTTTGCCTGTTTTTCCTCTTTCTTTCTCTCGAGATGCCGCATCCGCCAATAGATTGAGAACGTATCGCAGTATACCACTCACCCACCGGCCCCAATAAGTCAATACCTCCCCCTTTGTGAAGTTTGATCATCAAATGAATGTTCCATGTCGACGGCACCCGAGGCTTCATCGGGTATCTATGCGCGCACTACTTTCTCGTTTGTCGCCCCAACCCGATATCCTTCCGCGACTGCGGATGTACTTCCGACCGTTGGTATAGTGCCGCCGGAAGTGTTTATTAATGGGCTTCCTCCGATTTCAGGAAGCTCGTCCGTTTTAAGCGGGAGCGGGCGGCAGGTCATCGATACCCCGACGTGAAGAATGATGTGGCCGGGCAAGGCGCCCCTCCCCCTGGTCGGCATGGTGGGTGGGATAGGGGCTGCCTTCTCTGGGGGGCGTTGCTCCTAGAAATGTGGGAAAGGCGTTGCTCCAGTAATATCGGATCGTGTTGTGTAGTATCGGTACCTTTATGTTGTGTTGCTATATTTTACAAACACCGCATTTTCCGTGACATAGGTGAAAGGTTCATTGGATTTTTAAGTGGATATAGATGGTGAAATAGTTATAATGCGATCCGCGAAAAATCTGGAGCAACACTTTCGACCTTGGATCAATATTCTGCGATCTGCAAAACAAGGAGCAATGTCCCCCTGGGAGGCATTGCTCTAGTTTTTGTGGAATCTTTGGCTATAATCGGATCGCAAATTTATCTTTAGGATTATTTTAATGATCTGACTGAAAAAGCGTTGCTCCTGTGATATCGGATCATATCCCTATATTCATGTGATATCACTAATTTTTACGATGTGATAGTGATACAACAATTCAGGAGCACATATTGCATGAGACAGGGGAAGATTCATTAGTTTTTTAATTAAATACAGATGGCATCAAAGTTAAAACTGGTCTGATACCATGCCACCATGGATCATTACTGAGAATATCAGTTAACGCCATATTTGATCTACAACAATACGATCTGCTATTGTGTGTAGGTGCACATCAAAATAATTGCTAAATGCCACATTTTGCGAGGCGATCTGGGTTTGTGATTATGATACGATCCACAAAATTTCAGAAGCAACACTGAGGCTCATGGATCGCTATTCTGCGAGCCGCAACTCTGTCGCAACTCTGTCGCCCCCTGGGGCCGTTCCTCCATGTTTTGTGGATCATAGAATAGCGATCCAAGGATGAAATCGTTGCTCCAGATCTTTTGCGGATCATATCATAACTATATTGCCATCTATATTCAATTACAAATTTAATGAACCTTTCACCTATGTCACTGAGAATGTGGTGTCATAAGAATGTAGAGATACAACGTTAAAATAGCGATACCACACAACATGATCCGATATGACTGGAGCAACACTTTCCCCACATTTCTAGGAGCAACGAACCCCAGGGGAAACAGAAAAAAACAAAACAGCGGCAACTCAGGAAGCCAGTCATACGTGGCGCGGTGCCGGACGCCGGGCCGTGTGCGCATGCTAGGACAAGGACGCTGATCGTATAATAATGGCGTCTCATCAGTGCAGTTGTAGATATACCGCACCATTTGCACGTCTGTCACACCCCGATACAACGCCGCCGCTGGCGCCGATTGCAGGTGGCGCCACTAGCATCTCGCGGCTCGTGGCTGGGCTGGGCATGATTCTCATCAGGCGACGGTTATTGTCACGTCCCTGCAGCTAATGCACCTTCTATAAGCGCAGGGGAGAGAGAACGGCGCCGCACCTTCAGCGTCACGTTCCCGCCGCCTCCAGGAGCTACTCCAGGGGAGGAGCAGCTCGCCTGGAAAGTCTGGAGGGCACAGAGTGATTGCTAGTTCTGCCATCATCCACCGGAACATTGTGAAGCGCAAAATTCACTGAGGCGATTTTTCATGCGAATTAGCGGTCGCCGACGTTCGCAGACGTTCGCACAGAGTTCGCTCGGTCGCATGAAATTCGCATGAAAAATCGCTTCAGTGGATCAGGCAGTTGCATCCGCAATATGGCACCACTGACTTTTAAGCCCACAGACAAAAATCAAACTGGGTTCAATTAATCAGTGACCCAAAAGTCATTTATCGGTGTATCTTGATATGGCAAGTGGAAACACATGCGGGCAGTGCAGGTCACCCATTATATGTCACTGACCTTTCACAAGGAGAACCATCGACCGACCTTTGTACAGTGTGGAAATAGGTGGTTTTTAGCAAGTGTAAATATGCGACTTAATTCTCATGAGAAATCTGATGCGATGCTTTGAGACTATGTGACACCGCGACGATTGGAATCGTATACTGCCAACATGAGAAACACATGAGCCAATATCAAAAGGTTTTCGATATCGTCACATGCCAATCTCATGTTCATGAGAATTTGCATGATACATGCAACTCCCAAGAGAACACCTTACGAACATCAAACAAACGCCTGATCCACCAAAGCGATTTTGCTGCGACTGCTCAAGAAGCCGGGAGAACTTCAAGCGAATGTATATGCGAATGATAATTCTCCAGAAATCCTCCTTAGTGGATCTGGCGTTTTACCACCTGTCACTCACCTCTCCCTCTTCCTCTGCCGGTATCCCTATACACCTCCCAGCTATGACCGGCATCCGAAGTGCATACTTTCAAACATCAGATGGAGGAGCAGCATTGTCTGGCTTCTCACGGCTCAGCGGCCCGGGCCCGGAATATTGCCAGTGAAATTGGACATTCCTGTCTCATGGCAACCGTGGGATTCTGCCCCTGATCCGGCGGCGGCGGCAGCTGATCGGGGGTGGAGGGGAGCGAGGGAGAGGCCAGGGGGATCACATAGATCAGCCGGCCCGATGGGACCACACCCCTCACCACTGCCACCACATCACCTCTAGCGTGGCAGCATGCCATCCCCGACTACTCATGCATATCCTGTGCCAGCCGGCTTTTAGCGCCATATCCACTATGGAAAAACACAAATCTCGATCAGGGCAATATTTTAGAAGCCAATCTGCGGAAATCTCTGAATACTGTGGATATACTATGCGGAAACTGGCTTGCTGTCTTAGTCCGTCAAAATATGTGGGAAAATAACTGATTACCTCGATGCCGAAGGCGGAGGGATGTATCTGATCAATATTTTAACCGCATATTTTGACGTACTAAGAAAGTCTGCCCGTTTTCGTGTCATTATATACCTAAAAATGCCGAAATCCTACCAAGTCACGTAATCACATACCCCATACGTGACAGTGCGACGTACGGCAATATAAACGTCATGGGTAGCATCGGGCAGTATGTGTAGGTCATACGGCCATAGGTATATGATACCATCCATAGGTAAATAACAATATCATCCATCAATAGTCGATGCTTTCTGGTTTACAGAACCGCCAGTCCACATAGCCATCGTTTGTTGTAATTACTATCCATCTTATCCGATAAATGAAATGCCATATCAAAGGGTATATCACTAGGGACTATGTTTTTGCTATATAGCACAAAGTCTTTATTTTCCAGTATACCCTGGTAAGGCCGTTTATCCTTCCCCTAATATAAAATTCCTTATGCTTAACATTGAGTTTCCGTATGCCACGCTGACTGGCATACCGCGTTTTATATGCCACTAGTGGCATACAGAATTGTTATCACGTAATATTCCAAAATCGAAGAGACAGGGTAGGATAAAATCAAAACCAGATTCGTTTTAATCTTGGCTACCGCATGCCACTCCTGGAGTTTTGGCTCCAGACTTCACTCGGCTTCGCCTCATGAAGTCACTACGCCAAACTCCAGTCGTGGCATATGGTGGCCAAGATTATAACTCATCCAGTTTTACGATAGTACCACGGTTTTGAATCCATATACCAAACCTATGGTATCTGACAGTATTCTTTTTAAACAATAAGTAGTGGTTTACTCAGTCCCTTATATTCTCAACGGGTAATTTGTACACCTGGATGATAAAAAGTCAGAGACCATAGTCACTGTATACGGATTCAAATCTATTGTACATACATGTATATACCGCCTCATAGATAATAGTCCCGCTACCGCTCGTGTTTTACAACGCCTCAGCCTCTCGTGGTTTACGGCCGCATGTCGATGAAACAATCGATTGTATACTATAAATAGCATGCTGACGTATAGCAGTCATAGAAACCCATACTTCAAGAAACTTATACAGAATTCAGATTTAAACAGCTGTATATATATATATATATATACAATTCCCTATTGCATTGCATATTTCCGCTATTTCTAGTGATACAAAAGCTACATACTCATAACGTGTAATCCTATACTTACGCAAGACTGGGCCCTGTAATACAACTGTCATTGCGGAGTAGGATGGCTCGCCCCACACACAGATATCGACAGGCGGGCGCACATTTACATAGAGAGGACGGTTCACGTACACGACTACACGCCGATACTATACTGTTGACCTACAGCGGCAGTGGATCGGTCAAGAGTGAAGGGTAGACAGTTGTAGATGTACGGTCAATAACAGTAGAGTGACTTCCCTTTTACATAATACAATGCTACGAAGTAAAATGTTGCATACATATATACAATATTGACTGGTTTCAGATACAAGCGGCCGTATGCTCCGAGAAGTTGATGCGTAGTAATATCCGAGCGTGTGCGAGGATATTGCGCAGAGTCAACTCCGAGGAGCATACAATCGCTTGTATCACTTTTATCTGAAACCAGTCTATATTGCATTCATTGTCCACCTTTTCTGGACAAGTGGCATGTTGATATCAGTTCGTTTTAGTTATGCACTATTTTTCCATACTCACTATTTTTCCGTATGCGCCAATCGGAGCATACAACATATCCGTATGCGCCGGGTATGTCCATACAATCTCCCTGTGTGTTTTCTATGGACACTTTGTATTAGGTGGATAATAAATGTATTTATTATCCACATAAAACAAAGTGTCAATAGAAAACATATAGGGAGTTTGTATCACTATGCCAGGTGCATACAGATATAAACTCCATAGAAAACACAGAGGGATTGGGTAGCACCATTACTGGAGTATACAGATGTTGTATGACCCAGACTGCAAAGGGCCGGCGCATACGGGAGAATAGTGCGCATGAACAAATAGTGCATACCTAAATGAACTAATTTCGGTACCTCACTTGTAAGGAAAGGGAAGATTATACAATATATGCTGGTTTCAGATAATAGCGGTTGTATACTCCTCGGAGTTGTCTCTGCACAATATCCTCACATGCGCTCGGATATTACTAATCATCAATTCCTCGGAGCATACGACCGTTTGTATCTGAAACAATGGAGGAAACCTATGAAAGTTCAAGGTCAGAGCTCGTATTCCATCGAGTTGGAATCGAGTAGTAATTCACAAGGCGAAGTCGTGTGAATTACGTGGCGATTCAAACGAGATGGGATACGAGCTCTGACCTTGAACTTTCATAGGTTTCTGAATTGATATCACCCTTCACATTGGCTAATTGGCTAACAATTGTGACATAATTCTCCATTGGATATTTTTTCCTAAATATCTCATGGGCGTTGGATACGAGTTCCCAATGTTAAGTCTATTGAGAAAGAAATACCTGGGGTGAGATAAAAGTCAATATAGTGTATATGTGAATTCATTATACCCATTACCTATTTATCGTATATTCACACCGTTTCACCATATAACGTAAAAGTATCATACTGAGCAGGGTTCCATATGACTGTACGAGGGTGATTGTGGCCCCTAAGATTCGAGGTCAACTCTCGACTGTAAAGCCCTCCCAAGGCGCTAGAAAATATCATGTAAGGAGGTCAGGGTGAAGGTTGGGGTTTGCTGCGAATGCAGTCATTGGCTACTCGGTCTACTCTATTCCTTATATGGACTTAAGGTAATGGGACAACTCCATGCTGCAACTTAACATGTTGGCCAAACGTTGCTTCGTGAATTGAACACATTTAAATACCAGTATCCCAGTGTATTGATGTCAACATTGACTGAATTATGATTATTACAGTAAGTTTGGTTAATTTTCATCATTTTTGGGTGTATGATAAATATAAAACGCCCTACCATGCTTGTACAAGGTACAAAACTCGATGGAAATTGACGGTATTTAATACCATCAATTTTCATCTTGTTTTGGCCCTTGTTCAGCATGGCAAGGATGTTCTATATAAAATTGTACAGAGTGCCCAGTATAAGTTGGGAAAGTCTGGGTTCAAGTGATATCGCAGCTCGGTACAACTCCTGCCCGAGCACGATCCGAGTAGCTCCGAGCAGCTCCGAGCAGCTCCGAGCAGCCAGCAGGAGGTCGATTCCTGGCAACCGGAAATAGAGTCGGCTGGTTGCCGGCCGGTCCTTATCTATACTTGACGGGCCGCTGGACGGCCGACACCAGCGCACCACGTGAGCAGACTATTTCCCGTTGCAATCCCGCAGATACGGGATCCCAAGAGGATGATTGGCGAGAATTAAGTGATTTGGCCGATTCGCCGCGCTGCGATCCTCGGGTATCTACCACTAAAGTCAGCCATCATGGACGCCGTCCCGCTGAGCCTCTCGTCTCGCGAGTTCTCGCAGCCACGTCACGTGGTTCGCTCTCCATGCACAGACTCGGAATACAAGGTTTTTATGTAGCGTGAGACATACGTGATCAAACTATTCAAAAGTAACTACGCTGCCCGAGTAGGGTATAATCTGAGCACAAGACTCGGGGTTTAGTGAAGTCTACAGCCCAAGGAGACAGTGATACAATGTCTTTGCTCATGGGGAAATCATCAACTTGAATATATTCATATTGATTATATCTATATCAAAACTACTATTTATATTAAAACTATTTTTATCAAAACTATTTACATTAAAACTATTGAAATGCTAATTTCCCTTGCACCCCGTTACCGCGCTTCAAATTGGAGGTATGCCCGGACGCAATGTACATGCAAATATGTGTTCAGTAAACCCCCCAAATTCCTTGCGACTGAAATGCTTGCGATTGGAAGTACATCAGTATGCCCAGTCTCAGACTAGTGGTGCGGAAATATCGAACATTTTTTATATTTAAAAATGCTTGTAACTGGGCATACCTCAGTTACCTCCAGACTTGGCGTACCCGGTACACCAGTCTCACGACGAGCGGGAAACTTGCAGTCTACACTGTGTGTGTTGAGGTACATAGGTATGCCAAGTCTGCGTTTTGAGGTACATAGGTACGCCCAGTTTTAGACTGGGCGTACCTATGTACATGTACTTCAAAACGCAGTGTAAACCTGATGAATCTTTGACCCGAATGTCTACGTAATTCACGTAGCGTCAAACTCGATGGAGTACGAATCAAGTTATTTCCGGCTCGTGAGCTTCCTTCTAACACTGAGCTGTTGGAGAATCTCAATGAGTGACTCTACAGCAAAGGGGAGGCCTAGTGAGTGCCTCCCAATGTAATGTATCACTGACAAGATGGGATCGAGCTCTGACACTAAACTTGAATGGGTTTCTGAATTTATCTCACCCTTAATATTGACTAATAGGCTATTATTTGTGACATAATCCCCCATTGGATATTTTTCCTAAATATCTCATGGGTGTTAGATACGGAGTTCCCAATGTTAAGTCTAAGGAGAAAAAATACCCGGGGTGAGATAATAGATGGAAACCCTCTCGTATTAAGGGAAAACTTAGTGAGTGAGCCCATAGCGATTGCTGTTCACGGTATTTTGTCCTATTACCATGGCAAGATGCCACAGACTGAGGGCGGCAGTTATAGGGCAAAGGCCAACAACGGTATCGCTTCACTAGCAGTTCACTCACTACGTTAATTTATTATCACATACCTAGGAAACACGAAAAAAGGCCATTTTCTTCATTTACTTAGTCACCAAGTCATAGCTCATTTACTACGTCACAGTGAGCCCGAACATTATTCATACTACACCCCTATCAGCGGGTATTGAGAGAAAACGTGGTTACTGATGAGCCTGAAGGGATAACCGATTTGATGCCATTAATACGTCCAGATGCCGTAGGCAGAGGGATGTATTTATGGCACCAAAAGGCCTTGAATGGCATCCCTACGGACTCAGTTACTAAGTTTTCTTATCATAACATACCTAAATATCATTTTAAATACTTATTTATGTAAATTTTGACCTGATACATTCATTATTGGCACAGTGCGTTCGAATAGTCACTATACGGGCGCAGTGTGCCCGAACTTTATTTGTATTACACCCGTGGCAGCAGGTAGTGTTTCATAGACGTTTGGCCATAGGTATGGCATAATATCTCACCCGTAGTATTTTTGTCCCATAGGCTTGATACTGGGAACTTGTTTTCCATGCCCTTACAAGTATTGCAATCTGTTCTCCATGGTCTATATCATGTGTATTTTCTTTTAGTGTAAACAGGGGTGAGACAAAGATAAAATCAGAAACATATTCATGTTTGGTCTGAGTCCCCGTTTGATTGGAGCACTTTGGAACATTCACTCGGATATCGCCTCGTTCATATTACTGTGCGCTCCAAACTCGATGGCTAAACAGGGACACAGACCAAACCCTTCTCAGTTTCTTTCTTATTATATCATAGACATTCGGCCATAGGGATGTAATAATAAGGTTTAACCAACAGAAACTTCCACAGTTGAGGCCAGCGCGATTGTCATCGGCCATACCGGTGTGCATAACCTTGGGAGTGTGGTGCCAATGAGTGTTTTTAATGCAGAGGATCAGAGGGGCGGATAGCTTTGATGGAGATGGTGGCCCATGGTCGTGCATCCTTCACTGCACCAGGTTCAGGCATGTCTGGTGGCCTTGTGCCATGTCTCAGTACACACAGGGAGGCGCTTACTTTACTGCTGACGAGGAGCCAAGAACCCCCCTTCAGTTTAATAGTTCATAGATAAAGTTAGGTATCCACTGTAGTTATTGCTCTATTTTATCTCATCATTATAGGTATGTATATATAGATCTCACCTGGGGTACCCCACTGGGAACCAGATGGAAACCATAGAGAGAAAACGTGGTTAGTGAGCCCATAGCGATTCAATGTCTTTTGTCCCATAACTACGGATTATATATATATATACACACACATATACAGATCTAGAGATCGGGAAGGAACCCTTTCGGTATTTTGATATGAGAAGAAAAATACCCTGTCAAAGATCACAAAGGGACTCCTGATGACCAATACTGATATACTCATATAATACAAAGACATAACCGATGCCCCAAGGTTGTAAGACTTTGTGGGTTCGAGTCCCACCCCCAGCAGTGGTAGATTTACTGCTATAACAAAGGCCATCCTTCTCATACCATGTCTATGTGGTGTGGGAAGTAAAAGAACTCTTACCTTGGTAAATATGTAGGGGTGAGATTTCTACCTGAATTCATCACATAGATTTGATCACCACCCTAGTGGTGTAAAAGAACCTTGAGAAAGTCTGGAAAGGACCCATAATGGTTGACTGGACGTAAAATCAAACCAAACAAACAAACAAACAAACAATAACCGATGGTTTTGTAGACTGGCGGCTATAAACCACAAGCGCTAGAGAGTGTAATACGACGTCAACCTCGAGTAGTTCACAGAGTCGCCTGTTCACATAAGCATTGTTTGTTGCAGCTGTTATGCATCTTTTTGAACAAATTAAACCAAATGAATTGCCATAATTAAAGGGTATATCAATAGGGACTATTTTCTTTCGCTCTATAGCACAGGAGGACTATTTTCCAGTATACAATGGCGTTCAGCCCGCATGCCACAGATTTGAATCCGTAGTCCATGGTTATGGTATCTGACAGTTTTGAAATAATGAGTAGTGGTTCACGGATTCCAAATAGAATCTCAAAGGGGACATATATGGATATATATGATAGATAGTGAGAATGATGGCTTCCATAGAATTCATAACAAGTTTCTTTATTTGACAGGTTTAGTCATCATCATTTCCTTATTTTACGGATATCCATATTTCAAGTATATGTAAACAATTCCGAATAATTTTTCCAAGTAACAGTGTACATCACAGAAAAGGCTCATGACCTTTATAGGCATGTCGCAGTCAGTTGTCTTGCTACTTTAATGCCCCAGTCACACTGGCGTAAAAAACGGCGTTTTCCCGTGTACGCACGTCTACGTTCTCCTACGCATTTTGAAATATACAAATGCGCGGTGATGCGTGGGAAAACGCGGAGATACGTAAAGGAAAGTCGGAATGCGCCGAAAAACGCCACAATACGTACAAAAGCGTAAAAAAGCGTAGATGAACGTTGAGAAGCGTACTAAAACCTTAAAGCAAACCAAACAGATACGTTCCAAATCCGTAGCTAATACGTGGTCCCCACCAATTCAAATACGTAGAAGAAACGCCGAAATTTACGCCAGTGTGACTGGGGCATAAGGTCTATTCTGGCGAGGTCAGCCTTTGGTTAGCCTTTGGTTCATGCTCCATATTTTTCTGCTGTTCCCATTTCAGGAAGTCCTCTACCTGCATTGCCAGGTCTACTCAGCCAGCTACAACGCCCATGATCGATCAGGACCTTTTTCACCTGGGTAAGTCCATATTAGCCAGCGTCAAACTTTTGATTCATTGCCTTCTTAGTCCGCCGACTGGGTCTTGGCCTCGATAATTGGACCTTGCGGGTGGCGGCGGAGTTGGACAGTTGGCTGGCTGTAATGTTCTGACAGAAATCAATATTTGCCTCATCAAAGTTGTGTTTCTCATTAGGGGTCCGTTCTTTCCGGTGTCATAACGAAATGCGAGACCTTGACTTCAGTTACCAATTACTAGCTCTAAAGGTTCGGGGGAGGGGGACGGACCTCAGCCGTGGCATTTGGTGTTTGATACAAAAGTAAGTTCTTTGTTCTTCTCCAAGGACATCCAGATATATTTATTAAATCTAATTATCATTTTTGTATGGCAGCACAAGTAGAAACTAGATATAGCTTAACGTTAAAACTTATGGCTGAATGTCTATGAAATACTACCCACTGCGAGGGGTGCAGTATTAATAATGTTCGGGCTCACTGAGACGTAATGAACGAGATATGAATCGAGGAATAAGTAAGCGAATAATATGACGTTTTTCTCGTATTATTAAGTATCTTTTGATAATAAGAAACCGTAGTGAGTGAACCTGTAGCCGTTTCATTCTTGACCGTTTGTCCTGTAACAATACTCATAGCATAATAGACCTCGAACGGCCATCCCTACGGGCTCACTAACTACGTTTTCTCTTATTGCTGGATTTATGTCGAATCAATGGGGTGTCGAGTGCAAATCCACACATATCCTATATTTATGCTTACAACACAGGCAGGGATTCCAAGCTATGAGTTCCGCATGGGACTTGCGGCGACCCAGTATCTTCATTGAATCGGAGATAACTGTACTTTATGGAGGAACAGGACTGGGTGAGTGGTGATCGGAAATAGGGGACATACCAGCAATGTACAAGCAGAATCTAGCAGTAGGCACCGTAGAAATATATGGTGAACATAACTTCTCGCCCTTGGTGTACAAAAAACATGTATAAAACTATCAGGAACAAATGAGGTCTTGCACGTAGCTGAATAACCCGGCGTTTACACTAGACGACTGAAAACATGGTGACTGTAGATCGTTTAAAGGCCAGTTCACACTGTGCGACTCAGGGGGCTTGCGAGCCGCTACCGCCAGTTTGAAGCGCCAGATCCCCTAAGGCGACCAAGCGAACGCGTCTGCGATCCATGCGACTGTGCGAATCCAATGCGATGATATTAAATATATTGAATATTGTCGCAAGGCATTCGCATGTCCATGCCAAAGTCTGCGAACGTCTGCGAACGTCTGCGAACCCAAATTCGCATGGAAAATCGCCTTAGTGGATTTGGCACTTGACGCTTTGTACCCTTGCTAATGGCAGCACCTGCTTGCAATTTCCCATTCCAACGCAGTTGTAGAGTGTGAACTAGCCTTGAACTACCCACCCTTTCAACTGGAGCGCTTGCGTTTTCAGGTACATAGGCACATCCAATCTCAGACCAAGTACCAATTATGTTTGATTTTCAAAAACGCTTGCGAGGTACCTCTAGTCAGAGACTGGGCGTCCCCGGTATACCCAGTCTTAGACTAGCAGGAAACTTGCAGTTCATATTGTGCGTTTTGCCGCGTGGCGTGCCTGAGGGTACACCCAGTCTCAGACTGGGCGTACCTATGTACCTCGAATCGCACAGTGTGAATTGGCCATTAGAGGTTCAGTACGAGTTTAGTAAACTAGCTCGAATCCACCAATCATCTCGGTACTGAACCTGCGAGACTTCACAAAATTTGGTGTGTAGGGGTCGAATAAATTCATAAATTGTATATTAAATGACAACCCAGACACTGGTACAATGAGATTGCAAGATATTGCCTCGCAAATTCTATATGGTATACGCGTACCAAGCCCCAAGTCGTAAACCTATCATATTGTATTTGATATAGGCCATTAACTTAGGGCTATCTAGCTACGTGTTAAACCGTTAAACACTTTTCAGAGCCAGGATAAGGGGCCTAAAATCCCTAAAATCCCAAGGGGTACTTCATAGACCTAGAAATCCCACATAAAGAACCAACTAATTTCAAACATTTTGTGAAAGTTAAACTCAAAGCATCGAATCTCTCAAACCTTCCAGCCAAGTCTGACTGCATTTGTCTCTGAAGCCATGTACTAGTCTTACAAATCCTCTGATGGTAGTTCCTGGTACATTAGGCATGCACCTGTCTATGGCTTTGTCTTTTGCTTTGAATGTAATGCGGCCTTTACACATGACGATTCTGGTCATCGAGTCTGGCTTTTAGCACACACCCCCCCCCCCCTACTATTTGCCGTATTGCGTGCTTATTTATTACCCACCTGATACGGAGTCTCCATGCTAAACCTATGGAGCTTACAGATCACTACTGAGTGGAATCGGAAATCCGTATTCTCCTAGGAGAATATGGCTTTTTGGGCCACCTGTCGGGCATTATGGGAACTAATGTATATAAACAATGCATGGCGCTTGGGTCGAATTTCTAATCATTTACTAGATTTTTTCCCTAGTAGTTACTCGAAAGGTGAAACGATTCCGATCTGAGTGGCCGTATTCTCCTTGTAGTTGACGCTACGTAATACTCCTCGCTATCGCTCGGAGTTTTACTTCGCGTCAACTCCGTGGAGATCGAAATCATGGTAATATTGTGTATACAATCGTCAGGTGGAAACGGGGATAAAATTTTCAGGATGTCGACTATGTATCCCCGCGTTACGAAATCTAGCACCACCTGACGAATATTGACCTCACGGATAAGTTGTAACCGGGTACATATAATCGGACGATTCATATCGTTGCTCAGTCGTCGGCCTCCTCATTTTGATTGCAGACCCTTTCTCTTACCGACGACGATTTCTACCATGACCTTATCTACACCTACATGAACTACTGAGATGAACTCATGTATACACGGAAAGTGACCGTGCATTGAAACCAGCATAAGTGGTGTTATGCATTGATGAATAAATAGAAAAATAAATCCCACTAGTGCGAGTATTCCAAGAATATACTCGGCTGTACCTAGGAAGCGTCATCAAGCTACAGCCGAGACTGGGCATAACCCGGAGTTTACAATAGGCGATTATAGGCAGTGATTCCTGAATCTAACACCACCAGCTGGTGACTTACCCGGCATTTACACTATAAGAGATTATAGGCGGTGATTCTGGAATCTAACACCACCTGATGACTTACCCGGCATTTACACTATAAGAGATTATAGGCGGTGATTCTTGACACGGACTTGGAACACCTGGATTAGAAACAACCTGCCGCTGGCGTATCCATGTGTGCCTCGGCATTGTTAGGGTTCCGATAAAGGCCGCTAGATGGCGCTACCGTCATTTGGCGTTAGTTCAATATTTCGCCACTAGGCTCGACACAGTCGCTTAATTTCCATGCCAATTGTCTAGAACCCCCCAGCCTACTTACAGCCATAACATTTACTGTTGCATTAAGGTAGATATTTGAAATCGTCCTTGAAATAGTTTATTAAGGCCTGTTGAGGTGGAAATAATTTCAAAATCTTAAATTCCATGTCAACACCCTGAAAATGAGGGAAATCTGACTCCTGACCAGACCAAAAGTGACCTAAAATCTGCCAATTGTCTCGAAACCCCCAGCACACCTAGGAACATAATTTCAACTGTTCTATTTAGGAAGTGTCTTTGAATCATCAGTGAAATATTTATTAGGGCCTGGCGTGAAGGGAATATTTTCAAAATCTTGATTTTCCAGGACTGATTATCTAAAAATGAGGAAATTCTGCCTGCCTACCCCAGCCAAAGTCACACAAAATCTGCCAATTGTCTAGAATCCCCCAGCCCACACACAGTAAAAACCTTTACTGTTCCATTATGGTACATATTTGAAATCATCAGTGAAATAGTTTATTAAGGCCTGTTGAGGTGGAAATAGATATAAGTCCGTGTTCTTGAATCTAGCACCACCTGATGAATTCCAGCCGTAAAAGGCATAGAAATCGTCTAGTGTAAACGCCAAGCGCATGATGACTGCAGATCATCTGAATATGCCAGGTTGCGTAATTTGGCGCCACTTGTTGACTATGTAGACCACTTGACGGCCGACGACTATTTCAAGCTGGCTTGAATTAGTCGTCTAGATAGCTGGAGGTTCTGTAATATTAGGAAACGTCCTTACTATGGGCAAAACGGTTCCTGTTCTCGGTCAGTCTTTAATTTCATACTGCCTGACGCCATAGGCGGAAGGCAGTATGAAATCAAAGACTGACCGAGAACGAGAAACGTTTCGCCCACAGTGAGGACGTTTGCTTATTATTATATACCTAAAATCGATGAAAAAACGTTATTTTGATGACTTATTAAGTCACACTAACAGCGGGCACGAACATTATTATTACTGCACCCCTAGCAGCGGGCAGTATTTCATAGACATTCGCACACAGGTATATAATAATATGTCAGTCATCGACCGCCTCTCGTTTTGGAAAAATGATGACCATGACATTTTACTCAGAGCTTTTTCACCTGTGGTTCTCTAATGAGAAATCACTGTATTCACCTGTAGTTTAAAGAGAGTTAACTTTCAATAATCGTCGCTTGTTATCGTCTAGGGCAAAACGCCTGCTTAAGGGGCCGATTCCACCAACAGGATGGATTTGCCGTGGTATATCTTGATATGTCTTGTAGTGTCATACAAAATCGGTCAAAGGAAATGACCCAGCTGGTGAAATAACTAAGAACTTTTCTGCTTAGATTATGCCATGTGGCACCACCGACGAATTTCTTTCCCTTTGATTTTGTCTGGGATCTGAAAGTCTATAAACTGTGAACACTGAGTGAAAACTTGGTCACTGGGTGAAAATATTACCCTTACCGATTATTTGATACCAATACACAGTCGGAGGCAACACCGACAGACTTTGACGGGAACTAAAAACTCTCCGCCGTTTTTGTCGGCCAATGGAAACGGGCTTATACCTTACTCTTCTTTAAATATATGCATCTCAACTGCCCAAACAAATGCCGTCTGCTTTTCCGTACCTCCTGGAGACTGCTGCAAACACCTCTATAGGCCACGAAACCATGAGGACTGAAAACTAATTATTTTTAACTTGATACTCAAAAATTCTCATAACTTAGGCTGTAAAAATGATAAAGATTCGTAAAAGGTACCATGTTAAACCCTATATTATGCGCTTCATTTTCCACTCTCCATTCATTTCGAATATTCGGCTATTTTCATTATTGACGTATTTTCTCAGGAATTATGTTAAAAGTTAGTGAAGATTCCATAGAATTCCATAAGGAAGCAAAATCAGATTCCAATTTACTCATAAGAGGGGTTTTCTTTTACAATCGTCTTGATACCTTAACCTTTGTTGTAGTCACAGTAGAAGTCAAGTGGACTGTTTTGATATCAGAATAGAAAAGCAATAAAACGGCCATTTTTTGTGAAATCTGCCATATGTCACAGCAATATCATGGTAAGAAAGGCTAACTTTGTAAAGATGCAAAATTTCTATATTGTAATTTCAGAAAATCTTTTTCCTTTAGAAATTATTTACAAACAAATGATCACTTAAACTAATCATACATGCAGCACAAGTCAATATGCAAGACCTTTCAGGGAAGCACTATTTGAATCTGGATCCCTAATAGGCCTTCCTGACCTCTAGGAATGCCAATCCAGGGCTGTCAATATCCACACTTGGGCCTGCCAATCCCCAAGTCTTAAGGTTGCCAAGTCACAAGTCTTCTGCCAGACTTCATGTCCCAGGCGGTCCCAGAGTTAATGGGTCAATTTCAACATCACCAGCCTGCCAATACTCATGCAGTCTTCGCCTCCAATGGTAAAAAACCTGGAAATCCTACAAAGCCACCACTTTGTGCACATTACCTGCAATGACCTCTGCTGTTAGCATTCTCTTGACCTTGTTATGATACTTTGGAAAGACACAAGTAAAAACATGACTAATGAGCGGCGATGAAATATTCATTATCCACCTAATACATAGTGTCAATACAAAGCACATGAGCGTGTATCTACATACCTGGAGCAAACGGATATGCTGTATGCTCCGGGATGCAAAACTCGGCGCATACAGAAAATTGTGCGTATAGAAAAATGGTGCGTGCCTAAAATGAACTAATTAATATAGGTACCCCACTTGGGGAAAATATGGCCAATGCATCCAATGCACTGGTTTCAGATAAAAGCGGTTGTATGCTCCTCGGAGTTGTCTCGGTGCAATATCCTTGCATGCGCTTGTAGGTTACTCCGCGTCAACTCCTCGGAGCATAGGACCACTTGTATCTGAAACCAGTCAATATATGCACAATATTACCATGATTTGGATCTGCGTGGTCGTATTCTCCGAATAGTTGGCGCGAAATGATACTCGGAGTGATACCAATGAATATTGCGTAGTGTCAACTACAAGTAGAATATGGCCACACAAATTGAAATTATGGCAACAATGTATTTATTACTCACCTTTCGACTAATTATTAGGAAAAACTCTTGTAAATAATTAGACATTCGGCGGAAGCGCCGTGCATTGTTTATATAAAATAGTTTCTATAATACCCGTCAATAATAACTTGAATGGGTTTCTAGATATATCTCACCCTTCACATTGATTAATGGGCTATCCTTTGTGACACAATCCCCCATTGGATTAAGTCTATGGAGAAAAAATACCAGGGGTGAGATAATCCGTATTAAGGGTTAGTTCCACCAACACGATGGATTTGCCTTGGTATGTCTTGGTGAATCTTGTTACATCTAACAGTGTTGGGATATGTCGTATCTTCTATGTCACAAAACGTAGCCGTGCGGTGTCGGGTGTATGTTTTGGTGCTCCACCACCGCGACACCTCAAGATACATCGCGACAATAAGGCACACGATTATTCAAACCTAGCCTGATTTAGCAAGACAACCAAATCGGGACTTATCTCGCTGCATCTTACATGTTGGTGGAATCAGCACTTTAAATTGGTAATAATGTGTATATATATCTGCCTACCTGAGACTTGCGGCCGCTCCTGTCGCCCCCTCTCAGAGTATAAGGTCCGTGTATGATCGGAGGTCTCCGGACCGAGGCCCACAGTCACCCGGAACCCGAGGCTCCGGCGCTTGTAGGTTACTCCGCGTCAACTCCTCAGAGCATACGACCACTTGTATCTGAAACCAGTCAATATATGCACAATATTACCATGATTTGGATCTGCGTGGTCGTATTCTCCGAATAGTTGACGTGAAATGATACTCGGAGTGATACCAATGAATATTGCGTGTGTCAACTACAAGTAGAATATGGCCACACAAATTGAAATTATGGCAACAATGTATTTATTACTCACCTTTCGACTAATTATTAGGAAAAACTCTTGTAAATAATTAGACATTCGGCGGAAGCGCCGTGCATTGTTTATATAAAATAGTTTCTATAATACCAGTCAATAATAACTTGAATGGGTTTCTAGATATATCTCACCCTTCACAGTGATTAATGGGCTATCCTTTGTGACACAATCCCCCATTGGATTAAGTCTATGGAGAAAAAATACCAGGGGTGAGATAATCCGTATTAAGGGTTAGTTCCACCAACACGATGGATTTGCCGTGGTATGTCTTGGTGAATCTTTCTACATCTAACAGTGTTGGGATATGTCGTATCTTCTATGTCACAAAACGTAGCCGTGCGGTGTCGGGTGTATGTTTTGGTGCTCCACCACCGCGACACCTCAAGATACATCGCGACAATAAGGCACACGATTATTCAAACCTAGCCTGATTTAGCAAGACAACCAAATCGGGACTAATCTCGCTGCATCTTACATGTTGGTGGAATCAGCACTTTAAATTGGTAATAATGTGTATATATATCTGCCTACCTGAGACTTGCGGCCGCTCCTGTCGCCCCCTCTCAGAGTATAAGGTCCGTGTATGATCGGAGGTCTCCGGACCGAGGCCCACAGTCACCGGGAACCCGAGGCTCCGGAGCAAAGTTCTCCGCGCACCGTCGCCGCCGCCTTGCCGGCCGATTACACGCCGGGCGCGCGCCTGTCTCCCGCCCTGACCGATGGTTCAATAAACGCCGGCGGATCGCACCCCGCCGCCCGCACCTCCCCCTGGCGGACGGCGGCGGGGCACGGAGCGTGGCGGGCGGCGGGGACGGGGGAAGGAAGGGGTGGAGCGGGGCGGGTAGAGGGTGACTGGATGGGGTGTATAGGGCACAGAGTGATTGCTAGTTCTGCCAATTCTAAGATAGCACCACTGTAGTCTGGGGGCCAACCACTGTTATCAGATGTTTTAATCTATAGATAATATTGAGACATGGCTAAAACTCCTCCATGGCAAGGCCAGAAAATCACTTTTGGAAATCTATTGATAATTGGATTTTTATTTATGCTGAAGTTGTATGAATAATGCCGAGCGGGGTTGGACAGAGTGGGGCGAGTGTGGAGAGACTGGATGGGGTTTATAGGGAGTGTGTAATTCACCGGGTGGAGATTACGGGTGGTCGTAATCCCGGGACTATTTAGTGTGGAAATTACCGGTAAAGAACTTTACATACAAAAATACACCTTGAGAAGGTCGATGATAATTTTTTTCTTTACTTTGACACTTTACATCTGCAATGCTGAATAACGAATACAATATCAACACATCTGACTAGTCTCTAGGTTATATGCTCACATTTGTTCGAATATTACTACGCATGTTCTCGGATATTACGGGCGTTTGTAACTAAAACCAGTTAAAGGCAAATCAGACAAATTGACTTAAAAATTAAAACCATGCCATTTTCCTGAAAATTGAATGTGATGATCTCTAAGTGTTGTAGAACGCATATATCTAACTTAAAACGGGGTTCAGCTTGCTACTTTCTTTTATTTAGAGATCGCTATTATGATAATTTTATTGGAGAATATGTAGATATTGTAAAAACGCTGTTTTTCACATAGTAAAATCCATATGATTTTCCTCAAACATTCACAGAATATAGAAGTTGTATGGTGCTACACATATAACTTTTAAAATTCATAGGTCGTCATTTTTGTTTTTTGAAAAAAAAAATTGTTCATTACATTTCCAATGTAAATCGAGTAAATGTGAACTAGCCTATTTAACCTATTAAGATTGGATAAACTGGACAAAACTTTAAATTTACTCATTCAGAATAAGAAAGAATCACAAAGAACCAGTTTTTACTGATAATTGACAATATTTAATCATCACCGGGTGGTGCCACCGTGCATTGTCCGATATGCCTTTAATACCATATCCCCGGTAAACTAGGCCAATTCACACACAAATATATATATACGCTTGTTTTACGGAAATGTACTGAAAGATAGTTTTCAATTCTCTTAAAAATAAGGATGGTGACCTATGAATTTTAAAACTTTGATACATAGTACTCTACATTTGCTTCATTCTGTGAAAGTTTGAGGGAAATTACATGGGTTTTACTCTGTGAAAAGCAACCTTTTCGAATTCATATTTATTTTATTAAAAATCATCAAGATATCTAAATAAAAAAACAAGCAAGGTGACCACTGGGTTTTAAGTTAGATATGTCTTCTACAACACCTAAAGATCATCATATTAAATTCTCAAGGACTGGACATGGGTTTTAATTTTCAAGTAAAATTGTCCGATATGCCTTTAAGAGGTGGGAACATTAAAGGGATATCGGACAATTTGGTAAAATCAAAACCCATGCGATTTTTCTGAAATTTGAATATGATGACTACCAAGTGTTCTAGTAATTGGGGGTCACCATGCTAGTTTTTGATTTAGAGCCCAATATTTGACCATTTTTATAAAAGAATATATAGAAATTCTAATAAATTGATTTTTTCGCATAGTAAAACCAATGTCAGTTTCCTCAAACTTTCACAGTATATACGAGATGTATAGTACTACACATTTCAGTTTTAAAAACAATAGATCACTGTCCTTGTTCTTGAAGGAATTTGAGATAACCATATTTTTCAGTATAGGCCTATTTCCTATTTAAATCAAGCAAATGTAAATGATCGCATTTTACCTATCAAGATTGGACAAACTGGATAAAACCTTGAATTTACTCATTTAGAATTAGAAAGAATCACAAAGAACCAGTTTTAACTGGTAATTGACAATATTTAAACATCACCTGGGACCTGTTTCACTAGTTTTGTGACATGTCTGTGACACCATACAGACATTGGAGTTGTCTAGTTTCGTGACAACACAAGTAGCTGCCCCTAGGAAAAGACAGACCCCAAACATAAGAATTAGACAAATCTACACATCATGGACCTGTTTCACTAGTTTCGTGACAAAAGTGTAAGACAGACATGAAAAGCAGCACCAACAGTACAAGCAAGAACGGACAAAAGAAGTCTAATGTCTATTTCTTATGAAACCGGACACACCATCTAGATGCCATCTGGACATGTCACGAAACTAGTGAAACAGGTCCCAGATGGTGCCAACATGTATTGTCTGATATGCCTTTAAAGTATTATCCAAGGTTGCTTTTTATACATGTAGATATTTCTTCATCTCCAGAACAATTATCAAAGCCGTGTAAAGACTGGAAGCGGGTATATATTACTCACCGCGCTTCTTGTCTGGCGTTTTCCAACGGCTATCATGTTCAGTGCAAGAGTCGTCGTCACGGTTCACTTCACGGCTGCCACTACGGCCACGTGTAGAAGTCTGCCCTTCCTCTTTACGGGACGTTCCTAGGGTATTTTTTACATTTCTTCCCCGTTGGGGGTGAATGCCTGTCATTGCAAGATTGGCAAAAGCGTTGTTTGCCCATTTTGCGAACAAAACCCGGCTCAAGCGGCTCACACGGATCAGAAATGTTGTTTTCTCTCTGCACTTCTGGTTGGTATGGTGTACGGACGACAAGTGAGGCCCAATATTCCAGCCACGCTGGTACCTGTAGAACCCTTGGGTAGCGACACCTACCTGGGAGAAATGAAACATAAGTGACCCATGCAGCGACACCTGCCGACTAATTATAATCACTTCTCTCCACGCTGGGAGAGAAGTCCCCAATTATCCGAGGTAAAATAGTCCAATCTACATATGCTTGCTTTACATAGGAAATGTACTGAAATATATTGTTTTCAATTCTCTCAAAGACAAGGATGGTGACTTTTGGATTTTATGCTATTTTCTGTGAAAGTTGGAGAAAAATGACATGGGTTTTACTCTGTGAAAAGCAACCTTTTCGAATTTCTATATATCATATTATAAAATCATAATATTGATCTCTAAATCAAAAACAAGTGACCCCTGGTTAGAGCGTGCTTGAACGAACTATGAACGTTGCCTTAAGGTTATTAGAGATTAGAGTGGTCACATATAGGCTCCCAGAATACTGCTAAAACACTATCCCATCACTATCGGTGGGCTACCCACTGTGCTACTGGCAAAGGAGCAGGGTGCCAGTGTCTCAGTGTATTAGAAACGTGCCCAACTGACCATGACCAATCACTCAAGACCGAAATAACTGTTTGACCCACTGGCGCTTGATATATTAGGACCCTTGACTCAGGCAGTTGGAGCTATGGCAAGTTGACTGGGTGCAAGTGGGTTTCAGAAAACGACCCAGATGTAACCCAAACCTTTCAATCGTTATTCGTTTATAATTGCACGCTCATTCTTCAATGATATACATACTATCATGAAATATCACAAGATTTCATATGATTGTCCGTATGGCGTGAGTTGTCTCCACGGAATGATATCACGAAGTGGGGCTGAGTGATATCTGAAGTGGGAAACAACGAACGGTACGTAAACAATTATATGGAATTGAGTGATGTTTGAATTTTATCCTACCCTGTCACATGTTTTTAAACGTCATGTGTCATCAGTGGCATATCAATATTTTATGGCATAACCGTGGCATACAGTCACACCATATTAAGTCTATGGGGATTTATATGAGGGGTAGGATAATATTTACTCCTAGTTTTTAAGTTAGATATGTAGTCTACAACACCTAGAGATCCTCATATCAAATTCGCAGGAACTTGACATTGGTTTTGATCTTCAAGCCAAATTGTCTGATATGCCTTTAAGATCCTGGAACATTAAGCTAATTGCGGCGCATTGAACGGTGGCGCCTTAGTTCCGCCGTCCACCACAGAGCGGCGCGCATTCCGCTAATAACCCAAAGTCGAGTAGAGTCAGCACCGGTCACCAGAGGGAGCGCCAGAGCAATCCACGGATCAGCGACCGATAGGGTGCGCCAGCCTAGCAGCCCTTCCCACAATGCATGCCACATTCCATCACGGCCACTGGCCGATAGAGGGCAGTGCGGTCGCCCTTGCCAGCATTGTTGACCGCACTTGGAGCAGGCGGCAAATGTATTGAGGGATCGCAAATAGAAACCGCGACCATGCCTCATATGACCCAATCCCGATGCCGCAATATCAGGTTATTTGCCAGGGCAATATCTGCTGCACCCAGCGCGTCGGAATCCAACTAAGATTTCTGTTGGCGGAGGACGGTGATTGGTCTAAACCCGCAGAGGAAGCGGGTGATGCCGTATGATGACATCCGCGGCACAGAGCGAGCTGATGAAGGTGTCGTGTTGAGTTATACTTATATCACTCAGAACTAAGTGGAGTCGTGTTGAGTTATACTTATATCACTCAGAACTAAGTGGAGTCGTGTTGAGTTATACAGCAAAACCCCGCTTCTGGGAGACCTCGCTTAAGGAGACACCCCACTTCAGGGGAAAGTTTACTCGGAACAGAAATTTTTATTTAGTTTATTCTAACTCCGCTTAAGGGGACACCCCGTTTAAGGTGGACACTTTGTTTGGAACCTAGGGTTTCCCCATAAGCAGGATTTCACTGTACTTATATCACTCGGAACTGAGTGCAGTCGTGTTGAGTTATACTTATATCACTCAGAACTAAGTGGAGTCGTGTTGAGTTATACTTATATCCCTCAGAACTAAGTGGAGTCCTGTTGAATTATACTTATATCACTCAGAACTGAGTGGAGTCGTGTTGAGTTATACTTATATCACTCAGAACTAAGTGGAGTTGTGTTGAGTTATACAGTAAAACCCCGCTTCTGGGACACCTCGCTTAAGGAGACACCCCACTTCAGGGGAAAGTTTACTTGGAACAGAAATTTTTATTTAGTTTATTCTAACTCCGCTTAAGGGGACACCCCGTTTAAGGGGAACACTTTGTTTGGAACCTAGGGTTTCCCCATAAGCAGGATTTCACTGTACTTATATCACTCGGAACTGAGTGCAGTCGTGTTGATTTATACTTATATCACTCAGAACTAAGTGGAGTTGTGTTGAGTTATGCTTATATCACTTAAAACTAAGTGGATT
Organism: Alentia gelatinosa; assembly: GCA_950022655.1. Taxonomy (NCBI): domain Eukaryota; kingdom Metazoa; phylum Annelida; class Polychaeta; order Phyllodocida; family Polynoidae; genus Alentia; species Alentia gelatinosa. Next base: position 65,646,650 of record OX465583.1, on the reverse strand, counting down.
CGTGTTGAGTTATACTTATATCCCTCAGAACTAAGTGGAGTCGTGTTGAGTTATACTTATATCACTCAGAACTGAGTGGAGTCGTGTTGAGTTATACAGTAAAACCCCGCTTCTGGGACACCTTGTTTAAGGAGACACCCCACTTCAGGGGAAAGTTTACTCGGAACAGAAATTTTTATTTAGTTCATTCTAACCCTGTTTAAGGGGGCACTTTGTTCGGAATGGAGGGTGGCCCCCTAAGCAGGGTTTCACTGTACCTATATCACTCAGAACTGAGTGGAGTCGTGTTGAGTTATACAATAAAACCCCGCTTCTGGGACACCTCGCTTAAGGGGACACCCCGCTTCAGGGGAAAGTCTACTCGGAACAGAAATTTTTATTTAGTTTATTCTAACTCCGCTTAAGGGGACACTTTGTTTGGAACATAGGGTTTCCCCTTAAGCAGGATTTCACTGTACTTATATCACTCAGAACTGAGTGGAGTCGTGTTGAGTTATGCTTTTATCACTCAGAACTTAGTGGAGTCGTGTTGAGTTTACTTATATCACTCAGAACTGACTGAGTGGGGCTATGCTTTTATCACTCAGAACTGAGTGGAATCTTGTTGAGTTATACTTATATCCCTCAGAACTAAGTCGAGTCTTGTTGAGTTATACTTATATCACTCAGAACTAAGTGGAGTTGTGTTGAGTTATGCTTATATCACTCAGAACTAAGTCGAGTCATGTTGAGTTATACTTTTATCACTCAGAACTGAGTGGAGTCGTGTTGAGTTATACTTATATCACTCAGAACTGAGTGGAGTCGTGTTGAGTTTACTTATATCACTCAGAACTGACTGAGTAGGACTATGCTTTTATCTCACCCCGGTATTTTTCTCAATAGGCTTAACATTAGGAACTTGTACTCCACGGCCGTGAAGTTTGTGTACCCAATACTCAATGGCTAATTGGGTGATTCTTTTTATCAATAAATAATGTTATACAGTGTGAGATAGAATCAGAAACCCACTCGATGAAAATAACTTGGTCCACACTCCACCTCGTTTGACTGCAGAGTAATTCACTCAGCTTTGCTTTGTGAATTACTCTGCAGTCAAACTCGGTGGAGTACGGACCAAGCTATTTTCATCTCATGGGTTTCCTTCTAAATATAACTCAGAACTAAGTGGAACCTATTGAAGCCAGTCACGAGATGGGTTGCACGTGTGACGACTTCATTTGTCACTGTTTTCGCCGCGGAAGATTCCTAATAACACACCCATATCGACGTCATCTACGCCCTGCACTCCTCTTAAGTCCAATGCACATCTAGCGATTTCAGAACATCGAGGTACCTTTATCGGCGACAAAGGAACGGTACTTTGTTTCACACGGGGAAGTACCCTGAGTCGGCGACTGTGTACCCTTTGTACCCAGTGTACCCTGTGTAGGGGTGTATGGGTGAGACTATATGTGTACCTACCAAGTGTTCCCATGTTAATTGAATCCGCCATGTTAGCGTGAGACTGTAGAATACCCCAATCTGTGAAATTTTGTACCCAGCTGGACATAGTAGCCTACTGGTACAAAGGTGTGAAGTACACCAGTCTCAGGTCCAGGTCTCAGGTTCATTTGCCTCATCGCGTGAATCCCACTTAAGGGACTTGGCCCCAGTCGGTAGCTGTGGGGCAGCTAGGCAAGGGTCAGAGTACCGTTCATTGGACTTTATGACTTTTGGACTTTATGTGGTGTTTCCACCTTCCGACGAAAACTAAGCCTATTATGTCCACCCGGCCTGTAGAAAAATCGGACGGTGGTCCTCGTAGAGAATCTATCTCTGTTAATAATCATTAACCCCAAAGCACACACTCTGTTTCAACCTAACGACCGATTATGTTTTTCAAGAGCACTGATCATTTAATATGTATAGGACCTGAACAGCCTGAAGATCTACCCTCCCTAAATTAACTTAAAAATCAGTGGCGTTGAGAAAAGATGCTGTTTTTAGACTGAATTGGAGCTGGTAACCAACCGATTTTTGGTTCCTGCGCCGATTAATTCAATATGGTTTGATTTCTTTGGTGGCCTCAAAAGTTGGTCAGTGGTGCCATATTCTGAAGTGTTGGAGAAAAAAATCGTTTACCCTTTCTGCTTCCACCTTACGATTATTGCACCAAAAGTTTCACATTGTCGGTTGGCGGTGTTAAATACCAAAGTCGGTGGTCCTAGTCGGCAGGTGGAAACGCCACATAAAGGGGAAGATACACTGTATGATTTTGTTTCAAACGTTTAAGTCCCCTTATCTTAAACTAGTCTTAACGTGTCTCAGGCGATTTTGTACAGGGTGTCGACCATCACTGTGATACCAGAAAGGGGGTGGAAGGAGTTAGTCTTAAGCAATTCTGTTCACACTGTGCGACAATAATACCACTTTCTACTCTGCTGACTGTGTTACAATTCTAGTAGTTGATAAATTCGGGGGCACTAATCCGTGAGGGACCACATCTCTGCGTGTGGCAACCCCATTTCTCCTCACCCAGCGACTAATTTTTTAAAAAGATCTTTATTCACTCTGTCGTGAGACGGGTCTGCCATGAGTATGCTATTCAAACGTCGATATACACACCACAGAGGTTATTTCTTAAATTCTCTTGTCACCGATAACAGAAAATAATTTTCTCGGGGCCGATATCGGAACATCCGACTACAATTTGCTAGCAACAAAGGCACCTCTCCACTGGGGAGATCTTCTAATCTTAGGCGTATTGCTGAAGGGGGGGGGGGGGGGGGAGGGGTGCCACACTGGCCGACACCATAACGGTGCCTTGCATGAGACAAAGCACTATTGTTACCTACTATATCTAAAACGTTAGAATTTTGTGGTATCCGCTTGAAGTTGCTCCCGCACATCTATAGAGACATAGTGAACCAGACCTAGGCATGGAGATTGAAGAGCCACGAGAGTGAGATTCTCGTGCAGTGAAAAACTTTAGGCTGCTACTCTTTTTTGTATTTCTATGCACAGACATACGTTTTCTCTTCTGATTTATTTGGAGCCATGCCGAAATCAAAGTTTAGAATTGTAGTTTTCTGATCTTCTTTTCTCGTGAGAAACCAATGAGATCTCAACTTTCGCTGGTAGCCCTTTCAAAACTGCGCTGATTCCCCTCCCCCACCCACCACCATAGACTTCTACAGCACTCTAAGTATTTGGCACTGCCCAACCATCTGGCCGTGTGGAGCAGTTAGTAGAGCGTCCGTCTGAAAATGCTACTGTCGGGAGTTCGAATTCTGCTCTTGGCAGTCCAGCATCTGATTTTTCATTATATTTTCCCCCTAACTCGGACTCGATGAAGTCGCTAGTCACCATATATAAAGGAACATTCATATTCGGAAATCGCACAGTGTGTAACGGTCTGTACACTCTACCGTCCCCGGGATCCAATTCGTGATTGCGTGGGCAGTCTACGCCGCCCCATCTCCACAGATGTCGCCTCATGCGCCCGGTCGACACCTCTTAATACACAAATCACCACCGTAAGCCCCGCCATCTTTGCTTCTTGGCGCATGCGCCTCATCCGGGTCTTTCTGCGTGCGCGCGCATGTGTCGTAAACGGGCTCGGCGTCTTGTGTGCACGTGTCGTAAACAGGGCCGGTGTGATGCGAAAATCGGTTACCCTGCAAAAAACTTGTTTTATCGCCAATGCGCATGCGCAGTGATTAAGTCCACGATTGGAGAGTGAGAAATTTGCCGAAATTAAGCATATTACGACATATCACGACATGTAATTCTTATGTGTAAATACTATTCTTTTCATTTATTTACATTAAAATCACATCAAAATAGTAGTGCGTCCAATGGTCCATGATATCTGACACTCTCCTCCAAGATCTTTCGCGGCACTAGCATGCGCATATTGGGTGGGCGATAAAACAAGTTTTTCGTAAGGTAACCGATTTTCGCATTACACCGGGCGTCTTGTGTGCATGTGTCGTAAACGGGGGCCGGGCGTCTTAGATTTCCGCCAGTCTCAGGAGATAGGCAGCTGAATGGGGGATGTAGGTTCCCCTGTTTTCCTTTCATTTCTAAAAGGGAGATCATATCGCTCCAATCCTCATCAAAGTTGAAGGACAAGATAATACCGGCTCTGTTTATCAAACGTGGAAACACTATTGTCTGTCGAATCTGGGATAACAGACACTGGCTTGTGTTGGCTGTTTTTGCACTTTCAAGGAAGGGCCATGGGATTTGCCTTAAACATTCCAATTACCGCTTGGCAATAGTTGTTTGATTTCGACCAATAGAACGCATCCGCGGAGGGACGGGGGTATTTTGCTAACTGGCTCATGTGTTGCCATGGCTCAAAAATCTGCTCATAGACCATATTGAGGTATCCCATAATTCCAGGTGGATACAGGGTCTAATGTTAGCTGGTTCCCGTCGTCGTACAATAATAGACCCTAGACCCATATCCCACAATTATTGCGGTTAAACAATTTGATATCCCATCAAATTGGAAATCTGATGCCAAAAATTGAAATTTCAGGTATTTCTACAGTTCCCGGGTTCCGGGGCGATATCAAGAGGTTTAGTAACTCCTCTTACCACAAAAAACCTTTATAAGAGAAGTAGGATCTGGCTTGCACAAATAAAAGACTATTCTATTACTCATCCTAAAATTAGACATACTGCGTTTATCATGAAGTTCTTGAACAACACTTAGCACTGTCTGCCTTGGGTTGATGGGTGTTGGAATCAATACACGAAACAGAGCACATCGGACCCATCGGCACCTCGGACCCCCGCTTTCACAGCTTTCACGCCTTCATGTGCGAAAACGAGAAATGTCTTCTAATGTGATTACTTTAAAAAAGACAAACAGAAAAACATTACCCTAAGGCCACTCAAAAAAATCACCGCGCGGGGTTTTACTGTATGTCTGAAACACATTTTATGGCACTTCAAAAGCCATCTTTGATATAGCAACAACAACAAAAAGAAAAAAAGCGCCCTCATCATATTTTGCATGGCTTGGTGATGAGAAACAAGTTTTTTTTTGTGTGGCCTAACCCTAACCCTATCCCTAACCCTTGCCCTATCCTTAACCCAGCCCTAACCCTATCCCAAACCTAACCTTAACCCTAACTCTATCCCTAACCCTATCCCAAACCTTAACCCTATTCCTATCCCTAACCCTAACCCTATCCCTATCCCTAACACTATCCCAAACCTTAACCCTAACCCTAACCCTATCCCCAACCCTAACCCTTTCCCTAACATTAACCCTATCCTTAACGATACCTCCTTAACCCGCGGAAGCGGTAGTGCGAAACGCGGCCGCGAGGGGGCCGAGATGACCGCACAAAAAGGGGTCCGAGATGCCGATGGGGCCGAGATGACCGTGTACCTTCCCTAACCTTAACCATATCCAGTAACCCTGCTAAGGGAGCGCGAAACGCGGCCCCGAGGGGCCGAGATGACATCACGAAAAGGGGTCCGAGATGCCGAAGGGGCCGAGGCATCAGTGTACCATCTATAACTACCTCACGTGTAGATCTGCGGCAACTTGCCTGTCAAATGACTGGCTGTCATTGGCCTGCCTGTCAGAAAACTGCCTGTCAATGGACTATTTGTCAATAACCTGCCTGTCAGAGGACTTCCTATCATTGATCTAACTATAAGGACACCATAGAGCTATTAGCCTGTATCACCATCTTGATTTTATTACGGTGAAGGTTATCGAAAAGGGATATTTTACACCCAAAACTTCACCAAACCTTGACCTCTAATAAAGGTTCAAATGGACACATTTACAGAAAAATTGGCTACAGGATCTGGAATAGCCAAGGTCTTATCTTCTTGGTCCATGTTTCCCTGTAAGGCAGACTGTGGTTGGTCACATCCCTCACGTTTTGTCCATGTTTCCCTGCAAGGCGGACTATGGTTGGTCACATCCTTCACATTTTGTCCATGTTTCCCTGTAAGGTGGACTGTGGTTGGTCACATCCTTCACATTTTGTCCATGTTTCCCTGTAAGGTGGACTGTGGTTGGTCACATCCTTCACATTTTGTCCATGTTTCCCTGTATGGCAGACTGTGGTTGGTCACATCCTTCACATTTTGTCCATGTTTCCCTGTAAGGTGGACTGTGGTTGGTCACATCCTTCACATTTTGTCCATGTTTCCCTGTAAGGTGGACTGTGGTTGGTCACATCCCTCACGTTTTGTCCATGTTTCCCTGTAAGGCGGACTGTGGTTGGTCACATCCTTCACGTTTTGTCCATGTTTCCCTGTAAGGCAGACTGTGGTTGGTCACATCCTTCACATTTTGTCCATGTTTCCCTGTAAGGTGGACTGTGGTTGGTCACATCCCTCACGTTTTGTCCATGTTTCCCTGTAAGGCGGACTGTGGTTGGTCACATCCCTCACGTTTTATACATGTTTCCCTGTAAGGCGGACTGTGGTTGGTCACATCCTTCACGTTTTGTCCATGTTTCCCTGTAAGGTGGACTGTGGTTGGTCACATCCCTCACGTTTTGTCCATGTTTCCCTGTAAGGCGGACTGTGGTTGGTCACATCCCTCACGTTTTATCCATGTCTCCCTGTAAGGCGGACTGTGGTTGGTCACATCCCTCACGTTTTATCCATGTTTCCCTGTAAGGCTGCCTACGTTTGATCACTGTCAGACAGGTTATAAGATGTCCACTGCATCTCATGAGGGCCTGGTACATTTCTCATTAGCACCGTGACCACCGGAATAAATCTTTTGTCATTTCAAAATTCTTCCATGGCACCCAAGTTCTCAAAGTTGAGGTTATTTACCAATAGCAGTCCGTTATAAACATTGTAGGATGTTGCTATGAACATGCCACGGTCCTTTCACAGTGGCCCGAAACCTAGCGGCCGTGGCTACCGTGGCCTCAGTGTAAACCTAGCTAAGCACGGTTAAGATTATCCCTGATGTATCATAGAGTTTATCTTTCAGAAATGTAGTCTTTATTCCAAATATGCCTGTGGATTTATAAGCTTTTACTGACATAATTAGGTATTTTATACTCTGTAAATCTACAGCCTCTAGTCCTCTGTCATGGCACTTGACAATGCTTAGATAGATGTTGTGATCAAATTCATTGCTAAATTTGGCTTCTATGTTATACAAATATTTATTCATATGTGTAGCACAATCTTTTTGGTCAGTCAGGTCACCGGCATGGTTATTTTTAGGCTAATTGTTGGTTTTTCTTCTGAGGGCTTGAGAAGGTGATGTAAAGTGAGTTCTAACGTGAAACGACAGGTGGTGACACAAGTATTACCACGCTTGGGAAAACGGTCATCTCCCTCCTTTATTATACGAGTTCAGCTCATTTATATACCCTCTCTTTAAAGATTTCAGGCTCATGTATCTATCATGCAATGTTGCTTATGCCTCCTCTGCGGTCTACGCATTTTCACTGGGCTTTGCCTTATGAAATCACTACTCAAACCCAATGAGTGGCTTAAATATCCACTTACTGGCCATAGATCTACAAGTGGTCGTATGCTCCAAGGAGTTGACGCATAGTAATATCTGATCGCATGTGAAGATATTGCGCAGCGGCCACACTCTGAGGAGCATATAACGCTTTTATCTGAAACTAGTCTAGATTGTATCTATTATCCACATTTTCCTGACAAATGGCGTACCGATATTAGTTCATTTTAGTTATGCACCAATTTTTTTAGCACAAACTTCTTCCGTATTTTCCGTTTATTGCAACCCGGATCATAAAACATATCTGTATGCTCCGGGTATGGTGACACACGCTGCCCATGTGTTTTCAATGGGCATTTTCTACCAGGTGGATAAGAAAGAACATTAGAAAACCTTTGTGACGTTCCTTGTTTATCTGTCGACATTTTTTATTCATACAAAATAGTAACCTCTGCAGCTTCGACAGGACAACGCCTATACTCTACGGCGAACCCAATCTAACAGATTTGACATTCCAATGGCCTACCAACAGGAGTTGCACTATTGGTAGCGACCAAACGAGAATGTGCCCGAATAGTGGGGAGGGATTGGTTCACTCTATAAACAGAGTGGACGGGATTGCTTCACCCTCTAGAACCGCTACTATCTTTCACGGGTTCATTCTCCAGTCGTAGCCTCTGTGGTATGCTGTCGCATTCAATAAGCCTGCGTGAACCAAACATCGGCTGTGTGTTAGCGTCACAGATTTAGGCAGTTCGCCGCGAACGCAAAAACGGCCAAGGTTTGATTCCCTAGAAATCGGTTGCGCTTATCCGTCTACGATGGAAACTCTAACTGCTCCTTGATAGTCATATCATTTTGTGTTTACCTCCATTCAGGGGTTCCCGATGGAATCTCATTCCCTCACGTGTTCCATTCTCTTCCGTTCTTCCGTTCAATTAGCAGATCGGCCACATCGTCCTTTAAAATTGGTCTTTAACCTGGGAGGTATTTTTAAAAGAAAGGGCGATTTTAAAAAAAAATCAATCGTATCGTGGTTTTTGTTGCATTCTCGCTACCTAAAGTGCTCATTCTTTAAGAAAGACATACACAATATTAACTGGTTTCAGTACAAGCGGTAGTAATCCCCGAGCGATAGCGAGGTGATTACGAAGAGTCTGGTCCGAGGAGATTGCGGCCGCTTTTATCTGAAACCAGTTTATATTGTATTTATTAACCACCGATTATCGCTAATAATTTGGGTGCTCTTCCATTTCCAAACATATCAAACTTGATCGATGCACCGCCTATCGCCAATGTAAATATCGTTCCTAAATTGCCCGTTCGCGAAAGTTCGCGTTTCGCTCGCTAGGGGCCCGATGACGTTTTGGGAACTATTTCCAGTAATCTCCTGATTTCAGGAGCAGGAGGTTACGGGCCTCAGTAATCTCCTAATAGCCAAATACTCAAACTTAATGCTATTCCTATGGAGACTCCGTATTAGGTGGTTAATAAAGTCTTATATAACGACCAAGAAAATATCTTTATTTTGGCACCTACGGCACTGGGTATATATCCGGAAATCAAATGTTGAATATGCCAAAACCGAGTTAAATGTAGTCGCAGCAAACACGTGGGTTTGTTAAAGAAGTGTTTACAGGAAGTGTGCAAATACAAGACACCCTGACAGAACTGAGAAAAAGTCAGTTGTGACACGTTTAACTTCACTCTCATTCTACTTGTGCAAATACTCCGATCCTTTTCATTCTCTGCCACCTCACTGATCCATTCGGCCCAACAAGTAAGATCTTTTTTCTTCAACCTATGAACAAAGCTCCCATCTGTGCTATATATTTATTTCACTCCTGGTATTTTTAGTTTAAGGCCCGGCGTCCACTTACTACGATAGAATCGTAGACCTCCCGATATGGCACCGATACAAAATGTCAAAATCGGTGCCATATTGGGAAGGTGCAAAATAGTAGACATATGTCTAGCCAAGCTAAATTTACCACGCATTGTATGGGGTTTTTATCGGTGTCTAATCGCAGAGACGTGGTCAACCGCCCCGATATTAGGTAACTTTCCGACGCGATTTTGATTTTTTTTATCGGGGTCCATCGTAGACCATATCGGAGCCATATCGTAGTAGGTGGACGCTGGACCTTGCACTGGTAACCCGTTCTCCATTCCCTACAAATATTACGGTCCATTTTCTATGGTCTATGACGTCATATATCCAGTGTGTCATCTGTTATTTTTGTGTATTCAGGGGTGAGATGAATTAAGAAAGTGCCTTGTTTTGGTCAAAGTCATCTTTCTCAAACTTATTTGAATGCTACACGATATTCAAACTGATGAAGAAAGACAACTTTGACCAAAATTTGTTGGTTTCTTCCCGTCGACTGAGTTGTAGGGTTCCATTTCCCGAGACAAGTTTCCCCCCGCAATTATCAGGAAGAAATACCTCTAAAAAGGTATAAAATCCCATAAACAAGTTTAAAATTGATAGGGACATTTTGGTGAGACAAATGGACCCACTGCTGAGTCGCTGACTAAGTACCATACCTAGCTAATAGGAGGCCAGCAAGCATGATCACATGTCTTTTTACACCATTAACATTAAGGGTACGTGAATCCCAGGGTGAATGTTAATTGTGACTATGTCGGAGACTATGTACTAGGTGTGTTCTTCCATGTAAATCCAAATCGCCATTTCTCGGTGAGACTGTTAAAGCATTTTGCCATGAGAATTTTGTACCAGAAGAGAAATGTCTGAGACTAGGGGAGAGGTGTGAAGTACACCCGTCTAAGGTACATTAGTCTCGATGTGTGAATCCCACTTTGCACTTTCCCGTTGACATTTTCCACTAGACATTCTATCCTCTGAACCTGCCTGCTCACTGATCTACTATCACCCCCTTGTACATAATCTGACTTGTTACACGTTGTTATTGAGCGTGGACCACACGCTCATATATATATTTTTTTTTTATCAAGTTTTTATTAGGGTTAATGCATCATACATTATCGTCACCAGGTTCGGCAACACGGCCGTTCTTCCACCCGGGCCCTCTCGAATTGCCAATATCGCAGTATATATTTCATACATAGTTTTGTATGTCCTTGTTTTGTTTTTATCTCATTCGCCAGGAAGCCTTTTTATGATGAAATGAATGATGATGAAGCGAAATACAGCATATCAAACACTATACAACAATATTTGGATACCATATGCCTAGTATTCTGAAGATTCTTCTTCTATAACTCTACAACTAATCGGGATCTATCGACCTCCCTTTGGTGAATGACTTAAAATAACTTCCAATTTTAATTTTACATCAAGATATGGTTTAGTAGGTACTTAATATTTATGCAGATACACTATATACCACAGTATCTTAATTAGTATCAGTTCAATAGTTGCAAACACAATCTATCAACTTATTACTTTCCGGGTATTTTGAACCAGTTGCATTCACAATCTGATTTTTCAGCAATGTATTTTTTGGTACTTCTCTATACATTATGATTTTATAACCATATATATGTGTAGCAATATATAACCATAAAACCATGTAATCATCTAATCATGTAATCATATATGCTGCCTGAAGGTCAGAGCCGTCACATAGACTTTTAGCTTGTTGCAAAAAACTAACCCTTCCCCATCTACATGCTATCACTGTTACATTGGCAGAGGAACAGAGGGCCAGTATCCAACTGATTATGACCGATCTCTTTAGGCCTAAACCTCCTTGATCCACTGGTGCTTGATGTATTTGGATCCTTGAATAACAGTTGCAGAAATGGCAAGTTGATTGGGTACAATTGGGTTACAGAAAATAACCCATATATAGACTAGAAATAACCAAAACCTTTTATTTATTACTTTTCTATAATTCCGCGCTTATTCATCAATAATGTACTAATGGGTTATTTTCAGTGTATGGACCTTATCATAAAACTGTATGAGTTTTAATTTTGGCCACCGTATGCCATGACTGGAGTTTGGCATAATGACTTCATGAGGCAAAGCCGAGTGAAGTCTGGAGCCAAAACTCCAGGAGTGGTAGGCGGTGGCCAAGATTAAAACGAATCAAGTTTTGATTTTATCCAACCCCATCTCCTCGATTTTGGTATATTACGTGATAACAATTCTGCAGGCCACTAGTGGCATATAAAACTCTGTATGCCAGTCTGCGGGCATACAGAAACTCAATGTTAAGCTTATGGAATTTCATATTAGGGGTAGGAATCTTTGGTTGCATTTATGTACTTCTTTAGCACGGGAGGCAGGTCAGTGGATTCTCAAGGCTCTAAGCCTAGTTCGTTAAGAATTCTTCTCCATAGAGCGTAGTGAGAGTACAGAATACGACTTAGAGAGTGTGAGCTGTTATGAGAGGGGTGGTTTCCTGACCTCACCAGATCCGTTTTGCAATCTCTGAGCTGACTGCATCTGAGACACAGTAATTACCTCTGAAATCGTCCTCCCTCGTGGGCTGAGTAATGTGTAAGTTGTAAGTCTCTGCCGGCTCGAGGGGCACTCAGGAGAACTGACACTTAATTGCCTGTCAGTCCAGAGACTATAGATTGGCTCAATCCACTGCCCTCCGACTCCTCAGTTTCCCTGAACTTTGCCGCCCCTGAATATATTTTCTTTTGCTCTTTCTATACTTTCAATGCCCTTTATTGGTGGTGATGTTCAACGTAATTACACAGGATGACCTCAAACTCCTAAAATACCGAAATTCGAGGTGAGAAGATGAAAAATGGAGAGGTTATATAGACTTTCAGCATGCTAAAAAAACTATCCCTTCACTATATGCCTGCCAACTCTGTGACATTTGGAAAGGTGCAGGGGCCCAGTGTCTTAGTATCCTAGAGGCCCAACTGACTATGACCAATCAAACTACACAAGCTCTGTGAATCACTCCAGGGTGAATTTTTCTTTTTAAGTATTTTATTCATCCTTGGTGGGAACATCGGTTTAACAAGCGTTATGAGCGTACCTCCCAGCTTGGGAGTTTTCAATGCAGTTTTACCTTCTTTATGGTATTGCCATTCACAATACAACCGTGTTAACAGTAAAATGTTTGACAGAATATAGTGAGGTTAGGTATTTTGGTCAGAGGTCTGGAGTCATGTATTAACTTAATAATCTCTTAATTTTTAGTCCTACCTGAATATCTACATACCAGTAGAATTCGATTTATGATTTTAACAATAGTAATAAATGATAGTGACCTGGTAATACACTCACTAGCGCTCGTCTATTACTACGCGTCAACCTCTCATGGTTTACGGGCGCCTTTCCATAAAACCATCGTTTATTGTCTATATAATGCCCGTCTAAATTATCCCCAGGGAAAGTACAGCGAATGCATAGGAATCCATGGTATCACACTACGGGGTGTGAAAAATAAAAACATCCCACTGTTCTCTATAGAGTTAACACAAAGGACGCCTACCTTGGCACGCAATGATATCTACTGCCCGTATGAACGATGATGGTCACACGACATGGTGAAGCAATCTGATTGGTTAGTGCCGAGTTACCTCGCTGTCCCTCATACAAACATTTACTCCATGGACAATCAAATAATCCATAGTTACAATACAACATGTTAGAGGCATTTATCTCACCCCTGATACAAGTTTAGCCATGTCTTTCAACAGATGTAAAATGTCACACTATCGTAAGATCTCAGAAGGATTATGTTCAGTTCATAGGTACATCCATTCATATAGTGAGGCTCAGGATAGCAAAGACCCCTCCCCTCCAGCTTAAAATAACACATCATACAGTGGAGCCCACTTAAGTCAACTATTTTCGGAGGTACTTATAAAGTCTACTCAACGCTCGAGTAACTACTCTACTAACAGGACGGAAATATGTTTATTGAATTTCTATTTGTGATAACAACCTACATTTCTCGGTCTAGACTTCTATTTTTGAATCTTTTATTCAGACTGTAACAATGGTCAGCCTCTTATGACACTGGTTTACAGGCATTGCCAGCTTTGGCAGGTTTCCATATGCGAGTATCAGAGTGATAGAGAATACGAACCGCACCCGCTGAAAATATATTAACTGATATATGTTCCTCGACCTAGAATATCTGCGAATTTGAGTATTAATATGATTTTTCACGTAGTCAATATTTTCATTCAAACAGACATTATACATGACCTCACCAGTGGTAATCCTATTTTTCATTTACTGTTTAAGTATTTTTTTAAGTACTGTCTTTCCTGCAATAATTAGAGAAAATGAAATAAGTTAGCCCGTAGTGGATCCTATTCGAAGTTTTTTGTCCTATAACTACGGCCCGACGCAATAGATGGAGGGTTGTAATTCTAAGACAAAAGGCAGAGAATGGCAATCACTACGGGCTCGCCCCACTACGGTTTTTTTTTCATTGTATACCTAAAAACACAGAAAAATGCCATTTTATTCATTTAGCAAGTCATCGATTCATAGTTCATTCACTACAATGAGGCTGAACATTATTCATACTACACCCCTAGCAGCATGTTTTATTTCATAGATGTTTGGCCGTAGGTATATATCACCATGATTTTGAACTGCGTGGTCGTATTCCTAGCGTAGTTTACACATGATAAAACTAGCGAGGACTATTGTATAGTGTCAACTACAAGGAGAATACCGCCACTCAGATCAAAATCATCGCAATGTTGTATAAATTTATAACTCACCTTTCGACTAATGATTTAGAAATTACTTTTGTTAATGATTAGAATTTTTATGTAAGCGTATTGCATTGTTTATATAAAATATTTCCTAAATTGCACATGAGGTGGCAGAAAAAGCCGTATACTACTGAGTAATTTACGTTTTTCCGCATTCTAGTCAGTTAAGTTTATGGCTTTCTGTACTCTACTTAGTACCGATCTGTAGGCTCCATCGATTTCGTATGGAGACTCCATATTATCGTAAAACTGGATGAGTTCTAATCTGGGCCACCGTATGCCACGACTGGAGTTTGGCATAGCGACTTAATGAGGCGAAGCCGAGTGAAGTCCGGAGCCAAAACTCGAGGAGTGGCATGCGGTGGCCAAGATTAAAACGAATCAGGTTTTGATTTTATCCTACCCTGTCTCCTCGATTTTGGAATATTACGTGATAACAATTCTGTATGCCACTGGTGGCATACAAACTCTGTATGCCAGTCAGCGTGGCATACGGAAACTCAATATTAAGCCCATGGGATTTTATATTAGTGGTAGGATAATAGGTAGGTGGGTAAGAACTGATATATCCTCGAAGGTTCCCAATACCACATTACTCAATCCCCTCTAAAGGGACAGTACCATGTCAGTTCCAAAAAGAGTCCCACCTGTCTGTATAACCTGTGCTGGCCTAGCTGCTCCACCTCTAGACGAGTCCATAGCGGGAGCTGCTCGCCTTGCCGGTAACTGACACCACCCGCCACCCTCCCGCCACCCTCCCGCCACCCTCCCGCCACCCTCCCGCCACCCTCCCGCCTCCCGCCACCCCCTGTAATCTCATCAGAGAGACCAGTGAGCAGATTACCCCCGCACCAGCTGGTCAATTACGCGACCGCCGCCCGGGCCGCTACGTGCCTCGCTTGCCGCGCTGACCGCTCTCATTACAGGCCCCCGGCCGCCGGGAGGTGTGCGGGGCTCGCCCTGCGCATGCCCGCGGGAGCAGGTCAAATCCCGGCGTGTGACGTCAGGCCGAGGCTTAGGGTGTACGTGCCTAGTTGTTGTTTCTCCGCAAAGTGGTTTGCAGGCAAAAAGGATGACTGGATAGACATGTAACACCTTATGGTTTCGGGAGGGGATGATATAGTGGTGGGACATGAATCAATGCTGGTGGGATAGAGGGGGCACGGTGGAGGGGAGGGACCAGAAGGAGACTCGGGGTGGGGAGTCCAGCTTAAAGCTGCTCACCATGTAATATCCCCGCCTTTAACTCACGCCTGGTACAAGTTCAGCCATAGGAATACCATTAAACAGAGATGGCAGATTTTGACGGAAATACTTGTTTTCATTTTCAGTTGCACTCGTTAGTGCATGAAAGTGAACATTTCTCGTGTTATGAACTATGGCCCTTCTGGACAAACTACTACCCTAATCGTTGTATTGTCTTATTTGTACTTTTCCCTTGGACGGGCAGGTTGAAGATTATATATTAAATGTATGAACCTTCTGTCAATAAAACTACTTAAAAAAACAATTGCTGTATGAAGACGTGGGAGCAGAGATCGAGTACCTTCAGGCACTGCCTGTGGTAGACTGCTGTGCCAAGGTAATTGGGTAGTGATATGTAAAAACAAATGAAATAGATAATATACGAATTAAACAGTCATACTGTAAATTTCAAAATGATATTATGATAAAAAAATATGTCCACATGGAATATATTCCGTGTTACAAATTATGTAATTGGTATGTATACTTGATGTTGTCAACCTGGAAAATGCATTGTTCCTATGTCATGAAACACAGAGAATAGGAAATGAAATGTTTTTTGCTCAATAAAATCTTCTTTTTTTAAATAATGCAAAGAAAATCATTTTAAAAACGTGTAGATTTTTTTAAACGAAAATTATACTTTTTACTTCTGTAAAACAGGCTAAGATGAATGTGAAAGCCTTATCATACCACGGTATCTTGCAGGATAGAATTAGTCCAAATAAGCTAAAATAAGGACATGCTATTTGGGACAAGCAACCTTGACATTGTAATGTATTCAGCCTTGACATTTCCTTTATAACCGAGTTGTAACCATCACTTTAGGTTCTTTGGCCTGAGTCGGGGAGAAATGTATATTGTTTGTGGACTCAATAAAGAAGGATAGAAATACCTCTACAGCAGATCTTATCTGTGAAGGGCTGACACTGCCCAGCAATACTCTACCCTCTACAACCTACCTCACTTCAGCTACGGTATTCTAGTAACTGCTTGCAACTAACCTGAATCCAGTGGTTATTTCAATGTGGTACTTCCATGGATTATTCCAACTAATACTTTAGCTAGAGCTAGCACCTCCCCAAAACAACACATAGGACTCTGAACAACTGTTAAACCCTCCTGTTGGTCAGTGATGCATTCTACACATTAATAGGAGATACTCACATAAATACAACAGCAACAATACACAGTAAGTCAGGCACAAGGTATATAGTTAACTAGTATCAAAAAAGGGGAGCAATTGAAATGACCACAAAGTAACAATGAATGTACGGAGAATCGTTTGGCAAAGCTGAAAGTTGTCAGCTGTATGATAATGTGGAGAGATTAATAAAAGACTTGCTAAAAAAAAGTCAGGTATAAGGCTGGTTTAATCGTGTCAGCCCAGTATCGTGCAGGACAAATGATAGATTTGGTCTACTGTGGCAAAGCTTTCTTCTTTAGCTCTACCGGGAAGAAGAGCTCAAAAGGTCATTAGAGGTGGCCAGATCTAGCCCTGACCGACATGATCCACTCCCTGTCTGGGGGATTACTGGACTATTCCTCCCGGGTGGGATGCGATCAGGGACATAAGCCTCCAGTGATCTGCCCCTAACCCCTCCAAACACATCAGGCACAACCCTGCCGGCCAGACACAGACTATTAATTAGATTCATCAGCAACAAATATTGGTATTTACATAAGAAATAAAGGAAACCAGAATTACTCATTAGAGCATGCTCACACGCTCTATATACATCACCTAAAGGTTAGAGTGGTCCATCTTACTGCAAATAACCTATCCCTTCACTATTTGTGTGCTGTTCACTGTGATATTCGGTAAGGAGAAGGGTGCCAGTGTCTCAGGGTCTTAGAGGTGGGCCCAACTGCCCACGACCAATCACTCTTGACCGGAATACCTCATTGACCCACTGGTGCTTGATATATTTGGATCCTAGACACAGGCAGTTGTAGAAATGGCAAGTTGACTGGGTACAAATGGGTTTCAGAAGACAATCCATAGACTGAATGTAACCAAAATCTTTTAATTATATTTTAATCTATAATTGCACACTCATTCATCAATGATGAACAAATCACTCGTTCCTAGTTACTATATTACCTATGGCCTAAAGTCTATGAAATACTTCCCTATGATAGAGGTGCAGTATTGATAATGTTTGCGGTCACCGAGAAATAGTCATGAATTGATGACTAAGTAAGTGAAGACAATTGTCTTTTCGTGTTTTTTTTAGGTATATGATAACAAGAAAACGTCGTGAGTGAACCTGTATCAATACTATTCTCGGCCTTTTTTTTGTTTTTTCTTTTTTGGCTCATAATTTTTTTACAATCATTCCAGTTGTACAAGTATCGTCATTTACCAATAAAAATGACATGCCGTCAGCCTTGCTGTATCATCTGTGGCTGGTTTTCATCGGTTGCCATCCAACATGTTGTATTGTATGTAGACTACTAGAATATAAATACAATTTCATATTGATTCACAATTATAACACTCATCTTCTAGGAGCACAGTTTTTCAGTTACGATACTACTCTATCTCAAATGATTTCGGTTAAACCAGCATTATCGTTTTCGTGAGTTTCTTATACATTTGGTACGTTGGCGTATTTCTCGTGATTATCGACTGATTGTTCCATAACCTTGCTCCCATATACTCCACACTCCGCATACAATTGCACAATTGGCTTGGCATGTTTTAAGTACTGGTGAGCTATACAATCTAGGAATACTATGTCAGACGCGGCAGTAGAACCTTACCAATTTTTTCCAACAGACGAATATAAATTTGTCAGAACGAGATTTTTTTTTAACAAGAGCTATACAATCTAGTTCCAGTATTTCTTAAATCCCGATATCTGTCGTCACATGATCTTTGGTACATTAAATTAGCCAAATGGCAAATACGTCTCTCAGACAAATACGGAACCTTTGCAGTCTTATGTATTTTAAAAATTCTTGTTCTATAGTTTAACCCAATAGATTATATATCACTCTATCAATATCTGAAAAGATTTTTGATAGAGCTCTAACAGTTTGTATATACATGTAATAGCTATTCCTAATTAGCCCATTTTGGTAATATTCCTATCGGAATCTCCATGGATTCATGCTTTGTTGTGGTTCTCTATTGTCGCTCAAAACTGTAGGGGGCGCTGCGCTTCACACCTCCTCACCTCTTCAGCTGAACCAAAGCTTCAGCTGAAACAAAACGAGGACTGGCTCACGTTTCTGAACGCCACGCCACCTACTGTTTCATTTGGAAATGACGAGTTGCTGGCCAATCTAGGAACATGGGGCTGTTGAATAAAATACGCACGAGTAAAAAGGATCTTAGAATTGTCTTGGGAGATGAAAAATGATGTGTTGTAAGCAGAAGATCTTTTGATGATAAAATTTATCTAAAGCCTCTAAAAGGTGTTGTATAGAAATACGTTCATTAAGATGTCTGTCTTCTCATACAACACTAAATGGGAGAAAATCGTCCATGATATCGTGTATCGTTGGAGTTATCGTATCGTTCAGACCAGCACCAGAAACGGATGAACTTTATTCAACAGCCCCCTGGATCAGCCTACATTGATATGACCTACTTTATGAAACTGTCGAGCTGAACAATACGTTAATGTCAATGGCCATATCCTAAATTTACGTTGGCACCATGACATATTCTAGTGAAAATGAGTAAACTGTAGCATATAGTCCAATATGAACAAACACAATTGATAAAATTTTTCATTTGCTTGATTTATGTAGGATATATATACTGAAAAAAATGGTTTTCTTCAATTACCTCAAACAAGGACGGCGACCTATAGCTTCTAAAACCCAAATGTGTAGTACTATACATTTACAATATTCTGTGAAGGTTTGAAAAGAATGACATGGAGTTTACTATGTGAAATCAAACTTTTAAAGATTCATGTATATTCTAGGATGATATCATCACAGAATCGATCTCTAGATTTAAAAAACCAAGCACGGTTAAATATGTGTTAGACAACACTTGGAGATCATCATATTAGAATTCCAGGAAATGGCACAAGTCAATGATAATTATCCGATATGTATTCCTTTACAATGAGGGTGGTTGTGGCCCTTAATCATTGGCTACTCGGTCTACTGTATTCCTTACATGGAATTAAGGTAATGGGACAACTCCATGGTGGGGGATACATTTAAAGTTGTCTCAAAACCGATGCACCAATGGTTTGGAGAACCCGTGCTACATTCCTTTTCAGTCGAAGCTCGTATGTCGTTATAAAGTACATGTGTTGTTCATAGAACACATCCTTTTATTTCATAGAAGATTCTAGCTACATTTTGAGATTATATCTTAACGTATACAAATGTTGTGACTCATTGCATGGTTTATTTAAGAAAGACTAAAGCTCTAGATATCACAAAGTTATCGATGGAAAACAACAACAGGTAAATATGGAGGGCACTCTGGAGTCAGAAGTATATACATATAGATGTTATGTAAACAGGTTCCTAATAATCAATGGAGCTAAAACCAGCAAAGTAAATATCATTTGTCGATGAAATAATCACCAGACCCTAAGGCTTTTTATTGCGTAAATACAGAATTGAAGATACCCAAGTATTACAAGTTACAAACCAGGCAACTTAGGATCTAATAAATAGTGACCTAATAAGAATTAAGAATGTTATGAGGTGACACATCGTACAACTACCAAAGTTACCGTTATATATACATGAAGGCGTTTATTGGAGTGTGCTTGCACGGCCTATATACATTGCGTAGATGTTAGAGTGGCTACATATACACTTTCAGCGTACTGCAAAGACACTATCCCTCCACTATCTGCATTCTATTCACTGGGATTTTGTGAAAGGAGCAGAGGACCAGTGTGTCAGGGTCTAAGAGGCATGCCCAGTTGACCATGTCCAATTACTCAAGAGCGAAATAGCTCATTGACCCACTGGTGATTGGTATGTTGGATTGGATCCTAGACAGTTGCAAGAAGGGCAAGTTGACTTGTTGCAAGTGAGTTACAGAAAACTATCCATAGACTGAGTGTAACGCAAGCCTTTTACTTGTTATTCATTAATAAATGCAGGCTCATTCATCATGATGAACATTCTATTTGCTCCCAGTTGTATAGAACTAAAATAAGAATAGAGAATAGAACCGAGATAAGAATTTAAAATGTTTGCAGATCCTGCTTCGTAGAATCCCAACCGTGTCGATAAACTCATTGACGTCAGATGCCAATAGGCCACAGCCCCCGAGCTACTCCCAGGTTACGTGCCTAGTGAGTAACACCATCAGTAATATGAGAATACTTATACATGTATAAGTATAACCCATGTGGAGTTATGCAATGATATAATGGTGTTTTTCTGAATTCCTCGTGCTTGGATTCTGTACTTGAACACAATCTATTCATCTAAATTATAGTGTTCCCTTTCCCTGAGACTTGTTTTTCCTCCAGTAATTGTTAAAGACATTTACCCCTAAACAGAAATAGATTCTCATGAGATTTTGAACCCTGTCAGGTACATGAATCCCATCGTGTGAATTCCACTTAAGATGAGATTTCTCTTCAATATCTGCCTGCCAAATATAAGATATTGGTAAAGGCGCAGATACCCAGTATCTTAGTTTTGACCAGGGGGGTGACCCGATGACCATGCATGACCAGTCACCATCGACCAAAATACCCCATTGATCCACTGGTGATTGACATGTATGTATATGTGAACCCGCCTGAGGCAGTTATAGAATTGGCAGGTTGGCTAGGTGTCAAATGGGTTTAAGAAAATGGCCCCTAGACTGAATTAAACCCAAACCTTTGATGGTAATTTTCATAACTCGACGGTTATTCACCAATGATGAACATAGCATTTGTTTCTAGTTAAACGATACTTGGCCCTTTTATTCGGCTTTGACATCCTAAATGGAAATTACATGTCTAACATTCGCTGCGCTATTGTAGCAGGGTGCCAGTGTTTGAGGGTCTTAGAGGCATGCCCAGCTGACCATGACCAATCAATCAAGACCGAAATATCTCATTGACCTACTGGTGTTTGAAATGTTTATATCCTATAGATAGACTCAGGCAGTTAGAGAAATGGCAAGTTTATCGGGTGTAAGTGGTTACAGAAAACGATCCATAGGCCCTATTGAGGTATCCCGTAACCCAGTCTGTTTACAAGTTCCGGTGCTCGCTGGTTGCCGACGTTGTATTATGATTGACCCTTGACCCGTAACCCAGAATTATCGCAGTTTAACGGTTTTTATAAATATTCAAATCAGAAATCCAATATCAGAAATGGAAATTTCAGCTATTTCTCCATACAGATCCGAAATGATATTCAGGTTCTCCAAATATAAATGGAAAAACGATAGTTCATGTGGTCGTGGTCTGCCCAGTCAGCCGCCAGCGGAACTTGTATTTACCCTGGGCGATAATAGGGAATTGAGTAACCTCTGGAGGGCGTATAGACTGAATGTAACCCACCCCTTTTTAGTTGTTATACATTTAGAATTGCACGCTCATTCATCAATGATGAACATTCTATTTGCTTCTAATTTGTATTGGCGATCCCTGGGAGGTGTTTTATAGACAAGGTCTTGCATAGACCTGTTGAGTTGAAACGATCATTGATGGTCTAAGACCTATTTGGATATAGCTTTGCCATACATGCGCAGGTATAATAATTTGACTGTGCAACGGAAACAGTCACTATCAACGATCATCACTACTATAAAACACCTCCCAGATATCGCCGCCTTGACTCGCTCGGTGTGTGCCCGCCACTTGGAGTTCAACGACCTTTCCACACAAGGTTTGCGTCACGCTCTGAATGGCGTACTCCGATCTGTGTACATCATTAGAGCGTGCTTGCACGCCTATATATATACATCATCTATAGACCTACAGGTTAGAGTGGTGACATATATACACTTTCAGCATGCTGCCAGAAAACTATCCCTTCACTATCTGCGTGTTATCCACTGTGATAGTGTGAAAGGAGCAGGGTGCCAGTGTCTGACACCGGAGACAAACCAAGCGAGTCAAGGCAGCGATCTCTGTAATCGCCAACACAAAATAGCATGTATATGAAAAATTATTTTGCCGTAATGTCTCCCACCCATAAGTCAGTGTCTCGGAAGCAAAAATCATGTGAAATTTAGAATAATAGCGCACATACTCGCCATTTTGTGTTGGTGATTCCGGAAATCGCTGCGTTTCTCGCTTGGTGTGTCTCCGACATCAGGGTCTTAGAAGTATGCTCAGCTGACCATGACCAATCACTAGAGACCGAAATACCTCATTGACCCACTGGTGCTTGACCTTGATATTGTTGGATCCTAGACTCAGGTGGTTGTAGACATAGCAGGTTGACTGGGTTCTATTAGGTCACAGAAAACTATCCATAGACTGATTAGTTGTTATTCATGTATAATTGCACGCTCATTCATCAATGATGAACATTCTATTTGCTCCTAGTTAGTTAGACCACGGGCGGTCACGACCTATTTATAGCCTCGCGTATGAGAACTTAAACCCGCATATCAACAAGAGGGTCTGTATCGTCCGGGAATTCTCTACACACAATTGTGTTTCTATCTTTTATGATTAATCATAATATCAGGTTATAAATGGTGAATATTCCTCCCTTTTGGAATAGGACAGGTTCCTCTAAACACCCTCTTATTACCAGAGGCGTCAGTATCTTTTTTTAAAGGCATTTATTTACCCTGGAAGGTCACTCAGTCTGTGAGGACTAAACGTGCCTCCAACCAAGGAATTGTATGAGAAGGAATAGCAACGGTGGCTTGAAGCCTCCTTGCCTGCCTGCCTGCCTGCCTGCCTGCCTGCCTGCCTGCCTGCCTGCCTGCCTGCCTGCCTGCCTGCCTGCCTGCCTGCCTGCCTGCCTGCCTCCCTTCCTGCCTGCCTCCTTGCCTCCCTCCCTGCCATTGGATGGATGGCTGAAAGAGGCTCTGTGACCGGCATTGACAATGCACACAAACTTTGAAATGTGGAGACTGGATCAATGCAGGTCATTTAAGAGTATAAACCACTAACTTGGGAGTTATATTTTATGTCATTTTTGTGAGAAAATATAGAATTAAGTCAATTTTTATCGAAAATGGGTGTGGAGAGGAAGGGTAGGAGACGTTTGGGTAGAATTTGGCCTAACAAACAACATACTTTTGACCTGTCGGTTGAGAACTAATGAAACAATCTATCCAAATGATCTAAAATGTTTCATATACTACAGTTGCAGGCCTTCCTAATGGTATATAGCACATGTATGTAGGGTGTGTAGTTGTCTCAAAACAATTCACTCCGTATTTGTGTTGGGCAGGTGGCTGACGGAGGCTCAGCGACCGGCATTGACAATGCACACAAACTTTGAAATGTGGAGACTGGGTCAATTCAGGTCACTTAAGAGTATAAAACACTAACTTGAGACTTATATTGTACGTCATTTATGTGAGAAAATATAGAATTGGGTAAATTTTCATGTTTAATAGTTGAGGAGAGGAACTATTTTTGAATTAATTGAAGAAAACCATATTTTTCAGTACATTCGTAATATGAAATAGCCTAATATGAATTAGGCTATTTTACCTATTAGAATTGGATAAAATGGACAAAATGTCAAATTCATGCATTTAGAATTAAAATGAATCCCAAGGAACTAGTTTTGACTGATAATTGACAGTGCCCTCTAGTGGATGACCAGGGAACTAGCGTATGCAATCACCAAAACCGTGACGGCCGCACGGCGACCGGCCGGGAGACACAGGTAACAGCCTCACACCTCTGTTGCCATTCCTTCTGTCTCCACTTCTTTGCTCCAACACACACTTTAACTAGGAGCAAATATTATTTTCATCATTGATGAATGAGCGTGCAATTTCTATGAATAACAATTGACAGGTTTGAGTTAAACTCAGCCTATGGATAGTCTTCTGTAACCCACTTGCACCCAGTCAACTTGCCATTTCTGTAACTGCCATGACTGAGATTTAACTGAGAGGGTATCAATCTCCCAGGAGAGAACCTGACCAGTAACCAGGATATCTGTATGGGGAGTGTTGGAAATACTGGAGCTAAACAGCGCCAGAAATCCAACACCATTACCGATTGTACCAGTCCTTTTATCCTACCCCTAATAAAAAAACTCCGTAGGCTTAACATTAGCGGACTGTATTTGGTCTACGGTGCAGGAATATGAAATTTATCGCTCTAGGGGATACAGTTGTCAAATGACATCATTTGAAATGTGACCAATGATTATCACTGATTATCGGTGAGTTTTATGTTATTTCTTATTTATTGTTACGGGGTAGCTAGGTTCCACCTTACACATATATAGAGGATATATAAACAATGTAAGCACTGTGCAATCTTTACATAAAATAGTTCCTTAATTCCCCGTGGCAGAAAGAGTCTATTCTAATGAGTATAATACGGCTGGAGATTGGAGTATGGAGATTATATAATAGGTGGGTTTTAAATGGAATGGCCCCTAATTGTCATTTGTGAACTGGGAGAGACTGAAGTGGGATCCACACGGTAGGATAAATGGACCTGAGACTGGCGTACTTCACAGCTTTGCACCAGTCGGCTACTATTTCTAGCTGGGTACAAGGCCTCACAGATTGGGGTGTTCTACAGTCTCAGGAAAACATGGCAGATTTAATTCACATGGGAAGACTTACAAGGTACATAGTATAACCCCTACACAGGGTACACAGGGTACACAGTCGCCCACCCAGGGCACTTCCCAGTGTGAATAGGTGTACTTTGGGACCACTGAGACTCACGGACTAGGCGAGAACGTGTGAAGTACATTTGTCTCACCAAAATTCCCCTCTAAATTTTAAACCTGTTTAAAGTCAAACTCTCATGAAATTGTGTTCCTTCTTAAAACAAAATGGAACCCTGTAATTCACACGAGGAGATTGTGTTCCAGTACCGAATCTCAACAGGATTTGTCTCAGACAAACGCCGTGTAAGGTACATGAATCCCATCATGTGAATCCCACTCTAAGTGGGATTTATTACCATCGGCAAATATTACCCCTAACAAAATACAGAATCTCATGAGATTTCAGTTTTAAACATGTTTACCATATATAAGGGCATTTTGTTGTTTTGTGGGTCCATTTTGACAAATGGACCCACTGCTAATTCGCCGACTAAGTATCGAACCTTAAATGGGATTCACACGGTGGGACAAATGGACCTGAGACTGGTGTACTTCACACCTTTGCACCAGTCGGCTACTATTTCCAACTGGGAACAAAGTTTCACAGATTGGGGTGTTCTACAGTCTCAGGGGAACATGGCGGATTCAATTCACATGAGAAGATTTAACAGGTACATAGTCTCACCCCTACACCCCTACACAGGGTACACATGGTACACAGGGTACACAGTCGCCGACTCAGGGTACTTCCCCGTGTGAATAGGTGTTATTTGAGACCGCTGAGACTCACAGATTGGGGGAGAACGTGTGAAATACATTTGTCTCACCAAAATGTCCCTCTAAATTTTAAACCTGTTTAAAGTCAAAATCTCATGAGATTCTGTTCCTTGTTAGGGGTGTTTGTCGCCGACAATTGCAAGAGAAAAAAGTTGTCTCAGCAAAATGAAAGCCTGTCATTCACACGAGGAGATTGTGTTCCAGCACCGAATCTCAACAGGATTTGTCTCAGACAAACGGCCTGTGAGGTACATGAATCCCACCGTGTGAATCCCGTTTTAGGAACTTAGGAGGCCAGCAAACAGGACCACATGTTTTTCACACCAATCACCTCAAGGGTAGTTGAGTCCCAGGGTGAGTGTTCACTGGTACTATGTCTGAGATTACGTACCAGGTGCGTCATTCTATGTGAATCGAATTCGCCAATTTTCCTTGAGATTGGATAAAGCCTCAGTGTTTATCAATCAGATATTAGGCCAGGCAACCCCCGCCATTTTTCTAGGGCATTTCGGGATTGCATTCAGCTGGTACTTGACAGATACTTGTTGGATCCCCGTTAGAGGGTGGTTTATTTCAGCGATTCCGTTATATCATATACACATGCATTTCAAACGAGTGAAGATAAGTTATCTGAGAAATCTCATGATGGAGAGAGGTGGTGCTGGGTCTCCTTGCCACTGCAAATTAGCGGGGAACCAGCGTTGTTCAAGGTCTATATTTTGTTTAAACGATTCCCGGATGTCTCGGCCCCTTTGGCATCTCGGACCCCCTCGGCACCTCGGCCCCCGCTTTCACAGCTTTCACAGCCTTCATGCGCGAAAACGAGGAATGTCTTCCAATGCGATTACTTACCCAAAATACAGATTTGATAACCCTATCCCAAACCTTAACCCTAACCCTATCCCTAACCCTAACCCTAACCCTTTCCCTAACATTAACCCTATCCTTAACCCGTGAAAATGGGAGTGCGAAACGCGGCCGAGAGGGGGCCGAGATGACAGCACAAAAAGGGGTCCGAGATGCCGAGGGGCCGAGACGTCCGTGTACCATTTAAACATACAGATTTCTATGTCTTGATTAAAAATCCTGTTAATGATACTTGAGAACAACTATCAAATCAATTCTCTAGGTCTATTGAAACATTCTTGATACTTGATTCTTGATCAAATACAAATGGCTCAGATACATGATATTCTCTTACTTTTATTTCATGAAGTTATTTGGGTTTACAATATACCCATGCCGTATATGTATATACGCACCGTTTCGGCATATGACGTAAAAATACTGTACGGACCAGCGGTCCGTACACTAAAATACGGACCACCTTGCCATACACATTTATCAAAATTTTGGTTGTTAAGAAAAATGAAATTGATTTTTTTTTAAATTTCGGATATATAGTAAATATATAACGTCCAACCATTCTTGTACAAGTCACAGAACTCGATGATCATTTACCGTTTGTATGGAACTCGGCATAAATGCCTCGGTCTGTACAAACCGTAAATTACCATCTCGTTCTCTGAATTGTACAGCATGGTCAGGACGTTCTATATAAATACCACGCTCTTCCATTACAAATGGAAATAACATTAGCTCCTAGTTCATTGGGTCAGGAAACCAGTCTATAAGTGTCTGTGACTCTTCCTGCAGTATTTTCATTTTATCTGGACCTATACTTGGAGAGATATTTCTTTCTCTTGAAGTCATTTTAACACATTCTTGTTTCCTTGTGTGTATTTTGAATAGGATAACCATAAAGGTATACAGTAAAACCCTGCATATGGGGACACTTTCCTTTCTATGTGTATTTTGAATCAAATAAGCATAAGGGTAGACATTATCATCAATTTCATTAGCTGTGAAAGTTTCTTGATAAATATTTCTGCTCAGACAGCCCACCTAAAACATAATTAAAAAATACTCGGTCCAGAAATGATAATTTGTGTACACGGCCTGCGTTGAACCATACCAACCTCTCAGTCGGAACAGAGTGGAGACAGAGGTGGCGCCCAATCTACCAGAAGTCTGGTTACCTTGCCTCTAGCATCTGTCACCTTGTACTATACACCTATGCCCCAAATTCTATGCCCCAAATTCGCTGCTTCTCAAGTCCAACCACTGGCCGGTGTCTCACCTTATCTGCTTAGCTACGCCACGGCTGAAGCCAAACATTCACCTGGCAACGTATTCTTTAGCATTGAATGACTGAGTGTATGAGCGTAATACGTTTATAATACTAGTGTAAATCATTTTCAGAGAAAGTGCAACGATTGCATCGTATTCTATGGTATTCCAGCTCCAATCTGGTGTGTCATACATGTATATCACCTCAATGATACTTTAGATATACCTTAGATAACACAGGAACACTGAGACTGAATACATAATTATACATTGGCAGGCCTAGATAAAATATGCTTATCTTTTTCCTATTTAAAACCAAGATAATTATCAACTATGAAGTTTATACAGCCATGACTTGTTAATACAATACTCTAGTTTGTTCCAGCAATTTAATCTGTCAAAAACCAACACTCCTACAATCACACCCACCGTTCACACTTTAGGTGTGATTGCTGTGTGTCTCTATATGAATACCGCCATCCTCGGCCTTGTTTGTCCGAGCGGCCGCGTTACGAGACAGTGGGCCGTTAGGCGGCGCTGAACGGCAACACCTGTAATGAGGTTAACTAGTTTCCCTTAAGTCCTGGTGGAGGGGTTACGCATACTCAGTTGTATCCAGCCCTATACATAGAAAGGTCAGACGTGTTGGTGTGACAAGCTTCGAGTGATTGATAGCAAAACCTAGGTGTCTAACTGGGCGCATCGGTGCACCGAGAGCATCAGTCTGTGAATAACGGATTCACTTTGACGAGCACCAAACAGCAGCCTCGTATGAACAATGTTGTCGGCCTCTTGACGTTGGTTGGTTTGATTTATCGTCCAGTTAACCATTACAGGTTCTTACCAGACTTTCTCAAGGTTCTTTTACATCACAAGGGCGGTGATATAAAACTTGTTAGATACCATAACTGTGGTATACGGATTCAAATCTGTGATATAAATACGTCCTCACGGCTGTGGTATGTACGGGGAAATAGTACCCTATTGTCCCTATTGTTATATTATTTATGTGGCAATTTTTGGGTTTAATCTATTTGAAAAGATGGATAATGAATACAACAAACAATGGCTTTGTGGACAGGTTGCCGTAAACCAGGAGATGTTGACGCATAGTAATATCCTCGCATGCACTCGGATATTACTAGGCGTAGGAACCTACGACCGCTTGTATCTGAAACCAGTCAATATTGTGTATGTATTTGTATTGGAACTAATACCGTGGGACTGCGTGGAAAAATTGGATCCCTTCTGGCGGGGGGGGGGGGGGGAGGGGGACAAGGGCCAGACCCTCTAGAGGCACTTGAGAGGTAGATATACAAGCCATACCAAGAATTATGTTTCAAGGAGGGGGGCCAGACACCTCAAGCTATCTGGGAATATCGCCAGGGGTCTAGCAGCAAATCAGCAAAGCAAGGAAGCACTTGAGCTTTAGATATCATTATAAGCCTTACTCAGGAATTTGTATCAAGGAGGAGGTTTGTTACATCCCTGAGACTGCCTGCGATGTTTTTATGGGTTTCAACAGCAAATCCCCTCCTGGGGTCCAGAGATATATTAGATTACCCAAGACCGAAGTACCTCGAAGCCCACTGGTGCTTAATATGTTTGCATCCTAGACTCAGGCGTTGCAGAAATGGCAAGTTGACTGGGTGCAAGTGGTTTACAGAAAATGACCCATTGACTGAGCATAACTCAAACCTTTTAATTATCATTCATTCATAATTACACGCTCATTCATCATTGATGCACGTACTATTTGCTCCTAGTAAGGTTATACAGTTTACATAATGGAATGTCCAGTCTAAGCTGAGCCCTTCCTGGGCAAAGCCTTTGGAAGCATTTGGATTTCCTTATACCGGGGACACACCAAGCGAGTCAAGGTGGCGATCTCCAGAATCGCCAACACAAAATAGCATATATATGAAATATTATTTCATAGGAATATCTTTCACCTATAGTTTAGCATATCACAAGAAATAATAAGGTGAAACATGAAATAATAGCTCATATAGGCCATTTTGTGTTGGCGATTCCGGAAATCGCTGCATTACTCGCTTGGTGTGTCTCCAGCTTCAGCAAAGGTGTCCAGCCCTTTATTATCCATCGTATACAAAGACCCCATTGAAAATGCCCCATCATATAAAAGCTGTCAGATACCATAACTGTGGTATACGGATTCAAACCTGTGGTATACGGCCTCAAAACCATGGTATACGGGGAAAATAGTCCCTTTTGCTAAAGAGCGAAGAAATAGTCCCTATTGTTATACCATTTAATATGGCAATTACTGGGATTAATTTCTTCGAAAAGATGGATAATAAATACAACAAACGATGGTTATGTGAACAGGCGGCTCTGTAAACCACTCGAGGTTGACGTATGCAAAGTGGTTCCTGGTTGACCCGTAGTAATACACTCGCTGGCGCTCGTGTATTACTACGGGTCAACCTCTCGTGGTTTACCGCCGCCTGTCCACAAAACCATCGATTATTGTGTATGTATGTCCCCGAACAGGGCTGGGATCCGCACCATAGAGCCCTTTATACTGCGCACACTCTTACATGTATGCAAAAAATTTAATCAATAAATATACCCATTTTTCTTTGCATACATTCAAAACAGGTGTCCCTTGCTTTATAGCTGTCTATTCAGATGTAGTTTTTCAGTGGAACTTCGCTGCTTCTCAAGTCCAACCAGCTTTGTTGCTGGTGCTCTAACTAGACAGTATGAATCTCTAGGCCGAGAGGCTCTGACTGTTTAGCGGTGCAGAGCCGTAGAGCTCTAGGCAAAGTGGTCGACCAAATTGGTACATCTCAGATCAGCAGGCGTTTTGCATATAAATAGAGGTAGAATCTTTCTAATTTTGTGGTACACAGCATCCTGAGGCTAAATGCAGTAAAATGACAATAAATTCCTACCTTTGCATTAGTTCAAAATAATAGAACAGCCAATGTATGTAAAATCCATGTCAATGCATTCTGCAGTTGGGAGAACTTACAAGAAGTTGGTATCGAATGCGCATCTATGATCCCATACAGGGGGTTTGCCAGGAACCAGTTTATCAAATATGGCCGACATGAGTTAGAAGTGGTGAAATGAGTTGTACAAAAAGGCTTCAAAAAGTAACACAAAAGAACAAAACAGGAGTTTCTACCACCAAAAAGGATTTACTATACATATTTGAAGGTAAGGGTGCATGAACATGCTCTGACATTGACAGGATTGCTTAGAACAAAGGAAGTGTTTTTCTGTACTATGGGAAAAAGTGCATGTGCTCTCTGACTGTCAAGGTCAAAAGTTTCTCGGACTATAAATCACCAGTTACCAGCAGTGATTGGAAGTAGGCAGAGTTTTAAAAAAAAATGGCTAAGGCATAGTGTGTGGCCTCACATAACTTGGAATTTACCTTTATATTGGAATAACAACATACGTAAACAATTGAATTACTGGTATTCATTAGTTCTTCAATTTAAAAACCACAAGTTGCCTCAACTGGCTAAAATGAAGGTAAATTTGGTGAATTTGGGAAACCCCTGTCTGTTTCCATAGCAGAGCTGTTCACCCCTAAATGGAGAGAATGAACAGATTAAGGGGGAATACTTAACCTAGGATTTCCTAGATTATAGAAGCTGATCCCAGGATTTGGGTCAGGGAGGGGCTTGAAGTTCCCTGGGAAAAATCGCTGGGGGTTCGGCAGCATAGGCCCTGCTAGGAGACCAGGGGGTGAAGCCGCTGAGGCACTTGGGTTTTAGATGTTATTTTAAGACCTTATCACGCCATTCAAGGTTTATTTATAGCCTGTTGGCCTTTTCCCAGTTTGAGAGTCTGAGCGCCCTGGCCCTAGCGACAAAACGACGTACTACAGAATTCGGACATGGTGCGTGGTACCCGGGTGGACTGGCTCCAGTCCCTGCATCCTCTGGCTACAATCCTCGCTGGGATACAAACGAGAGTTAGTCGTGTTGTTGTTTATTGCATGACGGCAATGTCGCGTTTACTGCGCCAGGCGAAGCCGAGTGCAGTGATACGCGACATTGCCAGAGTGTGATAAACAACACAACCAACTCGAGTTTGGTTTTGAATTTATCCTTTGGGCATTCGCTAACTGAGTATAATCGCTTTATCTTGAAATGCATAAAATTCAGTCCACGCGACATTAGAAGTGAGTATTATGAAGAAAAAATATATATGTAAATTATGTTTTATACAAAAAAATAGTGGGATTTGAATGAGGAGAAAATGGACAATGTTACATACATTTGCATGTGTGAAACGAACTACAAATATGCGCATAGAGTAGTGAAAGGTTGTACACAGACTTCCTGCTAACTGCACACAATAGCCCCCTACTATCTGCGAGCGGACGGTATAAAGACTGCTCAGGAGGTGGCTCGACCAATGCTGTTTCCTTTGTTGCTAAATAAAGAGTTGGGTCAGAGAATCAAGCATATAGAGGTTGAAAGATATGTTCTTTATCACATGTAGTGTATGTAGAGAAGATTTAGTATAATCTTACCCCTGGTATTTTTGTCCCATATACTTAACATTGGTAACTCGTTTTCCATGCCTGTATGAGTGTTGCAATCGTTCTCCATGGTCTATTATATCCTGTATGTCGTCCTTTCCTTAATGTGTACAGGTGTGAGATTAATACAGAAAGCAACTTGTTCTGGTCAAAGAAGTCATTCTCCTACTCGTTTGAATGCTACAAGCAATAAGGAATAATTGTGCAGATATTACTGCACTAATTAGCGTATATGAATAGGGGAATTAATGAGCTTATGCGTTGTACCTCGGCGCACTGTTTTAGGGATGCTAGTAGACTTGCACAAGTCTTTGATTGTGACCAGTCTTTAAATGATTGAAGAAAATCAGAATAAAGTTTATTATAATATGTGTCTTTACCTGACTGGCCCAGGACTCGAGGTATCCCAGCGAGGAGGGGTGAGGTGGGTGGAGGGGGAGTCAATGCAAAATGCAAAATACGAAGGCTAGAATTTAGGAAAAATTGTCACACCTAGCTAGTGTACCCAGCCCTGTCCCTTACAGGGCTGGGCTCTTACTACATATAGCCTTCCCACGCTTTTTTATTCCAGTGAGTTTCCGTACTGGCCGCCTTCTGACATGCATAAAAAACCCGAATCAATGAATATATACCAATTTGTGTTAGCCAACCTTCAAAATAGGTGTCTGTTACTTTATAACTGTGTATTTAGATGTAGTTTTCCGGTTTAGTTTCCAGTACTTTACCTATGTCACACCCTGTTGTTGATTAAATGGTGGAGCATGAATCCTAACCATTGTGAAAAAGAATCGCAGAAAGAAACCCGAAGAACTACGAAAATCTGTATCACACAGAAGAATCTAAATACTGAAGAGTATAAAAATCAACATTGTTG
Organism: Alentia gelatinosa; assembly: GCA_950022655.1. Classification (NCBI taxonomy): domain Eukaryota; kingdom Metazoa; phylum Annelida; class Polychaeta; order Phyllodocida; family Polynoidae; genus Alentia; species Alentia gelatinosa. Next base: position 65,613,251 of record OX465583.1, on the reverse strand, counting down.
CAAGGCATCAAACTGTGGGATGAATAATCGATTTAAGTACACCAAAAAGGGTATGGTAATGGTTTCGGAGCCAAGGGGATTAGTTATAACTCTTCAATGTGTAGGTATTTCATTACAAAGAAATGTGAAACAATGACTACGCGTTGTTCTCTCTGTGCCTGTCCAGTCGTGCCCCCAGTAAAGAGCTACACGTTTTCTTTTGTGTACAGTTTATCCCGTATTTGTACAAAAGATAAAGGAGAAAATTGTATGTCCATCGGTGATGAATAAGCGTGCAATTGTGCATGAATAGCAATAAAAGGTTAGGATTACATTCAGTCTAGGAATAGTTTACTGTCACCCACTTGCACCCATTTAACTTACCATTTTTGCAACTGCCTGACTAGTCTCGGGACCAAACATATCAAGCAGAGGTGGGCCTTGAGGTATTTTGGTCTTGAGGGACTGGTCATGGTTAGTTGGGCATGCTTCTAAAGCCCAATACCCATCTACCGATTTAGGGTTGAATGATTAGTTCCCAAATCGTATAGGAGTCGGTGAACTTGTCGCAGGCAAATTACGTAACCCTTCGCTCGACCGGCGGACATCGAAGAGAGTGGTTGGTGGGTATTAGTCCTAAGCAAATCAGTCTACTAAATCGATGGCTCACCCTTGCCTAGCTGTCCTACATCTATCGACAACGGCCGACTCTGTTAGGATGCCTTGGCTAAGATAAATTACCGTCCGTTTGTCGCCGTCAAAGGAACATGAATGTTCCGAAATCGGTAGATGGGCATTGGGCTTTAAGCCTATATAACTTTATGTCACTGTAAGCACTTCACAGACCGAATTATAATTGGGGCGGGCATTACTAGCGTGGGGGAACAACTCTGCCGGACCTTAATCTTGTCGCTGTACGCATTTCACTGACTGTTCCCGATTCTTAGTAGGCCGTTTAAATACCATTGATATGCATTATACAGCGATTCGTAGGGTAGACAACGGCGGTTATAAGTCTATACAAGCAGTTTCTCAATATATTGAATAGAACAGAAGTTATTAAACTTTGCATTATTGTCTATCAAGGCCTACCACCTCGGCCTGGGTCCAGCTGGCCCGGGCTCCCGGCCGCTCCCGGCTGATCTCAATCGGTTCGTTTTACGATGTTATAAAGGCAGGAGGTGTGATTGGGAAGACTATATGAGGGTATAAGACAGCAACATTATCGTTCGCGATTATTATCATCCATCAGATTGGTGAGAATCGGTGGTAGATGTCGCTGTCTTATGGGCTTTAGACCCCGAGACACTGGCACCTTGTTCCTTTCCCAGTATCACAGGGAATAAGCACGCAGATAGTGTAGGGATGGTTACCTGGAAGTTTATATATGTGACATAGCTCACCTTAAAGCAATTCATCTAGGGCGTGCGAGCACGCTCTAATAAACACTTCTTGATAAAAAAAACAAAGTGGAGGCAGTGTTGCAGCATGGAGTTGTCACACTAAGTCCATATAAGGAATAGAGTAGACCGAATAGCCAATAGACCCTATTGAGGTATCCCATAATTCAGTCTGTTGACCAAGTTCCGGGTTTCGCTGGTTACCGACGTAGTATAGTGATAGACCCCTTGCTCGTAACCCAGAATTAATGCAGTTTAACGGTTTTCAAACATCCTCAAATTGAAATTCTGATGTCAGCTATTTCTACATGGGAATCCGAAATTATATTCAGTTTCTCCAATTATAAATCAGAAAACTGTGGTTCAATTTGTCGTAGTGTGCCAAGTCTATCGGGAGCGGAACTTTGCTTTACCCGGGGCGATATTCGGGAGTTTAGTAACCTCTGGAGGCTCTATGACTGCATTCGCAGCAAACCCCATCCTTCACCCTGACCTCCTTACATGATATTTTCTAGCCCTTGGGACGTAGACATCAGTCGAGAGTTGACCTCGAATCTTAGGGGCCACAACCACCCTTGTTGAGACAAATTCTCGGGAGCGAAACGTATATACCAAAACGAGGCACCCTGGCACCCACACGACGAAGGGTTAAGCCGTTTTCTGTCACAGTAGCTTTCTGGTATTATCGCTCGATGGTCGTATCATGAACGAAAGTTTGAAGTCGCTTTGTATCATAAAAATATGATTATATGGGTATTTGAATGTGGTTCTAGTTAAATATATATGTAGGATATGTGCCACATAAGTGTAACAATTTTAATCCGTGGGTTTAAGGAAGTTTTTGCAATTTTGAACAATGTGATTGGCAGCAACCTGTGATCCGCGATTGCAGTGCATTGCGGTGATAAAACATTAGATAAAACTATGTTATCTACAAAGATTCATAGAATAAATGTACTTTTCATCTTTATCATGTCTTGAGCTACATGCCAGTTTTTGTTAGGTGTCTGTATGATAGATATTTACGGAGATTTGACGTAATATGTACAGGATGTCCAGATGATTAATTCAGCATTGTACCAGAATATTTCGATAAATTGAAGGATTAAAAACAGCAGTTTTCCCCCACTAAAACTTATTCCAATATAAACACATTTACAATGGCGAATTCTGGATATTTGGTTGATCTAATTCCAAAGTTTCATAATTTTTCGATGAGTATCCTGTATAGGAGAGTTTTTATTCTGTACATTCTAAATTTCAGCAAAAACGGCCGAATATGTCAATCGCCGAGTCTGCCGATCCCAGTAAAGAAATCTTCTCAAAAGAGAGAGTAGTTAGAAATTGTTATTCAAATATTCAAATACTTTTTTTGAATTTTAGATATCAATTATTTACTAATTTGTAAATATCACTCTAAATTCTTGAAAACACATGTTTATTCACAGCATAAATAATAAAACAATTACCGATCCTTTTGGGCGATAATATAAGTGCGGTCGAGTGACAGCTGTTCGTTATGATCCTTTGCGGGTGGTTGATAGGTGCGTGACGTACGCTCCGCTCCCGAGAATAAAACGGTTAGTAGAACAAAGTGATGGTCTGACGCCACTAGCGCCACCACAGGTAGGGCGACACTCTCCACCCAGATCTTTCGCGGCGCTAGCGCTGGCTTAGTCTCTGCCCCAACCCAAAGCTATTTCCCTGGGTATCCACTAAAGACAGGGGGAGACCAGGGAACATTTCAGATTCACAACAAGGCAACTGTTCAAATTCATACAAGTCAAACAACTCACATATCATGAGTTAGGAAATATAGGAATTGTTAAATGGGGTGAACAGACAATCCAGCTGTTTCTTTTTCATCTCTAAGCCACTTTATGATGTGAATCTACAGTTGATCAGACTGCCCCTTCGAGTGAGCACATGTGTTATGTTGACAAACAAAATCCTGTACCACATGAGGTGCCTTCCAATGAAGAAAGTAATCCCTCAGACTATGCCTGATTTGATATAACAAATAATAGAAATGAGTGAATATCATTTACCATATAAAGGTGTGCATATCTATTTACATGTAAACCACAAAATACTCTCCAAAGTACTAAGAATTTGGGATATTTTGGAAACTGGCGTATGGGCCAGATTAGACTATAGTACAGTCTGTTTTCACCAGGACCAGGGCGCACAGGCTCAAACTGAGACTGTTATGCCCTGCCATTTTGAGTCTGGAATTCCTGCCTTCGCTGGTACTTTGTTGCCCTGAGTGATTTACCAGTAACTAGACCATAACTCCTCTAGTATAGGTCCTAAAATTAGACCAGTCAACCATGAAATTCTTTTCTCCAATCAGGCAGAGGGAACAGGCAAATGGGAGCCGTGCTCTGTTAGACCCTTATGGACCATAAGCCTAAGGTGGTGCGGTTTGTAAACGGACTAGGGCCAGATTTGAGCCCAAACAGGCAGGTTGGGGCAGAGATATAAGCAGCCACAGGAAATAGAGCGCAAGATCTCTGCTGGGAGAGTGGTAGGGCGAGGCCCCAGTCACAAGGAGCGGAGCTATGGTGTGAAGCTCAGCAGTGTGAGGGTCGTGAGGTGTAAACCAGCCGAGTCAAGCGCCGGACGACGGCGCACGGCAGACTGACCCACCTGCAGGTCCACAGACATCACCCGAGCCGGCATCACACACGACAACACACATGACCCTAAACGCCTGCACATGTATATATACACGTGAGGTCGTATGTGCTGCACGCCGCCGCCGCGTCGTAAATAACCGAGACGGCCAGACAGGACCACGGTCTGGTGGAGGGACGATGTATTGATCTACTGTGTGCAGGATGGTAGCGCCGACAGGAGGAGGAGGAGGAATGCCCAGAAGACTGGTCGTCACCACAAGCTGCAGTGTGATCACGCAGGATACTGCAACTCTATTCCCCATAGTGCAGCAGCTATAAGCTACCACGAGGCTCGACTCAAGTGGCAGGCAGCTAAGAGTTATAATTTGGTAGGTGATGATTTCTTATAAAATTTATTATGCATGGTATACGAAGATCCCAATAGGCCTTTTTCCGTAGGCCGGTGTCGCACCTTATCAGCCTAGTTACCCCACGGCTGAAGCCAAACATTCACCTGGCAACGTATTCTTTACCATTGGATTACTCAGTGTATGAGCGTAATACGTACATAATACCCTTGTACATTATTTCCAGAGATATAATAATGATTGCATTGGGACTCAGTAAACTGCTATCCATTGTTTAAAAACAGTCAGATACCATAAACATGGTGTACGGATTCAGACCTGTGGTAAACGGCCTCAAAGCCATGGTATACGGGAAAAAAGTCCATTTGTGCTATAAAGTCAAAGGAATAGTTCCTGCTGATATACTCTTCAACATGGCATGGTCTACTATAGATGATGAATACAAAAAACGTTGGTTTTGTGCACGGACGGGTCTTTAAACCACTCGAGGTTGGCGTCGTAATGCACTCGCTGACGCTTATGTATTACTACGCGTCAGCCCTCTATACACAAATACAAAACATGTTGGCTCTATGTAGTATTATGAGCACACGGACTTAATCTCAGGGAATTGATGTACGTTCGTGGACTTTATTTTCCCTGGAAATTACGTCGTATTTCCGGGACAGAAGACCGAGAACAGCATCGAACCGCACACAGTTAATACGTTTCCTTGTACTTTTGTTCTTTTCTGATTACTTACATGCCACGGGTACGGCCCTAGAGGTCGCGAATGCTATTAATATTACTCCACTAGCAGCGGGTAGTAGTATTTCATAGATGACCACAGGGGTACACGGTCATCTATGCCCCATCGGCATCTCGGACCCCTTTTTGTGCGGTCATCTCGGCCCCCTCGCGGCCGCGTTTCGCACTCCCGTTTTTGCGGGTTAAGGATAGGATTAATGTTAGGGAAAGGGTTAGAATTAGGGATAGGGTTAGGGTTAGGGTTAAGGGTTGGGATAGGGTTGGGGATAGGGGTAGGGTCAGGGATAGGGATAGGGATAGGGTTAAGGTTTGGGGTAAGGTTAGGGCTAGGGTTAGGGAAAGGGTTTAGGTTTAGGTTGGCATAGGGTTATCACACATATTTTGTAAGATATGGTTTTGTTCTGCAAGATTCTTTATTGTGGATAATAGACAAATAATGTAATACAGCAAAGCTGAGAATCCGTATTTTAGGTAAGTAATCACATTGGAAGAGATTTCCCTTTTCGCGCATGAAGGCGTGAAAGCTGTGAAAGCGGGGGGCCGAGGTGCCGATGGGTCCGAGGTGCCGTAGGGGGTCCGAGATGCCCAAGGGGCCGAGACATCCGGGAACCACCACAGGTATATATGATAATACATCCAAATACGCGTAGTATACATAAAACAACTCAAATTCTTATTGAAATAGTTCGGAAGTTGTGCTCGAGGGTATACTTTCGTATATAGATCACATGCAAACGATGGATTTTTTGTCATGTGACGACAGCTTATACGTTATCGCCAGACTCAATATTGATATCATGACTACTGGTTGTGTTCGGAGACTCCTATTTCATACCTGGCACCTTCCTGTTTTTTTTTCCTACTAACCATCATGTGAATTAGAGCATGTATTTGAGACTATGAACCTTTATGCTTTGCCTGCGGAGTGAAAGGTATTAAAAACAACGAGGGAAATATGCAGGCATATACAGAATGTTTTAGCGATCGGTAGGAAAGTACAACATGTATAGGTCGTTTTCTAAGCAAGCGTGGCATAAGTCGAGTAAACAATAGGGAGGACCGCTTTGTATGTATGTATAGTTACCCTTCACGTAATGCATATACAAACATATAAAACCTGAAGAGAAGGAGCTAATGTTATTTCCATTTAGAACGGGAGGGCATGGAACCAACTACAGACGGTCACTTACACTTCGATATTTAAAGAGTCCTAATTCAAAATCAAAATCTAATTGTATACAAATTTGGTGCGGCTTACATCTCATCTAGTGAGGAAAACAATTACTTTGGAGCCATCCATAAAGTACGTACGAGTTGAGGTGGGGGGGGGGGGGGGGTCCAGAAAGATTGAAATTTAGCGTATGTCCTTTCTTTGTTCTATTGCGTTCAAGATTGGAAGGGGGGGGGGGTACAATATTTGTATATTCTGCGTATTATACTTTATGGATGGCCCTTTCTAACCACAGGACCACCCCTATGATAACCCCTCTATAGGGTTAGCGCACTAGATATCAGGAACCAGTTCATTGGACCTCCTTGTGAAAGGCAGTGTAATGTAATCTACTCAATAAATTTTCAAAGGGAAGAAACTTTGTAAGTATAACAAAATAACAAACTTTGTGAATAACTGTGCATCTGTAGTTCGTAAACTACAAACCAAGTGACCTCTGGTCTATGTTACTATCATCAACTGACCCTTCGTAGTAATGTCCCCTGATGACATATAGGCATGCGGGTACCCATTAATCTATGGGAATGCCTGCTACACAAATAGGAAGAGAAGTTAAACATACTTAGTTAATAACTGACCTTTACCGAGCAGTATGTATGTATACACACATACATGGAGGCCTTGGCCCTACCAACGCCGACTCCGCATTCAAACCTCCCGAAGCACACCGAAGCCCCTTCAATTCAATTTATTACCCACCTAGTACAGTCTCCATACTAAGCTTATGGGGCTTACAGATCGCTACTGAGTAGAATACTGACCTCCGGAATCTCCTAGGAGAATACGGCTTTTTCGGCCACCTGACGGGCATTATAGGAACTGATTTATATAAACAAAGCTCGGCGCTAGGGTCGAATTTCTGATAATATACTAGTTTTTCTCCCCCTTGATAATTACTCGAAAGGTGAGTGATAAATACAACATTACCATGATTTCGATCTGTGTGGCCGTATTTTCCTTGTAGTTGACACTACGTAATACTTCTCGCTATCACTACGCGTTAACTACGCGGAGAATACGGCCACTCAGATCGAAATCATGGTAATATTGTGTATGTAACTATGCATCGTAGAGCGCATCGTAAGGCGCGTCGGTGTGTATCGGCAGCCCTGTGGGTTCAGCCTTTGATGGTTGGTGGTAACAATGCGTTAAGACCATTTTCAGTTGGCAGAAGAAAATCGCACCAATTAGTTGTATTTCCCTTAAAGGGGCGATCCATAAAGTACGTACGCACTGAGGGGTCCACAACTTAAACAATTTTGTGGATGCCCCTTTTTAAGATTGGGAGTGGGGGTGGTGGTAGGGGTTCCACAATAAAAAAATTCTGCATACTAATTCATCGCTCTCTCATCCAAAGAAAGAAAAATATAGGAAATTGGCTTAGTATACAGGGATTTCAGTATGGAACCTATTAAGGGTTGATCTACAAAGAACAGACTCGAAAACTACATTCAAAAGGGGGTCTTATCCAGATTAAGTGCACAGTTGAATGAATAAATAAGACAAGATGTTCCGGACAGGGAGGAAATAAGTTGGAAGCCATGCTGAAATCTGTTAATCAAAACTGTAAAATAATCTCATGTCTGTTAGCTGTATATGTTCTAAGGCAGAGATCATCTAAACACACTATGCATGGTTTAGTGGTGAGATGTCTAATTTTATTGGTTAGTCACTAGATTTACACTTAGATCTTGTATAACAACTTTATACCTGTATGATACAGAACCTAAAACGACACTGATTAACCCTAATTGCATGAGTAAACCATGGTCAAAGAACATAAAACTATATTGGATATCACCCCTGTCTGTCTTATGTACTATGTACATATTTAATGGTGGAAGGTGTTTGACGAATTTGTACCTTTCTACATTTATCGTTTAGAAAAACGAATTGTATATTTGAATTCGAGAAATAAAAAGCTTAAAAAAACTTCATGGATGGCCCTAAGTCTTAGTAGGCGCTCCTTCTGCTCTGACTTAGCTCAGTTGAGTTCGCACAGGAGATCGTATTTTCCCCGAACTATCGGGTCAGCCCAGAATAGGTCTGGTGTGCTCTGAGGTCTCATTCCGCCCCACTTACCAACGACCCGAGAACTGTGAACCTTATCTCAGGATCGTCTTTGGGGCCATAGTGTTGTATAAAATACATTGTAATGTGTTGTACGCATAAGATGTGCTGATGATAAAAGTAAAAGCCTTTATAAGGTTTTATATGCAAATACGATTTTTTAAAGAAAATATCTTCTGTTTTATCGTACAACACCGAATGGAATAAAGTCGTCCAGGATGTTGTTTATCGTTGAAGTTATCGTATGGACCTGGAGGCTGTTGAATAAACTGCGAACGATCTGATCTATCTGAGAATTGTCTTAGGGGCCATAGTGTTGTATAAAGCAATGTGTTGTAAGCATAGAGTAATCTAAAGCCTTTACATGGTGTTGTATGCAAATATATTCATTTAGAAAATATCTTCTGTTCTGTCAGACAACACTGAATGGGAAATAAATCGTCTAGGATGTTATTTACTATTGAAGTTATCGTATTGTCCAGCACCAACACCAGAAACAAACGAACTTTATTCAAGGGTCCCCTGGATGGCCCCAAGGATAAGTCGCCGGGTCCTGTTTCATTAGAGCGTGCTTGCACGCGCTAAATATATCATCTAGAGGCTAGAGGGGTCCATATAGACTTTCAGGGTACTGCATGAAAATTACCCCTTCACTATCTGTGTGCTATTCACTGTGATATTGAGAACAGAGCAGGGTGCCAGTGTCTGAGGGTCTTAGAGGCATGCCCAGCTGACCATGACCAATCACTCCCAAGACCGAAATATCTCATTGATATGTTTTGATCCTAGTCTCAGGCAGTTAGAGAAATGGCAAGTTGACTGGGTGCAAATGGGTTACAGAAAACGATCCATAGACTGAATGTAACCCAAAACCTTTTAGTAATCTATTTAAAATTGCACGCTCATTCATCAATGATGAATATTCTATTTGCTCCTAGTTTACTACGCCAACGAGGGTATAAGTCCCGACGAGAAGTCGTGCGAGGGTTTGGCTCGCACGAGGTTTGACACCCACTCGAGGTTAACGACGTAATACACTCGCTAGTGCTCGTGTATTACAACGCGTCAACCTCTCGTGGTTTACAGCCGCCTGTCCACAAAACCATCGATTATTGTCCATGTATACAACCATAATCTCCTTGTAGCTGACGGCGTAATGTACTCGCTATCGCTCGGATATTTCTACGCGTCAACCACTCGCAGATAACGGCCAATCTCACACACAATCAGTCATTATTGTGCATGTGTATGTCTCCACTCTGTTCAGACAAAGAGGTTGGTCTGGTTCAGGCCCAGGGACCTGTTTCAGTAGTTTCGTGACATTAGGCCTAGACAGACCTCAACAGTGGCACCAACAGTGCAAGCAATAGTGAAAAAAATTGTGTCGGGTTTCAAAGCGCATGTCACAGTTGATGTAAAATATCAGCTGATCGGAACAGCCAATTTTCTTCATATTTGGAGGGATTATAGGTGATACATACCCCTTATTCGTATTAAATTTGCATTGTTTAATTCCTACAGAAAGTGTCTAATACTTTTGAAATCGGTCACGCCGTGTTTGGGGTCTGTCCTAAGTGCTGCAACTTCCGTTGATCTGTCTGTATGGTGTCACAGACGCCATTTAGACATGTCACGAAACTACTGAAACAGACCTGGTCTCACGCGGCATCTGCGGTGTGCGCCTCGAACCAAGTATTCTAGCTCTATGTCTCTAGAAGCAGACATACTTGATAGAAAATATATTCATAGCTAACAAATTGATAAAGAAAACAAGATTCATATTAATTATATTCTTTAAAAAAAGACACATAAAGGAAATAGAATGATAGTAAATTGGCTTGGGCATTATAAAAATAACACACTCTCCAAGGTCTGGCTGGAGAGTACATGTCCCTTTAGTGGGTCAAGGTTGCCACGGATTAAACGGTCAGTGAACTTTATACCAGTTTAAATCAACAAGGAGAGGGATATTCTGGACGCTCTTTAACCCTTTAAGGACGGCTGCCTATGGCTGAACTTCACACTTGGGGACGGCTCCAGGTGACTCTGTATAGGTCTAGGGGACGGGGGCATTGTCCTCTGAACTCTAAATTCAAAGATTCATCACGTGTTATGATATGCTATTATTAATTTTTTTTTCTATCATTTAGAATTCAAAAATATTATGTTACACCTACATTTTGTGAAAATTTCAAGTTAATTGTTAAAATATTTCCTTTTGAAAAACAATTATATAAATATCCAGCAAATGATGCCTTAAGGCATCATCCGCCTCTGGCTGGTTGATGCCTTAAGGCATCATCCGCCCCCTGCCGGATGATGCCTTAAGGCATCATCCGCCCTTAAAGGGTTAACTTTATAACCAAGCCTCGGTTCCTTTACTTGTGAGATCCCCCGATCTCAACATTACAAAGTATGATAGATAACTTGGATTTACGGAAATCGGGACCCCGATTTTTTTCGAGGGAATTCCCAACATATGATAGATAACTTATCAAAATGTTTTGGTAAAAACTATCAAGTATTATGAGAAAACGTGGTTACTGAGCCCGTACGGATGGCTGTAGGTGTATAGTAATAGACGGCAGTACTACTTCTTCTCTACGGGGGAGCTCTAATCTGTCTGTATCCCAAGATCAAGTGATTGTATACCTGTCCATAAAATAATCGTTTGTTGCATTTATTATCCATCTTTTCGAACCAAAGAAAACCAGTAATTGCCATATCAACGGGTATAACAATAGGGACTATTTCTTTGCTCTATAGCAAAAGGGACTACTTTTTCCCGTATACCATGGTTTTGAGGCCATACATACCACAGTTATGGTATCGGACAGGTTTTATGCAATTGGTCCCCACATATTTTCAATGGGGTCTTTGTATACGATGGATAAAAAATATTGGTTCAGTCATCAATCCCCTACGACACTGATGTGGTAATAAAAAACCCATAGAAACTTTTTTTAACAATTCAATATGACAAACAAAAACGAAATATTATGTTCGCCTGTTGGCATTCTTTCATGAGTTTCATCTTAGCTTGGATATATCCAACCGTTTATTGCCCATTGAGTATGAGTTATCGTACTCGCAAACCTATTGAGTACGAGTTCCAAACATCGGGGACACACCAAGCGAGACAAGGCGGCGATCTCCTGAACCGCAAACACAAAATAGCATGTATGTGAGATATTATTTCATATTAACACATCTTACCGATAATCTAGGGTTTTAAAAACAATAATCAGGTAAATGTGAAATAATAGCCTTCATTCTGGCTATTTTGTGTTGGCGATTCCGGAAATCACTGTATTTCTCGCTTTGTGTGTCTTCGGCTTAATGTTTTAAAAGCTTATGGACATTTATACCATAATATGATGATGCTACTCGGATCTTTCTTATACTTTAAGGTCACGTTTCAAATCGCTCTTTATGTTTCCTATACGATCTTATGATCAGTCTAAAATATTTTACCTCATATTTAAATGTTTTACCATGTTGAAAATCAGCGTACCGAAGCAGTACCAATCCACAATGCACCCGACAAAATGGCAGGCATGTATTCATAGGTCAATCTGTTGAATAATCTAGGCTCGTACATGAAGACCCTTTTCTGTACGCCAAGGAGACCCAGGGACGATGTGGGTCAACTTTATTCAACACTTATGGACAACCTTATGGAAGGCTAAGACTCTTAGCGAACGAACTTAATTATGACGATACGATAACCCTCTCCATAGGAAATGTAATAGGGCACCTGGAATTAGCTACCCGGAGATTCTGGCATGTCAGAATCTCCTGCAGGAGATTCCGGAAAAATAGTCCTGTCCATAATGAGGTCGAATCATCATGTACTTCGAAATAAGTTTCTTGAATGTCTATTCAATGTTGATTATTTAGAATCAATCATGATAATCTCATTTGCCATCAGAAATCACTGTCATAACACACTTTGCATGCTAAAATCATAGGTTAATGTCGAACTATATTATTGGTGTAAGTCTACACCGAATTACTGCCATGCGTGACAGTGCTGTGGTGCCTTGCAGAAACATTAGCTGTTTTTCCGTTCAGCGCCGCCATGCGTTCATGTTGCATAGCAACGCGGCTATTCGGCCAAACATTGCGCTGTCCGACTGCGCTGTGGCTTTCTCACATAGGGTGTGAGTGGCGGGTATGAGAGCAGAGGTGTTGTTTTCTTCCAGATAGGAGTGTTAGAACAAGTGAGGACACTCTCAAAACAAAGACAGGTTGTCCACACTTCCGAGTTGATTATTGTCTCAGATTTAGACATAGTTTAGTTGCTTACAGAACTTACACTTTATCATACATTATAACACCTAGATGTTGACTATGGATTAGGGCTGAAGGAGGTGTCTGGGGGGTTGAAAACATATATATATATATATGTATGTATATATATATATATATAGATATGTATATATAGATATATAGATTTCCCTAAAGATTATATGTGTACACAGATGCAGATGCACATTTTAGCCATTTCTTTTATTGCTGTTTTGCTCTTATATATATTACATATATTTCTGATCATTTTAATTTGAAGCAAAGTACAGAGCCATTTTTCCTAATGAATACATATATTCATATAGATATATATGTGTATATATTTGTATATATACACATATACATAAATACACACATTACATATACATAGGTATATGTATGTATAAACATACATGTACATTACATATATGACATTCCCAATGTGATCAGAGGTATATATTGGTAGATTTTCATATGCAAGATTGATGGTATTTCTTCTATAAAGGAGTTATCTAAACAATAACTTAATTATTATTGAGACAATCTATATATTAAACCCACCAAATTATAGCTGGAATACCAAAGAATACGATGCAATCAATGTATTGTCCCTAAAGTTAATATAAATGTCTTCTACAAATGTTTAACGCCTATACACTCAGTCTTCCAATGCTAAAGAATACGTTACTATGTGTATGCTTGGCCGCACGCATTACGTAACCGGGCAGATAAGGTACGTCACCGGCCTATGGAAAAAGGCCTATTAATAGGCTTGTTATGAATCTTGTAGGGGGGGGGGGGGTAATAAATACAATAACAACTGGTTTTGTATACGAGTGACCGTAATCTCCTCGTAGTTGACAACCTAATATCCTCGGTAATCGCTCGGATATTACTATGCATCAACTAATCTGAGATTACGGCTACTCGTACACAAAACCAGTCATAAGACCCTCTTCACACTGGCGCCATCTTGTAATGGCTGCCTAAGTAGGTCACACGAAAACGAGGCGTGCGACGTAACTTCTGAGCGTTTGATATGGAAAAAACTGTTTTTTTCTAACTTGGAAAATGAAAATTGTTCTTGCATTGTGAATAACAGGCGGATCTTTATAAATAAAGTATTGTTAGATAGGTACGACTCTGGTCTATTAATTGGTATACATATCATATAGCTATGCCTTGGCTAAGATTTCCTATGATAGCTTCAACATCAGAATCTGTTATGTAGAAAATACTAAAACATATTACCTTCCTGTCTTCACAGTGATCTAATGAAAAATCTATCGCGATGACGTATAGAAATAAACAGCCTATCATCTTAGGTATTTTATGACGATTAATATGATGCCTATATTGCCAGGCTGTGTTAGATATTTCTTCATGTAACATAGTATTATGACAGATGACAAAGAGTAAAAAAAACCACTAGAAATGTGGAATCTTTCCCACTGGTACCCCGATTGTAGATTACCATGCCCAGGGCACCAGCTCTATATGCCACATAGTTTTACATATCAAAATATATTTGTAAAGATAAAAACCACTATCACTTCTCCTAGAAGATATGCAATATTTGATGATTTATAGCAGAGATATGTCAGCTTAAATGTTGACTTTTATAAGGAAAATTACTGGGACCTTCTTAATAAATGTATTGACTACTACTTTGTAAATATGAATATGTTAGTCTATACAGGTATACAGTTCATGTATAAGTATACCTTGTAATTGTCTATGAGATGTGTTAGCCTGTCTGCTAATAGTGTACTGCATAGAGTCAAACCTACAGCCATAGTCTGCCGTTTTCACAGCTTGCACCACTATAACACCTCTGAGACCTGGCAGTGGAAAGTGTAAGGTGGTAACTGGGACATATCCATTTAGGAAGTACATGTACACACATGCAAATAGATCTTTGTTATTCTAAATCTTTGTTATATCTAAACCCAAAATATAATAATTCTAGAGTGATTATCATGTCTGTGTACTTACTGCATAGGTCTATCACCATGCCCAACCATAGTATTAGAATATGTCTCAAAGATTCAATTTGATGGGATACATTTCACTATTCAAAGATTCCCTTGAATAGTTCTAGCAGCTATATGGTCGAATGCAGTATTTTCACTCCTTGTCCAAGATGTCAAGACTCCTCACTCAGGTGTTATGACACGGGAGGTGTGATAGAAAAGCAAACTGTGAAAAACGATGGTCTGTGTCTGTGAATTTTAAGCCTTTACACATAGGCACCCACTGCACATTGAAGCCACACCAGGTCGCAAGCCTCGTTTCCGATGAGTGCACTTAAGCTGGTTTTCGGCGAGTGGGTCACTGTTACATAAGACCAGCGGAACCCGTTATAACGGCAACCGACGCGCCACGCTTATGTGAAAGAGGTGAATTGTGTATGTCCATGCGTAGCGTTATTTCATGCCAGAAGAGGTGGTGTTGCATGTCCCATCTATGTCACGCCAATCTATCATAGAAGGGTTCATGTGAGGACACGGGGTGCTCTAAGGTGTGTTTGGAATGACATACTATTCGGAAGCCTGTTAAAAATATAATATATTTATATAAATGACGAATGGTATTACTCCCCTTATTTACTGCGATACTCCCAACCGGCGTATCCATGGATATCACCACGCTTGATGCGTATCCAGGGGAACCTTCTATTATTATCGTCACGCCTATCGGATTAACGGTTGTGGCTCACCCTTCTCTACTCCACCCAACAGCTACAACGACTCACCATTGGTTGAGTTAAATTTTAATCTGGTATATATATACAACATGTATATATGAGCGGGATAATGACGCTGGATCACCGGATGTTATATATATATATATATATATATATATATATATATATATATATATATATATATATATATATATATATATATATTTAGATAGCTTTCTCTAAGGAAACCCGAAGGCAATTTTCAACTCTGAAGCTTAGAGAGCCCAGACTCGTTCATACAATACCGATGTGTGTTTTATCAGTTTTATCAGTGTTTTATCAGTTTAATCTGTCAAAAGCAACACTCCAGCAATCACACCCACAGTTCACATAAAAGGTATGAGTATTGAGTCTCTATAGGCATGATGCTGTGTATGTCCGAGCGACGGCCAAACTAACGAACGCACCATTAGGTGGCGTTGAACGGCAACACCTGTTTATGGACATATTTATATGAAAATATTAGTAGACATAGTCTATACGAGCGTCTACGTCATGGCGCACAGATAAATAAACCCAAATATTCGTCCTGCGACAGTCATTATACAATGATGATTATGATAACAGACATGCCTCAGTCTGAGTAAATGGTATTAATTAGGGGTACGCGTCACAATCACCCGCCCCACACTCACTCGGTCACGTTCTCCCCCGTCAAGGCTTTCACACGGCCATTGACACTTCAAGCATGCCGCCCGCGGAAGGGTATAGGCGGCGATTGATTGTGGGGTGGGTACCCGTGGTGACCTGTATCCTTAATAGGCCTTTTTCCACTGGCCGGCGGTGCGCCTTATCTACTTGGTTACGCAATGCGTGCGGCCAAACCATCACATGGCGACGTTTTCTTTAGCATTGGAGAACTGAGTGTATAAGGGAAATATGTTGGAATAACACAATTAGACTATGTTTAGAGGCAATTGAGTGATGGCATCGTATTCTACGGTATTCCAGCTACAATTTGGTGGGTTTAACATAAATATTACCTCAAGAATACTTAAGTTATCATTTAGATTAAAAAACTTTTTTTTATAGCATGACCCTTCCATATGCAATTCAACCAATATATCTTACCTTTCATCCCATTAGGAATATCATATATATACATATATATATATATACATACGTACATATACCCATTTAATATATTATGATATCCTTAGATAGTGTTATCATATTGAAATATTGTATCGTTGAGAAGCGACATGATTTTGACTAATACCAAGAACTTGATGGACTATCGACTCAGAAACAATCATAATCAAGTCAAATGACCTGTTATATCATGTATCAGTATATATACACATTGATACAAGAAGGTCCTAATAAGGACAAAGTTTGTCGCAAATACTCTATTTTTTCTCATGGTTTGCTTCCATTTTTCTTTTTCTTTTTTTTCCGTTCTCTATAATACACAAAGGAAATCTATTGTATATGTTTTGTATGTCTGCCACATTCAATGGCTTGTACTAGGAAGAATGCCAACTATGGCAAATGTACTTGTCATATTTGTTCACTTGAATATTAATTTTTTAAAAAGAGAAGATATTTGTCCAAAATAATTGTTCTGCCTATAATTAGTTTATTATAAGTGAATTTTTGTACTATGGAAGTGTATAGAAGATATGATAATTAGGGAAGGTACTTTTTATGGAAAACCTTGTTTTCATTTTCAAATTTTCACATAATATATGTATAAATATGTATATTACATATATGTATATAAACATATATATATAAATATATATTTAAAATACAAGATGAGTCTCACTCGGACCAATAAAGCAGTGGTTTCAACCTCCCCAGATACCTTCAGCCTAAATCCATGGCCTGCAGTAATGTGTTATAATGTTGACCCATGTATGGTATTGGGTAAGCTCTGTGAAAAAGATAAACTATATCTAGAATCTGAGACAATAATCAACTCTAAAGTGTAGACAACCTCTCTTGGTTTTTAGATTGCCCTCAGTTGTTTTAACACTGTTATCTCGAAGAAAACAACACCTTTGCACTCCTACACGCCACTCACACCCTATGTGTGAATGCATAGGCGCGCACTTGGACAGCGCAATGTTTGGCCGAACGGCCACGTTGCCATGCAACATGACCGCATGGCGGCGCTGAACGGAAAAACGGCTATTAGGCCACCCACTTTGTATAGTGTCAAGAAACGCGACTCCAATTAGCAAACGAGCATGAGTCTATGGCTAGAGGGGGGTGTACCACATTGTTAACTCTGACAGGTAGGCCTTTAATGTATACGCCTTCATTAAAATTGTCAATTCGTACCTGTGTCCAACATAGGGTGTAATTAGTGTAGGACGGCTCTATTGCTTAGAATGAGGAGGCACCTCAAGTGTCGTAAAAGCATTGATCAACTAGGACCAAATAGAATGTTCATCATTGATTATTGAGCGTGCAATTTCAAATGAATAACAACTAAAGGGTTTGGGTTACATTCAGTCTATGGATCGTTTTCTGGAACCACTTGCACCCAGTAGACTTGCCATTTCTCTAACTGCCTGAGTCTATCTATAGGATCCAAACATATCAAACACCAGTAGGTCAATGAGGTATTTCGGTCTTGAGTGATTGGTCATGGTCAGCTGGGCATGCCTCTAAGACCCTCAGACACTGGCACCCTGCTCCCTATCCAATAGCACAGCGAATAGCACGCAGCTAGTGAAGGGATAGAATTTTCTCAGCACGCTGAAAGTGTATGTGACCACTCTAACCCTATATAGGCAACGTATATAGTTCGCGCGAGCACGCTCTAATAAAGGGACCGTCATGAGTGAAGATGACATACGCAGAACTTGTATTCTCCGATCCGACCAGGAAGTAGGTGGCGCTATTTTCACTGTCCATGGCCAGGGGGCCGCCATTTTGTTGAAGCACTTACGTAATGCTAAGCCTATGGGCGGTTTTGGAGTTTTTTTGTTTGTTTTTATTTTATTTTTATAATTATACAACAAACAGTTGTGACTCTACGTCATAATAGATTAAACATCTAATAGAGGGAACCGTTCCGAGCAAAGGAGTTAGTTAACGCGGGTTGTCCGCTTACGCGGGGTGTCCGTCAGGCGGGGTTCTACTGTATATATTTACGTATAATAGTGTCACTAACATGTTATTGTACTACAGTAACCCACCCCCACGTTGAGGGTTAAGATGAGTGCTTATAATGTGATAAATGGAGTTTACTGAGTGATAATCTCCCCACAGTGTGTCCATATACTATATACCTATAGGCGAATGTCTTACTTTTACTGACCAGGAGGACAAATTGCGTTCGTCTCCGAGTAACGAAATAATATTCATACCTCCCTCCGTACCACGTGACCACTCATTCTGTTATTTAGTGAGTTATAGAATGGCATTCTTAATGATTTCTAGGTATTCAATAATAAAGAGACACAGTAAGTGTGACTGAATTCTATCTGTTCTTCGATATTTTTGGTCTTCTAACTTGGTGAATATTTCTGATCAAAATATCTCTGAACAGACTCGATTCAGTCACACTAACTATGTCTCTATATATTACAACGTTTCCAGCCTTTATTCAAATTCCTATTCTATTTGTCTTTCAGAACCTTACAGGATGGCTACTGAGCCCACCCATCGCGGAGTCTTAGAGAGTGATCGTCCCTTAATTGGCACGAGTGATGGCGTGAAGGTCAAAGTGAGGACAGGGAAGCTGTCTCTCTGTGCAAAACTCTCCTACAGTCTGGGCCACGTGCTCAATGACCTCACAGCCTCCGTTTGGTTCACCTACATGCTCATCTACCTACAGGTCACCATCAACCTTGGGTAAGAGAATGTGCTAGTAAATCACAGATGATGCTTTTGTTCCAATAATAACTTATGACCTCTGCTCCCTATATCGTTAAGCGCCAAATCCACTAAGGCGACCAAGCGAATGCGTCTGCGATCGGGGCGACTGTGCGAATCCCATGCGTTAATATTCAATATATTAGGTATTGTCGCAAGGCATTCGCTTGTCCATGCGAACGTCTGCGAACCCAAATTCGCATGGAAAATCGCCTTAGTGGATCTGGCGCTTTAGAATCATGTACGGCCTACTGTGCCATATGCTGTTTTATCCTACCCCTCATATAAATGAGGCTCGGTGGCCAAGGGGTAGGGGTGTTTGCCTCGAGCATGGGAGGTCGTGGGTTCAAACCCGGTCGGGTCATACCAAAGACTTACACAAAAATGGTACCCACCACCCATTTGGTTAAACATCCGCCATTAGAATGAGGGGTCGAGGCAAGGGCCCGAGTGGAAGAACGGCCGTAGCCGAATTCGGTGATTGTGAACATACAATATTCCCTAATAAAAATTGCCCCCCAAAAAAAAAATCTTCATAGACTTAACATGGTGGGCCTGTATGCCATGGTTATGCCATAAAATATTTATATGCCACTGGTGGCATATGAAGTTAAAAACATGTGACAGGGTAGGATAAAATCTAAACATCACTCGATTTCATATAATTGCTTACATGGCATTCATTGTCTTCCGCTACAGATATCACTCAGCTCCGCTTCGTGATATCATTCCGCGAAGACAACTCATGCCATATAAACAATCATATGAAATTTCGCGATGTTTCATGATAATACAGACCCGCTCTGTGTGCCTAAAGCCTATAAGACATCGGCTATTTCCCAGCCCGTATAAAAGATTTATACTGTACATTCATGGCATACTTAAGTGGTGATTCCACCAACACACAAGATCCAGCGGGATAAGCCACGATTTTGGTGTCTTGCTAAGTTGGGCTAGGTTTGAATAATCGCGTGCCTATATATGTCGCGAAGTGTCTTGAGGTGTCGCGGTGGTGGAGCACCAAAATATACACCCAACACCGCACGGCTACGTTTTGCGACAACAGAGGTACGACATATCCCGACACTGCCAGACACTACAAGACATAGCAAGGCCTTTTAGTGTATACACCCAGAGAATGAAATAACCAAATTTAATCAGTGATTGTCACTTTCGTGAACTATTACGGAACACGATCTTATATAATATGTATACGCGAAATGACAAGTACTATTAAAGATTTCCTGTTGCACTTTGAGTTTTAATTGATTGTGGGGTAATTTTACTGTTTACTCCGCACAGACCTGTCATAGCTGGAAGGATGATCCTGCTCGGTCAGGTAGTTGACGCTGTGTCGAATCCTGTCGTTGGTCTTCTCTCCAACACAGGAGCCATCTGCTTAAAAACCTGCAATCGGCGTAAAAAATGGCACGTGTTGGGTAAGATTTACTTATTATACGCTGGAATGGGATATTGATGAGAATTTAAGGTTTGCGGTGGGTGCACCCAGAACTCGGCTAAACGCTCCGTTCCGTACGGACCTAAATACCATCTCGTTTTGTATCTTGTACAGAATGGTCAGTTCGTTCTATGTAATTACCAGACCCCTCAATGACAGAGGTTTTAATCATTGATCTTATCGTAGTTTTTGTTGCAGTCTCGTTACCTAAAGTTATCAATCCTTACGGAGAACAGTCTTACAAGATGATAACTGAAAAATCGTAAATTTGAGTCGTTGCGAAGACTATGTCTTTCACCTGTTACTTATCCGTTGCTATGTAAAATTGATCGTACAAAACAAAATGTCCTCCCATTCAAAAGGTCTCCTCATCCCATTCAAAAGGGGAAATAAAAATATGAAAACTTCGAAAGATAATTCAAATTTCTGGCGACCACGTTTAAAATACAGACTGACATGAATATCCTAGTTAGTAATGCTGTTGTAGGTCCTAATCAGTCTTACAGTCATTATCGTTTTTAGTTTTAAGAACACCTCCCAGAAGATTTTGCCATATCTATCCGGGGTCTTTTAGTAACTTCACACCCTTCAAGCATACTGTTTCTAACTCTCAGTGTAAAGTGTTTCTGATGCTAGTATCATCCGCCCTTTCCTGCCATTAAAAAAAGTTTTTATAAAGACATTTAATTAAAAGGAATTTCCTCCTACTTCAGATGCTATTGATACATTCTGTTAAGGTTTCATGTTTATTGATCCACAATTTCCAATTTTATTGAATGAAAAAGTTATTTTGTAGATGATACCTATAACCCGGCCATCCCCAGTTGATGCCTCAAGGCATCACCCGGAGTGAATGGGTTAACCCTTTAAGTACGGGTGCCTGCGGCCAAGCTACCCCCTTAAGGCCAGGTGCTGGTGGCACTTTATACCGCTAGGGGACGAGCACTTAGTCATCAAAACCCTTAATTTGAGTGTTTTATCACGTGATACGATATGTAATATTATATATTTCATTTCTTCTGAATAGAAATACTAATTATGGTGTTAGACCTACAATCTGCGAAAATTTGATTAATATTGCTCCATTATTCCTCTGCTAAAAACGAATTCATATATTTTTGAGAAATGATGCCTCAAGGGCATCATTCGCCCTGGGCCGGTTGATGCCTCAAGGCATCTTTCGTCCTGAGCTGGTTGATGCCTCAAAGCATCATTCGCCCTGGGCTGGTTGATGCCTCAAGGCATCATTCGCCCTTAAAGGGTTAAAGATAAATGACTAAAAGCAGTTTTCACCTATTTCAGGCACTGCGGGTGTGACACTGACGTTTCCGCTGATGTTGTCGGGGTGTTTCGGCTGCGGCGCGGGCACGCCCCGGTGGGTGCTGATCCTCGTGTACGGTGTCCTCATCACCCTGTTCCAGTTCGCCTGGGCAGCCACACAAATCTCCCACCTGTCCCTAATCACCGACCTCAGCCAGCTGGACAAGGATCGACGAGAGCTGAACGCCATGAGGTACCCAGCAACACCCACATAACTCCACGCATAATATATCCTTTACACAACCCGATATGTAAATTCATCCTACCCCTAATATAAAATCCCATAGGCTTAACATTGAGTTTCCGTATGTCATGCTGACTGGCATACGGAATTTTATATGGCACTAGTGGCATACTGAATTGTTATCATCTAATATTCCAAAATCGAGGAGACGGCGTAGGATAAAATCAAAACCTAATTCGTTTTAACCATGGCCACCGCATGCCACTCCTGGAGTTTTGGGTCCGGACTTCACTCGGCTTCATCTCGTGAAATCACTATGCCAAACTCCAATCGTGGCATAGGTGTCCAAGATTAAAGCTCATCCAGTTTCACGATAGTATAGACAATAATCAATAGTTTTGCAGACAGGTAGCCGTAAACCAAAAAAAGTTGATGTGTATTATGACGTTAACCTCGAGTGGTTTACAGAGTCACCTATTCACATAACCATCGTTTGTTGCATTTATTATCCGTCTTTCTAAATATATGAAACCCATTAATTGCTATATAAAATGGTAGCACAAAGGGACGATTTTCCTGTACAAAGGGACTATTTTCCCGTATATCACAGTTTTAAATTTGTATACCGTATTATGGTATCTGACAGGTTTTATATAATTGGTAGTGGTTTTCTGAGTGCCCATACATTTTCAGTGTGTATGATGGATAATAAATCTACCTACACTGCAGCGACACAAATCTCCCACCTGGCCATAATCATCGACTTCAGCCACCTTGACAAGGACTGGGGAGAGCTAGGTAGCCTAGCAACATCCACATAACTCCGCGTAGACCTTCATAACGAGCTAGATAAATCCTTTACACAACTCGATATGTATATACACTCACACGCCAACCCACACTCATCAGGCGCGTTTCCATTGGCCGATTTCCCATCACCGATTTAGAGTCAGGAACCACCGACAGACTTTTGGCACCGCTGACCCAAAATCTGTCAATAGAAACGACCCAGCTCATGAAATGACCCATGACTTTTTTCTGCTTAGATTATGCAATGTGACACCACCCACCACTGAGTGAAAGCATGTCTCTATGGTAGAAACTCTGTATGTGGTGTCTATGGACACTTTCTATTAGGTGGATATATCTGTATGATCTGGGTATGGTAATACACACTCCCTACCTGTTTTCTATGGGCATTTTGCATTAGGTGGATATACCCAAATGTTCCGGGTATGGTTTTATACACTCCCTATGTGTTTTCTATGGGCACTTTCTATTAGCCCGATACTAAAACTCATATGATAAAACATCTTGTTTTCCAGATACGGGGCGACAGTCGTCTCCAACATGATTGTATACATAACGACATGGATTCTGTTTGGAGCCATGCAGATCACCACGAAGAAAACTGGCGAGATTCAGGAGTCGGATGCCATGTCATTTGCGGTAAATTTCCTGATAATATTCTGGTGCTAGAACTTATAAATGCATATCCTACAATTCACAGTGGCGCTACCTGGTGATTTTTCAATAATGTCAATTATTAGTCAAAACTGGTTTCTTGGGATGCACTCTAATTCTCTAGGAGGAAATTTAACATTTTTGTCCAGTTTATCCAATCTTAAAGGTAGAATACACCAATTTACATTTGCTTGATTTACATAGGAAATGTACTGAGAAATATGGTTTTCTTCAATTCTTTCAAAACCTAGGACGGTGACTTATGATTTTTAAAACCTAAATAGGTAGTACAACATATGTAATAAATTCTGTGAAAGTTTTGTGAAAATGACATGGGTTTTACTATTTGAAAAAAACTTTTTAGAATTTCTATATATTCTAATATAAAATTATCATAACATTGATCTATAGATCAAAAACTAGCACGGTAACCCCCGATTTTTAAGTTAGATATGTGTTCTACTACACTTAGATATCATCATATTAAATTTTCAGAAAATTGACATGGGTTTTAATTTTCAGGCCAAATTGTCCGATATGCCTTTAAGAAAGGAATTGATGAGTGTCTGTGTCTCGATTCACCATCGAGTGTGGAGTGTGCCCATAATACGAACAATGCGAATATTCCGAAGCACTCCAAACCAGATGGTGAATAGGGACACATACCATACACGAATATGTTTCTAATTTTATCTTGGCCTCAAAATATGTATCTGTTTATCGCCCATTGAGTATGAGTACCATACTCGCAAGCCCGTTGAGTACGAGTTCCTAATGTTAAGCCTATGGATGTTAATACCAGGATAAGATAATAACTAGGAGCAAATAGTATGTTCATCATTGATGAATGAGGGTGCAATCATAAATGAATAACAATTAAAAGATTCAGGTCAGATTCAGTCTAAGGATAGTTTTCTGTAACCCACCTGCCCCCAGGCAACTTGATATTTCTACAACTGCCTGAGTCTATAACTGCTCTTAAGCCTATAAGACATCAACCTTTGTTCCGGATTCATCCCGACCATCGCCTCAGTGAGAGTCGGGAAGGAAATGTCAGTGTCTTAAGGCGGGCGTCCACCAACCAAGACAAGGCTACGACAATGGCATTCCGACAAGGTCCACGACAGGCCTACGATTGGAGGACTTCTCGTAGCCTTGTTGTGGTTGGTGGACCACAGTTCCTGACAAGAGTCTACGACAAGGCCACGATAGGCTGCGACTGGGAAGCTTGTCGGGAGCCTTCCGACAAGGTTATGACAAAATCGGACATGTTCAATTTTTCCTACGACTGAACCTTTGTCGTGGAGTGTTATGGCGTGTCGGGAGCGTGTCGCAGAGGTTTACGATAGTAAATTTTGGTTGAGCGTGCACTTCCCGACACCCTCCGACAACGCTGTCGTAAAGACCCCCTTCTTACCACAAGGCCACGACAAGCGGCAATTGGAACTTTCTTGTCGCCACTTGTCGTAGCCTTGTCGTGGTTGGTTGACGCCTGCCTTTATGCTTTTAAGACATCACCAGGCACACTATTCCGGATCACAGCTCCTCCTTTTTTAACCTCGTAAATGACCCAGGATGAGATCAAAGAAAGCGACTGGGGGCTGGGCGCCGCTGGACACTGGGTCAGGTGATAGGGCTTTATAGGCAATAACGCAAAGTTAAGGTTTATCTGTTTTAGGACTTTTGGTTTATCTGAGGTATCCGAAAACGGTTTTAAGATCTATAATCGCCTATATATCGCTTATGATGCACTTGTAAATCAGACTGGGGGATAGGTAATTTCGATATTTAAACGGCTCAGAATCGGGAACAGTCGGTGAAGGTGCGTACATCGGAATCTTAGGGACGGGGGGAGTCAGTCATATCTGACATGGTACTTATGCCTGACACGTCGGGAAAAGCAATAGAATCGGGTCGGTGAAGTGCGTACATCGCCCCGATTGACACAGATTCTCACCGACGCAACAGATCTGTCGGGTAAAGGTAGAATCGGGCACAGTCGGCGTTTCAATGTTTTATTGGCTTTAAGCCTATAAGACGGCAACATGACCATTGCGCCCGATCTCACCTTTGCCCGATGGATCCATTGGGTCGGTCAGAATCGTGTCGCTGTATGCACCTCACAGACCCGATTTTAATCGGGTCGAGCATTACTTGCCTCGGGGTAATGACCAACTCTGCCCGACCTTAATCGTGTCGCTGTACACACTTCACTGACTTCTGAGAAGGCCAAGTGCCTTATATCGATTTGTAGGAAAGACGATAAAATCTGATGATAAATCTGAAGACTATTTATGAATATCTTAATCGGATCCGAACTTTAAATTATTTTCTATGAATCCACACCAGCGGCCCGTGGCTCACCCCGGCTCGGCTCTCTTTGGTCTCAGTCGGGTCGCTGTACAAGGTCATACAGGGGAGAGGTGTGATCGGCAAGCGTCATTGAGGGTATAAGACAACAACATTCTTTTTCCCCATTATAATCAGTGATCGGATCGGTGACAATCTGTGGAAAATGTCACTGTCTTATAGGCTTTATAAACGAGAACAAACTTTACCTGATACTCACAATGAACCTCCGCCAACGAGGTCACTCTGCCCTGTGGCCATCGATTTCCCAGTCCCAGATGACAGTTCAATCCCTCCAATGAGCTTCCTGGTCAATATCAGTGGATGTGTTATTATTGTTAATGATTTCCAAAAGGAATAATTGCCGAATGAAGTAATTCAGTAATTATTTATTTAGCCCTGTCTCCACTGTGCGATCCAAGGTACATAGGGCTCCATAGGTACGCCCAGTCTGAGACTGGAGGTACCTTCAAGATCTTAACGCGGCAAAACGCACAGTGGAGACAGCAAGTTTTCCCCCAGTCTGAGACTGGGTGTACCGGTAGGCCCAGTCTCAGACTGGGCGTACCGCATGTCTCCCGGATCGCAAGCGTTTTTGAATATCAAACATGGTTGATATTTGGTACGCCTAGTCTCAGATTGGGCGCGCCTATGTACCTAGGATCGCAAGCGCTCCAGTCGCAAGCGGGGCAGTCTCCACACAGAATCGATTTTACATTGCGATCCGAGGTAGATGCGGTACCCAGGGCCTTGTCTTTTAGTCAAGACAATCGATATGGCTCAGTCACACCGGGGTTACGGAAGCCTACCGGAAAGAAACGGAAGAAAAAAATGGTCATCCGTTGACGTCCGCTTTCTTACGCAACTCTTTCGTTAGACCTCCGTATCGCTCCGTTCGCATCCGTACACATCCGCAGGGGTCCGGAAGAGGTCCGTCAAAGTTTTCAACATGTTGAAAACTTTGAACGGAGAGGTTATGGAAGAACACTGATACATTTTCCGTTACTCTTCCGTTACTCTTCCGTTTTCTTCCGTTTCTTTCCGTTTCTTTCCGTTTTCTTTCCTTTACGGTTGTGTTACGGAAGCATAACGGAGAGCTTTCTCACTAGATATATAGGTAGGGATGTGCTACCTCCTACATCCTACATCACTACATCCTACTTCCCTACATCCTACATACCCACATCACTACATCCTACATACCCACATCCTACATCCCACATCCTACATTCCTACATCCCTAAATTCTACATCACTACATCCTTACATCCCCACATCCCTACATCTTACATCCCCACATCCTACATCACTAAATCCTACATCACTACATCCTACATCACTAAATCCTACATCCCTACATCTTACATCCCCACATCCTACATCACTAAATCCTACATCACTACATCCTACATCACTAAATCCTACATCACTACATCCTACATCACTATATCCTACATCCCCAGATCCTACATCACTACATCCTACATCACTACATCCTACATCACTAGGCTACATCCTACATCATTACATCACTGCGTCCAACATCCACACATCCGACATCACTACATCCTACATCCCTACATCCCCACATCCTACATCACTACATCACTACATCCACATAGTGATGTAGGATGTAGTGATGTAGGAGGTAGGATGTAGGATGTAGGGATGTTGGATGTAGTGATGTAGGATGTAGTTATGTAGGATGTAGTGATGTAGGAGGTAGAATGTAGGATGTGTGGATGTTGGATATAGTGATGTAACGATGTAGGATGTAGCCTAGTGATGTAGGATGTAGTGATGTAGGATGTAGTGATGTAGGATGTAGTGATGTAGGATGTAGTGATGTGTGGATGTTGGATGTAGTGATGCAGTGATGTAATGATGTAGGATGTAGCCTAGTGATGTAGGATGTAGTGATGTAGGATGTAGTGATGTGGGATGTAGGGATGTAGGAGGTAGGATGTAGTGATGTAGGATGTAGTGATGTAGGATGTAGTGATGTAGAAGGTAGGATGTAGGATGTAGTGATGTAGGATGTAGTGATGTAGGATGTAGTGATGTAGGATGTAGTGATGTAGGATGTAGTGATGTAGGATGTAGTGATGTGTGGATGTTGGATGTAGTGATGCAGTGATGTAATGATGTAGGATGTAGCCTAGTGATGTAGGATGTAGTGATGTAGGATGTAGTGATGTAGGATGTTGGGATGTAGTGATGTAGGATGTTGGGATGTAGGATGTAATGATGTAGGGGTGTATGATGTAGGGATACACAGATGTAGGGATGTAGGGGTGTAGGATGTAGGGATGTAGGGTGTAGGGCTGTAGGATATATGCTTCCGTAAAGTTTCCGCAACCTTTCCGTTACTCTTCCGTAAATATCCGTAACTCTTCCGCAATTTAACGTTAATCCTCCGTTGGTGTCCGTTACTCTTCCGTACCACTTTCCGTAATTGTCCGTAATTGTCCGTTACTCTTCCGCAACTCTTCCGCAACTCATCCGTATTTGTACGCAACTTGACCGTTTCTCCTCCGGTGCGTTGCATCGGGGGCCTCCTTCCGTTCAACTTTTGCCTACGGAGGCCACCGGATCACGCTCGATACATCCGTTCTCTTACGTAACTCTTCCGTTTCCCGGTGTGACTGAGCCATTATTGGCGACATCTTTTAGGCGTCAGTGTGCTATAGAGCCACGATCTTAGACCCTACAACAAATATGTGGTGTCCACGACATCTAGAGAGCTAAAAGGTGTGCTATAGTCACGACAGTCAGTGGCCAATGGAGCGGAAACAGGGGTCATAGTGTTGGATATCTAAGACCATTCTGAACATGTCGTAGCGAATGCGCAACTATACTTCCCGTTTGAATTTAGCAATGATATTTGAACACGAGTAAGGTATACATATAACCTATAATCATACCAAATATGAAGAAAATCGACCGCACCGTTATGAAGTTATCGGCGTTTGCATTTCGTCATAGCAATCTCTGCTCTGGTGGCCAGTGTAGCCCTATGCTCACGTGACCCTAATTTATGCAGTGACCTCGACATTCACTGTGCACGGGAGGTGGGAGGGTGCAATGGCCACCAGAGCAGACGTTTGCTATTACGAAATTCAAACGCCGATAACTTCGTAACGCTATGGCCGTTTTTCTTCATATTTGGGACAATTATAGGTTATATGTATCCCTTACTCGTGTTAAAATTTCATCGCTTAATTCCGTCGGGAAGTGGATAAATCATCTATATACGCACAGTGATGTGTTATAGAACTTAAGACAGTTCTATACTTGTCGTGATGGCCGACACTTTGAGCTCCGATCATAGGCAGCAGGCTACGACACAATCTATAGCACGGCGGCCATTTTGTATCACCAAAAAGTGTCTTGGCCTCAAGCTACGATCTTAGGCCATCGTGGATCCATGATATCGTGACTAAAAAACAGGGCCCAGGATTGTGAGCTAGATGCGATCCTGTACCTCTAGAGGTACAGGATCGCACCGTTCAGAAAGGCCTTTATCATGATTCCTACTACATTGCCTTACAAAAAGGTCTTGTAGGAACCGATTCGCCTTTAATATGATAAGGCCCGACGTCCACCTACTAAGATAGAAATTTAGACCTACCGATGTGGCTCCGATACAAAAATATATAATAGGATTGTATTTGCGTATTAAATATGCGGAATTCGCATCCTTTCAAATACGTAGAAGAAACGCCAAATCTTACGCCAGTGTGACTGGGGCATAACTACCAAATCGAAGCTGAAATTGTGTAAGACACGATACAGTGGAGTTGTTTCTTTCACAGGATGAACCTATGGCTTTACGTATGTATAATTTCTGCGTAGATGAGACACTACGGGCGTAGATATGCCCAGCGTATTGCACGTTCATCTACGCCTGCTTCTGAACACGTAGACAATAAACGCTTTTCTAAACTTATTTACCCAAATTTACACCACTGTCCGATTAGTCTGAGCTCTGCACATCTTACACTACATCTTACATTTACAATTTTGATTATAAAATCTTTCTAAAACCCCGTTGGGTATAATCTGATCAAATACATTGTACATACGATAAACACAGCATATTATGTTATTGTTGTTAAAAATCTGTTTAATAGTTTGCACTTTCAAAACAACATTGTTCTGTGGATATCATCCTAGCCTTGTTTTTAAAGCACAAGCTGTCACTTGGCTGTATACAAGAGTGATAGATTGGTGCTTCCCGACTTCAGATCGGTGCCGAATGATAAACCAATGGAAAATGGCTTTATGCTGAGTACCTAAGGAAGCTATATTTTCAGATTTTATATTTTGGTTGCAGACTTTATCTTATGTCGTCGTTGGGGTTGGACTTGCCGCATGTGTCATGTTTTACATCGGAACACCTTTACCTGCTACGTCCGACACACAGAAAAGCTCCACTGACAGTCATTCGGGAGGTGGTCCCATCCAAATTCCACTCAAACTACGCCGTACACCAATAGCATGTCTAAAGGATCACAAGTTCTACCTGGTAAGTCGATTTCCTTTAACCCATTTCAGAGGAGCATCTACGAGGTAATATACGGAGACACGGTTAGTGTGCCTGAATATCATCTGTTCCGAGTTGTTTTGTTCCGAGTTCGAAGGACGAGGTAAATATTTCCGACCAGAACAACAAGGAACAGATGTAATTTAGACGCACTCACTATGTCTCCTTATTATTATATACCCGGAAATAATTGAAAACGCCATTTGAAAACAGGTCACGTGGTAAGAAGGGACGAACTATATGTTTGTGCACAGTGTGCAGAACGGAATCTTAACAACTGGCCAGTGAGTGTGAGATATTCGTACACAGGTGTATTTATAATAATATTAGGAAACGTCCTTACTGTGGACGAAACGGTTCCTGTTCTTGGTCAGTCGTCGATTTCGTACTGCCTGACGCCAAGGGCGGAAGGCAGTATGAAATCGACGACTGACCGAGAACGAGAACCATTTCGTCTACAGTAAGGATGTTTGCTTATTATTATATACCTCTAATTGATGAAAAAACACCATTTTAATGACAGACAAAGTCGCAGTCACAGCAGGCACGAACATTATTATTACTGCACCCCTAGCAGCGGGCAGTATTTAATAGAAATTCGGACATAGATATATAATAATAGCATCTTCTTGGCCGAGGATGTCCCCAGTCAATATGTCTCTGGGGGCGAGATATGCCTCTTTCATCATCCATGGTATAAAAAGACCCCATTAAAAATACAGTAGTACCCCGCCTAACGGACAACCCCGCGTAAGCGACCACCCGCGTAAGCGGACACTTTTGCTCGGAACGGAAATTGTTTCCTCTATTAAATGTTTGATTTAGCATTGCGCATGCGGACACCCCGCGTAAGCGGTCAGTTATTTCGGTACGAAAAAGGCCTAAAACCCCGTGTAAGCGGATAGTTCCGACGGAGACCCTACCAAAACCTGTGTCTTCAATGAGTGTGTGTGAGTATATTCATATAAAATACATTTATAATTTCAAAGTTTAATAACTTCAGATCCAATTAAGCTATTGGAAAATCGATTTCAGATTTACCATCCCCTATGTCTCCCCTAAATATCGGTAAATAACACTTCAGTATTGGCCCTCAGGAAACTTGAAAACCCCGCGTAAGCGGACACTTCGGCCCAGAACGCGGTGTTTCACTGTATATGGGTAATCAGTAAACCATGGCCCATTATATAAAACCTGTCAGATACTATGGCTGCGGTATACAGATCAAAATCTATGGTATACAGCCTCAAAGCCATGGTATATGTGAAAACAGTGCATTTATTTGTGCTATAGAGGAAAGAAATAACCCCTTTTATCATACCCTTTGATGTGGCATTTACTAGGCTTAATTCATTTGAAAAGCTGGATAATACAGTTATGTGAACAGGTAGCTCTGTAAACAACTCAAGGTTGGCGTCTCGTATATTACGATGCGTCAACCACTTTTAGTTTATGGCCACCTGTGCAGAAAACTATCGTTTACTGTTTATGGCATTCTAATTAAATAATTAGAAAAAAAACCAGGATAGCAAAAGTGTATCAGATATGAAAAAATATATGTGGACGCTATTATATCATTTTAAGAAAATAGTTCTATGACAATTATAAGATCCTTAGGTCAAGTTACAAGTGAAACTCTAATCAAATATTTAATTTTTGAACAGTGTATCAATCTTGATCGGTAAAATATGGTCACTTATATTTACTTGATTTCCATGAGAAATGTGCTAAATGATATGTACTAAAAAAAACCAGAAATGCTGATCACTTCAATATAATAGTTTAGGAAAATTTGCAGAAAAACCTGGATCATCTGTAGCTGACAGAAATTGATCACTTGATATTATTGCTAATTTTGTTGTTGATGTTGTCATGTAATGATACATAATACGCCACTCTCTAGTTGACATTGATTTATAACTTATTAACTCTATAACTTTATATTTTCATAACTTGTTCTGATGTATGTCCATTGTTGGTCCTTTGTCTTGTTCTATCTGTTGGTCCTTGTATGTATTAGTCCTGAGGACACATGACTGGAAGATAGTCCTTTCCAGGATGAATGCATGTTGTCATTAAACACTTCTTTACAAAAAGAAACTTATATTTTACAAATGTTCAATGGTAAATCTAGGTAGTAGGCCTGGTATAGACCGATGCCAAGTTTCTGAAAACCACAGAATATATTATCGAGTTGTCCATATTTCATACACTAGTGTTTGGCGTGGATGGTTAAAATATCATTTGGATCACCTGCCTACTAACAAATAATGATGACCCACTTTTTGTTTTTCAGCTGGCTCTGGTCTATATGTGTGCACGACTTACCGTAAACCTTACACAGGTGTACACGCCTTTCTTCGTTACGACAACGCTGCAGCTAGAAAAGGTAACTTTTTTCACTGACATACATGTATATATCATCCATCGTATACAAAGACCCCATTGAAAATGTATAGGGACTCAGAAACCACGACCCAGTACACTGTATATAAAACCTGTCAGACACAATACCTGTGGTATACCGATTAAAATCTGTGGTATACGGCCCCAAAGCTATGGTATATCGGAAAAAATAGTCCCTTTGTGCTATGGGGTAAAGAAATAGTCCCTTTTGCTATACTCTTTGATATGCCAACTACTGGGTATAATTTATTCGAAAAGATGGATTAAAATGTAGCAAACAATGGTTTTGTGGACAGGCGGCTCTGTAAGCCACTCGAGGTTGACGTCGTAATACACTTGCTAGCGCTTGTGTATTACTAAGCGCCAACCCCTCGTGGTTTACGACCGCTTGTCCACAAAACCACGTTTATTGTCCATATATTCTACGTTTACCTGTAGGATAACTATTCCTATCGCAGAGATATAACTGAGGGCAGGAGGCTAAGGAAACATTTATCATTCACCTGTGTAAATACTTCTACCAGTTATTTCACGTATTGGGGCATGCAGTATCAACTTTGTACCGTGTGCAGTAATCATAGGGAACTGCACGGCTTGGACAGAAAATATGCCGCCCACCAACCTGTCATCCCCTTTTATATGCCACTTGGACTGTTCTTAGCAGCCACCCCTCAGCGCATCGTTTGGTGTATAATGGACTATTCCATACGGCTTGTTGACAAATTTGAAACGTTGAGGCTGTGACAGTATATCGCACGTCTTAGAATGTCGATATATGTTTAAATGTTTTACTTCCAGGTATGTATAAGGACAAGACAGCTTAAGGATGTTCATCTTGATAATACTCTTGACATACTCATAGCCTTTGGGGATTGAGTTCTATTATCAAGATGAACATCCTGAAGCAGTCTTTTCATAGCACCCTGTCGTCTATAGATATCCATCTGTGATAAATCTCCCTAATACGTTGATGCTTTTAATTTGATATCGCTCAACTGACCCTTAACAAAGGGACCCTTGGCAATCTTCCCATATAGTTCCAGGTGTGTAAAGGCAGATACACAGAGGCTCTGTCTGTCTAGCGTTGCAGACAGTCAGAAACCAGTCCCATAGAGTCCAAGGCTAACTGGTCGACCAGATTGGTAAAGCTCAGCTGAGCTCCTGTTTTCCTCATAGATAGAGGTGGAATCTTCCGATTTTGTAGTATACAGTTTCCTGAGACAAAATGCAGTAAAATGACTGTAATTTCCTACCTTTGCATTAGTTCTAAATAATAGAACAGCCATGCAGTGTTTCTAAAATCTATGTCTGTGCCTAACACTGCAATCACTCTGTGCCTAAAGGCAGTGATCCACCAAGCGAAAGTTAGGGCCGGACGACGTCCGTGCGGATGGAATGTGAACGTCGGCTGCTACCGCCTCTCGTCGGCTCAAGCCTAGTCGCCTCTCCCATATCACCGTCGTCCGTAGCCGTGTGGCCCCCGTGTGGTAGCCGGCCAGGCGTCGCCTCTGGCCGGCCGGCCCAAAATGAAAATTATTTGCTGGTCCACTGACCCAGCCGTGTGAAGTCGGCTGGAAACTCCCTAGCCGACGCTAGCCGACGCAAAACTGATTCATTAGCTTTTTAAAGGCGGCCGGTCGGCCGATGTCAATGCATTTGCCGGGCCCCGCGGCGAGGGATCGCCGCCAACACGGTGCGGCCGACACAGGTCATACCCAAAGCCGCGAACGGACATCGACACTTTCGGTATTTTCGGCAGAATTCTAGCACTAAAGCGTGCCATACACATTCATAACATCGATCCTTATCTTTATTTACCTTCATTGTTCGATTTAACGTGTATTTCCGCGGTTATTTGATGTTTTCTGACCGTTCCCGTACAAATTCCGGCATGCCGACACACTGCTTCGCTCGATACGCGGCTTGCGCGGGTTCAGAGCGTCGTAGTGTATCGCCGTACGCGGCGCCGCATATCGAGGAACTCGATTACTACGTAAAATACCATGCGTGCCGCCTATCGAATCAATGGAGAACTCGGCTGGCCCGTCCCCGCGAACGCCGTGTGGACGTCGGCCGGCTGGAAATAACTATTTGGTGGACTAGCACAGAGAATTCGAGACGGCCGGACAGCCGGCCTAGGCGATTATAGCACATGTGGCCGTCGTCCAAAGCCGGCTGGACATCGCCTCTGCAGTTCTTGGTGGATCTAGCGCTTAACACTGCAATCACTCATGGAGTGCAGTTCTATGGCAACTGGTTACAGACTTATGATGGTCAGCTGTAGGATGTGTGCACAATGGGCAGTGTTTGTAAAATCCATGTCTGTGCCTAACAGGCAGGAAAATGGCGGATTCAAATGTGCATCTATGATCACACACATGGAATTGCCAGGAACCAGTTTATCCAATATGGCCGCTTGAGGAAGAAGTAGTGAAATGTGGTCAAATAAGTTGTACAAAAAGGCTCCAAAAGAATTAAAAAAAGGAGTTTTTATCATCAAAAAGGATTTATTATAGGCTATATCTCGGAAGGTAAGGGCGCATGAACATGCACTGACATTGACAGGATTACTCAGAACCAAGAATGTGATTTTCTGTACTATGGGAATAAGCGGTTTTATCCTACCCCTAACATAAAATCCCATAGGCTTAACATTAAGTTTTAATCGTGGCCACCGCATTCCACTCCTGAAGTTTTGTCTCCGGACTTCTCTCGGCTCTGCCTCGTGAAATCACTATGCCAAACTCCAGTCGTGGCATACGGTGGCCAAGATTAAAACTAATCCAGTTTTATGATAGTCCTCTTTGACTGTCTGCCAATAAGTCAAAGTTTTGCGGACTAGTACACAAGTGTGAAAATTGTATAGATCCTATCTGAAACCGAAGTACTTGGAGGGGTCCCCCCCAGACTTCCCATAGGTGCTACGCTATAGGTCGGTTGGCAGCATTCCAGGTAGTCTCAGGCGTGTAACGACCCCAACCTCCCACCCTCAATCCTTCATGTTCTATATGAACGATTTACACTTGAATATTGTACAAAGCTAATGCCTTCATTATAGGGACTGTGCACTAGGCAAAACCCTTTGAATAATACTATACGGAAACTGGCTTACTGTCTTCGTACGTCAAAAATATGCGGTGAAATTATTGGCCACATACATCCCGATGCCATAGGCAGAGGGATGTATGGATATGAATACGCCATGGGTAAGAACGGGCAGTATTTAGTTGATACAGCCATAGGTAAATAATACTATGGCTGTTCGTCAAACTGATCTGAACAAAGTGGTTAGTTGGTGCAACCACAATTATCTAACAATTAACAACAAGAAAACCAGGATAATTGTTTATGTGTCAGCAAGAAAGGCAAACACGAAAGCAGCTGCAAATTGCAGACTAATTATAAACGGCGAAGTGGTGCAGCAGGCACGATCTTATAAATACCTAGGTATAAGTCTGGATAGAAATTTACATTTAATCTTATAAAATAGATCTCTCTCAGCACTGCCTTTATACAAACTCTATCATAAAATACATCATGATTAAATATGATAGCTCTTATTTTGTACAGAATCATTCACTTAATAGCCAGTCCAAGACATCATTAAACTCCATCACATATTCATATCCACATCATTGTATAAATACAGTGAATACTATGTCTATATTTGTACTGTATATCCTTGTAATTCAACTTACCGTTGACAACGTATGGTCATAATAGAATACATAATTTGGATTATGTCAAATATATATTTAAAAAAAAAGAACAAATAAAAGAACAAAACAAACCCAACAATATCTCATAAATTCATGTACGGTAATGCAAAAGAATCGTTTTTATCTGACTCGACGTGCCGCTTTGAATATTTGGAAATGTATGCTCTTACCTCTTTTTGATTATGGTGACATCGTTTTTGTGTATTGCTATCGGTGGAGAGTACTACTTTGGTGTATCTTCCAAAGAGGATAGGAGCGTGCAAAATAGTGCGTAAGAGGATAATTTCATCTGTCTTCCTATAACTGAAATTTGCGAAGCTGAAAAAAAGAATATTATATTAACCTGTTTCAAATAGTACTGTGCAAATCATCCTCGTAGGTGGCTCTGCACATTTTCGGCGCTCATGCTCGGATATTACTGTTTTTCTGTCAATTGCGTATTCAGAGTATGTGTGTATTTATGTCCATACCAGGATACTGTGTGATATGAAAATAATACCAATACTGGAGCAGAGGTTGGTATCTGTGTGACTTACCAGCATAGGTATATCAAATATACACAACAAATTCATGGAGAACAATATCTTTGACCTTAACTTGTTGGTTTCTTCTTTAGTGTCATTTTCAATGGCGACTACGTTTGTGTGGGTGGGTTTGATTTAACGTCAAGTTAACCATTGCAGGTTCTCACCAGACTCAAGGTTCTTTTACACCATGAGGGTGGTGATCGAATCTATGTGATGAATTTAGGTAGAAATCCCACCCCTACACATTTACCGAGGTGAGAGTTCTTTTACTTCCCACACCACATAGACATGGTATGAGAAGGATTGGCCTTTGATATAGCAGGAAATCTACCACTGCTGGGGGTGAAGGAGAAAGGTGGCTGCAGTGGGACCTGAATCAACAAAGTCTGACAACCTTGGGATTACAAGTCCAGTGCTCTTTACCACTGAGTTAACTCCCCACCCGGTCGCTTTTGTTATGCTTGTGTGCAAGCATATCCAGTCCACACCACGAGGAGGCGAGGCGACCAAGAGGGTGAACAGATTGGTAATTGCTGTCCACCCCAGCAGACCTGGTGACTATGTATCAGTAAATGAAAGAAGGGGTAATAACAGTTGGACTGATAATGGTTTAGCATACATAACTCAGTGTGCCTGACCAGAAAGTTTGGGCCTCTCAGTTTGTCACTGACAGTTTCACAGTCCTCTTGCGTACCCACCCACTCACTCACAACCAATGGAAAACAAAGAACCTAGTTGTGCTTCACCCTGATTGTTGAATTCCCAGGCATATCCAGGCATATGGGTGTTCAGCACATGTGACCAACCTGAGTTGCATTGCTTTCTTTTTTTTAGTTTCTTTATTGTATCTCTCGTTTAGTACAAGTTTTTCAGATACAACATTCAATTATTTTACTAGGGATACATCGAGATCTCTGACATTTATAATGACAATAATTAAAGATTAAATGATAATTCAAACAGAATCAAGTAATGTGGTATAATGGAATCGTTCAGGCATGTGAACAAATAAGCCAATTTATAACCACTTATAATAATTCTAACACATTTACTTTATATTCATCAAGATTGGCAATCTCCTGGGTTTCTTTGGGAAACACATTCCACATACGGGCACCTCTAAGATACGGGCTACGGAGGACACTGCTACTTTTGGTTCTGTAGATTACAAATGTAGTCTTTTCGGATAATCTAGTGTTCCTACCTGCTCTTACAATCCATTCTGGGTTAAACCTATTTTTATACATTAAGACTGAAAGTTGTCTTTTCCTTCGTTTCCAAGTTGGCTCAATTCCAAGCTTTTCATGCAGACTTTTTATTGAGTATTTATTAAAGGTATTGCTAAGGCGATACGCATGCCTCTATTATGAAGTTTTTCAATATTATACAACTCAGATTTTTGAAAGCCATATGGGTGTTCAGCATATGTGACCATCTTGAGTTGCATTGCTTGATTATAGCATTGATTACAATAAAGTGTTGTGTTTTTCGGATATACAGGCAAGGGGAGAAGGCTCTGTAAACCTCACTCCACAATAATGGAAAGAGCTACAAAAATAAGGAATAATTCCAGCTAATGTCTCCCTGCTTTCATGCCTCAGCTGGATATCTACACTTACCTTTCTGATCGTGCATTCAGACCATAGTTAGGTGCCAGTATAATTAGCTTCCTGAACCGGATTAATATGATGCACATCCATTACGTTTCTTTGCACAATCCGACCACATGGTCTTGGAAACTTTCAACTGCATCACCACACATGTTCAGACATATTTACTAAAGAATCACAATCTTCCATTACTCACTTTTTTTGCTATTTCAAAAGGCATCAAATCCAGTAAAGAAAACAAAAACACAATATTCACACTTTTACGCCTCAGTGGAGAAATTTGACTTTACCACTAAAACTGATATTTAAGAGAATCTATAACCTTTTGCTTTTTTTGGTTTCAGGATAGCATTGCAACGTACCCACTAGTCATGTATATCGCGAGCTTCTTGACGACTATTATCGTGAAACTACTAGCTCAACATTGTCCTTCAGAGGTAGCGTCTTATTTTTGTTCCCTTTCATATCAGCGTTTATTTTTCCGAAATGATTAGCATTAATAACACAGAGTACATGATTTTTTAAATCATTAATCATAAACATATGCAATGTCCCATAAATCATATGATCCAATGTTCTTCTGATTCCCAGATGAGCACATGTATATTACCTATTAGTAATGGGTCAGCCGTTGTATTTCTTTTCATTTCTATCTGTTAATAAAAAAAACTTCAGAACTCTAATATAAACCTGGATTTTTGCGGTTTCTGTTGCAAAATTGTACTAGAAAATCATTCTTTAAAACGCTGTAAATGAGATTGCACCATTATAAAAAGTTTGATTGAATTTTCAA
Organism: Alentia gelatinosa; assembly: GCA_950022655.1. Classification (NCBI taxonomy): domain Eukaryota; kingdom Metazoa; phylum Annelida; class Polychaeta; order Phyllodocida; family Polynoidae; genus Alentia; species Alentia gelatinosa. Next base: position 65,573,597 of record OX465583.1, on the reverse strand, counting down.
AATCTTGGCAAACATAACTCCATCCTTTGCATGCTTAACAGATGATGTACGTTTGGGGTGCCCTCAACGTGATAGCTGCCAGTCTTTGGATGGTATTCCTTCAGCCGCACTCGGAGATCCCTACTTTTGGTACTGCTGTTTTCAGTGGTGTGGGTGGCGCTGCCGTCATGGTCACTTCACTCTCATTAGTCTCAGAGTACATCGGCCAAGACCATGTAAGTTATCTCCATTATCCTACCCCTCATACAAATCTCCATCTTAACATCCTGTGACTGTATGCTGTATGCCATTAAATAGTTATATGTCACGGGTGACATATGAAGTTAAAAACATGTGACACGGTAGGATAAAATCTAAACATCACTCAAGTCCATATAATTATTTACATGGTGTTTGTTGTCTTCCGCTACAGATATCACTCAGCTCTGCTGCATATCATTTCACTAGAAAAACTCACGCCATATAAACAATCATATGGAACTTTGTGATAATTCTTGTACTCTATGTGCTTTCTTGAATATGAACATATAATATATGTTATTCTCACTGCACAATATACCTCCTGTGACCTGTCGTCCCTCCCTAAATTGATTTCATCTTTGTTTGACTGTCAGAGTATGAACAACTTTCCATTGGCCGATTATATGGCACCGATCTATAATTGGGAACCCCCGATCGATTCGGTGTGTATGCTAACGCCAGATCGTTAACTGGAAGTAGGCCAGTATGTATATGAATAATCACTGATTGATTATTTTGTTGGGGATGATGCAGTGAGGCCACCACCCACCGACTTAGTAAATAACCAACAGAACCAATCACCTTGATTTTGTTGGTGATCCACAAGGTTTTATTATTTTTCTTAATTTGATTCTTTAGATATAATCAGGCCAATATAATCGGAAGGGACCTGTAAAATGGACGAGAAAATACGATGCACCCTCACTGATTGTTTGATACAGACATGAAGTCTGCATCAAAGGTTGCAAACAAGGCAGTCAAGCAGAGCAGTGTCATCAGTTGTCACTGGCTTTGGTGAAACAATTGTTTTGAATGAAATAATCACGGTAAAAGTATCTAATATGGGATAAAGGTATGACATCCATATAAAATCCTCACATGAAAATATCTTATAATTTTGATCAGGTATCAACAGAAAAGGAGAAGATGTAAACCTGCTATATGAAAGTACATAATTATATGAACTAAAATGTTGTCATATATTTGTTATATCATATAGTTTATATGAAAGTAGAATGATGTCATATTTAGTTTTTATGTACCAAAGGAATCGGCAAAGTAATAAAATCAAATCAATTGGGGTATGTTATAGCCAACATACACATTTGAAAAACGGCCATGGTAAGAGGTATGGCAAATAAATAAAAAAGTGTGTACATAAATAACAAGATTGTCTCTTTTGACAGGATAATAGCGCATTCGTATTTGGTGCTATGGGATTCTGCGACAAGTTATGTAATGGCATCGCTGTCTTCATTTTACAAGACTTCAGCCCCTGTGGGTAAGTCATATTGGAAACAAGAAACAGTACTTTAGTAACAATTCCATACAAATCTTCTAAGTGTCGTTGTTCTGTTTGAGTATGTGTTGTTGTGTAAGTTTGTTGTTGTAATTGTTATTAATTGATATATATATATATATATATACTCATTATTTGGATTCCTTACTGGCAGAAAGAGTTAACCATTTGTAATTGGTAATGAGCTGCAAGATACTTAAAACATGAAGGTCGAGCGACCAACTTTGATGTAACAGACAAAACCTGATATATAGATACATAAGAAATTAATATTGTTGGTCGGTGATCATGTTGAAATACGTATTACATGAAATATGTTGAAGTATCAAAGTGCAAGACTAAAGTGATGACGTCAATCTGAAATAAGTCCATAAATATTGTGGTGCATACATTGTAGTATTGTATAAGAATTTACCGATACATGCAAAGGTATAACTACTCATAATAAGATAACTGTTGGCTCTGTCTAACTTGTCTGAATCCCACTTGTAACATAGTCGTGCGACTGTTACTTTGAAAAACACCCTAACAGGTGAAAGAGATGGTCGAAAAATAAATTCATTTTAAAAAAATCAACAAAAAAAACTCTTTAATAGGCCTCAAATACAAATTCATCTTTGCCATCGTATACATTTCAAATGATCAAATTTTTTTAAAGCAGTTTATTGATCACATTTAAACTTCATCAAGATGTTCTTTACATTACCATATTTATTAAGTTATGGTAGGGATTCCGGTTCGAGTTCGAGTAAGGTTAGTTAATGACGGGGCGAGTTAATTAAGGAGCGAGTTCCCCAAACAGGGCGAGTTAGTTTCTGGGCGAGAAAACCCCGTAAATCGCTCAAATATATCTTGGTCAAACAATATATTTGGTTGAAGCACGAGGCTGCTACCACGACTATCGAGCAAGTGACTGTACGGTATTCAGTGAGAGCTGGTGGAGCTGAATTATTCATTTTCAGTCTACAGAATCAAACCCTCATTGTTTACTGAGGTCAGCTGATACTTTTCTGACCTCTTCATTGGCTGTAATGTCAGTCAAAGTGGGGGGCAAGCCTCTGATCCAATGAAACTCTCCTTAAAAAAAAAATCCAATAGGCCTACAGGTGGAATGAATATTCCAGCTCCCCAAATGTTGAGATGCTCCAAGAGTAAACGAAGCAGGGTGAAAAAGTATGACACACTAACTATGATATTGACAAGTGTTTTTCTCTACTTGTTTTCAATTCTGAATATTTAAAACTTATCAGTTTCACCTATCATTTTCCATTGAGATTCAGCATATCTAATGATTTGGGACCATCCATAAAGTACATACGCAGAATGAAATTTTGAACCCCAATCCCCAACCCCTCTCCCAATCTTTATGCAATAGAACAAAGAGGGAGCATACGTAAAATGTCCAGAATTCCGGTCCCCCACCTCTCAGAGCGTATGTACTTTATGTATGCCTCCTTGTTTGTTGTATTAAAAGCCTATTCTAAATCTGCGAATTACAGGGTAGCGGACAGCATATCGTGCAATAACTACATCCGGACAGCTATAGGCATTGTACCTGGTGCGACAGTCGCTGTCTCTATCTTGGTTCTTCTGCTTACTTTGAGGAGTCACAAAGGTAAGTTTTCGGCAAAAGTAGTCATTCTGGGATATTTATCTCACCCCTGGTATTTTTTCTCCATAGACTTAACATTGGGAGCTCGTATCTAACGCCCATTAGATATTTATGAAAGGTATCCAATTGGGGGATTATGTCACAAAGGTTGTCCCAATGTGAATGTCAATGTGAAGGGTGAGATAAATTCAGAAACCCATTCAGGTTTAGGGTCACAGCCCGATCCCATCTCCTTTGAATCACTACATATTTCACGTGGCTTTTCCTTGTGAACTACTTCGTGATTCAAACTCGATGGGATACGAGCTCAGACCCTAAACTCTCATAGGTTTCCTCTATATTAAGCTATTTCCTTTCTTATTTCTCAAAAAGTATATGAGTATTGGAGTCATTACAAAGTTTTTACAAATCATTATATACATGTATCTGAACGCAAATGTCTCAAACTTACTGACCAGCTGTACGGATTTCATTCTGCATGAGATATCTTGTAGCAATATATTCCTGATATGGCGGAATACATGCACTTTAAAATAACGATCAATGAAAAGGTATACATATGTAATTTTCCTTGTCTTCTTATATGTATCCATTACACAAAATATTGGTTCATAAGATTTCTCTATGAAAATGCTATGAAAATGAAGTGATTTTAACTGGTATTATAAGAAAATGAAGTGATTTTAATACAATTGAACAACACTGTCGGAATAAATCAGTAAAAGTAACAAAACGGCTGATAATATACAGAGGTTGAATTTCTCTTTGATAGATATACATCTACTATTTTTCAGACCGTTCACCGGGGAACTATGAGCAGTTGCCTGAATGATAAACCTCCAGAAGTTGTCATGATGTTTAAATATCGTTATATATTTTTTATATGAAGCCATTGGTTCTGTCATTACTGCAGTGCAGCTTTCTTTTTAAATGTTTAGCAGTGATATTATTGTTTGTGCAAAGGCCAGTCACATATTTACATGCCACTTGATCTGTCGATAGTTGTACAAAATACTTGCATGGTATCCGAAATATTTTGATACACATCATTAAATTATGTCTATATTTTGATGTCGAGTTGTACAGGGTCAAAAATAACTTTAAACAGCATCCAATAAAGAGTTGTTGTGAGTTTAGTATCTACATGTGCATTTCCCCTTTGCAGTTCACAATTTCTTATTGTTGTTTAAGTTAATTACATTTCTACATGAGATCATTGCCATTTATGTAGTCGCGATTGAATATAGAGGCGACAACATTGATCATGTCAGATCATAACTCTTATTATGAGATTAGAAGGCAATCAGTTGGTTTGAAAAATCATACGTTACCGTTCCTGTTTTTAAAAGAATTGAAGAAAACTCTATTTTCAGTACATTTCTTATATGAATCAGTCAAATGCAAATTGACCTAATTTACCTATTAGTGGCTCACCCTAGCCTACCTCAGAGTGGTCGTGTCAGTGGTTTGTGTAGAAAGTCTATGCCGCGTCTCTCTATATACTAATTTACCTATTGGGTCGGGTTAAACTCTATAATATGGTACGAATCACTCATTTGGTACCACAATGAGTCAAAAGAACCGGTTTGAAATTATATCATCGGTGTTTGAAAACCATCAGTTGGCGCCACTGTATATTGTAGGATATGCCTTTAAAACTTGTATCAAGTTCCAAGACGCACAAGCCTGACACATTTAATGACGGTTGCGTATTGAATTAGCCAATTACATTTTATTTTCACAATAGACGTGAATCTTTATCTTGCTACTGGCATATGTATTACTGTAACTCGAGCTATTGTGAAAAAATAAAAATTGTCAAATAATTTGGGTGCAGACATTGGTCGCCACCTGGGGCCTATTTAATAATCTTCTTTATCCTACCCCTAATAAAAAAAACCGCCATAGGCTTAACATTGGCAAATTTTATGTGGCAGGCCGTGACATAAAGTGTTTTTTCTGCCACTAGAGTAATAATATTATTGACCAATCAGAGAGCAGGATGTCAGCTACTATGAAAAAAGTTCTGTTGGTCGTTGAGTCAATAATTATCTTTTAGTAATACAAAAGCAGAGACGGGGTAGGATAAATACGAAACCGAACTCGAGTTAGACTTGTCAGTGTCTATGCCACTCTGGTAAGGTCTGTTCCTCACTACACTCGGCTACGCCCCGTGTAGTAATATTGCCCATCGTGGCATAAACATTGTCAAGTCTAACTCTTGTTCGGTTTCTACTAAATATGCCACCAAGATCCAGGGATGACTTGGGTAAATTTTATTTAATGCTTATGGACGACCTTTGGTCAGGTAGAACAGTATTAACTGAATGAGCTTGAATATTATTATACGATAACCCTCGTACGAGGTCTCCTTGTACACTTACACTGGCTGCCAGAGCTACACTACGTTAGGTCTGGTTGGGTTAAATCCGTGGCCGCCTTGACCCACTGCCTGTACGTGTCTCTTACTCGCCTAGCAGATCCTTTGTGTGACCTGGACCTATGTTTGAAGAATGTATCCAATTCTCACTCTTGATACCATTTCTCCATTTTTAAATTTCCTTTTGTGTATATTTCTAATCAAATAAACATAAAGGTAGACTTTATCAATTTTGTCAGCTATGAATATTTCATAATGAGTTTCCTAGCTCGAAGAATAAAAAAAAAAAAAAAAAAGCTTTTTTTTTTTTTTCTGAGAATGAGAATTCGTGGACACGACCAGGGTTTAACGTTACCAACCTCTTAGTTGGAACACAGTGTAAACAGAGGTGGCGGCCAATCTACTTGTACACTGTCCTTTCATAGGCATGAGTTATTAAACAGACCCGTGGCTCACAGAGGGAGCCACCAGCTGCTCTGAACGTTTCTCGTCGGTTTTTGTTATTAAGGCTTTGAGTCTTTATGCCCTACCATATGCCTATATGTTGTATATAATTTCTGTTTCTGGAAAGAAACGTGATGAATGTTTTTCCCTCCAGAAATGTCCACCTCTGTTAAATTATCAAATGTCGATAAGAAGGTTACTTGAAAAGTAAGAGAAGTGACCGGTGGCAACTTACAAATCTCTAGGATGTACAGTCGGTTAGAATAATTGGATAGCTGGTTGGTTCTTTCTTTTCATAATAAAAATCTTTAAAAGGTAAGGAGCATGTTGAATGACCACAGACTGAAAGTTTTGATAATTGTGCGACTGTTGAAATATTGTTTGGTGATTGTGTACAAGAAAATGTATGATGAAGGTTACAAGAAAATTGAATAAACACTGTTCCAAAAGAAATCATGAAGTTTACTTGAAAGGAAATCTGAAGGTAACTATGAGATAAGTTATAAATAAGATAAGATGAGTGAAAATTAAACACTTATAGGTCACTACAAGTATAATAATGTGAGAAAATATGTTATCTCACCCCTGGTATTTTCCCCGATAGACTTAACAATAGGAACTCGTATTTAACACCCATTGAATATTTAGAAAAAGATACTCAATGAGGGACGATGTCACAAATGTTAGCCAATAAGTCAATGTGAAAGGTGAAATAAATTCAGAAACCTAGTCAAGTCTAGGGCCGGAGCTTGATCCCATCTTGTTTGAATCGCTACATAATTCACGTGGATTTGCTACATAATTACTACGTGATTCTTTGTTTGGGTAGTTTAACGTCCAATTTGTTCAATCAAACCTCTACACTATTCAGACTTGATGGGTTACGAGCTCTGACCCTAAATTTTCATAAGTTTCTTCTATAGTATACAATAGGCATGTAGTAGACTTTCTTTTTATAAACGAGTATTGCTGTTTTTTCTACTGATCTTATTTTCAGTTACACATGATTATCTCTTCTGTTTTTAAACTTTCAAACTATGACTCTAAGTAACATATGCACGCTTCATCTTTCAACAATAGTTGTTTGTTTGTTTGGGTAGTTTAATGTCTAATATGTTCTATATGTTTGACCAAATCTATGAGATGAATTTAAATAGAAATCTGACCCTACATATTTACCAGGTATGAGTTCTTTTACTTTCCACACCACATGGACATGGTATTAGAAGGATTGGTCTTTGATGTAACAGTAAATCTACCACTGCTTGAGAAAAGTGGCTGCAGTGGAACTCAAACCCAACAACCTTGGGATTATGAGTACAGTGCTTTTTACCACTGAGCTAACTCGCATGCAAGGATAGTCGGCTTGCACCACGTGGAGGCAAGGCGACCAAGAGGTTGAACAGATTTAGTATCCAGAGGGTTACAAGTCGAACACTGAGAAATATCAACATAATCATAGTTATGATATTGTATAAAGATAAAGTGAGATAAAGTAAACATAGGAAATGTGCCAACGGATAAAGATAATTAGCAGGTTAAGGAAAATTCACGTTTCCTTGAATATAACTGATACAAATACTTGAATATGAGAAATTATCCTACCCAACACAAGCATTGATCCAGTCCTACTATGGCGTGCGCAGGGAAATCCATGCCTAATATTGGTATTACAAGAAAGTAACAAAAATACCATTTGAACTGTAATGTACATGGTAAGTTAACTCCAGTCTTACAACTTTTTTTTTAAAGGTTTTTATTTTACCTGCAGTAATGGTAAGGCCACTAGTGCCTATCTGCCACCTTCTCCACCTTTTGATAAAGGACAAGTTCTATTCAAATGATGTAATGTAAGATAATCAGGTAACAAGTCTGTGATTCTGGGTAGCATAAAACTTCAGCACTATCGTCTCTACAAAATGTCGTACAATTGACCTACTTCTAAATGCTTATACATTTCCTATATAAACGCTGATACACAACGATGCATACTGGGCGATGCAGTCGGATGTCTGAGACAAGCAGGTCGATAGGTGCAGCCCCTGTAAATCAATGCGAATGGTCAAGCCTTTTTAAAAGAAACGATTTAATCATAAAAAAATCTAAAAGAACATTCATCAAACATACTTGTTCATAACCGTTTACAATTGCTATTATATATAGTAGGCCTATAGTTGACCTAAGGTCTGGTAGATCGAGTTCAGACAGGGTGAAATTCATTCCCGTCAATTTGCGGTCTGCATTTGGTATATATGAGACGGGATGGCAGACAGGTCTTCATTCCAATTCAAGCAGCTGAATTATACACATCATGACTTCGACATACTTTGGCATACCTTCAAGATGCCTCCTTGTTCACACACACCCAGGGTAGTTACTAATGCTGCTGCTGCTGACATGCCTGCACAACCCGGTGCAGTACCAGATGCACCAGATGCCTCACCAACTGCACTGAAGAATGTTGCTGGTGATCCTCTGGCACCAGATACTGACCCTGCACCTGATGCCTGTGTCACTCCTACTCATCCCCGTCACCATCACCACTATGTAGACCGGACCTTTGGCAAATTCAGCAAGGAACAGACAGAAGATATTATCTTGTTCCTTCAACATAATCCCGAACTGTATGTCAAGCAGTTGGCTGCATTCTGCAACACTGAACACAAGAACCGGCTTTGGGAGCAGCAGGCGAAGAAGATGGGCCGCTCCCCCCCAGGGAGGTCAGGACTTGGTACCTTAGTATATGTATCCGATTTTGCAGAATCTGCCAAGTTCTGGTTTGGTTGGGTGGAGGTGTTGACAAATTATCATCTTCATGCATGCCCTCATTCTCAGGAGCGGCGACGATGCCACGCAACGTAGTAACGGGTTCGTCCGGCCGCAAAAAGCGGGCACTGCGCTACTCAGGTTTAACGCTCAGCAGTTTATTTTCCCGAAAGCGGTGCAGTGCACTCTATTACGTTCGAAGGGTTTAGCAACTTTTCACCCCATTGAAACCAATGTTAAACCCACTGTACATATCAGGTTAAATCTCAGTAAATATCCAACGTAGTGACATCAAACAAAAAATGGAATGGAGATGATGAGTAGGGGAAGGTGTTTGGTGGGTTTTTTGTATCCAGCCATTTGAGCAATTTGCAGCAATTCCAGCAATTTGCCGAAATTGCAATGACAGGCTGCTACAAATGTCAAAATAAAAACTTGCTCAAAAGTACATAAATATGCAGATTCAAACATTCAAACTTCTATCCCACAGAGTTTATTGATATATCTTGTTAGAAACACATCAAACTACCTTTGATTATGCAGACGTTTTCCCTACCTCTGAACGTGTTAAAACTCTTTTCACTGATAACCATGAAGTCTATCTGTGTAATACCGTTTGTTTCAATCTCACGGGATCGGGGGAGGCAGACAACATACTCGCCGATAACCCGATCGCTGTCCGCGGATTGTTCCCGGGGGTAAACACCGCCGCGGCCCGCACTCCGGGCACTCCCGCCAACATCGCGGATATACGCCGGGCACCGGCCGCAGCCCTACACGCTGCGGCAATACACTCGGCGATATCCGCAATCCTACCCATAGGTCCCTACGGATAACGGATTATTTCAAATCGATTCCGGCCAACAAACCGGATGACACTAAGATGCCTGTGGGAAGCAATCGCACCCCCAAGCACCTTCTAAAACCCATCACAAAGAATGGGTATGACAGTGCTGACCCTGTCAGTCACACTGTCAACAACAGACTCAGGACATATGAACCAGAGTCAACCAGTCCTCTGAGTGCAAAACACACTCAAGGCACACAAGCCAATGAGTACAGTGCCAATAACACTATCCCTCATAGCTTGCCCAACACTGTGAGACATACACATCACAACACAGGTGCAGACATATCTGCCCACCCTGACAGTGACAATACCACTGCCAATGAAGCCATGGGGAGACTGGACATTAGTTCGAACTCCACCACGCTACAAGACCTGTACGATCTCGATACAGGACTAGTAGATAACCACTTTATTGACAATACAGTAAATGGTGGCAGGTTGACAGCACACCCCGAGCACGATGAGGCTGGAGGGTGCGCTTTTTCCAAACAACCCAACACAAAAAGGGTTTACAAAAACAGTGATTCCATGGAATCCACTAAATTTGGTCATGTCAATAACCTAAAATCTAACATTGATTTCGTAAAAATTGACAATGTCGATATGTCGAACTGGGACAATGCAAAAACTGAAAAAACTAAAAAAACAGGTTTTCTCTTCCCATCAGATCATCAACAACCTACTCCCAGAGGTGGCCCACCTGGCATGGCGCAACATGCGGGATGCGAACTCCCGCTACCACAAGAGCGAGGCCAGGGCGGGATACTATGAGGCCTGCAACCACTACGAGCATATCGAACCTTAGACAGCAGGCCTCGCACCCACACCACCATACATCGATGCAAAACTCCTCGAAGCCATCGAGAACGAGCGCAGAGAGTCGGCACTCCACATAACTGCTCTCACCACCAAGGCCCTCCGTAACCAGCAACGCGTGGAACGGGCCCGCCGAGAGGAGTTAAGCGGGATGATTTACAACATGATAAGGTCGAATGGGACAGACCGGGACGAAGCACAGCGAATGCTCAACCGCACCCGAGCCCATTCTGACATCACTGCCAAGCGCGATCATAAAAAGGAGACAGACATCTTCACCGATCGCATTAGCAAACGGGCGACAAGAGCACCCACGACCGCCCAACTGAATGACCCGTTCAAGGCCCGGGGTACTTTCACTGCTGCCAAGGCCATGGACACCGAGAACGCTGAGAACCAAGCTCCTTCCGCTAAGCCGGTTTTTCCGGCTCCCCCCGCTCCACAGCAGTGCACCTTCCAGCGAGGCAGGGGCAAGGGACGTGGGGGAATGAGAGGCAAGGGACCGAGAAAACCGGACCAACAGGAAAAACGCGACCCTCGCCTCCAGCCGGCAACCAAGAGCACAAGCCTGTAAAGACTGTTCACTCTAACGAAACCGAAAACCAGACCAATGCTTTGTCCACAGATAACGAGGGTAAAACTTTGACTTGTTATCCTGTGTTGTATTCTTCTTTGTTAACGGAACATAGTTCGATAGTTTCAACTAGCGATCCAGTTAATAAGTCCAGTACTAAACCAGAACCACCTATCGTGAATGACGAAAACAAACAACGATTGTCCTTAAATGATAAAACCAATACGGTGATCAATCTGTCAAACAAAAAGCTGTCAAACTCCTTTCACTCCTCAATAAAGGGTTGAACTTCTGTCCCACTGAAACTAGAATCGAGGAAGGGGACGTCAAACTAGAACTAGATACTTTCCATCGTAATCTACGGATTAAACAGTTCTTTTCCAAATCCAAAATTGACGGGAAAGCAACAGAACCCTCCAGTGGTCCTGTTACTTACCCTGGTGCCCCCTTCCAGAACCTAGACCTTATGCGAAAATTGGGAGACAAGTCCAACTGCTCGGCCCCACAAGGGTCGAGCAACCTAGAGGGCTTTATAGCAGTGAACAAGATCTCTCTGTCTAAAAGAAACCTAAACAAAGGGTACCACAAAAATAATCTAGATAAGGGGGAGAGAAGGTCATTGAGAGAACTGGCCAAAGATCGAGAGATCACAATCAAGCCAGCAGACAAGGGAGGGGGAGTAGTCGTCCTCAACACCACCGATTATGTCGATAAAGCCCTTAGACAACTAAGGGACACATCGACATACGTTAAAGTCGACAACGACTGGACACATAAGCACAACACGGAGGTAGACAGCTTCATTGAAGGGATGGTAGAGAGAAAAGAGATTACCGAACGCATGGGGAGGGCGCTTAAGACAAACACACCAAGGGCCCCTCAGGTATACTTTCTACCAAAAATCCACAAAGGGCAAATCCCACCACCAGGCAGACCAGTGGTCTCAGCCAATGGCTGTCCCACTGAAAAAATTTCGTCATTCGTCGACAACTTCCTCAAGGAAGAAGTCCCGAAAATAAAATCCTATATAAAGGACACAAACCATTTCCTGGCAAAAATCCAGGAAGTGGGTACGATAAACAGTGGTAGTATATTGGGTACAATGGACGTCAGTGCACTGTACACAAATATACCAAATGACGAGGGTATAGAAACCATCCGTCAGAAACTGGACAAAACCCGAGGCACAAATGACCTCCCCAAAACTGAAAGTATCATCTCCCTATTAGAAATGGTACTCAAGAAGAACAACATACAGTTCAATGGTGAGAATTACCTCCAAATAGGGGGTACGGCGATGGGGACCAAACTAGCCCCATCCTACGCCAACCTCTTCATGGAACAACTAGAGGAGAAGATGTTGCACGAATACCCACTGAAACCGACAGGCTGGTGGAGATACATCGACGACATCTTTTTCATCTGGGAACATGGGGATGTAGAACTAGAAAAGTGGCAAAGCTGGATGAACGCATATCACAGTACGATAAAGTTCACCACGGAAAACTCACGGGACAACGTGACGTTTCTGGACACGAGGATCATCAAAACCAGTACGGGACAACTGAAAAGTGACCTATACGTGAAGCAGACAGATCGTAACACATATTTACGTTACGACTCTGCACACCCTCCAGCCCAAAAGAAAAGAATACCGTACTCACAACTGCTACGAGTAAAGAGAATATGCACCAACGATACAGACTACGAGAAGCATGCCCAACAAAAACTGAAAGAGTTCAGACAAAGAGGCTATCCATAGAAGGTACTCAGAGAATGCAAAACAAAGGCAGACAACATAGACCGCACAAATCTCTTGAACAAACCAAAAAGACCAAGGGACGAAAAAAACAGGGAGGAAAAAACATTCCTCATCAGCACGTACCATGAAAAGGAGAATGTCCTACCCAAAATAGTCGACTCAAACTGGGAAATACTAGGAAAATCAAAAACAACCAAACCAATCTACGAGAGCAAACTGGTAAAAGGCTACCGTAGACCGAAAAACCTGAAAGACTATCTGGTCCGAGCGAAGACATGCTACGGACCAAGCACAAAGGGCAAAACCAAGATGAAAGACCGGAATGCACAAAGGAATCGTGCAAATACTGCAAGCAGATAAATACGACCGGACAAACCGTGAGCACTATCACAAACAAAAGACATCAATCTAAACATGGTGCCACATGCAACAGCTCCAATGTGATCTACTATATCAGCTGCAAGACGTGTAATGCACAATACATAGGTCAAACAAAGAGGAAAATCAAAGATCGCACTTCAGAACAACCGTCACGAAAAGCAAAATCAGTGACGTACCAAAACATTTCAACAAACCTGGTCACAACGGGGCCGAAGACATGGAGTTCACAATCATGGACTACATACACCGACACCCGGACAGCAAGTCAGCCAAAGAACTCCGGCTCAAAATTGAATACAATTGGATACACCGGATGAAAACACAGGCATCACAAGGCCTCAATACAATGGACAGTAGATACGGTTGATAGGGCTACACAATGCCACGTCCAAAATTTTTTCTAAATAATGTCCGGTCGAACACACCCCCGCCCGGGAAAGCGAGACGAATACGCTACGCAGAAAGGTTTTTGATCCCATGAATTACATTCCACCCTATCACCACGAGGCGACTGAAATGTGACGGCGTCGAGAAAACAAACATTTCCCAAAATCACCCACACGCACTAAAAGCACAATAAAATAATAATCGCGATCGGCCAATCATAGCCTGATGATATTGAACGCAATTGAAACTGCTGGTATGGCCCAGGACAATTTAATCTGGGAGAAACATTGCACACCACTGGTACACATATGGGAAGACACCAGAACAAAACACTGATCCCCTTCCCATAACCAGATTAGTTATAGACAGATGGCGCCACCAGAACAGTACAGTCTGGTCCCCACCCCAAACAGAGAGCCAGTCACATAAACAACAAGCCTAACTATAGGCTGAGACAGGTTCCCGCCGCTCTTTGTCTTAATCTGCACCAATTAGGGTCAGCATGTAACATCATGTGACTGACCACAACCAGTGGAAGCCGTGCTTTGAACGTGACAGGAATAAATTAACTCACTCGCCGCCCGCCCGCCGAGAGAACGCCGTCACATACCAGCAGTCACTTAAGCGGATCGCGCGTCTTTCTTACCTTTGATTATGCATATTATTCATTTACAGAAAGTTCAAACATCGATTCACGCTTCGGCGATCGAGCAATAATAACAGAAAGCTAGGGTCTCCGAAAATGACAAAACCCTTTGCCTCGTTTTGGTTTTACGTTCCGCTCCCGAGAATAGACATGCATCGCCTGCCACATATTACACCAAAGGTTGTGGAAAATACTGGAAGCACTGGAAGTGTAGTATCAGCGTGAATTGTAAATACTCTTCTCCTTTGGCAAGGCTCTAGACCCCGGGAGCTTCATCACAGTACATGTCGTGAAATGTCATGATATGCTTGAATTAAGAATATTGTTCACTCTCCAATCGTGCACTTCATCACTGCGCATGTTCGCATATGCGCACAAGATAGGCCCTACTAGTGGGCGATAATTACCATTTTTGGCAGGGTAACTGTTTCACTCTCCTCGCAGATATCCTGCACTCTACTTCCTGCGGCTGCTTGTATCTCTGCACCGACCTGCCTGTTTGGGACAGAATCTGTCCCATCCGCCAGTTTTTTCGAATATCCTAAGTTCTGAAAGCTTTGGGGAGTATTTTGTGTTATATTTATCTATAGAGATACACATATTGATATGGTAAAGGATATACACTAATTTCTGTTATTTGTTATTTCAAACCAGACACAGACTCTGGGATTACTTTCTTTAGTGGAAAACACCTCATGTGTTATTGGGTTTGGTTTTGTAAACATGACACATGTGCTCACTTGAAGGGGCAGTCTAATCAACTGTGGATTCACATAATAATGTGGTTTAGAACTAAAAACAAAACAGCAGGATTGTCTATTAGGCTCATTTAACAATTCCCACATTTCACAACTCATAATATAGGCCTATGAGTTCTTTGAGTTTCAAAACTTTTGACAGTTGCCTTGTTTTGAATCTGAAATTTTAGCTGGTTCCCCTGTCCTTATTTAGGCACCAGGGAACCAGCGTTGGGTTGAGGCAGAGATTAGCAAGCGCTAGTGCCGCGAAAGATCTGGGAGGAGAGTGTAACTGTTTTTGGCACTTCACCAGCAGCCAAGGTGACTTAGACCAGGAACCCACCAACCCCGATAAGGTCCCCGATAGAGTTCCCGATTGGAATTGAACAATTCTTGTCGGGAAAATTTTCCTATCTTAGTGGTGGGCGCCAGCTTACGATGCGGATCCCGATTCAACCACGACTGGATCCCGATTGGAAATTCTTATCGTAGCCCTTATTACGTCTGGATTCAACATGTTTGATATTTTCTACGATTGGAATTTGTCGTATCTGATACCGTTTATAGCCTCAGCGGAGGCGGTTATATTAGCACAGACAGAAACGCGAGACGCCCGCCATTTAGATCATAAACCGGAAGTTCTTTATTCTACCTTCAATCCTGGAGAGTTCCACAACGGATCTGACATCACTTTTCCATTTTTTTCAAAGTTCTTAAGTTTTCATTGCAATCGCACATCATCATAAGACCATCATGTTTCTTATATTCTATGACATTAGAAACCAGTCGTGTTTCTTATAAAACTATCACGTCTCATACATGTTATGACTTTACAAGCTTGTCATGTTTCTTATATGTTATGACATTACAAACCTGTCATGTTTCTTAAAACTATCATGTTCCTTACAACAACAAGGATGTCATGTTTCTTGTTCACATGTTATGACATAACAAAACCGTCATACTTTTTTGGTACAACCCTTGCGCGGGTTGGTCTAGTTTCCACCGGGGTTGATTCTGCCTCAACATCAGGCCCCTCGCCTACTTCGTCGTTACTCATAACCTCACTAGGTATGTATTTCTTTATTTGAGAACTGTTTCTCTTATACCTCGTCCCTTCTGGGCTTTCTACTGTAACTTGGCTACCTGCCTTTGATACAACTGCATATGGCTCGGGAATAAATGGTGTTTGCATTTTGTTTTCTACCCTATCCCTCTTAAGTAGGACGCTGTCCCCCAAGTCGATGTCTGACATAATCGTGTTATGTCGTCTGTCTGCTTGCATTTTAGACAAGCCTTTCTTTTCAGCGTCGCGATCACGAGTCTCTAAATCAACATCATCCTGTCTCAGTTCTGGTACCTTGGTTCGGATCTTCCGACCAAACAGTAGTTCAGCTGGGCTTTTCCCAGTTGTTGCATGTGGAATCGCACGATACACACTAACATATCTAAGGATTTCTCGTTTCCAATCCTTCCCAGTGGCATGGGCGATACGCATTCGCTTCTCAAGTGATTGGTTCTGTCTTTCGACTTCCCCATTTGCTTGTGGCCATCTTGGTGTTACTTTGTGATGTCTGATGCCACATTCTTTCATGTAGTCTGCAAAGACTTCTGACACAAACTGCGGTCCGTTGTCAGATGACAACGTTTCTGGCAGACCATGAGTCCCGAATATATATTCCAGTGCCTTCTTGGTGTCCTCGGCAGTGGTCGACCTCATGATTTTGTATTCATAGAATCTGCTGTAGTAATCTACTACTACCAGTATAGATTCTCCGCTTGGGAGCGGTCCCAAGAAATCTATCACCAGGTCCTGCCATGGACCAGCTGGCAATGTCGTCGTCCTGATTGGTTCAGGCGGGTCTGGTCTACTGGTGATCTGACACCCGTGACATGATCGGCAGTACTTTTCTGCATCTTTTTCCATATTTGGCCACCAGACCTTTGTCCGTAGGTTTTGCTTAGTCCCTACAATCCCAAGGTGTCCTTCGTGCGCTAAGGCTAACAACCTTGGTCTGAGCTTCTTGGGTATGACTAGGCGGGTACCGCGCAGTACCACATACCCGATTGCACAAAGCTCTGAACTCACTGCTGCATACATCTTGTTTGGGCAGTTGTCCCATCTACAGGACTCGATGCGTCTCCTCACATCGGTCAGTTCTCCGTCCTCGGCAGACTCTCTCTCTACTTCCCGAGTAGTCATGGCCTTCGGTGTAGCGTTCACTGCTACAAACCGCACATAGCTCTCCGCCTCATTATTTCTGTCTGTCGGTTGCGGAGTCTTGTCTATCAACAGTCTTGACAGTGGGTCTGCTATGTTCGTCTTACCTGGTATGTATCCACTCTAAACTTGTAGGCCTGCATTCGAAGCACCCAACGCTCGATACGTGCACATGGCTTCGACCTCGGTGAGTAAATCACCTCAAGGGGCTTGTGATCTGTATGGAGTTCAAACTCCAAACCATAGACATACGGATGAAATGTCTCGCACGCCCACACCAGAGCTAACGCTTCCTTCTCGGTCTGAGAGTATCTCCTCTCGACATCGGTTTGCGCTCTGCTGGCATACCTGATCACCCTTTTTTCCTTCCCTTGAAACTGCACCAGCACGGCACCTAACCCTACTGGGCTCGCATCTGCAACCACAATAGTCTTAGCATCTACATCAAAATATCCGAGAGTCTCGGAGCTTGCAAGCAGCTTCTTGAGTTTCTGAAATGACTCAACCTGTTCGGGACCAAAAACAAAAGGTTCATTCTTTCTGGTCAGCTTCCGAAGCGGCTCTGCGGTTGAAGCAAGGTCCGGCATGTACCTAGCACTGAAATTAACCAAGCCGAGAAAACTCCTCACCTCAGTTACCGTTTCAGGCTCACTTGCCTCCAGAATGGCCTTCACCTTTTCCTTTGCAGGATGCATGCCTGTCTGGATCAGTCGGTTTCCCATGAAAGTCATTTCCGTCACAAACAATTCAGTCTTGTCAGGGTTTGCGGTCAGTCCGTGTTCCCTTAGTCTACTGAATACCTCTGTCAGCGTCTTGTAGTGACTAGCTACGTCAACAGTATGCACAACTGAGTCATCTGAAATATTGACTACCCCTGGAATTCCCTGCAGGACATTCCTAACTATGTGTTGGTATATTTCACTTGCTGCATTAATGCCAAAGGGCATTCGCTTGTACCTGTACAAACCAGTATGAGTCACAAATGTTGTCAGGTCCCTAGTGTCTAGTTCTATCTGGTGGTACCCCCACTTCAGATCTACCTTAGAGAACACTCTACTCTCTGTCATGTCTTGTAGGGCTTCGTCTATTGTAGGGATGGGCTGTCATTCCCTAAGAACAGCTTCGTTTACACGCCTCATATCTACACATAGTCTTATGTCACCATCAGTCTTTGGGGCTATTACAACAGGACTTACCCACCTAGTTGCCTTTTCTACGGGCTCAATGATGTCTTGGTCAATGAGACTCTGAATTTTCTCCTCAACCTTTTTCCGCAAACCGAACGGCGTACGTCTCAAAGGCTGAGCTACAGGTTTTACAGTAGGGTCTATCTTTAAGCTGACTGGTTCCCCTTTCCACTTACCAAGGCCACTCAGAACATCTTTATTCTCAAGTCTAACCCTTTTCCTGAGGTCTTGCATACTCCCCAGACTACTGTCAACTTTGTTCACCCCTACTCCAATTTTCAGAACGCCCAACTTCTCAGAAGACTCCCTCCCCAGAAGTGGTGCCCCGTCGCTCTCAATGACTACAAACTCTGTCGCAATCTTGCGGTCCCCCACACATGCTTCAGCAAAAAACAACCTGCAACCTCTAGTGGCTCACTTGATGTGTAAGTGAACAGCTTCTTTTTTGTTGGCTTACACTTACATACAATTTTCTGTTTCTTACACTGTTCCCACATTTTCCGGTCAATGATATTACAGTCACTTCCAGAATCAATTACAAAATCAACAGATACACCACCGATATCAACAGCAATCATTTCACCTTTAGGCTTTGCCACCTTCACACAGAAATTGTAATTGTTGTCAGGTTCTTCCTCCACCACCTGGTGGATCTTACCCCTTTTTGAACCACTTTTAAAATGGGGCTTACCTTTATCACCTTCTCTACCACTGTACTTTGGACATTTAGCCTCAAAATGACCCTTGGCCTTACACTTCCTACACTGCTTGTGCTTGGCCGGACACTTATCATCCCCAGCGTAATGACCCTTATAACCACAGTTCCAACAATTACCTTTTTCTCTTTGCGTATCCTTAGCAAACCCCTTACGCTGTTTCTGAAAACTAATTTTGTTGACATTTTGACCCTTTGTTGCACACATTTCGGTAGACTGTGACTTCACTGCCTCATGGTTAGCTGCTATACTCAGTGTCTGTTGCAGATTCAGGCCTGCACCTTTCTCAAGAAACTTCTTTTTTAGTTTGTCATCGCGACACTTCTCAACAACCTGGTCACAGATATAATCATCCTTAACCCTTTAAGGACGGGTGCCTGTGGCCAACCTACCGGCTTGAGGACAGGTGCTGGTGGCACTGTATACCGCCAGGGGACGGGCACACAGTCGTTACAACCCATAATTCAATTGTTCAATCACGTGATATGATATAAAATCTTTAAAATTTCATTTCTTTTGAATAGAAATATTAATAATGGTATCATACACACATTCTGTGAAAATTTCATTAATGTTCCTCCATTATTTTTTGTTAAAAACGATTTTGTAGATTTTTGAGAAATGATGTCAAGGCATCATTCGCCCGGCATCATTCGCCCTGGGCTGGATGATGCCTCAAGGCATCATTCGCCCTTAAAGGGTTAAGATCACCAAACTCACACCCTACCGCTAATTTTCTTAGGCGTAAACAAAACTGAGCCACAGACTCACTGTCCTCTCTTTGTGCCTTCCGGAACATATGTCTCTCGTAGGTCTTGTTGGTGGGCACAACAAAATTTGCCTTCAGGGCAGCGACAGCTTCCGTCCAGCCCTTTGCATCCCCGGTGTTGGGCAGCGAGGCAAAGATCTCTCTCACCTTAGCCCCAGCAGTATACAATAACAGGGCTCTCCTCTGTGCTTTGTTGTCATCCCTCTCAGCGTCAACAAATAACCCTTTGCTGTCCACATACGCATTGAACTTTTCCATGTAGGCCTGCCATCTCAGCGACACAGTAGAAGCATCACCAGAAACATCAAACGGCTTCATGCCCCTTATATCCATGAACTCTGCCATGATTCAGATCTGTAGTCCACCACACAATAAATCACACACAGTAGGAACACCTCAAACTGCTACTATATCTCACATAAACTAGATCTCAATGTATTTCACACCTAGGCCCATAAATCAGAGTCACTGAAAATAAAACACACACAGGTATTTGCAAAATACACAGTAGTAAATCACAATTCACAGTACCACAATACCATAGGCCAAGGCACAGTTGAGTCAATAGTTCAATAATATAGCATAGATTCAGTCCCAAAGACAAAGTTCAATATGTGTGGTATATTCTACAGTCTCTATCTGAATCAGTCAGTTCACAGTTCACATGGCAGTTCACTTCAGTACTCACGGTTCTTGTTTTCAACACTCATAAACACAGCATTGATGACTTGGCTTTACTTCCCCTCAGGATGTAAACATCATGGCACAGTCACAGAACAGTCACTCAGTTTCAAATTCACCAGTCTGTGTAGTGCAGGCATCTTACTCAGAAACAACAGAGCAGCTGGTTTCTCCTGTATTCAAGTTGTACACAGTTTTCAACATCTTGTCTGGGTCAATACAGTGTGTCTTTCTGCATTATGAACCCCTATACATGTACTCACAGTACACAGGAACGCACCGCCATCGTTCCGCGTCTCATTCGGGGCCGTCTCAAAAACGTCCACCGCATCCTTGTGGTGGGCGCCATTTTTTTTCCCGCGTCACGCTCACAAAACTTCCACTTCTTCTATGTGAAGGGGTAGATGTGGTCAAACCACATAGTTCTCCACCTTCCCTAACGTTTCAGAAGTAAATCCTCGTCGCCATTGTCGTATCTGATACCGTTTATAGCCTCAGCGGAGGCGGTTATATTAGCACAGACAGAAACGCGAGACGCCTGCCATTTAGATCGTAAACCGGAAGTTCTTTATTCTACCTTCAATCCTAGAGAGTTCCACAACGGATCTGACAGAATTCTATCGGGAAGCGTACCGATTGGAACAGAGCGTATTCCGATTGGAATTTTTGGTGGGCTGTGCATTACGATAGCGTTTCCGATTCATTCCCGACACAACTCCAATCGTAAGGTATGCTAATGAAGGTGCTGGTGTCGGGAACGTATCGGGAACATCAAAAGCTTGGCGCATGTTTTTGCGGGCCCCGATTGGAGTTCCCGATAAGAATTCTATCGGAGTTTATCGGGGATTATTTGGAAATTTCTCGTCGGGGTTCAATCGTGGTCTATCGCCGTCCGTAACCTTATCGGGGTTGGTGGGTGCCGCCTCTAACGAGTAACGGTTCAAATCCCGGTGAGTTTTGTGGCTTGTACAAGCATGGTTTGTTGTTCTATAAATGATATAATACCCAGTACCCAAAATCAATATAAAAAGAATGATTCAATTTGGCCTAAGAACTGATATTGTAGTTAAAGTATACATACCGGGTGCTGTTCCTTATTTTGTCGTTATTTGTCGGAACACTGTTCTGTACCGTATTTTAACTTCATACGGCGAAACAGTGCATATTTAAGATACATACGGCATGGATATATAGTAAGAGTGCCTACTGTCTCTGCCTATCCCGGAAATAAGCGCGCTATAGGGTGAATAGACCTCTTTGAGGCACACAAAGGTTGGCTGGTTCCTACCTGTGTCGATTGTGGTTGTACTAATTTCCGCCGCGCCCCCTTGCGGATGACCGGGGAACAAGAGTACAGAGAAGCATTACACTGCACCGCTCCAGTTTATCGCAAAACCTGTTTTCAGTATGTTGCTCTAGCGGTGCAGTGTGAACCAGCGTAACTACTATCTCCACCTAGTGGAGATGGGCAAAAGTACAAATTGCTGGTACTCGGCATTTCTTTTCCGTCCAAGGAACGGTACCTGGCAGGTGCAGGAAAAGGTCTCCATGTACTGATATCATTCCAGATAGAATCCAGAACAAACATATTATAGGCGAGAAGCTTCAATATTTTCTTACGGAAGGATCTTTTCTACTAAGAATAACATTGGTCTTTGTGTCAGCAGCCGTGAGACGTGGCCATTACACTATTGTTAGTAAAATAGTCATCAAAGGAATCGACCTTGGTGTACCTTGAGTACGGAAACGCTTCGTGACGTCTCTGCCGTTTAGATATCCGACACAGGGAACGTTGAATGCTTATATAGTTGAAATGTATTGTGACCTAACATACTCGGTCCAACATATATATGAAAAAGTGGAGACAATTATTTAGTAGCGGTCGATCAGTGAATCCTATAACTATGGCTGCGGCAAAAAGTCATGATGAGATGGTTGTCACAGTCGTCACCGGAGCTTTGGAAGAAGGCCAGCCCAAAACAGTGCATTTCACTGAAGGAGATCTCAACGAATTAGCAATTCCTGCGGAGGATTTGGAGACTTGGAGTAAGTACAGTTTATTCCCTCTTTTTTGTCTAAAAGCCAGTCTAGTTTTGTGAATAATTACAATACTATGATCCATGACATATCACTATGAGCTGAATGGCTATTCACTCTCTTCACACTGGCGCCTTGGACCTATCTGTTGGTAATACCGTATTTAGTAGAAACCGAACGAAAGTTAGACTTGACAATGTTTATTATGACGTCGGTGTGTATTTACACCCATCTAAAAGTCGGTAATCATTCCATACAGGTATAATTACATAGTTCTCCCATATTATTACACGAGGCGTAGCCGAGTGTAGTGAGGAGCAGACCTGACCAGAGTGGCATAGACATTGACAAGTGTAACTCGAGTTCGGTTTCGTATTTATCCTACCTCGTCTATGCTTTTGTATTACCGGGTACGGTACTAAAAGATAAATATTGAGTCAATGACCAACAGAACTTTTTTTCATAGTAGCTGACATCCTGCTCTTTGATTGGTCAATATTGTTATTACTCTAGTGGCATAAAAAACACTTTATGTCACGGCCTGCCACATAAAATTTCCCTATGTTAAGTCTATGGCGGTTTTTTATTAGGGGTAGGGTAAATATATATTATATATGATAATATGATATACTTGTTTTATGGCTAAGATTTCCTGTCATTGATTGAACATTGGAATTGTTTAGGTAAAAAACCACTAAAATATATTACCTTACTGTTTTCACAGTGATTTAATGAAAAATGTATCGCCATGACCTATAGAAATAACCATCCTATTGTATTATGTATCTCATGACGATTAATATGGTACCTAGATCTATATTCCCTGGCTGTGATGGATATTTCTTGATGAAACATAGCATCACGACACACTAAAATAAATGTGATATTATTGCATTTGTGGCATTTTGTATGAATAGTTGGAAACTACAAATATTTACCTGCAAATTACATTTAGTCAATCACCCAATGAGATAACAACCTACACCCATATAAGATACATGTTTTTACCAAGTAAAATCGGAAATCATAAACTGTATAAATGTATTTGTAGATTGATGTTGCATGAGAAAAATGTGAATGGATATATATTCTAATTTCTTGTGATTGCTCTGTTACCTTTAAAGATAGAATTGAAGTGTTTTGAAGATAACACCCCATAGAATACAGTTGGTAGGTTATCTTATTGACTAAATTTAATTCAGAGGTAATTATTTGCAGTTCCCAGCTGTGCAATTTGCCCAAAATTCAATATCAGAAAATCATGATTTTAGCACTCTTATGGACACTTGTCATCTGTCTTAATAGTCCAGTATCTCAGGAAATATCTATCATAACCTGGTAATATTGGTATCATTTTAATCGTCTTGAGGTGCTTAAGAAGGTAGGATGTTTATTTCTATAGGTCATCACAATAGACTTTTCATTAAATCACTGTGAAAACAGGAAGGGAACATGTTTGTGGTATTTTTTACCAAAATAATCTGGATGTTCAATCTGCAACTGGAAATCTTAGCCAAAACACAGGGATATGATATCATACCAACAAATAGGCCCAAGTGTTAGCTTTTTAACAATATTTTATTTATAAAGATCAGCCTGTTATTCACAACACAATAACAAATTACATCAGTTATATCCGTGCTTATGGTTCTGAAGCCATGCTGCCGACCCAGGTAAGGTATCATGCCTCGTTTTCAAATGCGAGCATGTTGCTGGTTTTCGGCAAGCAGGGCCTAGATACATGCAACCAGCGCAATCCCTTCTTATGCCCCGATCGCAGTGCCACGCTAATATGTAAGTGGTGAATATTCAAAATTAGAAATATGCATCATCTCACCCCTAGTATTTTTGTCCCATAGGCTTAGCAATGGAACTTCGTTCTCCATGATCCCATGTATATTACAGTACGTCTATTACATCCTGTGTAACGTACAATCTTTTCATGTTCACAGGGATGAGTTAAACACAGAAAGAAAAAGCAACTCGTCATGTTCAAAGTCGTTGTTTTCCATCTCATTGGGGGGGGGGGGGGGTGTCAGTATTGTCCTCTACATTACACATCATATAACCTAATCATGATTTATATCATAAAGAAGAAACCAACAACAAGTTTTGAACGAGTGAATATTACGTAACAGTCAAATGAGTTAGAGAGCGACTTCTTTGACCAATGCGAGTTATTTTCTGTATTTATCTCAAACCTGTAAACACTACAAGAATGGACAACACATATGAGACTATGGAGAACGGACTGGAATACTCGTGGCGGCATAGAGAACGAGTTTTCAATGTTAAGCTTACGGGACAAAGATACTAGGGGTGAGGGTATAATCTTTCTTAATTCATAGACTGTTGTAGATTCAGATTCAGATTCGCCACCCTTTCAGATGGTCACTAAATGCTAATACCATCCATTTGTATCCCTCGAACCCTTCAAAAACTCAGCATCCTAGACTGACTGATTGAAACATCAGCACTTCCTAATAAAACTCAAGCTTCTTGGAAGCCTCTAAAATCTAAGCCATTACAAAAAGCTACCCAAAAATAAACAGCAAAAGGTTTAAAACCACTAACCTGAGCATCACTTGCATGCGTAGCTTTGGAAACAGATTCAGCCCAATAAATGTTGCAAAACTAATCAGTTTCCCAATATTGTCTTTCATATCTGAACCTGCAATGTCTCTTTAATTCTTATCTTGTATTTTCAAGATTAAATTTCATTTTACTTATTTGCCTTTCTATATTTATAATCAGGACAGCCATCTGGGATTCCTCATTTTCCAGGCGGTAATAAAATTATCTCTAATTTTCTTATATAAACACAGGGATGCCTTCTTAAAATATTTCCATCAAGATCCATGTTTTCCTTTTAAGAATAAAAAAGAAATTCTCTTGTAAATTACATAAATGAACTACAATCCATGATTCCCCCCCCCCCCCCACTGATCCCCCCATCTGACCCATATAAAAAAAAAAGAGCTTTCTCTTGATCCCCCACTGTAATGCATATGTAATGTGTAAACCCTGTATTGCAATACAAATTATTTCAATGTCCTTTTTCTGACCCCAACTGGCAACCCTGTGCAGATGATAAGAAGAAGAAGGATCTCGCTCGTGCCATGACTTCAGGAATCTGCACCTCTTCGTTGGGCAGCATAAATTATAATGATCCATCAGAATGGAATGGTCAAAGTAGAAGAGCACGGTGTATGAAAAGATTCTTAATCTTCCTTGATAGAATATTGTCTGCCTGGTCTGGAAATCCATCAGCACAACAATTATTTCCAAGCAGTCAGAGCATTAAGCTTGAGAAACAACGTCAAAAGGAGATAAATCGTTTCATCATTCATCCATACAGTATTTTCAGGTAAGAATTACCCCTAGTTAGTGAAATACAGACCATATTATCATCGTACTTGTTATTCAACTATGTCTCCGAGAAACATAAGATGTCGAAATTATTGTATGAAAGCTTTGCCTCATGTAAATTAGGATAAAGACTTCATGTAGTGTAGTAATTTTAAACCTGGTAAACCTTTCATCATGACGATGTGATGAAAAGGTATTTAGGTAGATGGGGATTCCCAACTGTCTAAAATGAACGACAGTGGGCCAGTCTCCCCACCACGGACATAGAGATTTAAGTTGTTAGAAATAACTAGATTTTGACTAAGAAGTAGTATATGATTGTGGGGGGTTGCCCCAGGCACGGAGTAAATAGATTTATGTACAGGTGCTGTGATCTTTAGCACGATATTGCCTTTTATTACCCACCTAATACGAAGTCTCCATACTAAACCTATGGAGCCTACAGTGCACTACTGAGTAGAATACGGAAAGCCGTATTCTCCTAGGAGAATAAGGCTTTTTCGGCCACCTGACGCGCATTAAAAGAACTATTTTTTATATAAACAATGTACTGCGCTTGCGTCAAATTTTTATTATTTACTAGCGACTTCGTTGAGTCCGAGTTAGAGAGGAAAATATAGAAAAATGAAATATCGGGATGCCGACAGCGGGGTTTGGACTCCCGACACTCGCATTCCAAGGCAAACACTCTGCTGACTGCTCCACTAGGTCAGATGGTGAAAAAGTGCCCAATACTTAGGCTGGTGGTGGAATGGGAGAATCAGCGGAGTTTTGAAAGGGCTACCAGCGAAAGTTGAGATCTCATTGATTTCTCACAAGAAAAGTAGATATGAAAACTACACTACTAAACATAAATTTCGGCATGGCTTGAAACAAATCATAAAAGAAAAAGTACTTCTGCCAATAGATCTACAAAAAAGAAGAACAGATTCTAATATTTTTCTCCACGAGATTCTTACTCTTGTGGCCCCTCACTCTCCAAGCCTAAGTCTGGTTCACTCTGTCCTTATGTGCGGGGCGAAGTCCAAGCGGATACTACCAGAATCGTAGTTTTTTAGATATAGTAGGTAAACAAGATTTCTACCTAATAATTAGTTGAATGTCATTTCCTTGTACAAGATTTCCGCCAAAATTGAGTTTGAATACAGGTTCGAGAGTTAACCCATATGGTCGCTGCATTTAACGCGTAGTCACAACCAAGATATACCCTTTGGCCTTCATTTTCAGTTTGCTCGTTTGCCTTTTTTTTGCTTGCATCTTTCTGGAGGCAGACCTTTCAGCCTCGTATAGTAAACATTCATTTTCAGTTTGAGTGTGTTTGAAAGTAAGATATTTTTTCTTCATCCTGAATGTACGCTTTATCTCCACTTTTCTCCCTCAACCCCAGCAATGGTAGATTTACTACTATATCAAAGGCCAATCCTTCTCATACCATGTGTATGTGGTGTGGGAAGTAAAGAACCCTCACCTCGGTAAATGTGTAGGGGTGGGATTTCTACCTACAGTCATCTCATTCGGTCAAACCCAAAGTAAGTCCAATTGAGCAAATTGGACGTTAAACTACCCAAACAAACGTCTCCATTATGACATATTTTTTCTTCATCCTGAACGTACGCTTTATGCTTCGTCTCTATCATGTATCTTCCTTTAAAAGGGATCTTCTTGTAAAGCAATATTTCTACATTTGAAAAAAACCCAACTTAAATGACGAGCAATACAACACTGATATATTTCAAAAGTTAAATAATGTAATTTCACCTATCTATTGATTTATTTGCAAAGAAAAGGAATAATTGTCAGTTTCTGTAAGATTCAAAATACATTGTCTCCACAGAATCATATGGGACCTGTTAATGGTGTTGGTCCTCTTCGTCACTATGCTTGTGCTTCCCGTAGAAGTCGCATTTTACGCCGATGATCTTTGGGATGTAAATTGGAAGGCCTTCAATCTATGCGTTGATTTTGCCTTCCTTACTGATATTCTAGTTAACCTAAGGACAGGTTATATCAAGGATGATGGAGTAAGTATTCTATTTCTCAATCACTCTACTACGATCACTGTTGTACACTGTTGAGAGTGTTGATTCTCGCTTTATCTTAAGAATGAGCATTGTCTCTATCTTTTGCTCTATTTCATATTGGCCTGTTTTCCGTGGTATTCCATTGTTGGTTGCTGATTGATGATCTAAACTGTAAGAGGTATTTCTAGCTCCCTCGCTGCTTCCCTGCCTCCCTCCCTGCCTCCCTCCCTGCCTCCCTCCCTGCCTCCCTCCCTGCCTCCCTCCCTGCCTCCCTCCCTGCCTCCCTCCCTGCCTCCCTCCCTGCCTCCCTCTCTGCCTGCCTCCCTCCCTCCCTCCCTCCCTCCCTCCCTCCCTCCCTCCCTCCCTCCCTCCCTCCCTCCCTCCCTCCCTCCCTCCCTCCCTCCCTCCCTCAGAATTCTTTCTGCAACTGCCCCATTCGAATTTATGCAAGCACATCAAAAACACAAAGATTAACAATAGTCTTTGTTACACAGAGTGTTTTAAACAACAAGCCAATCATTAAGAACTACATGACCTCGTGGTTCATCCTTGACTTCGTATCATCAGTGCCATTTGATTACCTCGTCTTGACCATCACCGACGGTACTGTCGTCCTCGCAAGTACTCTCCGTGCTCTCAGGTAAGCTGCCTGCTCATATAATATAACTTTTACTTGTGCAATACTAGCGACTTCGTCACTAGGGCATATGAAAGTGCTCTAACTGCCGTCGTGCTCCCTAGCGGGTGATCGGGGAACCACTGTAAACTCGTGGTTATCATTTCGTATGACACAGGTGCTTGAGCTGATCATCGGCGATCAGAACTGTATGGATTGACAACAGTGAGAGGTTTAAACTCTCTCAAGGTAAAGATATCAGGGGCCCGTTTCAATAGAATGGGTCACTAAGACACTCAGTGACATGTTTAGTGACTCAAATAGTGACTTGAATAGCAGAAAAAGTTAGGACTCGTTGCAAAAGGCATGTCACTATTGGGGTGGTGTGTCCGTTCACTATTGGTGACATAGTGACATTGCTGCCTGGGCCTTGCAATGGATGGTGTTACTGCTATCGGGAACAAGTGGTGTCAAGGTGAAGGTCACTGGATAAATTATCGACTGCGCTTGAGTAATTTTACACTGGACACCAGAGCAGCATTTTCTCTGACAAAATTGAAATGTGAATATTGTTGGATTGCATGAGCCGATCTCCTTCATATTTGGCATGTATATAAGTTGTATGTGTCCCTAACTGGGGTTAAAGTTTCATAGATTTATTCCTATGGTAAGTAAAGTTATGTGTTTGTGACATCAAAAACGAGAGGGTATACCCTCTCGCTATTTAAGACACTACAGTGACCCTTTTAGTTGTTTTTTTGTTGTTTTTTTTTATTTACCAAAGAACATCTCTCGCCAAGGCAAGTTTTTCAGATGCCAGATTACATCATTCTTACTCAAAGTTTCCATGGTACAAGCTGTACAGACTGGACACCCACTACTGAAATGGGACAAGCCACTATTTGCGCCTGTCTGTTACCCTATGTCCCACAAACGGTTGTCCCTTAACTACTGCAACGCGAAGTACCGCTATTGTGTCACTAAACCCAATAACGGACGTCCTACAGACTATTGAAACGGGTCCCCTGGACCCGTTTCAATAGAATGCGGTCTAGTGACACAATAGCGGCACTTCACGTTTCAGTACTTAAGGGACAAACGTTTCTGGGACATAGGGTAAGAGACAGGGCCAAATAGTGGCTTGTACCATTTCAGAAGTGGCTGTCCAGTCACTAAAAGGGTCACTATTGTGTCTATAATAGCGAGAAGGTATACCCTCTCACTTCTATTGTCACAAACATGTAACTTCACTTCCCGTGGGAATTAAGCTGTGAAACTTTAACCCCAGTTAGGGACACGTAAAACATATAAACATGCCAAATATGAAGGAAATCGGCTCATGCAATCCAACGATATTCACATTTGAATTCTGTCATAGCAAATGCTGCTCTGGTGGCCAGTGTAGAATTTTTCATGGCTGTCGCTAATTTATGCAGTGACCTTCACTTTGATGGCACTTGTTCCCGGTATGACATGAGTATGTGATGTGGGGTACCCAACATGTTTTTCCGCTACGCTGTCCCAAACTAGGGACACATCCACAATAGTGACAAGACACACCTCCCCTACAGTGACATGCGTTGTGAAACGAGACCGAAGATTTTCTGCTATTCAAGTCACTATTGGGGTCACTAAACATGTCACTAAGTGGCTTAGTGACCCATTCTATTGAAACGGGTCCCTGGCCTAGTTAGATTATAGGCCAGGTAACGGGTTCCATTTTTATGGTGCATCCGCTAGAGGGCTTGGCGGAATTAGGTGTATGACAGGTGGATACCAGCCAAAGCACTACGCTGGTTCCCGGGGTATACCCTAGTCACAGGCGGGCACCAGCCAAAGTTGAAGGTCGTGCCTGTGGAACCCGTTACCTTCTATGTGTTTTCTATGGACACTTTGTATTAGGTGGATAGTAATTACCCATATCCCCTTTACCCGACCTTAAGATTTCATTATGTTCTGTTGAGTGTTTCATGTGTGGGACACGATTTACCTTTCGAATAGGCACTGTTGTCACAGATCGATACATTGGGGTGTTGTGTGATGGTGGTGTGTGTGGGAGGTGGGGGGGGGGGGGGGATAGCAGTGCCTGCAAATGTGACTTATAATATAATTATCTAAAAAAAATGTCTCTCACGATCGGAATAACCACAGGAAAATTACGAAATTTCGTGTGTAGGTACACCAGAAAAAGAGTTATAACCACCCTTTATACCTGTACCACAAGTCTAATATTTTCGTTGGTTGCGACACTTTGGGCGACAATTTCGCCTACGATATCTTACGGGTATCACTACTATAGCACATCTGCGTGTTTTGGCCAACGATCATTGGCCAACCCTCAATGATCGAAGGTCTATAGGACACTGAGGCCTCGAAACGGTCGATATAGACGATTTTCGTAACTGAAAAACACACCCCTGTATGATCAGAGGTTCATAGATCACTGACGCCTCGAAACTGTCGCTATGTGACTGAAAAACAGGGCCCAGGTTAGTACATGTGAGATATTCACCCTTTGGTTTCTAATGGTAGTAAAATGCATATATAGTCAAAGCTAATTTTGACAGATTAAAACTTGACTTCACTCATACAGTTCATAAAACTTGTGTAGAAGGAGGATAATGAGCGCATGTGGTGAGGTGATTCTAACCTCTTTTCCTTATAGAATGGTGAAGTTTGTAAGTCTTCTGAGGCTGTTCCGCTTCGTGCGACTAGTAAGATATTTAGACAAAATCAATGATGTAAGTATTCGACCCATTTCTGTCCATTTATAGCTAGAAAATACTGATAATCATACCTTCCTCCTACTCACACGATGTTTGTAATTTTTTTAGGGGAAGAGTCCCAAACCGTTCAGTGATCAGTTGTTGACTTCTTTAATTTATGTATACCTTTTAAGACAGAGGGTCTCTTTCACTGTGTATGATTAGCTTAACAAAGCAACTAGTTACTCTCCAATTTAAGTTTTAACTCTTGGAGACTATAAACAATAACATTTATATTTAATGTCTGTGCATCAAATGAAGTCAGAAAAAACATTTTAACATTTTCCTCTAATATAAAATTTCGTTGATATTTCCAACCTTTGCAATATGATTCTCCATTAATGACTGAGTGATAAAATTGTCATATACTCTAATTTCAGTTCTGGCATGTGGATGCTAAGATCTTAAGCATCTTCAAGTTGATTTATCTGATTCTGGTGTTTGCACACTGGAATGCCTGCATCCAGTATATGGTGGCCAATATTCAAGGCTTTCCAAGCTATTCTTGGGTCATTGTCGCCAACCTCCAGGTACATATTTTGTTCTTAATCTATCAATAATTGCTTTATTCTGACTTGGAACTCCCTTTCCAGGCGAGCAGTTTGGTGGGTACCAGTAGCTGCAGGGGTCAGGATGCCTCTGGGCTGTATGTCTCTGGGGGCGAGAATCCTTTGAGGCACTCAGTAAAGTTTCACTTGTCATGTGACCTAGAGAACTTCGTTATTGCCATAGTTTTTTTGGTTTTTTTTTAGTTTACAAAATATATTGATTTCCACACATATCTTTCCATATATAACACAAACTCTACAAATTTATTTTGTATTTATTGGAAAATGCCTGAATATATTATGAATGCCTGTAGGCATTCTCGCCCCCCCCCCCCCCCCTCCCATGTACATAATGCCTGCAGGCACTTTCGCCCTGAATTGGTTAACCTCTACTGCAACTGGCAAAGAGGATTACTGACCGGATACTTTAAGGTTGAATAGTTCCACATAGACTAATTTTAATCATTTTTATGAATATGGTATGTCAAACATGAGTTTTGCACATAGTAACAGTGTTTTCTCAAAATCAAAAACTAGGGACCCGTGGGGGGAAAGCGGACCACCCCCTTCCGTTCGCTATTCCAAGATAAATATGAGAATGTTTCCTTAAAAGAATAACAGATTTCGCTACACCCTCTACTAGTGAACCATCGTAAAATCCAACAAGTATCAGTCAGGAACCAGCTGAATGCAATCCCGCAGTTCACCAGAAAAATGGCGGCTGTTACCCATGATGCACCAGAAAAAGTGGTCGGCGTTGCCTTCCCTAGTGGAGACATAATGTCTTTTTCTGTTGTTTATTTTTGTATATGGTCGCAAGTTTTTCTTTTCAAATGTATAATCAAGGATGTGTAGGAGAATTCTCCACTACTTTGGTATAATACAACAGTTCTTTCCTATTATTTATATCTAACGATTTACTCACATTGTGTGTTTCAGCTCGTCTTTGTCCAAGCTCCCAAGATTTTTCATTTTTGGTTTTAATATTCTACATTTAGTATTATATTGACTAGGTAAGATACTGTTCAATTATCTTGACCGTCTACTTACTATACTGCAGGCTGCCACCATTTAACACGTTCTCATACTGTCTTACTTTAATATGTTCTTATGTAGCATGAAAACGTGACAGTATGGAGCCGCTACACTCACGCCCTCTACCGCGGGATGTCGCACATGATTAGTATCGGGTACGGGATGACGGCGCCGAACGGCGACGCCGAGACGTGGATGGTGATCATGTCCATGATGACCGGCGCCTCCTTCTACGCCCTGTTTATCGCCCACATGTCGGGCATCGTCATGAGCCTGGACACCTCCGGGCGACGCTTTAACGAAAAGGTCAGCGACTTTATACAGGGATGACGGTTTTCCACTTTTCCATGGAAATCCACTTTTTCATTTCCAGTTTAAGAATTTATTTTCTTTGTATAAAATGAGGAAAGTGTAAATTGATCTTTATTCACGCCAATAAAATAGTGGTTTGAACCTCCCCACACACCCTCAGCCCCATTCCATGGCGATAGTGATGTGTTTTTCCATGTTTTCTCAGTCTCTCTGAGGCAGATAATTCCACATGAAAAATGATTCCACTTTTATTCCTGACCCCAACTGACATCCCTGTTTATAGGGCACATAGCTATTGTGTTATGGAGGCAGCCATTTAGCCCCCGACACCAAACATATCACACAAGGTGGCGGGTGCAGTTATCAATGGATTAAAAAAGATATTTGGATGTAGGACTTTAAAATATTGAGACAGCATTTTCCTATTTTCCAAGGAAATCCTTCTTAATATTTTCAGTTTATGAAATTATTTCTTTCTAATATAAAACACAGAGAGAATAAATTGGGCCTCATTCACACCAATAAACAGTGGTTCAAACCTCCCCACACACCCCAGCCTCATTCCATAGCCAACAACCGTGTGTTTTCCACACTGTAAAAACAGTGTTTGCTATCCACACACTTTCTTGTCCCACTTTTCTAAACGCTTTTTTTTTGGTAAACACGTTCGATTTTAAACATGTTTAGGTGAAAAGTGTTTAGTTTTCGAAAGTGTTTAATTAGCAAGTGTTTAGTTTCATAGTGTATAGGTTTGGTAAGTGTTTATCTCCATAGTGTTCAGGATTCAGAAGTGTTCATGTATGAAGTGTTTAACATTAGGAAGTGTTTGAATACAAAGTGTTTGCCTTTAGGAAGTGTTTAAGTATAAAGTGTTCAGCATTATGAAGTGTTTAAATATAAAGCCTTACACCCAAGGAAGTATTTAGAAGATATTTATCTGGTCTTCCTATAGATTATCATTGCAGCTATTATATTGAATAGAAAACCATGACAAGGATAGTTTTGTTTTTGTAAATTTTATTACCATGTATCGAAGTCACAAACATTAACAACCAACAAGACAATAAAAACGACACTCCAAGGTTGGTGATACTCAAGGTTGCAGGATGTTAGGGCCCACCACCTTAAAGTCGGGACGTTAGGGCCCACCCTACACCGGGGGTGTGAAAGCCTCAGTCGCGCCTCAGCCGCACCACAATGCCGCGGTCACACCTATGATGCCGGGAGGGAGATGTGGCATAAATAGACGTTAGGGCCCACCTAATTTTGCATAATTAGTTAATGTTTGAATACTTGAAAACTTGACCGGTAAAAAACTTGACCAGTATCGAACTCGACCCGTTTTAAATCTTCCCTACTCAAGCATCTCAACTGTGAATAAATACTATATTTAGTAGTAAGTATTAGTAAGTAACCCTATCCCTAACCCTAACCCTTATCCTAACCCTAACCCTATCCCTAATCCTAACCCTTTCCCTAACCCTAACCCTAATCCTATCCCTAATGATTAGGGATAGGCTAATCCTATCCCTATCCCTATCCCTCACCCTATCCCTAATCCTTACCCTAACCCTAACCCTAAGTTGGCTTTAGGCGGGCATCCCGATGAGTGGGCCCTAACATCCCGACTTTCGGGTGGTGGGCCCTAACGTCTACATACCATACTCAAATGTTGATGGGTGGGCATCTTAGTGAGTGGTCATATCAGCAGGTGGGCAGGTTGATGGATTGGCAGTTAGATGGGTATAGACAGGTAGATGGGTATAGACAGGTAGATGGGTAGGTGGGTAGATGGATAGGCGGGTAGATGGTTAGGCCAGTAGATGGGTAGGTGGGTAGATGGGTATATGGGTAGGCGGGAATATGGGTGAGCAGGTAGACCGGTGGGCAGGTAGATTTTTTGGCAGGTAGATGGGTAGGCAGGTAGATGGGTAGATTTGTAGTCAGGTAGATGGGTAGTCAGGTAGATGGGTAGGTAGGTAGATCGGTAGGCAGGTAGATGGGTGGGTAGGTAGATGGGTAGGCTGGTAGATAAGCAGGCAGGTAGATGGGTAGGAAGGTAGATGGGTAGGCAGGTAGATTGGTAGGCAGGTAGACGGGTAGGCAGGTAGACGGGTAGGCAGGTAGATGGGTAGGCAGGTAGATGGGTAGGCAGGTAGATGGGTAGGCAGGTAGATGGACAGGCGGGTAGATGGATAGGCGGGTAGATGGGTGGGCAGGTAGATGGGTAGGCGGGTAGATGGGTAGGCAGGTAGATGGGTAGTCAGGTAGATGGGTAGGCAGGTAGATGGGTAGGCGGGGAGATGGGTAGGAAGGTAGATGGGTAGGCAGGTAGATGGGTAGGCAGGTAGATGGGTAGGCAGGTAGATGGGTAGATGGGTAGTCGGGGAGATGAGTAGGCAGGTAGATGGGTAGGCAGGTAGATGGTTAGGCAGGTAGATGGGTAGGTGGGGAGATGGGTAGGCAGGTAGATGGGTAGGCAGGTAGATGGTTAGGCAGGTAGATGGGTAGGCAGGTAGGTGGGTGGCGGGTCGATGGGTAGTCAGGCAGATGGGTAGGAGGTGGCTAGGCAGGTAGGGTGGATAGATACACCCGACGTGTTAGTGCCTTGGCCCTGTC
Source organism: Alentia gelatinosa (assembly GCA_950022655.1). Classification (NCBI taxonomy): domain Eukaryota; kingdom Metazoa; phylum Annelida; class Polychaeta; order Phyllodocida; family Polynoidae; genus Alentia; species Alentia gelatinosa. Next base: position 65,537,806 of record OX465583.1, on the reverse strand, counting down.
TTGGAGGCCCGGCCGTACCACTGTCCCTCGCCGAGACTAACACCTAGTCGGGACCCGGGACAGTCTCCCGGGTCCTGGCTCGACAGTCTCGTGCACCTGCAAACATAATATATTATTAGATAAATTGTAAAATACGTGTTCAACCTCAACCTATGGCAAAGCTTAGCAAATAAGACCGAGAGTATGGACCAGGGAGCTGTTTCACTAGTAGTGGAGTGAAAGTGAGAGGTGAGACCGCAACAGTGGCACCAACAGTGGCACCAACAGTGGCAAGCCCAAATTTGCGTTTCATCAGGGCTGTCGCTGTTGAGGTGGGACTAGCTCTCACTGTTGGCACAGCTCTCGCTATGCACACACGTTTGACGTTCGAATCTATTCGTCGATGGGCCGCGATGACGTGGAATTTCACCCCTTCCCATAGGAACTAAGCGATGAAATTTTCACACGAGTAAGGTATATATATGACCTATAATCGTACCAAATATGAAGAGAATCGGCCAAGCCGTTCACAAGATATAGGCGTTTGAATTTTGTCATAGCAAATACTGCACTTCCCGCCGACCTCCGGGGGGAGACAAACAGAACGGCCGAAACCCCGCCGCACTACAGTGGGAGTGAAAAAGAACAGCGACCAAGGCAAACACACAGAGGGAATAAAAAATTCAAACGCCGATAACTTCCGAACCGCTTGGCCGATTTTCATTATATTTGGTACGATTATAGGATATATGTATATCTTACTCGTGTAAAAATTTAATTGCTTAATTCTTACGGGAAGTGGGTGAGAGTATTCTATACACGTAACAAACGACAGGAAAGACCCTGTCGCTTACAGAGGCTCCACAGTGACACTAACAGCGACACCAATTTTACTGGTGAAACGGTTACTGCCACTGTTGGTGCCGCTCCTTTCCCAAGTGCCATTCACGCTTGAATGCACCTCCTAATGAAACGCACACTGTCGCTGTGGTGCCACTATTACAGAGAGCGACACTTGTAGCTTCTAGTGAAACAGCTCCCAGGTGGTAACCCCACATAGGTGTGAAAGCGGGGACAATAGGCTGACTGCGGTCAGTAACTGTCTAAACAATCCCAGCTGATAACTGTAAGTCCAGCCGTGTATGTGAATGCGACTTTAGCGTGACCTATATAATATGCTACGTTCTTACCTTGTGTGTGTATGTGAAGTATATGTATGTGAGATATTTTCTCATAGCATCTTGGACGCAATAATCAGGTGAAATATCAAATAATGGCTCAGATACTTGCCATTTTGTGTCGGGGATTTCTCGTCAGTGTGTCTCCATGCAGCTTTATAGAGAATAAAATAGGGCTTACATATTGCAGTGAAGAATACATTGAAGGATAACATGCTATGTTAATTATGGTATTAGTTAAGGAGGTACAAGATTATGTTTATAAGATATAAGAAATAATTCCAGGTGGTATGTAAAGTTTGGTACTTACTTTCAATTATTTCTCTCCACTTGCTTGTAAACGTGTGTGGCCACCTCGCTGTGAATAAGCGTGCTCCCTTCAAAACGAGGCCGGGAGGGATACACACAGATATGTGTAAAACTTAACACTTAGTGTGTAAATGCTAAACGGCTAAACACTTGCGAGCAAAGTGTTTAAGTGTGTAAAAAATAAGCGTTTAAGTAGAAGAACAAGTGTTTAAAATCCAGTGGTGTTTAGATACAAGTGTGTAAATGTTGTAAGCGTGCGGGAATTAAACGGTGTTTAGAGAATCTAGTGTGTATAACCAAACACACTTTTTACAGTGCATGTTTTCTCAGTCTTGCTGAGGCAGTAAATTCCACATGAAAAATGTTTCTCTTTTTTTCATGACCCCAACTGACATCACTGAATATCAGAGATGCCAATTTTCCGTTTTTCCGTGGAAATCCACTTCTTCTTATTCAGTATTCAGTATTTTTTATATTGATTTAGCCTCATTTACAATAAAACAGTGGTTTAAACCTCCCCACAGACCCTCAGTCCCATGCCATGGCCGACAAAGACATATCATTCAAGTTTTCACGATATTTCTGAAGCAGAAAAATACACATGAAAATACTTAAACTTTTCCTCATGACCCCAACTGACATCCCTATGTTATACACGATGTTCGCCAGGTGTGTGAGGTGCGCGACTACATGCGATACAGACGAATGCCAGCCGCATTACAACGACGGGTTCTCAACTATTACGATTGCAAATACCAACAAAAGTACTTCGATGAGCAGAATATTGTTAATGAACGGCATATGTCATATCCATTGAGGAAGGTGAGAAGAAAGTTTCAAGTGCGATCCTTTTGTGTATTTTTCAGAGATGCTAGGAACCCCTTTTTAGACGGGATAATCGTTAATAGCGATTGTTGAAGATATCCTGAGTTTTCAAGATAAATACAATGACCATTGGCCTCAATAATTCGATGATTATCGCCAAATGTATGATGATTACAAAACGCTATTAACGACTATCGGGTCTAAAAAACCGGTCTCCGTTTTTTAGACCAGATAATCTTTAATAGCGATTATTAAAGATTCAAGACGGTTTTCAAGATAAATACAACGGCCATAGGTCCAAAGGGTTCAATTATCATCGACAAATGTATGATAATTAGACTTTAACGTTTAAACGATCGCTATCAACGATTTAAACGGGTCCCAGTATATATGTAACTGCCTTTCCTTGTGTCAGAAAGAGATGACATTGATTTACCTCATTCACGCCAATACAATAGTGTTTTGAACCTCCCCGCAGACCCTCAGCCCCATGCCATGGCCGACGAGAACAAGTTTTTCGAATCTCTCTGAGGGGCAGAAAATTCCATGTGAAAAAAATGTCCACCTTTTTCCCCTGACCCCAACTGGCATCCCTGGGGCCTGTTTTTCAGACAGCGACGTCTTTATTTGTGGTGATCACAAAAGAGTGACCAGTTGGGCGACCAAACCAGTGATCATGACCAAAAAGTGTTCTTCAGACTCGGTCACTGTTCAGCTGTTATGATCACTGTTGGTCCAAGGCCCATTCAAAAACAAAAGCATGTCTCACATGTATATTACTCAACAGAAAATTATGAAATTCGGGAATTAGATAAAACAGATATAGATAATTCATCCCAGTAAATATTGTTTCATTTGATACAGTGGAAGTGTATAAAATGAAATATGCCACCATTTGGGCTAAATGGTCACCAACTGGTCAAAACTCTGGAACCCCAAACAGTGACCACGACCGTTTACCCCTCTAACTGGTCGCACATGTTATGACGACTTATCTCTGGAACCCAAAGGTCTCCAAACAGTCACTAACTGGTCACTTTAGGAAATGGTCACGACTAAAAAACAGGCCCCTGATCTATAAATGTACGGAAATTATATTGCTGAGAATCATATATTCTAAATAAGAATATTTTCTTTTATCGCGTTAATATGTTTCCTATTGCCTCAGATCTTCAAACGGAATTCAGATATATATTTTATTTCGATTTCAAACAAATATCTTTAGATTTCAAACAATCGAGAATATTTTTTAAATCAATATCCGAAAATATTTGAAAATCAATTCCAGATGTACAAGTGATACTTTATACTTTAAAAAATATTCTCTTCGTTTAACCCTTGTTAAGATGAATTGGATTTTCTGACTTTACTTTCTAATCTACAGGAGATTCTGATGCACAATTGTCGAAGCCTGGTGGAAAGTGTGCCCTTCCTCGCGTCCGCCCCATCCGAGTTTTTAGTTGACGTGATTCTCAAACTTGTCATGCACCTCTACTTTCCCGGAGAGGAGATTGTACAGGCAGGTGAGTTAAAGAGTGCGAGTAGATGATTTACAGGTAGTTTGTAACTTATATAATCCTACCTATGACTGCACCACACTTTATGAGTGTTTATCCTACCCCTCATATAAATCTCCATAGACTTAACACGTTGTGACTATATATCACGGTTATGCCATAACATATTTATATGCCAGGGTGACATGAAATTAAAAAATGTGATGAGGTAGGATAGAATCCAAACATAACTTAATTTCATATGATTAAAAAAAAAAGTTTTTTTTTTTTTTTTTTAAATTTCATATGATGGTTTACATATCTCAGATCTTACTCAGCTCCGCTTCTTGATATCATTCATGCCACATAAAGTCTAGATATGACACCACAGTAACGATGCATAGTCCCTTAAATTGATTGCTCCTTATTTGTAACCTTGTAACTGGAAAAATGTACTTCACTAATAGAACTTTATTTTGAGAAAAGTGAATAATGTTAAGCCTATGGCATTTTTTATCAGGGGTAGGATAATGCACCTTATTGATCTAAGCTGTATGTGGCGTCCGACGTCCAACGTAAATATCTACTTTTTTTGGGGGGGGGGGGGGGGGGGGGTTCAGAGCTTTATCCTACCCCTAATAAAACGCCATAGGCTTAACATTGGGTTACTGTATTCGGGCGAGCGTGCAGTAAAGTGTTATTTATTGCATTGGGGTAACAAATGAATATTTGGAGACTGGGTAGGATAAATACTAAACTGAACTCAAGTTAGTAGTGTTAGTGTTTATTGCACTCCAGTCAGGTCTGCTTCTCACTGCGCTCGGCTAACGCCTCGCGTAGTAATACACGAGCTGCCCATCGTGCAATAAACACTAACACACTAACTTGAGTTCAGTTTCTACTAATCATCCTACCCCTGATGAAAAATGCCATAGGCTTAACATTAGCTGACTGTATTTGGTCTACGGTGCAGGAAAATGAAATTTATCGCTCTAGTGGGATACAGTTGTCAAATGTCGTCATTTGAGAGTATCAACAAGCACACATTATGGATAGTTTCGCAATCTTCACTGATTATCAGTGAGTTTTATGTTATTTCTTAAATTGCTGAAGTAATTTAGATGGGGTAGGATAAATTCTAAACCAAACGAGTGTTAGTAGAGTCCTGCAAGGTCTGCTTCTCACTGCACTCGGCTTTGCCTCGCGCAGTAATATGTGACCTTGCCGTCATGCGATCAACAACACTCGACTGACTCTTGTTTGGTTTCTCCTAAATATTCTTATCAAAAGAAATGCATTTCAAGAGGCCGTCCCAATATGGTAAACATGTTTCACACAGGGATGCAAGTTTTCCGAGAAATATCGGAATTCCGACATTTCATACACACTTGCAGTGTTTTAACATATATCGATTCATAGCCATTCTGTTCCAAAATAATGATATAATTTTTTTTTTTTTTTTTTTTTTTTAAATATTTCTGATTTTTTCGGCAGTCATGACTTTCATCCCTGTGCACAGAAATACCAACTACTAAAGTACTCAATCTAACCACAGCCCATGATCCCCCACTGTACCTCCCAATTGACCCATGTAAAAACTTGAGTTTCCCTTGATTCCCCACTGTTAAGTGTATGTAATATGTGAACCCTGTATTGCAATAAAGAATATTTCAATGTCTGTTTTTCTGACCTGAATTGGCAACCCTGCATCTCATATTTCCTCACAATCCTTTTGCTCCAGGAAAGAAGGGTGACGCGATGTACTTCATTGAACACGGTGCTGTCAATATAAAGCTGCCATCAGGAGAAATAGTCAACACACTCAGGGATGGAACACACTTTGGCGGTTTGTATCAAGACATGTCATTATATCAAACATTGCAGTGATTATCTAGCGTAATTTTATAGTTGATATCACTTGACTGCGATTGATAATCAACCAATGTTTTTTTTTCACATGGTAAAACCAATGTCATTTTCTCCAAACATTCACAGAATATAGTGAACATATAGTACTATATATCTAAGCTTAAAGAATCATCGTCCTTGTTTTTGTAGGAATTGAGAACAACTATTTTTCAGTACATTTCCTATATAAATCAGTCAAATTCAAATTTGATTAATTCATCTATTGAGTTGGGTCAAACTCGATAATATCTTATCTACTCATTTGGCATTAGAATAAGTCAAAGGAACTGGTTTGAATAGGTAGTTGTCGGTATTTGAAAATCACCAGGTGGTGTCATTGTGTATTGTAGGATATGCATTTAGCCCTTTAAGGTTTTTCCCTTTTTTAGGTTTAATTTACCCAAGAGTATGGCTTAGGGCTAAAAATTAACCCTTCCATTCACTCCAGTGGAGATAATTCAACATGCAATGAGGACGAGCATACTGTTGCCTGAGCTTTAGATTCACCGCTTTATCACATAATATAATACACTGTGCTGAAAATTATTTTATATCTAGATTAGAAATACTAAATACAATGCTCTGTCGACATTCTGGGCAAATTCTATGTTTATTGATCCAATATTTCTTTGTCAAAAACAATTTTGTAAACTTTTCTGAAATGATACCCTGAGGCATCCTTCAGGCTGGGCCGGTTGATGCCTCGAGGCATCATTTGGCCGGGGACAGTTGAGGCCTTAAGGCATCATTCGTCCCTAAAGGGTTAACTCCTAAATCTGTGTCTATCTGCAGAGGTGTCCCTGCTGTTTCTTGAGAAGCGGATAGCAGACGTTATAGCCGTTGAGCCGTGCTACATTTACCGCCTATCGAAGGTGGACTTTGAAGATGTACTTGATGAGTACCCGAGGATGCGTGAGGTGATGCTGGAGGTGGCCCGCACGAGGATGAGAGAAACTCAGATGAAGCTAGGGTTTGATCCTGACAGGTAAATCTCACAGAGATGCTAATTAAATGTGGTTCTCATTCTCTACGTTCAGTTTCCAGTATGGGTGCTTCAACTTAAAGATACTGCTTGTTTATCTCACCCCTGGTATTTTTGTCCCGTAGGCTTTATATTTGGTACTCATTCTCTCTGGAAAGGACCTGCAATGGTTGACCGGACGTGAAATCACCCAAACAAACAAAAAAATCATTCTCCATGTATTGCAGACCGTTCTCCATTTTATCAGGGGTGAGGTAAATACAGAAAGCAACTCGCAGTGGTTTAAAACTCGCCATATTCTAGTTCATACAGGCATATTTTCAGCGTTTTCTCGTTATCCCTGAGACAGCAAAATCCATAAACAAAAAGAGTATTTTATTCCTGTCCCAACTGACATCCCTGCTGTCTTTACTGCTGTATTACATTATTTCCTGTTATTTAAACTTTTTTATATATTTTTTTCCTTGATGCTACCTTGATATTCAAGGTAGCATCGGCTTGTAGCAGAGGTGTTTTCGCCACGTCCTGTTAAAACTGTTATTTAAACTTGTTTGGCAACATGTTTCTTACTTTGTTCATCTGGTTGAAGGTGGTCTTTGCAGCTTTTGTTACGTTAATTAACCTTAGATAGAGAGTCCAGAATTTTGGGTTATAACAATTTCTTTAGATTTTCTTTAACTGGCTTAACAGTTGGCAGTTCTTCGTTTATAAGGATCCAGGAAACTAGGAATTCCAAAGCTGTTTCTGATCTAATTATTTTTACTCTTCCCCTTAGCATTTGATAAGCTGCTGTAAGCAACATAAAATCTCATCGTTTTATTTTCATTCATTCACATTAATTGGTAATACCCAACTTATACTGGACTCTCTATCCTTAAGGTACAGGGAAAAGATTCGACCGGTGCACATGGTGGACAATTCGCAGTCCACGCTGGGCCAGCCTTCCATGACAATGTCCACATCTCCTCCTAGCAACCCTGACGCCTCCCACCAAGAAGACTCAGAGAATGCCAACAACAACAGCAACACTGCACTGAGCGTGGAGCCCCACCCGGAGGAGGAGCAGGGACCGGCCAAGACCGGCTTCAACAACAGTAACGCCAACGATGTCTTCCAGGAGGCCGTGGAGGGGGTTACTGTGGCTAAGGACGGGCCGGGGGCCAGGATCGGCAGGCTCCGGGCAGAGGAAGATGGCGGGGTGATCCTCCGGAGAGAGGTGGTTGATGATGAGGAGCCGGCAGGTCCCCAACACTCCCAGAGTGACATTAGTGTCGACGGCGTTAGACGGCGCCACCACGTCTGCAAGGACTCGTCTCTGCCAGACGTGTCTATATGAGCCATGCCACTGGGAGTACTACCATCTATCTATTTCTAATATTATAATTATTATAACTATATTATTATTATTATTATCATTATTATTATTGTTAGGACCGGCCAAGACCGGCTTCTTCAACAGTTTTGGCAATGACGTCTTCCGGGAGGCCGAGGAGGGGGCGGCTAAGGACGGGCCGGGGGCCGGGATCGGCAGGCTCTGGGCGGAGGAAGATGGCGGGGTGACCCTCTGGAGAGAGGTGGTCGATGATGAGGAGCAGAGCCCCAGCACTCCCAGAGTGACATTAGTGTCGATGGCGTTAGACGGCGCCACCAAGTGTGCAAGGACTCGTCTCTGCCGGATGTGTCTATATGAGCCACGCCACTGGGAGTACTACCATCTGTCTATTTTTAATATTATAATTATTGTAATTATTATAATTATCATAATTATTATTGTTATTATTATTGTTATTATTATCATTTATTGTCAAACATTTGATCCAGGCCAGTTCTTGGAGGATTTTTACTCTCTTTATGATTCACATGTGTCATCTATATCTTAATTATTAAAGAGGCCATCCATAAAGTATTTACGCACTGGGGGTGGGGTGGAATTTGTTCAGAAATTTTGCATATGGTCCTTAGTTGTGTTATTGCGTATAAGTATGGGGGGGGGGTAAAAATGTTAAGAAATTTTGTGTATGCTCATTATTTGTTCTATTGCATACAAGATTGGGAGGGGAGGGGGCGAAAGTTTTAGAAATTCTGCCTACGTACTTTATGGATGGCCCCTTACGCGTGTATCAGCATCCCTTCGGATATATGTACATTCATAAAATCATTCAGTTTTTTTAATATATATTCCGTTTTCCTGTATTATAGTACAAATGTTCTATATGACTATTTACAGAACATTTGCTGTCAAATCCTCAATGGTTTATAACTATTATTGCTTGCTTATTTTAATGCGTTATTTTAATGATCGGTGGTTAACGTTAGAGATGATTAAGAACAGCATTAAGATAGGCACTAACATTTGAAGGTGGTTTAGACAAAGTGTGCATGGATCACAGGGGTTTATCTGATCATTTAACAAACAGAAAGAGTTCATGTTGTTGTGTGCATAAATTACACGCGTCTAAGACTCGCATCTAATCTTTACATGCACAATGCTAATCCCTGATGCTTGCTCTAAAATATTTTTCATATATGAGTAAAGAAAACCTTGTTACTGAGCCTGTGAGAGTGGCCGTTTGAGGTCATATGATGCAAAAAATATGTCCGGACGCCGCAAGTAGAGGGACATATTTTTGCGTCAAATGACAGAGAACGCTCACCCGTATGGGCTCAGTCACTATGTTTTCTTATTACTCTATACCTTCTAATTTAAAAAAAAAGAAGTTTTATTAACTGTACAAAACTAATGCCATTCACTACAACCCGCTGTCACAGCAGGCGCGAACATTGTTTATACTACACCCCTAGCAGCGGGTAGTATTTCATAGAAATTCGCTCACATGTATAGTAATATGCATTCGATGCCTAAATGAACTAGTTTTTGATTTGATCACTTGTTAGGCTACGGTGATAGTTTAAACCTATTCGAAAAAAGTGCTTTAACATGTAAATACTTTGATTCAGTGTTCATTATCAGTGTCAATGTATACTGTGCCTTTCAACAGTATGACTATCAATTATTTAGAATTACACTGTAAATTCGTTCACACTAGAATTATATAGACGAGATCAGATCTGATTATGACTTTCCTATGTCATTTAAAACATGATGGCCTATTATAGAGGAAACCTATGAAAGTTTATGGTCAGAGCTTGTATCCCGTCAAGTTTGAATCGCACAGTAATTCACCAGGCGAAGCCTGTGGATTATGTAGCGATTCAAACAAGATCGGATACGAGAGCTGACCGTAAACTTTCATAGGTTCCTGAATTTACCTTACCCAGTACATTGACTCATTGGCTAATATTTGTGACATAATTTCCCATTGATTATGTTTTCTACGAGCATAAGTTTCCATTTTAAAGTCTATGGGGACAAAATACTAGGGGTGAGATATATTCCCCATAGAATCTGTTCATAGAAAGTAAAAAACAAAAGAAATAAGAATGCCTGTATAGTGAACAGGATTTTAGTACGATTGAATTGGTTTACCCATGGATACTCACAATCAATGTACCATTAAATTACCGTACCTTGTCTATTTCAAAAACTGAGTCGGCCAATATGGATGGTAAACGTAGATTTATTGATATTTTACACAGTTTTACATGAAAAGTTTGAATGCCAGCTCCGGCCAATTTCCGGCATTCTATATTATTATGTACTCCCTGTGGTGTTACCTTTCTTATGTGCCAGAATAAAGAACCACAGTGAATCTCGACGGTTAATGATAGCTTTCGTATTTCGAGGCCTTTGTTTTCTAAATGAATGGTATTGCTGTTTCGCTTTCTTCTTTATAGCTATGCTCCATATGAAAATGATCCGGTAGAAACTGAATTTTCTTTTGAATTGATGATTGAGGGACAACCTTGGTGGTTCAACAGTAACATACATGTACTATACATAATTTATTCGGACCCAACACAAGGATTGATACATAGTATAAAATACGAGTGATATTTCATGGAAATATCTAAGGTATCTTTTGGCCAGATGTGTTGAAACCAATTTTAAAGTGCATATTCCAGATATCATCATATCTAAGCAGTTGGTGGGGGCTGGTACATGATCGGTGAAAACAAGACATTTAAGAACCGATTACTTTGGCTTTAATGTCCTATTAAATGCCCTCAATGTAAAAGTAAAGTTCGTCAGGCTTTTTGGTCCTTGACTTCAAGTGTAAATTTTATAGGTAGAACAAAGAACGATAATTTGGTAGATTTTGGAAATCACTCCAAGGTTGTCTAAAACTACTGAACATGACATAAACCAGTTTCATCTGAAAACAACAAGTGAACTCATCAGGTGCTATTTCCCCAAAATAAAAAATAAACGACAAAAATAAAACCCTACCCCGAAATTATAAATGCTCTGCCGAAAATAAGTTATAAAAGTTCATAACGCTGAAATTAAAAGTGATTTGTAAGGGAGTTGATGAGATCAATGGAAAACTTCAATGCATGTACATGGGACTTGATTTCACTGGACCTATAAGGACACCTAAGATCTACACCAAGTGATTATTGTAATAACAGACTTTCAGTACCTGTTTTTAGCGACGATTATATCCATCACCTGTTAGTAAGCTATATACAGGGCCCTGTATGTATATACACAGGAGGCAATTCATCTGTAAAGGATCATCAAAGAGTATACAAAAGCAGATGAATTCAGCAGACAGGCCTAGTTATGAATCAGGGGCCTGTTTAATAATCTAGACTCGCACATGAAGACCCTTTTCTATACGCCAAAGAGAACCAGTGATGATTCGCGTAAACTTCATTCAACACTTATGGATAACCTTTGGTCACGTAGAACAGTCTGGATGAGCTTGAATATCATCAAACGATGACCCTCGTATGAGGTCTCCTTGTACACTGTCCTTTCGCAGGCATAAGTTATTAAACAGACCCCATGTGAGTTACAGAGGGTGTTGCTCTGTGCTATGTCCAGAGGAGTAGTGGGAGTACTGTTGATAATATGGTTGTGTATGGTAGAATGTGGTGGAGACTTGTCAGTGTTTCCCTCGCTTCATCCGGGACAGTCATTGTGGACTGCGTGGTCAACTGCATCATATAGGTGTCACTTGGGCGATGTTCGTTCCCACATTTTCTTCCATATGGGTAAGTATTTCCTGCGTGGTAAAGAATAGAAATCATAAATATTTTGCATAGGATAACCATGGATGGCTGCTGAACACTTTTTCCATAGAAATCACTTTTTCATTCTCATTTACACCTTTTTTCCCCCATGTGTAATATATGCTGTCCATGGCAAAACAAAAATAATATTATAATTGAGCCCCATCCTATCCAAAAATAAAGAAAGTTTCAACAGACCCTTAACCCGAGGCTGATATTTTTCCCCACGTTTTCTCAGTCTTTCTAAAGCATCAAATTACAACCGAAAATGTGTTTTTTCCCTAACTGACATCCCTTGATAGTAGACCAATCCACAAGCAATGGATAATAGCTCGTAATGCAACGCCCAATATTATCAAAGACAATGAGATCTGAGACCCATTCGACTAGTTTCTGGCTCATAGGGAGCCAAAGTGAACCCGATACAACCACAGTTAGCCGGTAAAAAATACTATTTCCGGGTATAGGCGCTCAGTACTTTGACTATGTAGGTTCAAGATTATATGTGTCATTCTCCAATCTTTTAGATCCAAATTTTTAATAAACTTAACAACTGTCATCGTAGTTTCGAAACAGAGTTATTCAGAGACGATAGTTATAAACTTTACTTCAAAAGCAACAAACGAGACCAAAAACAAAAGTCTACCCTCAAACCCCCATAGCTTTAGCACTAGGCCTCGTTCTTACTGGCCACCGGAAATGGTGTTTTGTAGGTGGGTATCTGTGGTTTCAGCGGTTTCACTTTGGCTCCCTATAGCAAACGGAAGACTAAGGCCTGGCGTCCACCTACTACATATTGGCACCGATATGGTCTACGATGCACCTCCCGATAAAAAGTCAAAATCGTGTTGGAAGGTCACCTAATATCGGGGCAGTTGACCACATTTCTATGATTAGGTACCGAAAAAAACCCATTAAGGTGCATGGTGGATCGGCATGTCTAGACATTTGTCTACAATTTTGCACCTTCCCAATATGTCTGATATTTCCGTTTTGTATCGGTGCCATATCGGTAGGTCTAAATTTCTATCGTATTAGGTGGAAGCCAGGCCTTAAATAGCAGCTCCAACAGTGGAGAAAGTCTCATTTCAGAAGCTTCATCGCTGTTGAGATCCCGTTACAGTTCCCTATTCCAGCACAGCAAACAAAATATTCAATAAATCAATAGCTAATGAATTTAATTTGATAATTTCAAATTGTTCCTTGTATCTTTTCCCCACATTTCAGTGGTTATTTGATGCCTCTACGAGCATTTCTGACTGGGTTACGATGCCCGACACTGTAGCTCTCATTTGTAAGACCAGCAAGTGATAGCCAAGGATCGAGCAATACAGTATGAAACCGACAAAGTGGTACAGTGACTGTAGTCCCTGGTTCGAATAGTAAAATTACAGTCATAAAGAAGTTGACTACCGTACTTGAACGAAAATAGAGCTACAGGTAAAACATTCATATAGAATTATTTGCAGCATCTTTTTTTTTTTACTCAAGTAGGCCCCCTATGTTATAATAGCCTACCTGATAAAATATGTTTTCAAATTCAAATCTTGAAACGGGTCCCAGTTTTTGCATTTTTGCCACGGACCAGTATCATCTAAATCTGGTGTTCGACAATATCAATTTAAGATTAAAAAAAAGTGGAGATGTCAACTCCGAAACAGATAGGTCAACAACTGAGTGCCCCAAATGATATAAACACACAAATAAAAAGTCTACCAGTGATAGTGTGCATTCCAATAGGAAACAGGAAAGTGCTTCATTAATTTGGTCAAAGTAATAAATGAATGAACCGTAAATGTTTGTACAAATTGAAATAGAGTTTTAAAGTTTATTTGAAAAGATTTCTTACGGATACTCGTCTGCGTAATAACCCTATAAATAGTAAGATTGCGAGAGAATTGTTTTAATCTCAACCACTGCTGATCATTAAGCAGGGGAAGGTCAGAAATAGTTTCACTCGCACTTTGAAGTCAAACTGAAAGCAATATGTGACGGGGTGGAATATGCTTTTATCTGAAACCAGTTTATATTGTATTTATTAACCACCGTGCCTTGCTAATAATTACGATGCTCTTCTGATACTTGACCGATGCGCTCTCTATCGTTAATGAAAATATTGTTCCTAAAATGCCCGTGAGGTGGCAGTTATGTATCCCTTCGCCATGTTGGTTTCATGTTGTCATCGGAGGATGGATTATACTCAACCACAGGGCAAAACAAGGTAAGAACTTGTTGACGACTGTAATCGGACCGATTATAGACCGATTATATAGCTTAGGACACACTGCCATAGATGAATTCACCAAAGACGAACTGTAAACACTGTTGATTGCGATCTTGTGATCGCTAAGTTGTCTGCTGCTGTGTCTTGAGTCCAAACGACGATTTTACACCAAAATACGGAAATAAGACAAGGTAAGAACTTCTTGAAAACTGTAATGTGACAAATTATGGAGTTAAGGAGACAATGCTGCAGATAAATTCACCAAACTTAAACTATTCTGTAATTCACATTGATTTTGACGTTGTGTGATTGTCTGCTGTTGTCATTGCGGGTAATAGTTCGCGTTGCGCTCGCTAGGCGCCCGATGTCGTTTGGGGAACTATTTCCAGTAATCTCCTGTAGGAGTTTACGGGCCTCAGTAATCTCCTAGTAGCTAAATACCCAGACCCAATGCTATTCCTATGGGGACTCTGTATTAGGTGGTTAATAAACTCCTACATACAACCGATGCTACCTTGATCCAACCATTGCTTAGTCCCCGTAGTAACCCACGTTCAATGGAATTGGACATCTAGCAACAAACCTTAGCCACAATGACGTAAGGGATGTCAGTTGTTTCCACGGAAATCCGTGTTTTCATTTTTAGAATATGAAATTATTTTTCCTTGGGTAAAATGAACATAACTGCTGAATTGCAAAAAAACAATATTTCCGTGTTTTTTTCTAACCCCAACTGACATCCCTGAACATTGAGGTTACAATCTACTATACCTGTTTGTGGTAGGGAGTGAGAGAACCAAGTAGATTGTTGGGTTTGTAATCTATCTAAAATACAGGGGGCCATTTCACTAGGAGGGTAAGCTGTCATAGTGAGACCACAGTGATAGTTTGCGTTTCATGAGAAGGTGCAGTCAAGCATGAACGCGAGTCAGGTAAGGAGTGAGACCAACAGTGAGAGAGTACGTTTCACTACACAATTAGGTCTCACTGTACCTATCACTGTTGAGGCACTATTAGTGACAGGGTAGACCATGTCACTGTTGGGTTTAGAGCTTTGTTTATGTCAGAGTAGGGCATACTTTCACCCATTTTTACACGAGTAAGGTATACATATAACCTATAAGCGTACCAAATATGGAGAAAGTCTGCCGCACTGTTCTGAAGATATCAGCGTTTGGATTTTGTCATAGCAAATGCTGCTCTGGTGGCCAGTGTCTCCGGGGGAGACAGAAAGAACAGCCGAAACCGCGCCGCACTACGGAGGGAGTGAAAAAGAACAGCGACCAACGCAAAGGCACAGAGGGAGTGAAAAATTCAAACGCCGATATCTTTGACACGCTATGGCCGTTCTTCTTCATATTTGGTACGATTATAGGTAATATGTACCTCTTACTCGTGATAAATTTTCATTGCTTAATTCCTACTGGAAGTGGGAAAATCTTCTATATATATGCACAGTGAGTTAGACTTGTACTGTCCAAGTTTGATAACACTGACACACAAAGTCGAATAGATCGACGGGCCGTACCGTACACAGATTTTCCCACACTTCCCATAGGAATTAAGCAATGAAACTACTAGACCAGTTAGGGACATATGAGACCTATAAGCCTCCCAAATATAAAGACAATCGGCCACACCAATCTGCGGTTATTACTGAAATGGGTCCCTATTTACTCAGTGGTATATCCACAGCATAGCGAGACCCTGTGCCAGCAGTGAGAGTTGGTCCCACCTCAACAGCGAGACCACTGATGAAACGTGAATTTGGGCATGACACTGTTGGTATCACTGTTGCTGGCACTGTTGTGGTCCTACCTCTCGCTTTTACCCCTCTACTAGTGAAATGGCCCCCAGAATGGGTGTGGTTTTAAGGTTTCATCCAAGTCACACTCTTCAGGTATCTAAAAGTTTGGTTGTTTCAAGGCATATGACATTGTCAAATTTTAGGAGAATATATCATGCCTGTTCTTTCTGTTTTATTCATTAATGAAACCAGAGCAAGAGACCAGTGCAACTCCCCCCCCCCCCCCCCCCAAAAAGGGAAAAAAATAAAATTTAAGTAATTGCAGCGAACCTGAGTTCTGATAGTGCTTATGCAATTCCTTGGATATGGACAGTGTGGGTTTTAATGGGATTAAGTATTATTATAGGCGTACTCCCGGTACTATATATACTATTATAGGTGTACCTACTAGCTTAAGTGACATTTACTAACCGCTGGATCCTCGGCGTTTAAAACTCGGTCTCTCGACCTCGTATTGACCGTTCACGGTCACGAGTTCAGTAAAGTAATAATTTACCCACAGGAATACAGTTTTCTTATAGTATTTTCACCTCGAAGTGCCACTCATGATATATATTTGAAAAAAAACCTTATTTGCGATTTTGAGTTAATTAGATTGAAGTGGCTCTCATAAAAGTGAAAAAAGGAAAACAAGACGAGGCAACGTCCTTCTCCCTCAGCAATGCTACCTTGAATGACAGTTATTAGAGCTGTCCCTAAAAAGTTTTAAAAAAAAGAAAAAAAGAAGGAAAACAACCAAAGGGACTTACTTTTTGTTTTGCGTCCTTTTTGTTATATTCTCGGGAACGCCTAGACACCTGAAAGATAATGGTATATGCATCAGGCGACTGAGGTAAGGACTAAAGAGAGCTACAATCTAGTGCACGTTTCACAAATTATGCACAATATATCAATCCAACCCCTACGATTTTAAAAAAAATCTAGTAAACGGCATATATTCATCCAGTGTGGGCGTTCTCACAAGCAGTTTCCAACAAATTGTAAGACCTAAATTTATTCATGGTTGAATATGGAGTAGATTGACAGTACAGGATATTACAATAAGCAGATTACGCTGAAAAACAAATTGTGATCTGTCTGATTGAATTAACATATAATCTGTAGTAAGCACTCTGATTTGCTCATAAGAAATAATCTGGAGTTTCTTGTCAGTTAGATTATAACTTTAAAACTAACTAGATTTGTGGAAACACCAGGAAATAGCGACGCTTTTGGGCCTCAGTAATTTTTGTATCATATAAAACGGCCAACTCGGAGATCATCAACACCTATATTTTCAATCCAATAAAAAAAAACCAAATCAGATACCAGTTTTACACTTTTCTAAGGAAATCTACTTTTTTCATTTCCAATATATAATTCATTTTCCCTGTGTAAAAAAATATTGGAGCCTCGTTAATGCCCTTAGAATAGTGGTTTGAATCTCTCCATGTACCCTCAGCCCCTTTCCCCAAAACCGACTTATTTTCTATGTTTTCTTGGTCTCCCTAACCCGGTGTTTGCATTGGACAATTCTGGCCAGCGATTCTGGCATTTTGCACCTCCTGTCGACTTTCAGCAGTAAAATGATAGAAATCGTCTAATGTAAATGCCAAGCTTGTGGTGACTGCAGATCGTCTGAATACGTCAGATTACTCAATTTGGCACCACCTAACAACTATTGGAATGCTCTAATGCCAGCG
Organism: Alentia gelatinosa; assembly: GCA_950022655.1. Classification (NCBI taxonomy): domain Eukaryota; kingdom Metazoa; phylum Annelida; class Polychaeta; order Phyllodocida; family Polynoidae; genus Alentia; species Alentia gelatinosa. Next base: position 65,520,280 of record OX465583.1, on the reverse strand, counting down.
ACTATTTCAAGCTGGTTTGAATCAGCTGTCTCAATAGGCGGCGATTCTGTGAAAACTTAGTTGTCAGTGTAAATGCTTGAGTATATATTCTGAGGTTGACTATTTTTGCAACGGACATTGCCACCACCTGATGACTACTGGCTTGACAATCTACAGTCGCCACATATTTAGTATTATCCTACCCCTAATATAAAATCCCATAGGCTTAACATTGACTTTCCGTATGCGCCCGTATGTCGCATACGGATAAAAAATCGCTCTTAGGAGCGTAAAAATAATGGACCAATCAGAGATCAGCAGCTGAAAGTAGTTCCAAGCGCCTTCAGAGCAGCAAGGAGAGCTATATGGAGGACTTCAGAAAGTTTTTATCACTCGGCTCCGCCTCGTGATATCACAACGCCAAACTCCAGTCGGCGCATATGGGAGCCCAGATTAAAACTCATCCAGTTTTACGATACTATCCTATCCCTAATATAAAATCCCATAGGCTTAACATTGAATTTCCGTATATCATGCTGACTGGCATTCAGAGTTTATATGCCACTAGTGGCATACAAAATTGTTATCACATCATATTCCCAAATCGAGGAGATAGGGTAGGATAAAATCAAAGCCTGATTTGTTTTAATCTTGGCCACTGCATTCCACTCCTGGAGTTTTTGGCTCCTGACTTCACTTGCCTTCGCCTCGTGAAATCACTATGCCAAACTCCAGTCGTAGCATACGGTGGCCAAGATTAAAACTCATTCAGTTTTAGGATAGTCTAATGTTAACGCAGGGTAAAGCAAACAATTCCACATGAAAAATATTTCCACCATTTTTTCTGGCATCACTGATAAATTCTCCGACGAATCACTCACCAGACACCGGCTCCAGGTGAAGAAGGTGAGGTTGAAGAAGACATAGAGACCTGCCAACACTCCAAAGGCACAGTTGTCAGCTCGCCGAGCCATTGCCATGTCGTATGACAAGAGAGGAACAACGGCGTGCCAAACGCATACAAGGCACAGGATGGCCATTGAACTTAATATATATTTGTCCTGTGTGAAGGAAAATATATATGACTCGGTTAGAATTGTTTTTACTCTTAATGCAAGGATAATCAATTATTCTTAACAGGGAAACACAATAACTGTACTATCCCAAATTTTGATAAACGATACCCCCAAAATGATCTTTGATCACCCCTCCCCAGCCCCCCCAAAATATAGAATAAATAAAAGCAGTAGCCCATCATATGTTAGAAAAATATGTTATGACATGAATTTGTATAGATCTTGAAATACTAATCACTTGACATAAAAATCCTGGAGGGATATTTTTGAGTCCGTGAGTGAGTAACAATTCACAGATTAAACGCCTGGTCTGTTTTCTCTTTATTTAATATATTGAAATATTTTGAATTCATAAGAATGTACCTTTAATCGCATTTAGGTATATACAGAGCTGGTTCATACAACAGCGTATGGCACAGTAGGCCGTACATGGTTTTTACGACATTAAAAGGTCAGTAGGGCTATTAGTATAAAGAACAATAAGCACAGGTGTATGATAAATATATTGGCGATATAGCCTTTTTATGCCTATGGAATATTCCTATATTCTCAATAGAGGCCATCCATAAAGTAGGTACGCACTGAGAGGGGAAGTGGTGCTTTTTTGTTTGTTTGTTTTTAAGGGGGGGGGGGGGGTAGAGGGTCAAAATGTTCGGAAATTTTGCGTAAACTCCATCTTTATTCTATTACATACAAGATCGGGAGGGTGGATAATATTTCGGAAATTCTGCGCACATGCTTAATGGATGGAACCTAAGCATAATTCTCATCACTAACACCAATATGATTAAGATGTACTTACAAGATAAGTAAGATAAGAGACCTTGGGTAAGGTCTGGTTGACTGTAAACTTGAATGTGATGTTGGAAAGCAACAAGATGAAGGTCAGCTGTATACGGTTCTCTGGTTTGCCAAGATTAACCGAGAAGGTGGCAAATACCAATGAACAGATGAAAACCTGCAACAAAGAAAGTGTCAACATTTTATGTATATATGGTATTATCTCACCCCTGGTATTTTTTCTCCATAGACTTAACATTGGGAACTCGTATCTAACGCCCATTAGATATTTAGGAAAAATATCCAATGGGGGATTGTATCACAAATGATAGTCCATTAGTCAATATAAAGGGTGAAATAAATTCAGAAACCCATTCAAGTTTAGTGTCAGAGCTCGATCCCATCTCATTTGAATCACTACGTAATTCACGCGGCTTCGCCTTGTGAATTACTACATGATTCAAACTCGATGGGATACGAGCTCAGACCCTAAACTCTCATAGGTTTCCTCTATATTATCCTACCCCTAATAAAAAACGCCATAGGCTTAACATGGGATTTGTTTATGTCACGGGTAGTGACATAAAGTGTTGTTTATGCCACTACTTTCTGATACTGAAAAAATATGGAAACAGGGTAGGATAAAATCTAGACGCCACTCGTTTGAGTTTGAGCTTATTTATGCCACTCATAAATAAACTCAGCTCACACTTGTGACATCTCTTGATAATATCATTATTGACACCAATATCGACTACACATGTCCCTGGTTGGGCCTTTCTATTCTGAAATACGGATTCTATGTGCAATGAAAATATCGATATCATTAATAATTTTAATAATTTTTTTTTTAAATTGAGCAAGCTCTTTCTTTATTCTACTTTATTATCCATCGTATACAAAGTCCCTATTGAAAATGTATGGGGACTCAGTAAACCACCACCCATTGTATAAAACCTGCCAGATACCATAACTGTGGTATACGGATTCAAACCTGTGGTATACGGCCTCAAAACCATGGTATACGGGGAAAATAGTCCCTTTGTGCTATAGAGCAAAGAAATAGTCCCTATTGCTATACCCTTCAATTACTGGGTTTAAATTATTCGAAATGATGGATAATAAATACAACAAACGATGATTATGTGGATAGGCGGCTCTGTTTACCACTCAAGGTTGACGTCGTTATACACTCGCTAGCGCTCGTGTATTACTACGCGTCAAGCTCTCGTGGTTTACGGCCGCCTGTCCACAAAACCATCGATTATTGTCTATTTATATGACTATCATGTTATAGTCTTAGGAGAATCCTTCAAGATATTAAACCACCCCCTGATTTCATAGTTCATATTACTATATACCCATGCCGTATATACTGTAAATACGTACCGTTTCGGTATATGACGTAAAAATACTGTACGGACCAGTGGTCCGTACACCAAAATACGGACTACCTACCTATACACATTTATTGAAATTTTGGTTGTTAAGAAAAATTAAATTGATTTTTTTTAAATTTCGGGTACATAGTAAATATATAACGTCCAATCATGCTTGTACAAGTCACAGAACTCGATGCTAATTTACCGTTTGTACGCAACTCGGCGTAAACGCCTCGATCTGTACATACCGTAAATTAGCATCTCGTTCAGTGACTTGTACAGCATGGTCAGGACGTTCTATATAAGTCCCTACCCATGGTAAAGAAACTAAACTTACCATGACAAGAATGATATTCCAGAGGAAGAACTGGGACCTGCGCGTGGCCTTGCAGGATATGGAGACTGCCGGGTGCTTGTGCTTACTGTTCTGGTAGGCGTTGGTCGTCACCTGAGAAGAATCAAAAGGCTGGGTGCACGCCGTCCCCGAATTCCAATTAATTGCTGTCACAGTGGAGGATCCTTAACGATCCTTTATGGACATTGAGGGCTTAAACAGTTCATAATACGACATGTGGTGAGCATCCTTGTGACACATTTAAATTTAAAAAAAAATAATTTTAGATTAAAAAAAAAAATTTACCCTTATATGAATTATATTTTCTCTCATACCACGGACATTTGATGTCATACTTCTTGATAATGTTTGACTTCGGGTAAATCATTCTTTTGTCTATATCAGACCTTATTGTAGATATAGGAAGTGCTTATCCTATGACTCGTATATATACATGATAAAACTTAATTTATCAATTTACGTTGTGGATAATCTAAAGGGCAGCAGGCACCACAGTCTACTTTAAGTAAAAGCGATAATACAAAGTAGCGTTGTAATTCACAAGGTGAAGCTTTGTGAATTACGTAGCGATTCTAATGAGATGGCATCAAGCTCTGACCGTATACCTGGATAGGTTTCTGAATTTATCTCCCTAACATTGACTAATTGGCTAAAATTTGTGACATAATCCCTAATTGGGTATTTCTCCTAAATACTCCATGGGCAATGAGTTCCCATTATTGAGTGTATGGGGGAAATGCCAGGTGTGAGATAATGAAGAATACAACGCCTGGAGGCAATTCAGATGATGGCAGGGTATAGATTTATACCTAGACCACTGACAAATGATATTGGAAAATTTACCTCAAATAGTAAAACCCATATAAATTTCCTGAAGATTTATCATGATGATCTCCAAGTATTATAGAGCACATTTTTAATTTTGAAAATGGTGATCAGCATGATAGTTTTTGATTTAGAGATTAATGTCATGATGATATCATAAAAGAATTTGTAGAAGTTCTTACAAAAATTAGGTTTTACAAAGTAAACCCCCTTTCATTTTCTTGATACTTTCGAAGAATATAGTTAATGTCTAGAAGTATACATTTCAGTTTAAAAAAAAGACACTATAGGTCACCGTCCTTGTTTTGGAAAGAATTGAAGAAAACCATATTTATCAGTACATTTCCTATATAAATCAAACAATTGAAAATGGGCCTATTTTACCTTTTTGGCTAGGTTAAACAAGATAAAAAAAAATTCTACTCATTTGACATTAGCATATATCAAAGCGAAATAGTTTGTAATGATATTTATCAAGATTTAAAAATCGGCAGAAGGCGCATTGACCTTCCTTGTTGGCCATTTGATTAATAGAATATCGATTATTAAGCCTCTGTGAACGGACATGCCCATTCTCTTTGCCAACCGACCTACCTTTTTCAGATGTCTTGGTATTTTTCCAACGAAAAACAACTCAAACACACATAGATCAAAATGCAATTTGGTTTGGACATTGTGCATAATGTAAGGATAACACATGTACACACCAATGGGCAAAATGTAAGCCGGCAGCACTTAATGGGAGAGAAAGTAAAGGTGGGGTACTGAAATAGCACATGGAATAACATGGACATTAAGAAACATGAGAGTGCAACAATACCTCTATGCTTGAGTACAAATAGCATACAATAGGAATGACCACTACATAAACAGTTGGTCAAAGTAATACTGCATTGACAGGCAAATATAGGCGATGGTGCACTGGCAACATGGCTCATGTCAAAGTACAAGTTCAATTTAAAACAATTTAAGAATATATAAGATCTACAAATTTACATTCGTTATATATGATATATATCGTTTTAATGATCGTACAAATTAACACAATCTATTACCCACCTAATATGGAGTCTCCATACTAAGCCTATGGAGCCTACAGATTGCTACTGAGTAGTTTCTGGATAGCCGTATTCTCCTAGAAGAATACAGCTTTTTCACCAACCTGACGAGCATTATTGGAACTATTTTATATAAACAGTGCCCAGCGCTTGCGTCAAATTTCTTATTATTTACAATTTTTTTTCCTAATAATTAGTCGAAAGGTGAGTATTAGATACAACATTACCATGATTTCGATCTGTGTGGCTGTATTCTCCTTGTAGTTAACACTACCCAATACTCCTCGATATCGCTCGGAATATTACTACGCGTCAACTACGCTGCAAATACGACCATGCAGATTCAAATAATGGTAATATTGTGTATTTACGCAAATCTAAACTAAATTTCTATTCTGGAGATTACCTTCATCTGTATCAGACATGAACCAGGTACTTGAGATAGATATTGCAAGCAATAAAGCATAATACAAGGAATATCATCAACAAACAGTCATAGTAGGGAAAGACCTTTGGGGACTTGCCATTCATTCACCCAATCCCTTGGGTTGAGGAGGGTATCATTCCTACCTCGGATCACAAACCTGTTGCCGGGTAAGCGAGGAGAAAGTTGGGTGTAAAGGCCATAACACACTGTACGATTTCAGAACATGAATGTTGCTTTCTCGGCGACAAAAGAACAATCGTAAGCTATGGCGAGGCCTAGAAATTGAGTCGGTCAGTGTGGCAGCCCCCTCCAGAACTTTCCCTAAGATTTGGAAATGCACCCTGTGGACATGTGGGACCGATAAATTAAGGAACCTGTTCCTTCCCGTTGTTGACGACAATGGAGGTTAAGAAATATCCCCATGGTGCCTACCGATTTTGGACCATAATTAATCGCTGGGTAAGGAGAAATGGCCCTGCCAGACACAGACTGTGCCCGGCTCACCGATTTAGCCCCCCCCATACACTAAGATGTATTGCTTGTTCCTTTATCGGTGGCCTCAAATCTCTGAGAAAATCCTAAGTCAGTCGTCCAATGTGAACAGAATTTGCTTCGGATTATTTCCCACTAATGACCACCACCCCCATCCATAAATCCTGCTGTGATGGCCGACACCTTGCGCAAATTCGCCTGAGACATATTAAGACTTGCTTACGATTAAGGCCTGGCATCCACCTACTACAATAGAAATTTAGATCTGCCGATATGGCACCGATACAAAAAGCAAATATCGGTGACATATCGGGAAGGTGCAAAATCGTAGACATATGTCTAGACATTCCGATTCACCATACATCGTCAGGGGTAGACCCCCATTTTTCATCGGTGCCTAATCGCAGAGACGTGGTCAACTGCCCCGAAATTAGTTGACCTTCCGACGCGATTTTAATTTAGTATCGGGAGGTCCATCGTAGACCATATCGGAGCCATATCATAGTAGGTGGACGCCAGGCGTCACGGTGTCAATCGGTGGGAACGAAATCGTACAGTGTGTTTCCCACTTTATACATAGCCTGCAGATGGCCCTGGCTGTGCCAAGCCCCTTGGTATACCCGGAAGCAGCAGGGTGCAGCAGGAGAGGCATGATGGCGTGAAGGACTAACCCGCGTCCACGTGTTGATGTGTTTGTGAAGGTGCCACTCCTGCTCGTCCACGAACGACTGGATGTTCACGGAGGACACCTCCGACTCGTCCGCCTGAAGGTCAACCTCCTGCTCCCCTCTCTCCGTCGTCAAGGTCAAGGTCAGGTCCTGAAAGGTCATTTTGCCACGCTAGAAATTAATCCTTTGAAGCCCATAAAGCCTCTAAGACAGAGACACGCCGATTCTAACCGAATTACACCTTTGCCCGACGGAATCGTCGGGTCGGTCAGAGTCGGTTCACTGTACGCATTTCACAGACCCGATTATAATCGGGGCGGGTGTTACTAGCTTGGGGGCGTCCTAGATATTAAACATATCAAATTCATCCGTATATATAGATGCTGGTCACATAGAACAGCAAACTCGAACTCAATGCTTAGGTTTTTTTTATTAACATATTTTATTTGAAGATTTAAGTCAATTTCAATGACAAAGATATACTTATGTATATTTAGGATACTTTCACAACTACTCGGTTTTCAATCCTGTCTATCTAATCATGTAGACACATTAACCAGGTTATTTCATGTTCGTATCTAGATTAGTCAATGGATCTTCAGATCTTCAGAAATGCTTCATTTTTTTTCATTTTTCTTTATTCAAGGAAGTTTTGTGACATGACATGTTAACGAGGATATTACTAATTGCATTGCCAACTAACATAATAGTTTTAGCGTAGAAAGGAAATATAGCTCATGGCTATTTTGATTGCTTCACATTCGATGCTAAACTAACTAAAATAAATAGATAAGTTCCCTTACGACTTTGATTATAAGTAACAACAGTAATTGATGTATTGAGTATGTGTGAAGCGGTACCTGGGTGTCGAATGGATACTGCATGAGCTCCATCCGCTCGAAGAAGGTGCCCTTGACTCGCCGGCGCTGGGAGACCGTGGCCTCGCCTTTATCGTTGAAGGAGGCGATTTGCCACACTGCCTCTTTAGGTTCTCCCATGGCATTCTCCACGTAGAGCTTCGGGTCCCAGAAGACGTCCTTACTACACAGCTCAAACTGCGTGTTCTGAGTACAGCAAAGGGTCGTGGATGGAATTATATAGAACTTCATCGAGAATCGTATAAATAGACAATACTCCACAAGAGTCGATGGGCCACAATCGTCATTGAGGTGAAGCCGCATGACGATTTCGGCCCATTCAAAAGAGTGGAGTTTTGTGTATTTTACGATTCGAGTGGGGTTCTGAATTTATCTCACCCCTTTTTATGACATTAACTAGTGACTTCGTCGAGTCCGAGTCCTAAAAATATTTGGAAAAAAGGGATGTAGAGACTACCGGGGGCGGGGTTCGAACCCCAAACACTCGCGTTCGCAAACGGACGCTCTAATGACCGCTCCACACAGACACTTGCTCTTGCAGGGCCAAATACTTAGTGTGCTGGTGGTGGGTTGGGGGAGGGGTATCAGTGGAGTTTTGAAAGGGCTACGTAGGCACTCTGAACCATGCACGACGCCATCTGGTGAAAGTCGGCCGCATTTAAACACAGGTCCTTACAGCTCCTATCATTTCGATGACACAGGTATTTTGCCAGGAACCAGCGCAATTATTCTCGTGGCTGATCACGGGTTAAGTCAATTAGAAAACTACAGTTTTAAATTATGATTTCAGTATGGATAGAAACAAATCCTAAGGATATAAGTATATCTGTGTAGAGAAACACAAAAAAAATCAGCAGGATTCAGCTAAGTACTGTACGAGAATCTCACTCTCGTGGCCCTTCAGTCTCCAAGCCTAGGTCGGGTTCACTTTGTGTCTATGTGCGGGGGACTCTCCAAGCGGATAGTACAGAAAATTACACGTTTTATATGTAGTAGGTAAATATCATAAAAATTTTACAATAATTAGAATAGACTTAGCAAATCCATATGACATCATCTCAAATTCACTACGCCACGGCCATGGCGTAGTATTGTCACTTTACGGGGGTGATTGTTGAGTTTTTTTTTTCTAATTTTATTCCTATGGCTTAACTTGTACCAGGGGTGGGTTAATTGTGAATTCATATCGTAAAACTAGATGAGTTTTAATCTTGGCCACTGTATGCTGCGACTGGAGTTTGGCATAGTGACTTCATGAGGCAAAGCAGAGTGAAGTCCGGAGCCAAAACTCTAGGAGTGGCATGCAGTGGCCAAGATTAAAACGAATAAGGTTTTGATTTTATCCTATCCTGTATCCTCAATTTTGGAACATTACGTGATAATAATTCTGTATGCTACTAGTGGTATATAAAACTCTGTATGCCAGTCAGCGTGGCATACGGAAACTCAATGTTAAGCCCATGGGATTTTATATTAGGGGTAGGATAATATCTATTATTAGAATGTAAAATTCGGCTTATCGTAGGGTTTAAAATCCTGAAAATCTGTACATAAGAATAATGACAACAAGACAAAATGATGCCCAAACATTAAAATCCTGAATATCTGTGTTTAATAAATTGGAATGGTCTACAAGTGTTGTCAAGGAATACTGAAACTCTTAAGGGATTTACAAACCTAACGAAACAGACTATGCCGGGGACTATCCCGATATTTCGTATATAAATATGCCTATTTAATTAGGTCATGTGAATTGACGATGTTATCGTGAGTTTCTCAAACACCTCCACGGCATTATGTCTTATGACTACTACCAAGAGAGGTTCATGTCTTTATCCTACCCCTAATAAAAACGGTCCATAGGCATAACATAGGCAAATTTTATGTGGCATGCCATGACATAAAGTGCGATTTATGCCTCTAGGGGCAAAAAAAATCGACCAATCAGTGACCAGATTGTGAGCTGCTCTGAAAAAAGTTCCAGTTGGACTCAAAAGTTCTGGTTAGACTTTGGTTGGTCGTTCAATCGATATTCATATTTTAGTAATCCAAAAGGGTAGAGACGGGGTAGGATAAATGCGAAACCGAACTCGAGTTAGACTTGTCAGTGTCTATGCCACTGTGGTCAGGTCTGTTCCTCACTGCGCTCAGCTAACGCTTCGCGTAGTAATACACGACCTTCCCGTCGTGGCATAAACACTGACAAGTCCAACTCTCGTTCAGTTTCTACTAATTCCTATATATTTATGACATGCTATATTGTTACTAGCTGACAATACGCCCACTTATTTGTATAAAAAAAACCCATAGGGAAACAAGCAGGGTACCCATTGCTTGTGGTATGGCTCCAACAAGGCTATGAATGAAAATTTCTGCATCATAGCCTTGTCAGAGTATTGAAGAATTCGGTTTCATAGACTGTCATAGTACGGAACGAAATCGCTGTATCGTTGCTGCGTTGAAGTGTTGAACAATTCTGTGTCGTAGTGTCGGAATGCTTGCCATGCTTGAATTTTTGCTTTCATGCAGAGCCCTGTCTAAAGGAAAATCCCTTTTCTCTGAATTCATGTGTATGTTTTGTATTTCGAAATGTACTGTGAAACGTACCGTGAATTTCTGCACACCTGTGCAATTTTACAGATAGCAGCGTGTAGTAATTGCGTCACTTACGGCAGCAGCTATGTAGAATTTACTTTTTTATTTCTTTGATTAAATGAATACATCAAAGAGAAAATGTGCAAATCCAAATGCTATTCCTCGTGTGTAGGCAATTGAGAGTGATCCAATGGCGAGGTAATACGATTGGTCTTCAAAGGTTATCTTAATCACGAATACATTCATCTCATGTGACACCCGGCCACCCGACTTTGCCCACAGCCGTTTACGTGTGACAGCACTCTCCCAGCTGATCTTTAGCGCCACTAGCGCTTGCTAATCTCTGCCTCAACCCAGTGACGTCATATGCTGGTTCCCCGGGTACCTGTTAACAACAGGTGCAACCAGGCAACATTTCCGATTCAAAATAAGGCAACTGTCAAAAGTTATGAAACTGAAACAACTAAAATATCATGAGTTTTTTTCTAGCTTTAAACCATTCCATAATGTGAATACACATTTGTTAGACTGCCCCTTCAAAGAACACATGTGACATTTTACAATTAAATGAAAAGACATCATTGGAGGATAAAGGTTTCTTACACTAAGAGTCGACCTCCGTAACAGCCGCGCCCTCTCCTGTCTTTCATTTAAACCTTTATATCCTATATACCTCCAAAAACCCTGCAGCACATTAAGAAAGAAATCCCTATGTCTAACTCTGATTTGACTTAGAATAAAAGTTATCAAAAAAAAAAAAATTATAGATAACTGACCTAAGTTAATATTATTTACAATATAAATACGTGCGTCTCTATGTACAAGTAAACCACATAATACCACCAAAAGCACTATGAATCAAGGATATTTCAGAAACTGGCATACAGGCCAGATTTACTCCCAAACAGGCAGGTTGGGGCAGAGATATAAGCCTCCACAGGAAGTGGAGCGCAGGATCTCTGCTAGAAGAGTGGTGTGACAAATGAGAAGAGTCTACCTCAACTGATCGGACCAAGGTGAAAAATCACCAAAGCTCGGTCTAGAGGGTGGGGGGTGAGTGGGAGACGGTGTTTACCTTGTGTTGGCCGTCGAGGTTTGGCTCCCGCCACCGTGCCTGGATGAAGGCGTCCGCGTTGAACTTCTCGGCCACCGTGTCAATCTCCCCCAACTTGAGGAAGACGACGTGCGCATATATCGTCACCTGCAACACACAAACCGAGAAGGCTTTCTATTACCCATCGTATACAACGACCCCATTGAAAATGTATGGGGACTCAGTAAACCACGACCCGTTATATAAAACCCGTCAGATACCATAACTTTGGTATACGGATTATTATCTCATCCCTGGTATTTTTTTCTCCATAGACTAAAGATTGGGAACTAACGCCCATTAGATATTTAGGAGAAATATCCAATGGGGGATTATGTCACAAATGATAGCCCATTAGTCAATGTGAAGGGTGAGATAAATTCAGAAACCCATTCAAGTTTGGTGTCAGAGCTCGATCCCATCTCATTTGAATCACTACATAATTCACAAGGCGAAGCCGCGTGAACTACTACGTGATTCAAACTCGATGAGATACGAGCTCAGACCCTAAACTCTCGCAGGTTTCCTCTATAATATCTGTGGTATACGGCCTCAAAACCATGGTATACAGGGAATATAGCCCCTTTGTGTTGTAGAGCATAAGAATAGTTCCCATTATTATACCCTTTTATATGACAATTACTGAGTTCAATTTATTCGAAAAGATGGATAATAAATGCAACAAACGAAGGTTATGTGGACAGGCAGCTCTGTAAACCACTCGAGGTTGACGTCATAACACACTCGCTAGCGCTTGTTTATTACTATGCATCAACTTCTCATGGTTTACGGCCGCCTGTCCAGAAAACCATAGATAATTGTCTATGTATTATCCTCCTACACAACATGAAAATTTCAGTTTACATATGTTCACTTTTTGCGTGCACAAGTCTCCTCATCCGGCATTTACACTAAACAATTAGAGGCGGCGATTCTTGAACCTGACGACTTTCAGTCGTAAAAGTCAACAAAATTGTCTAATATAAAGGCCAAGAGCATGACGACTGCAGATCTTCTGATTATGTCTGATTACGCAATAAAGCACCACCTCCCGAATATTAGACATGCTCTGATGCTGGCTACTATTTCAAGCCGGTTTGAATTAGTCGTCTAGATAGGCAGCGACTCAATGTCATCAGTGTAAACTCTCAGGGACATTCTGAGCTCCACGACTTTTGTGGTGGACATGGCTACCACTGACGATATTGGCTTGACCATCTACAGTCGTGACATATTTAGTCGTCTAATGTAAACGTCGGGTTAAGCGTAAATAATTTGGTCTTGTGCCTGTTTTTGGACATATCAAATGCAAGGCCAATAGGAGTTATGTTTGTGTATATTTACGCCACTGTCCAATCATTGTGATATCTGCACTTTGGGGACACAACTGTTTTTTATTCAATAGCTACCAAAGTCCAGGGTATAAGAAAAATCCAATGTTATATCATCCATATGGATACATCCACCTAATACAAAGTATCCATAGAAACACATAGCGAGTGTGTACATACCCGGAGCATACATATATATCCACCTAATACAAAGTATCCGTAGTAAACACATAGGGAATGTGTATCTACATACCTGGAGCATACAGATAAATCAACCTAATATAAATTATCCATACAAAACATATAGGGAGTGGGTATCTATATACCTGGTGCATAAAGCTATGTTATATGCTCAGGGTTGCTATAATAAAGCGTGCATAACGGAAAAATAGTGCGTATTGAATAATAGTGTCTCCCTAAAACGGACTAATATGGGCACGCCACTATCTGGCAAAGGTGGATAATAAATACAATATATTTGTTTCAATTTTTTCTCTCAAGGGATTGGCCGTCTCGTTCCTCATGGAGGGACGTTGGCAGTCCTTCATTGTACACGAAAAAAGATGTGAAGTTTGCAATAAATACAATAGACCGGTTTAGATAACAACGGCTGTATGCTACTCGGAGTTGACTCTACGCAATATCCTCGCGTGGGTCGGATATTACAGAGCGTCGACTTCTCGGAGCATACGGCCGCTTGTTTCTGAAACCAGTCAATATTGTGTATGTACTTCCGGTTGAATGCTGACATACATCATACATACATTTACAGACATACATACATTCATACTTTTTCCGAAAATCATTATCAGTTAAAATTTAACTGTACGGTTGGTTTTCAATTGCGGTTTGGTCGAGTCCCGCGATTTCTGACAGGTGCAATCTCATAGTATATTCAAAGATGATACTTGTAAGACAATAATATAATCGGAAGATAATGAATACAGATGTAAACATGGAAGAATATGTAACATGGTGTACTTATGTGATTGGATTATGCAACACGGCTTGATCTTGGAAAAAGATTGGTGTAACTAAGAATGTATGGGTGGCTCATCGTTATTTGTGAAATCCTACAGAACTTAACATCTTGTATTTACCTTTAGGTATGTCCTACAGTCTTACGGAAAAAAAATTGGAGGGTAGTTCTAGATATTAGAATACGCCGACTGACGACTTTCAGTCGTAAAAGTCAACAAAATTGTCTAATATAAAGGCCAAGAGCATGACGACTGCAGATCTTCTGATTATGTCTGATTACGCAATAAAGCACCACCTCCCGAATATTAGACATGCTCTGATGCTGGCTACTATTTCAAGCCGGTTTTTCAGTCTTACGGAAAAAAAATTGGAGGGTAGTTCTAGATATTAGAATACGCCCCTATTTTTAATAATAATTGTTGTGAGATTTACACCCTTTTTGTAGAAAAACGCGGAAACACTGTGACATATGGGGGTATGTGACTAGGTAAAATTTCGCCATTTTTAGGCATACAATGATATGAAAACAAGCTGTCTTTGTACATCAAAATACATGGTAAAACTATCGATCAAATAGATCCCTCTGCCATCGACATCCGGATATACCTGATCAATAATTTCACCGCGTATATAATTTTGATGTACTAAGACAGTAAGTCAGTTTCCGTATACTACTTAACATTGTCCTGATGACCATAGACAACCTATGTAGCAATATGAGAAGGGTCGTACGACTCATATGGCTATGGGTAAACAGAAACGAAGTGCTAGGAACAGTCCACGTTTTATACCTCGATATTTAATCATTACACACTTTTAGGCGTTACGGGGAGTTCCAGGTTGGGGGGAGTGGAGGGCGTCGGATATTGCAGTGTTCGGTTTATCTGTTGTGTGCCCAAAAGGGTCTAGCAGCAGCTGCTACGGCTTAATTATTGACATTATTGTAATACATACACAATATTAGGGGACCCTCCCACCTACTACGACGGGCTACGATGGCCTACGATTAAGTTCCCGGCAGCGCCGCGTGTCGCCGACGCCGTCAGGTGGGAGGCCCTATTGCTGCGACAATCCGCCGCGCTCTGCGATTAACCTTCCGACGGCCTACAACGGGTTAAGACGAGCTACGAAATTCAAACATGTTTGAATTTCGTAGACCCTCTACGATTAACGTTTTTTTTGTTGTAGTCCGTCGTAGCCCGTCGGCGCGCAGCAAGTTCGTCGGCAACAAAACCTGACTAATTGAGGAGTTTGTCGGCGACACCTTCCAGTTTGTCGCCGGGTGACGGCTTATAGAATATTCAATAAACCTCTCATATCTATGCTGCGGATCTGCGTTTTCATATGTATACATCCATATTTCACGCCAGCGTATGTGGCATATACAATACTGTTTTTTTCTTGTATACGGAAGCGTAATGGCTGTATTTTCCGCCAGGCATATATGAGAGCAAATATCCTGTGCGTGATATGCATTTTTGTCCTGGTTTAAAATCATAGACATCTTTATGCCATTGTGTATATGCTTTATCCCTAGACAACACCACTGTTGTTTTAATTTCATTTTTCATTAGTCATCAAAGTCGGTTGTATATATAAAAGATCCAATGTTATATTATTAATGTTGACGAATGAGTCACGAATGAAATCTGATCAGTAAAGGTGGAATTCCATTTGCCCGATTTTGATCCCGATGTGTACCTCTCAGCAGGCTAATCTAGCATTTACTATATACTGTAAATACGCACCGTTTCGGCATATGTCGTAAAAATACTGTACGGACCAATGGTCCGTACACCAAAATACGGACTACCTACCCATACACATTTATTAAAGTTTTGGTTGTTAAGCAAAATGAAATTGATTTTTTTTTAAATTTCGGGTATATATATATAACGTCCAACTATGCTTGTACAAGTCTCAGAACTCGATGATAATTTACCGTTTGTACGGAACTCGGCGTAAACGCCTGGGTCCGTACAAACCGTAAATTAGCATCTCGTTCTGTGACTTGTACAGCATGGTCAGGACGTTCTATATAAGTATCTGATGTGAGACATTCATACATATATATATGATAATACAGCAAGTTATGAAAAAGAAGTGCATAATATCGTGTAATGGTTATTGAGATACTAACCTGGCATGTATATTGGCAGAATCTGAGCAAATAAATCCCCTGAAATACTTCCAAAGACAGAAAAAGGATGTTTCTGTCTTCGTGTTATACTCCTTTATCAACTTAGTTTATATTAATGTCTATCCTGTTCTAACGTCATAGACTTTCTTTAACCGTCTATAAATGAATCTGTTCTTAAGCAGCAGCCCCGATATACAATGTTAAAAATCCAAATAGTCATGTTTTGCGAGCATAAACGTATACTGTTTACATTTTTTTTACATAGAAATGAAGTGGGTATGAGAGTAGCATAACATTGCCAGGCCAATGGTCGCAATGGGAGAAAAGAAACAGACTGTGGAGCCAGAGGTGGTAGCCACATGGTTCACACCACTGTCTAGAGTATGCTCCATGTGTATCCTGAACATGCCTCTCGAGAGTGCACACTGTCTCCTTAACAGGTTAAGTAACGAATGACTCCACAGCTACCTTCTCCAGGCAACGCCTACTTGTAGACGATTGATTCATCACCTGTCGGGGAAAGGTCTGCTTCTCGTACACCAGCCTCTTGGTCGGGGATATTTTCAGCTGAGGCGTATGTATATACACCATGCAGTGGCGATATCTAAGAATGATCCTGTGGAGGATCCTTGGCCGCGGGCAGTAATTTTTCCGAGCCTTACCGAGTAACTTTGACTTTTGATTACCGGTACTTGGTTTCCCTATTCCTATATACCTTTAAATAGCGATAAAAATGATTATTTCTTTTCCTGCGATAGCCCCAGAAAAATGGCCACCCTTATCAAGTAACTGCAACAGCTATGTTTTCGTCCCGCTGCTCTTTATGTCATGTGGTCAGGCCGGGACGAAAACGTCAGCCCGGGACGAAAACGTCAGCATGGGACGAAAACGTCAGCCTCGCTTCATAACTTATAATTACTGCACCCCCAGCAGCGGTATGTAACTACAGAGGTTTCGGAAATGGGTATATAAGAATCTAAGATCCTACATGACGACCCCCTTTTCTGTACGTCATATTACAGTGCTGATTCCACCACACTAAGGCTTTGTGGGAAAATTTCTGGTCTCTTTGGAATAAATCAAAGAATATCTTATATGGTGAGTGTACTCTCGCGATGAATTGCGCCCGAAAATACTAGTATAAAGTGCGCGCTTCCACTGCCAGCTATGCTTAGACGAATTTTCCCGATTTTCCCTGATCCCACCCGATCTCTATTTCGGCATGTTTTGGTCACTCAGTGGGATCGTCGATGTACAAGGGTTACCGTTTAATAGTATTCAACTCTCTTCGCTAAGACAGTATTAGCCGTCCATAAGGTCGTCCATGAGGGTTGAATAAAGTTGCCCCACATCGTCCCTGGGTCTCCTTGGCATATAGAAAAGTGTCTTCATGTACGAGCCTAGATTATCAAACAGGCCCCAGGGAACTCTTCATCAAGGATGAGGACAAAAGCAGGGAGGATGTGCTGGCAACACAATAATGTTTAGTTCTTTCAGATAATGACCGTGAATTATTATATTGAACTCAACACCAAAAGCTCAGCACAGGACAATCCAATGATAACATTTCTTGTTGATAGTGATATAAACGTCCCCTACTCCTTCTAATTTTCTCTAATTGTCTGTCGCAGTCTCTTTTATTTTCTACCTTATTCCTTCTGTTACAAAATCGTAATCTTTTCAGCCTCTTATAAGGTGTTGTTCTTGCTTCACATAAACACGATATAGGTGAAATGTTTTGCCTAAGGAAAGCAACCTAGGGAAACAGTAATGTCTTATAAAACGCATGACCTTCTGGAGGGACAGCAAGACACCATGGGATTAGTTGCGCCTAGAAATGTGGGGAAAGCTTTTCTCCAGTAATATCGGATCGTATCATGTGGTATCGTTATTTTCATGTTGTATTGCGACATTTTACAACAACATATTTTCAGTGACATAGGTGAAAGGTTTGTTGAATTCTTAATTTGATATAGATGGCAACATAGTTATGATGCAATCCGCATATAATCTGGAGCAACAGTTCCGACCTTGGGTTGCAATTTTGCTATCCGCAAAACGTGGGGCAACGCTCCCTGATTCTCTAAAATCTTAGATTGAAGTACATTCTATATCAGAAGTATTCTGATTTCCACACACACCATTCCAAGTCAAAAATAATGAAATGTGAGTGCCTTAATGACTGTTCGGCAAAGTAAACCTTCTTTTTAACGGAGCTTTTTTTCGTGGTAAGGTCAGCACATGGTAAATTGTAATTGGATTATATCACCCCTGGTATCTTTTCCCCATAGACTTAACATTTAAAACTCATGCTCAATGCCCATGGACTATTTAGAAAAAAAGTGTTCGATGAGGGATTATGTAACAAATCTTAGCCAATAAGTCAATATGAAGGGTGAGATAAATTCAGAAACCTATTTAAGTTTACGATCACAGCTCGATTCCATGTCACTTGAATCGCTACGTAATTCATGTAGCTTCATCTTGTGAATTACTACGCCAATAAAACTTGATGGAATAGGAGCTCTGAGCATAATCCTTCATAGGTCTCCTCTATAATATTCTACATCTAATATTCAAATGAAGTTACATTAAAAAGTACAGAAGAAGCACTATATGTATAACTTATGAAAGTGTATGGTCAGAGCTCGTACCCTATTGAGTCTGAATCACAAAGTAATACACAAGGCATGCCTGCATGAATAACGTAGCAATTCAAACGAGATGGGATCGAGCTCTGACCGTAAACTTGAATAGGTTTCTCAATCTATCTCACGCTTCACATTGACTAATTCACTAAGATTTGTTACATAATCCCCCATTCAGTATCCCTCCTAAATACTCAACGGATGCGAGTTCCCTATGTTAAGTCTATGGGGAAAACGCACCACGCAGGGGTGAGGTATAGAGTAAAACTACTCGTAGTTAATGATGGCACGCTCTCCACTCCAGCCACACGTTTATGTTAGCGCTCTTTTTCTTTGTCGCACACCTCAGAGAACGAGTAATATTATATCTTATTTTCCCCCCGAACCCTCCTTCGAGTTACCATAGGGTAACACAGGGTCAGGCTCCTAAAACCACCCAGACAGGGCACAGGTCCGTAGAGGCGTGTGATTCAGGAGCGTGTCCAGGTGTCCCCCGGCGGTCGTCCCTGTGCTTGGTTTGTGGTATACAGTAGCGGCCCACCACCACACACGTGTAGGCCTCACTCTGTACACCACCTAGACTTGCTCAAGTCTTTGACTATGAACATTCATTAAATGATTAAACACAATAAGTTCATTAAAGTATGTATCCTTTTCTGACTGGCCCATGAATTAAAGACTTGTCCACTATGTACCAAATCTCCTGCTTATGGCCCCAAAGCCACTCCCTGTAACCCTATACCTCCTCCTACCGCTTCCCCTCCCCTCCTTCAGTTACATGGCTGCCTGTGTTGTCATGGCAATAGATTTCGCCTGCTCCTGACTGTGACTCGATTGAGATCAAAGTGAGAGGGTATCAATCTCCGAGCAGATATCCTGACCAGTAGCCAGGATATCTGTATGGCGAGTGTTGGTAAAACTGGAGCTAAACAGCACCAGAAATCCAACACCATTACCGATTGTACCAGTCCCTTTATCCTACACCTAATATAATATCCCATAGGCTTAACATTGAGTTTCAGTATGCCACGCTGCCTGGCATATGGAGTTTTATATGCCACTAGTGGCACACAGAATTTTTATCACGTAATATTCCAAAATCGAGGAGATGGGGTAGGATGAAATCAAAACCTGATTCTTTTTAATCGTGACCACTGCATTCCACTCCTGGAGTTTTGGCTCCGGACTTCACTCGGCTTCACCTCGTGAAATCACTATATCAAACTCCAGTCGTGGCATACGGTGGCCAAGATTAAAACTCATCCAGTTTTACGATAGTACCTCAGCGAGTAGGGTAGCCATAGGATGCAGGGACTGGAGCCAGTCTATACACCACCCCATGCACTAAGAATACCTCGCCGGCTGAGCTGGACCGTACAACTCTCCTGTAGCTATGTTTGTAGCCGACACGACGACTGAGTGAACACCTCTCTGCCCATGTTGCACCTCCATGCTCCCGGACCCGTGGTCGATCATAATCTGCCCATCTCCGGGTCGTTAATGATCGCTTTTGACAAGGTTTGTTACAGAAATCCGGGTGCAGTGAGGTAGATTAGAAATGCAAATTAACTCCTGCTAGTAGGATGCTAATAGGATGTTACATGGTGAGGATATCATGCAGGATGTAATACATCAGGTACTTATATAGAACCGGATGCCGTTTAATAATCCAGGATGTATCGTAGAAGCTACCTTCCTATCGTCCTAGGGCCAATGTCGTTGTTGTCTAAGGCCTGGTATCTACCTACTTCGATATGGCACCGATATGGTCTATGATGCACCTCCCGATAGAAAATCAAAATCGCGTCGGAAGGTCACCTAATATCGGGGTAGTTGACCACGTTTCTACGATTAGGCACCGAAAAAAAAACCCATACAATGCGTGGTGGATTGGCTGGTCTAGACATATGTCTACGATTTTGCACCTTCCCGATATGGCACCGATTTTGAGATTTTGTATCGGTGCCATATCGGTAGGTCTAAATTTCTATTGTAGTAGGCGGACGCCAGGCCTAAGCATTTAGTCCTAGAGCTAGGATGGCTCAAGGATACAATCACCTTTAGGTCCAGCGTCCATCTACTACGATATGGCTCCGATATGGTCTACGATGCACCTCCCGATAGAAAATCAAAATTGTGTCAGAAGGTCACCTAATCTAGGATTAGGCACCGAAAAAAAACCCATTAAGATGCATGGTGGATTGGCATGTCTAGACATTTGTCTACGATTTTGCACCTTCCCGATATGTCTCCGATTTTGCTTTTTGTATCGGTGCCATATCGGTAGGTCTCAATTTCTATCGTAGTAGGTGGACGCCAGGCCTAAGCATTTAGTCCTAGAGCTAGGATGGTTCAAGGATACGATCACATTTAGGTCCGGCGTCCACCTACTACGATATGGCTCCGATATGGTCTACGATGCACCTCCCGATAGAAAATCAAAATTGCGTCGGAAGGTTACCTAATATCGGGGCAGTTATTATCCTACCCCTAATAAAAAAACGCCATAGGCTTAACATGGGATTTGTTTATGTCACGGGTAGTGACATGAAGTGTTGTTTATGCCACTGCTTTCTGATACTGAAAAAATATGGAAACGGGGTAGGATAAAATCTAGACGCCACTCGTTTGAGTTTGAGCTTATTTATGCCACTCATTTTGTCTTCGACTCGTGAAATTATGGAGCCTACAAAATGCGTGGCATAAATAAATTCAGACTCAAACTCGTGACGTCTCTTGATATTATGTCTACGATTTTGCACCTTCCCGATATGGCACCGATTTTGACATTTTGTATCGGTGCCATATCGGGAGGTCTACGATTCTATCATAGTAGGTGGACGCCGGGCCTTAGGCTACGAAATATCGTTGTATAAATTTATTGTTTATGTTTCCCTTGTCCTCAAACTTCTCCTAAGTCGTCTGAAACTCTACTAAGTCTAAGACACCTAAAGGCGTGTTGCAGCTTTAGCTTAGTCCTCCAATATAGTCTAATTCTATATTGATATTGTTATATTCAGCAATTCTGTCTTCAAACCGCTGGTTGTGGTTTAGGAGAAATGACTGAGTATCGATTTATTGACAGGAAGGACATCTTCCATGACCCAGCTGCTTGTAGGTTTATTCAATGATGTAGGAATCCATCTTGACTCAAGGGACAGTTTTCAAGTAATGTCCTGGGACATGTCCTAATGCGTGATCCAAGGCAAATTTACTATAAATCTCACCAAGGACCAGAGACACCACCCAGGACAAGATTTATGAAACAAAGTCTATGATAGGTCATACACATTCTCCTTTATCATGAGATAGATCTTACCGTGAAGCCAGGATTTGTCATTCAGATTATTAAACGGCATCCTGCATAGAGAATCGTATAAATAGACAATTATCCACAAGTTTGTATGCACCATAATCATCATTGAGGTGAAGCCGAGTGACGCATACGGCACATCCCAACCAGTGGAGTATTGTCTATTTTATGACTCAAGTACGGTTCTGAATTCTTCTAACCCCTTTCAATGAAGTTGAAATAGCATCACAATATCAGAATAATTCAAATTACTTTGCAAATCCACTTAGGAACGTATGCATCACCATGTTGATGTATGTCTTCTTTCTCACATCCTGGTTTCTGATTAACCAATTCCGTGTGATGTCATCTCCCATCACTCCACCATGGCCATGACATAGTATTTGCACTTGACTTAGGGGTGATCATTGCGTATATCATTTTCATGCTATTCCCATGGCTAAACTTGTACCAGGGGTGATATAAAGTTCTAAGTAGGAGAAACAAATTCAGCACATCATGGTGTATGAGGATGTGGCCATGTTAATCTAGATAACTTCAGTAGACACTGAAGGGAAGGGAGTGCACCCAGCAGGTAGCATACCTCAGTTATGACTCCCTTCTTGTCGAGGCAATAAGCACTATCAATCATCCTTGCCTTGTCCTAAAGTGAGTAATCCATGGCCTACCCAAGAAGTATTTGTTAAGTCAGTGAACGCACATGTATGCAGATAACTGTATAATCAGAGAAAAAATATATATGTTGGTATATATCATTTTCATCTATGTTGGTTTTATCATCTTTAAACATATACATAGCGCACTATTGTGCAGGAATTACTCTTTAATTTGATGCGCGTTTAGATCGTTTCCATTGGCCAACGAAAACAGTGTAGATTTTTTTAGTTCTCCTAAAAGCCCATTTCCATTGGCCGTAAACGATCTGCATAATTCATACAGGATTCAGAGGAGTGGACCATTAAAACTGTTAATGCAAAATGGAAATGGGATTTTAGGAGAACTGAAAAAATCTACACCGTTTTCGTCGGCCGATAGAAACGGGCCTTATAGTTTTGATTTCTCACAGTAGTAGCACAGTCTGTGGGGATAGAAGGTATTCTAGCATGAATAAGTAGCAGTTGGAGATATACTTCCCAACTCGCTATAAAACATGTGGATAGTGATGGTTTTTTCAGTACTAACTTGATGAATGATACCAGTATTTATGAGGGAATACTGCAGTGGGCAGGCAGTATATCTAAGGGAGGCATACACACATAAAAAGATCACTGGTTAATCGAAAAGTAGTTCTTTTTGTGTCTATATGTCTCCCTTGGATTCACTGCATGCAAACTGCCGTTGGAGCTCAGAAATACGTAAACTGGAATTCACACTGTGGGATTCATGAACCTCACAGGGTATGTGTTTGAGACAAATCCTGCTGAGATTCTATACTGGCCATGGAATACAATCTCCTCGTCTGAATGGTAGGATTCAATTTCCCTTAGACAAATATCTCCCCCTGCAATTATCGGCGACGATTCAGCCCAACGAGATACAGAATCTTCGGAGATTTTGTTTTTAAACATGTTTGAAATTTATTGGAGCAGACGAAAGTACTGCAGACTGCCACCAATGAATTCAACACGGTTTGATCTAGTTGGTAGGCTCAAAATTCAGTTGGTGGTGGCATTTTTAATGTTTTCCAGGTACATGTATATAATGATAAGGAGACATTGTGAGTGTACCTCAATCCATCTGTTCCGAGATATTCTGATCGGTACGTGAACGAAGATGTGGTTTAACGGATATAATCATATGACTGTGTATGTTACCCGATTTTAGTTGCCAATACTTCTCTTAAGAAATGTCCTTACTGTGAGTGAAACGTTTCTCGTTTGAGGTCAGTTGCCGATTTCATTCGGCCTGACGCCGAAGGCAGTATGAAATCGACAATTGACATTTCCTACCATTTTACATTTACTATCATTTTACTGTTATTTACTATCATTCTGAGTAAGTTAAAAAGAAAATAGATGGGTTTTACTTCTCAAGATGAATCGTCCGATATGCCTTTAAACCTGGAGCGGTTGGAGGATACTTTTGAAAACAAACAGGTCATAAAATAAATGCAAAGAGAAAGCCATGTTAAGCCTATAAGTCATCGATCCGATGGCTGTGCCCAATTCTACCTTTTCCCGACGGATGCGTCGGGTCTGTGATAATCTGCATCAATCGGGTAGATGTACGCACTTCATCGACTCGATTTTATTACCTTTCCCGACGCGCTGGTCATGTCATATCAGATATGACCGACTCTCATCGACCTTGAGATTTCGATGTACGCACTTCAAAGGTCGTTCCCGATTCTGTGATGGCCGATTATAAATGGCCATGATTTATATCCCCCCGTACTATATACAAGTATCTTATACTGATTTGTAGGGGAGACAGAGGTAATTATAGACCTGAAATCCATTTTCTGATATCTTAAATAAAACAGAAGTTATTAAAGTTTGCATTATGTCTACATCTTCCTTCCACCCGGCCCGGGGCCCAGCCGGGTCCGGCTCCCATCCGCTCTGTTTGATCTCAATGGAGTCGTTTTACAAGGCCACAAAGGGGGGAAATGAGATCGTGAATAATCTACATCTCGATGTCTATAAGACATCGAAATTTTATCCCCGACTCTGACCCAGCGGATGGTCGGGATGAATTGGGAACAAATGTCGATGTCTTATAGGGTTTAGATCACCTTCGTTTGGCCCTCCAAATTCCATATTTCTCAATCATTCCAGGGATTCTAAATTCCAAACGCCCTATAAACATCGCCTAGAGGTTATTGTGGTCCTATATAGACTTTCAGGGTACTGCATAAAACTATCCCTTCACTATATAGAATAGTGATATAGAAGACGGGGCAGGGTGCCAGTGTCTCAGGATCTTAGTGGCATGCCCAGCTGACCAGGACCAATCACTCAAGACCAAAATACCTCAAGACCCACTGGTGCTTGATAGGTTTGGATTCTAGATAGGAAGTTACATAAATGGCAAGTTGTCTGGATGCAAGTGGGTTAGAGAGAACTATCCATAGACTGAATATAACCCAAACCCTTTAATTTCCATTCATTTATAAGTACATACTCTTTGCTCGTAGTCAATGCTATGATGTGTTTAATCCCATGCTGACCTCCTATCAGCACTCATTCCATGGAATGACTGAGAAAACGAGAGCTGCTCATGTGTGTAAGGTCTCAGAGAGTGGCTTACTTAAGGATACACTGACATCATTGAGAAGCCTCCCGGAACACGTTCCCTCACTTAGCACTACACATGCCCGGAGCACTAAACACGAGTTTCCTGGCAATTACGAGACATGTCCCTGGTCCGGCTCCAGTGGCTTTCTTTAAATTTTGAAAAAAGATCATTCTCTTGGCTTTACCTCACCCCTGGTATTTTTTTCTCCATAGACTTAACATTGGGAACTCGTATCTAACGACCATTAGATATTTAGGAAAAATATCCAATGGGGGATTATGTCATAAATGATAGCCCATTAGTCAATGTTAAGATTGAGATAAATTCAGAACCCCATTCCAGTTTAGGGTCAGAGCTCGTATCCCATCTCGTTTGAATCACGTAGTAATTCACGCGGCTCCGCCGTGTGAATTACTACGTGATTCAAACGAGATGGGATACGAGCTCACACCCTAAACTCTATAATATACATCGCCCAGAGGTTAGAGCGCTCACATATAAACTTCTAGCGTATTGCATGAAAACTATCCATTCACTATCTGCGTACTATTCACTGTAATATTGGGAAAGGAACAGGGTGCCAGTGTCTGAGGGTCTTAGAGGCATGCCCAGATGGCCATGACCAATCACTCACGACTGAAACACTTCTCTGACCCATTGGTGCTTGACATATTTGGGCGCAGGCAGAAATCAGCAAGTTGAATGAGTGCAAGTAGGTTAAAGAAAACTATCCATAGACTGAATTTAACCCAAACCTTTTATTGTTATTCATTTATAATTACACGCTCATTCATCAATGATGAACATACTATTTGCTCCTAGTTTCGAAAAGTAGCATGTTTTAGAGTTAGGACCTGGGGCTCGTTCAATTATCTAGGATCGTACATGGAAGCCCTTTTTGTACCTTGTACGAGGGTTATCGTTTAACGATATTGAAGTCTGTTCGTTAAGACAGTATTAACCGTCCATAAGGTCGCCCATAAGTGTTAGATAAAGTTGAACCACACCGTCCCTGGGTCTTTATGGCATACAAAAAAGGGTCTAGGATCCAGCCAGTTCACTTTTTAGTAGCCATATCTTTTTTAGCATATCGTGAGGGATGATGAGAGAAAGGAGCCAGACTTCACTGAAGATGACGATTCCTTGCATCCCCAACTCATGTGAAATGACTCAGACGTTCTTTAGGATACCTGCCTGAAATTTCAAGGAATCCTGTTTATCTCACCCCTAGTACAAGTGTATACTAGTTGACACATAGTCATTTCCAAGTGCATGCGAGTATATTGCATAGGTTCAACTCCGAGGAGCATATAACCGTTTTTATCTAAAACCAGTCTATATTATATTTATTATCCACCTTTATCTCACCCCTGGTAGAAGTTTAGCCATAGGAATAACCTGAACGATCATGCTGGTAAAGTGACAATACTACTCCATAGTCGTGGCGGAGTGATACGAGAGGATGTCATATGCAATTGACCAATCAGCAGCCAGGATTTCAGAGAGCAAACAAGACATCAACATGGAGATTGGTATATACCTAACTGGATCAGCAATGTAATTTGACCTATTCTAATATTGTGATATTATTCTTATTTCTGTGAAAGGGGTGAGATAAAGCAAGAACCACACTCAAATAATAAACTAAACAATACTCCACTCGTATGGATATGTCACACCACCAATGTAATTTGACCTATTCTAATGTTGTGATATTATTCTAATTTCTGAGAAAGGGGTGAGATAAAGCAAGAACCGCACTCAAATAATAAAATAAACAATACTCCACTCGTATGGATATGTCACATCACCACTCGACTTTGCCTCGATGATGATTGTGGCACATCCGTAGTCATGGAGTATTGTTTATCTTTATGATTCTCAATCCAGTTCTATATATATAAGTATCGGAGGTGCTGAACAGTGTATAGATAGTTTAAAACATTTAGCAACAGAAGCCGAGATTTACAACAAGCACTGCGTCATTCTCACTTCCAGTTTCTATGTAAACTTGAGGTTCTCAGTATGCAGCAGATAAGTCTGTAGGTAGTCTAAGAATCTGACTAAGTTCTGTAGAACCCGCTTGGTTCTTCTTAGCAACAGTATCTTTGCTGTTGATAACGGTAGGTATATATATATATCTTTGTATCACCTGAGGAATTGTTCTGTAACTTTCAACACTATTTCAGTTATCTGCATAGGGTATTTGCACTGTTAGGTACAATTATCCTACCCCTAATATTTATAAAATCCCATAGGCTTAACATTGGGTTTCCGTATGCCACGCTGACTGGCATACGGAGTTTTATGCCACTAGTGGCATACAGCATTGTTATCACGTAATATTCCAAAATCGAGGAGATAGGGTAGGATAAAATCAAAACCTGATTCGTTTTAATCTTGGCCACCGCATTCCACTCCTGAAGTTTTGGCTCCGGACTTCACTTGGCTTCGAATCATGAAGTCACTTTGCCAAACTCCAGTAGTGGAATACGGTGGCCAAGATTAAACCTCATCCAGTTTTGCGATAGTATGTCATAATTGGGTGCAAATATTTCAAAATGAAATATGTCGAGAGTGGTACGTAGGGGGTAGCTTCCAGGTACCAGGTATATCATATGTAAGATTTCTTGGGGGCACTTCAGTTTTCAGAACTCAATGATTCAGAGCTGCTCATTGCTTAATTATATGTACTGAATACCTCAATTGTTTTGGAAACTGCGAACCTAATGTTGTAAATCCGACTTGAATGATGAGTTCATATGTGCAATTACTGTTTAATCTATAAGGGGTTCGTCATTGGATTGCAATCTTATTTTTCATATGATAAGTATAAGATTGATAACTTCGTTGCGTAAGCGTTATATTCACTTCAATACCTTTAAAGGACCCACACATGTGTACTGGTGAGTTGGAACCACCGAAAAGACAGTGGCTTATATATATATATATATATATATATATATATATATATATATATATATATATATATATATATATATATATATATATATATATATATATATATATATAGATGAGTCTGTAGGTAGTTCTGTGGAACTCGGTTCATGTACATTTTATCCACTTAATGTAGTATACAGCATATAGCCTATGATCCATGGGCCCTGCCATGATCCCCTGAGTAGGTTCTTCACTATTTGAGGTTAAAATGTAGGTGTTCGTCACTAATGAGGGTGCAAAAGAAGTGAGTGATAATTGGGAGTGTCACAACTGTAGCCTTGCTCACATATGTATATTAAGTGTTCCATGTGAAAAACATCATGTCCTGGGTTTAATCATTATGTCATCCTGATCTGGGATGGGTGTAGAGAGTCAAAGGACCATGGTAAAATACTGAAAGGCAGTTGAATTTCGTAAGAACAAAAAGCCAGAATACAAGTTCTGTCCCCCCAAGGGGCCTGCCATACTGGTTGCCACCTAGTGACTGCCTCATGAACTAACAACGGCTCTGTTCCCTATAAAATATGTAACTGAATCAAATAGTCAATCGCAAATGATTATGTATTTTAAAGGATAAAGAATTCTCTTCACAGTATATCATTTTTGTTTACTAGACAGTCTGATATCGTTTAAGTGTAAAGGGAATCGTGGGGCAGACGTGGTGTTTATTTGATAGGCTCAAGTAACACTGCCTGCCTATCATAATATTGTAACAATAGGAAATGTAAACATCTGCTACAGATACATGCACCCCTACTATTTGTTTAGGGAAACCTAATAATCATAAACTATTATATTTAATACATGAGAAACATTAATGAGTTCTTTTCGTCATTCCACATGCTGGAATAGTCAGCGACCATACAGATACGAGTCGAGAGAAACATGTACTCCAGACACATGAACTGAAATATGATATCCATTTCTTGATAGAGAAGAAAAATGTGATAGGTACATGGACCACACACAGTGTTCGGAAGCAACTTCTATTATCTAGCTAATACGTAGTGTCCATAGAAGACACATGGACAGCGTGTATCTACAGACCCGGAGCACACAGATATATGGTCTGGGCTGAAAAAACCCGACCCTGTACGGAAAAATAGTGCGTATGAATAAATAGTGCGTACCTAAATTAACTAATATCGGTACGCCACTTGTCAGGAAAAGGTACAGTCTAATTTCAGATTAGAGCGGTGACAGCTCTTTTGAGTTGACTCTATGCAATATCCTCGCATGTGCTCGAATATTACTACTCGTCAACTCCTCGGAACATACGGTCGCTTGTATCTGGAGCCAGTCAATATTGTGTATTTATCACAGGGGAGAGACCTTACGGAGTTAGAAGGAAACTCACGAGATGACAACAACTTGGTCCGTACTCCATCGAGTTTGACGGCGGAGTAATTCATGAAACAAAGCTGAGTGAACTATGTAGCGGTCAAATGAGGTGAAGTACGGACCATGTTATTTTCATCGAGTGTTTTAAAATTTTTTTTTTTATCTTATCTCACCCGTATATAATCATTATTAATTGATATAACAAATCCCCAAATTAGCCATTCAATATTGGGTACAACATTTTCACATCCGTGGAGTATGAGTTCCTAACGTTATGCCTATGGAGAAAAATACCGGGGTGAGATAAATAGCCAGCTAACACGGTGTTCATCCTACTACACAGTAGAGTTTAGGTCAACTTCTCTAAGATATCACCAGCAAGTCCATGTACTTCTTTCACACAAGGTTTCTAGCTCTTAGTAGCTTAGTTTATCATTCGCCCTTCGGGGCCTTGCAAGCACCCCTCTCATAAGATCTCACATTCTCTAAGTGGTATTCTATACTCTCACTACGTTCTATGGGACAAGGATTCTTACCGAACTAGGCTTAGAGCCTTGAGAATCCATGGCCTGCCTTCTGTGCTAAAGACTTATATAGAACTGCATCGAGAATAGTATAAATAGACAATACTCCACGAGTTTGGATGGGCCGCAATCGTCATCGAGGCGAAGCCGAGTGACGATTTCGGCCCATCCAAACGAGTGGAGTTGTGTCTATTTATGATTCGAGTGCGGTTCTGGATTTATCTCACCCCTTTTTATCAAATTAAATATCATCAAACTATCACAATAATTAGAAAAGACTTAGCAAATCCACTACGCCACGGCCGTGGCGTAGTGTTGTCACTTTACGGGGGTGATCGTTGAGTATTTTTTTCTAATGTTATTCCTATGGCTAAACTTGTACCAGGGGTGAGATAAGTACGTCAATGCAACCCAAAAATCCCTATAATCTCAATGATGCCACCTATCAGGAATACTGTGTGCCAGTGGATTCTTAAGGCTCTAAGCCTAGTTAATTAAGAATTCTTCTCCCATAGAGCGTAGTAAGAACATTGTACAGAATACCATTTAGAGAGTGTGAGATCTAAAGACCAACGCACACTTGGCGACTTTTTTCCTTGCGATATGCTTGAGACTTTTTAGGAAAAATATCGCAAGGGGGTGCAATAAACACAGCAGGGGTCGGGAAAAGTCGCCGACAAAATTCTGTTCAGGCGTCGGTCACCCCAGCAGGAGGTTACCCGAAAATCTCAAGGCCTATGCATGCACACTTTGAGACTTTCCCTGAGACTTTCCTTGAGACTTTCCCTTTCCGAAAGTCTCAACAATGGATAACTGACTTATGGTAGCTACAAAATAGATGCGAGGTGGGCCATTTTGGCACTTATGGTTTTTTTAACCTTTAGTTATACCTATATATTCAAACTCAATATCACGTATGATATTGAATTATACTAAAAAGAATTTTTTTATTCAAAAATATATTTTCCAGGGTTTTCCAGGTTTTTTCAGTCTCTCTGTGAGAATTTCCGGCTTTTTCCAGGCCTGGAAGACCCCAAAGTATAATTCCAGGACCCGAGACCCGGGCCAATGGCCCGCCCAGCGGGAGGTGGCAACCAAAAGTCAAAAGTCTCAAGCGAAAAAATATAACATGTTATATTTGAAAGTCTCAAGGAAAGTCTCAAGGAAAAGTCGGCGACAAACCCCAAATCAGCGGGGGGGAAAGGGGTGAAAAGGGGGTGCATAATTGCCTCTGCGATATCGCAAGGAAACCATGGTACACATAGCGATATTGTACCGTAAAATAGTCTCAAGGTGAGTTTTACGGCGACTTTTCCGCTAAAAACGGGAAAAGTCGCCTAGTGTGCGTTGGTCTTTATGAGAGGGGTTCACATGTTATCTAGCACAGAAATGTGCAATTGAAGTGTATGAGGACAACACTTAAAGTTTCCACAGTAGAGTGCTGTCAAAGCGATTTGTTCTATTTCTACTGTCTATCAGGAGGCAATTATGATGAAATAGCTTATTTCCGAGTACAGTAAAACCCTGCGCAAGTTTCCTCCTGTCCAATATGCAAGTGTTATATATCTATATGGGGAGACAGAGGCAATGATAAATCTGAAATCCATATTCTAATATCTTAATTTCATCCTATTTGAAGTTATTAAACTTTGAATTACAAAAGGTATGAATACACACACACTCATAAAAGAGACAGATTGATCTAGTTTTGATAGGGTGTCCATTGGAGGTGTCCGCTTACATGGGATTTCAGGCCTTTTCATACGGAAATAACTGTCTGCTTACGTGGGGTATCTCCTTCTGCGGGGTTAAATCAAACATCTAATGGAGGGAAATGTTACCGTTCCGAGCAAATGTTACTGCTTACACAAGCTGTCCGCTTACGCGGAGTGTCCGTTAGACGGGATTCAACTGTATGTAAAAGGTTATTATGTATTCAAATGCATATTGGATAGAATATATGAGGGTATAAGACAGCGACATTATCGTACCCGATTATTATCGTCAATCGGATCGGTGAGAATCTGTGGTAGATGTCGCTGTCTTTTGGGCTCTAGACACCTAAAGGCAGACTCTTTCCGATCACACCTTTTACTTTTATAAACTCTTAAATCGACTCTCATTCAGATCAAGGCAGGTTGATAGGTCTATATACATACTTGTATGTAGAACGCGGGATACAAATCGTCGCTATCTATGCGGGCTACACAGAATCGGGAACGATCTGTGAAGTGTGTACATCGAAATCTTAAGATCAGGGAGAGTCGGTCATATCTGACATGGTAGTAATGCTTGACGCGTTGGCATAATAAATTAAATCGAGTTGCTGAAGTGCGTACATCGACCCGAGTGATGCAGATTCTCACAGGCCCGATGGATCTGTCACGCAAAGGTAGAATCGGGCAGAGTCGGCGTTTAGATGTATTATGTATGTAAAGTATAGGACATCGACAATTCATTGCTGACTCTCGCCGATCAATGTTTTAGGTGGCCATCCAGGTATGTTTTGTCATGGCAATGAGGCCTTTTTTAGGGCCAGCTGGGGTGGACAGAAATTACCAATCTGTTCACCCTCTTGGTTGCCTCCCCTCCTCGTGGTGCAGACCGGATATGCTTGCACGCAAGCATAACAAAAGCGACCGGGGTGGGGAGTTAGCTCAGTGGTAAAGAGCACTAGACTTGTAATATCAAGGTTGTCAGACTTTGTTGATTCGGGTCCCACTGCAGCCACTTTTCCCCTTCACCCCCAGCAGTGGTAGATTTACTGCTATATCAAAGGCCAATCCTTCTCATACCATGTCTATGTGGTGTGGGAAGTAAAAGAACTCTCACCTCGGTAAATGCGTAGGAGTAAGGTTTCCACATAAATTTATTTCATAGATTCGATCACCAACCTTGTGGTGTAAAAGAACCTTGAGAAAGTCTGGTGAGAATCTGCAATGGTTAACTGGACGTTAAATCAAACCAACCAACCAATTCCCAATTTTACATTTCAGTACATCCTGGCATTTTCCTAACATAAGAGCATCATGAGCAATATATATATATAATTTGACTGAATATCAGACATTCTCAAAGATGACATTATTCTGTTTATACTCAATACCATTTGTCACACTGACCCTGTGTATGCTTCAAAGGGACCCGAAAGGGATGAGACCAACTTGGCTTATTCATAGGTCACTGAGTCCAATGCTTATCATGATGAAGATGTCGTTATTTCTATGGGGTTTTCCCCCCAATGTACAATAATGAGAATTCCAACCTGAAACATCAGAAATAAGTATATGGCCAAGACAATCTCGATGAGGATTCCTCTTACCTGGCAAAAACAGCATCATTGAAGTCTGAGGGTAATTTATCATCCACCGATTACGGAGTCTCCATACTCTACCTATAAGGCACATAGCTATTGTGTTATAGAAGCGGCCATCTTGTCTCCCGGTGGGTCCAGTTTATTTTTGGATTTTTAGGCGGGTTAGCCATAAAAGGGGTTAAGCCTTGTCTCATGATTATCTATAGATTATGGCAGCAGAAAATAGTGGTTCTCCTCCAACTACAATAACCACTATCTTACAATTTCCTGGTGGATGATGGTGGAACTAGCAAGCACTCTGTGTTATTCACCGGCGGTGGTTTGCGTAATCTCCCTCCTACATAGATTAGGGATTGCGGAAAATGTCCCTTGTGTGCAAAATAGTGTGTGCAAAGATTGGTGGTCACTTTGGCTTTTTTTTAATAGTTCAGATTTACAATGCTGAATGATAAACACAACATAAATGGTTAATATTGTGAATGTAATGATTGGAATAAAGAAGTAGTGAAAGTGTAGATGAGGCTTCAATACCAATTCTACGAGTCATCTGCTGACTTTCGGTTTCAAATACCCTCCAATTTCCCTTAACAACGCACATGTCCGCCATCTTGTTGGTGACAACATATCACTGTCAGAGTGTAAAATGGTGAAAAGCTATACTATTTGACTTTCTTATGTACAATCTGAACATATAATTATTGGAATGGAATTATTTACATTACCCAGACATGATTTAAATATCAAAGAAAATCGGTTGTTTTGACAAATTTCTGACATGGCGTCTAAACTTGGGCCTCCACATAATCATTTGATCTGAAATTACCAGGGAAGTCTAATTTTTCAGGAGAAATGCCTCAGAAGTACTTCAAACATCCTCACACATTAAATAGTATCATAAATGAACTTCCGAATGGTCCCATAGGCTTGTGTAGGTGCTTCTCCAAAATGGCCACTCCCATGGCTAGAAGGACGTTCGTAGCGCCACCTACTTCTAGGTTGACTCAAAGAATACGCTACCACGAATGCCTACTGCTCTCGGAGCTCTTTCCCAGGAAAACTCACTCTCAAATTTCCTCTATTCTGATTGGCTGATGCTGCCAAACAATTTTTCTGGTACCTCTGATTCGGGATAAGGTCTATGGTGACCAGTGTAACTTCGCTGGGATCCCTGAAAGTGTTGTATCTTTCAATATGGATTTTGCTAATTCCTGCTCTGTCATTTGCTGGTTTTGGGGTGTGTTGTTACTGACACCCTACAGACTTCGTCGCTAGAGCCTATGGACGCGCTATCTGGTGGGTATTGCCCACATTGCAGTCCTCAGTCTCTAAAGTGAACTCTAGGGGGGCATGGCAGATCGTGAATATTCAAATAGGCAGTGTTGGCCCAAACTATGATACACTTAGGTCCACCTACTACGATATGGCTCCAATATAGTCTACGATGCACCTCCCGATAAAAAATCAAAATCGCGTCAGAGGGTTACCTAATAACGGGACAGTTGACCACGTTTCTGCGATTAGACACTGATAAAAACCCCATACAATGCATGGTGGATTGGCTGATTTCAGTGTGATTTAGGGTCTAGCGGACCTTGTACCATTTCAAAATGGCGGACACTGTCACGAGGCATGTCTCAGGGTAAGGAGATCAGTAAAATACAGCATTAATTTTTGCTTCCAGTCTTTTTTTGCACACAAAAATCTCACTGACAGCATTTCAGTCTCCATGGACATGTCTGGTTCTGTTTGTCGCTTTGTGGGGAGCACCTCCAAGCATATCCTGTCGAAATCATGCCGCTTTATGTAAGGTAGGTAGTGTTACATTCCAAAATATTGGTTTGTGAAACATACAGATTCTATCCCTTGGCCTAACTGACCAAGCTGGTTGCGTAACACGCCGCTGGAGGCGACCCCTTGGTTATGATCAACACGGCCACCCCCACACATGGAGCCAGCATATAATCTTAATCTCAATGTATTCTCATCAGTCTGACTAGCATAGTGCATTGCAGTAACATCAGCAATAAAGCTTGTAATGGGACAAAGCCTTGGAGTCATTCATTCAGCTTATTATTCACATCCAATAGTAACGGTAACCATCGTTATTTTTCTGCTGGAGAAGATTGTCAACATGGAAAAGAAAAGTAAGTTCCATTGCCATGGGACTCCCTCTCCGATAAACACTTTGCACTCATTGGAGGCCTTTTCTAAAAAAAATACTTCTACCTTGTGGCATATACTGTCATCAACCAATATAATGAAATCATTCATTTCAAATAACCTACCTTTTTTCTGGATTTGGTCACATGGTGTGAAGGGGGCTTGACCCGGACTCGATTGGTGAAGCCGGGGCTTTCGAACTCAATGCCCAGAGTAGCTGACAAATTATTATTCATACTGAAAGGCATACCATGGACAACGACACGTAAATAGATTCAATCGCTTTCGGCAATTGGTAGAAACATTGAAGACCCTCTATAAGAGAGTATTAAGATAGTTGACCATACCTAGTATGATCCACAGACAACGTGTCTGCTAGAATTGTCACAGCCTGTCCCGCAGGTATCAAGGGTATTGTAAAAACAACAATGTTTATAAATAGTAAAAACATATAAGTATTGAATAATTAAAGCTTGGTATATCCATAAGACCTCCGGTAATTCCTCGGTATATATACGGTAATTCCTAGGTATATATACGGTATTTCCTAGGTATTTATGGTAGTTCTGGTATATATATGGTAATTCCTAGGTATATATAAACGGTAATTCCTAGGTATATAAACGGTAAATCCTAGGTATATATATACGGTAATTCCTAGGTATATATATATAGTAATTCCTAGGTATTTACGGTAGTTCTGGTATATATACGGTAATTCCTAGGTATATATACGGTAACTCCTAGGTATATATATACAGTAATTCTGGTATATATAGGTAATTCTGGTGTCCACCGCAAGCTCAGTAAACTGTAAAGGTCACACTATGTTCTCCATCTTAGTTGTATCCAGGAGTATTGCAACAACAACAAGAAAGTAAAACACAACGTTAATCAGATGCACCACAGTGAAGATGTAGTCCTAAGAGTTCACAGTAGTGTAGTAGGTATATCTCCCAGCCACCGTACGGCAATGTCCTCTCCGCAGCTGGCACTGCTTGGCCGCATCATAACATGTAGCTTCCAGGGGAGAGAGTGGAGGGGCCGGGGCGCGCCTGCACCTCCCAGAAACACCTGGGTCAACTGAAGGTGAGTGAGATACCTCCAGGTGTGTTAATATGCGCGCGCAGCAGGGCTGAGTCGGTCAGGATGAGTCAGGGCGGACCGGTAGACAACCCCGTTTCCAAACCCCTCCCCCTGTACGGCTATGCGACGGGCAACCCTTCCCACTGGTGGGGTTGCTGGCGCCAGACCTGGAGGAGGTAAAGGAACAGCTACTTCCCCTATAGTGAGCAGCTCAGAACAGCTCAGCTCAGCTCCAGTGCCAGGTAGGATGATATACATATACACCTATAGCCGTGTGTAGGTGAGGGGAATAGTTAAGCGTGGGTGCTGAGCCTGAGACAAAGCACACTCAAACGGTCCAGTGCGTGTGATGGGTCAGGTAAAGTCATCACTGCCACTACCACCGCCTCCACTACCTCCTCCTCCTCCTCCGCCGCCGCCGCCGCCGCCACCGCCGGCGCCCCTGACACTGACCCCGACGATCAACGCGGAGGACTGTCCCGGTGAGCTGCTCCAGCAATAACCAGAGCTGCTCCACCTGCGCCTGGAGGAGCTGGAGGAGCTGGAGGAGCACACGACGCCATCCCGGCTCGGAAACTGTACCACGGAGGGCAGGCCGGGACCCACAGGGGCCGGGGCCGGGCGGGGGTGTGGGTGTGGGTGTGGGTGTGGGTGTGGGTGGGGGTACGGGTGTGGTACCCCGCAGGTAAGACTGTTTTAACCGTGGTGGGCGATACAGAGGGTGGCGGGACCGTACTCTGTATATATTATCTCACCCCGGTATTTTTCTACATAGGTTAGTTAACATTAGGTACTCATACTTCACGGCCGTGGAAGTAGAGTATCCAATACTCAATGGCTAAGGTACGTTATTTCATTAATTAATAATGTTCCTGTTCATGTATAGGGATGTGAGATAAAATCAGAAACCCACTCGATGACAATAACCTGGCCAGCCCTCCATCGCTACGTAATTCACTCAGCTTCACTTTGTGAATTACTCCGCAGTCAAACTTGGTTGAATACAGACCAAATTATTTTGACCTCGTGAGTTTCCCTCTAATATTTTGGTGTGCTGAGGTAGGTAGGTCGGTATAGGTATAGGTAGGTAGGCCGCATGGAGTAGAGAGGTGTGTGGGGGGTGGAGTGGAGTGGAGGGGGGTGTTGTTGAGTGGCACCCACAGGTTGTATGTATCACGTGCTCCTCCTCCCGGGTGGCTGCTGGAGGGGCCGGGACCTGGGGAATGGGTTCAGCAGCTCTCCTGGAGGTATGAGCAACTCGGGGATCCTGCCCGGGCTGGAGGCAGCTCACACGGGTGACAGATTTAGCCGACGGGCCACATCAGCCTGAGATCGTCACTAACTCCAGGGGATATGCGACCAGTAAGCCACCAACACGCCACCAATACCGCCATCACCGCTACCCCCAGGCACCCAGACAGCCCACCTGCAAATACACCCCCCTCCCCCACGGCTATGTTACCTGTATTATCCTACCCCTAATAAAAAGCGCCATAGGCTTAACATGGGATTTGTTTATGTCACGGGTGTGACATAAAGTGTGGTTTATGCCACTACTTTCTGATACTGAAAAAATATGAAATGGGGTAGGATAAAATCTAGATGCCACTCGTTTGAGTTTGAGCTTATTTATGCCACGCATTTTGTTGGCTCCGTAATGACACTCGTCTTCGACTCGTGAAATTATGGAGCCAACAAAATGCGTGGCATAAATAAACTCAGACTCAAACTTGTGACGTCTCTTCTTATTATTATATACCCATGCCGTATATATACTGTAAATATGCACCGTTTCGCCATATAACGTAAAATACTGTACGGACCACTTTAAAATATTGGTTGTTAAACCAAATGAAATAATTTTTTTTTTTTAATTTCGGGTATATATATAGTAAATATAGAACGACCTACCATACTTGTACAAGCTACAAAACTCGATAATAATTTATGGTTTGAACGGAACTCGGCGTAAACGCCTCGTTCCGTAAATTACCATCTCATTTTGTAGTTTGTACAGCATGGTCAGGACGTTCTATATAAATATCCAAGGTGTACAGCGATATTTGGAAATCTACCACATCTTTTAAGGGTTAAGACAACATTCGGCAGGATATTCTACGTAATTATTCACCCCAAGGAAAATATCATCATAAGACACTTATAATGGACTAATTAACCAAGATGATAAGATTTACTACCCTGTAAATGTATACAGCCCTGGACTCTTTACCACCCTGGTGGTCAACCTGGGAACCATCATACTTAACACACGGTGGGGATTTCAGCACAACACTGGCCGCCAGAGCCACACTACGTTAGCTCTGGATGGGTTCAATCGATTATAACCTTGCCCCAGTAGCGGGAAGTGTTTGTTACTCTCCTACCAGATCTTTTGTGCTAATTGGAGAATATGTTTAGTCATTGTTATTGTTCATAACCTCGAAGCCAATTTTCAATTTTCTTGAAAAGTAAAATGAATATAAATGTATATTTTAATATCAATTCATTAAGTTACGTATATTTCCTGTTAATTTTGTCTTCTACTAGAACCAAAATACAACAAAATCACTTGGTTTGGGTGCAGACACAGTGTGTGATTTGACCCGACGAACCTCTTAGTCTGAAACCGGTACTGAGATCCCATAATAAACAACTTTTCAGACTTAAAAATCCGAATACGAAGTTCTACAAAAATTATCGGTTTATCGTGGCAGCAGATTCTGGAACTCGGTCCCTGAAGATGCTAAATTATGCCAGAGTAAATTGTCGTTCAAACAACACATCAGATCACTACCCAACCTTAGTTCCTCATAGTCTTGGAACCCTAGTCCTAACTAATATCTAATATTATCACTTATGTTTAGTACCGATCCATTACCACACTGCATGTGTTTGAGAGATGGATTTGATTGGTACAAACTTATCGTCCACTTCTGTACCATCTAGCTTATTGAAGTATCTAATATGTATCTTCATCTTTTTCATTCTATGTTGTTCATGACCTTATATTTGTCAGTGCACAAACTGGAGGTCACAAGAGTACGCTGGCCGTAATTGAAAATCATCCTTGTATGTTAAATTTACGATCGATAAATATATTTAAAAAAAAGGAAAAAAAGAATGGCGACAGAGGTGGGGCCAATCTAATAGTGAGTCGTTTAGCACTTGCTCTAGCCTGCACTACAGGATTAAGCAGATAGGTGTCGCCACCATACACGCACTGGTCGCTAACAACAATGCTAGACAAAACACAATATGACATGAGAAAGACAGAAAATAACCTATGTAAACAATACCAAAGAAACTCTAGAGCAATAAACAATCAGTCTGTTCTACCCTGGTCCGGGCATTCTTAATACCTATAAATCATCCCACTTATAATAAGCCGGGAACTTGATGAAACTGGCAATAATTATCTAAAGATATCTTGTATTTTCTTCTAAATAATAGCATGGCTCTGATATGCAATTTGGGCTCAAAGAAATGACCGATTGAGGCACCTTTGAATAGAAGGTACTTTCAGGATGCACACCAAAGCATCGACCCAAAGGGTTTAGAAGTGGACCACTCTCCCAGCAGACCTTTCCCGACACTAGCGCTAATCTCTGCCTCAACCCAATGCCATCATATGCTGGTTCCTGGGTACCCTCTAACGATAGGCAAAGCAGCAAACATTTCAGACTCAAAACAAAGCATCTGTCAAAAGTTATGAAACTGAAAGAACTCATATATTATGAGTTGGGAAATAAAGGAATTATTGAATGAGCTGCAGAGACAATCCAACTGGATTTTTCTAAGTTTTAAATCACTTTATAATTAGTCATTATAATTTATAATTGAATCCACAGTTGATTAGACTACCCCTTCAAGTGAGCATATGTGTCATGTTGACAAACAAAACCCTGCAACACATGGGGTACTTTCCACTGAAGATAGTAATCCCTATGACTATGTCTGATTTGATATAACAAATAACAGAAATGAGTCTATATCATTTACCATATAAATATTTACATCTCTATTTACAAAATACTCCCCAAAGCACCACAAATTTAAGATATTCTAAAAATTGGCGTATGGGCCAAATTTTGACAAGAACAGGCAGGCTGGGGCAGAGATATGAGCGACCACAGGAAGTAGAGCGCAGGATCTCTGCTTGGAGAGTGGAAGTGGGAGCCTCAGGGCAGTAACACACACTGGTGTAGGATGGAAACAACCTCGCTATACAAAAGACCCAGGTCTATACATGTTATAAACGGCAAGAACAAAGCAAAGAAAAACGGAAGCACCATGAAGGTATACGTTATCGATATGATGCCTACAGACATGTATACGCTCATTAGCTACGAATTAGCGTTGGCTTGGGGATCATAATAAAGATTTGTTTTATCGAATTTTATCTCAACCAATAGTATTACCGAATTGCACTTCTATTGTTAATCGATTGTTTTTGAGCAACATTATATGAAAGGTTGATCAGCTTCATAGTAATTCAGAAACAAATCTCTTATTGCGTCGACGTGCTAAAATGACCCACACCTACATGAGGAAAGTGTATTCATCTCACCCCTGGTATTTTTGTCCCATGGGATTAACATTGGGAACTCGTTCTCCATGCCCCATGAGTATTGCAGTCCACTCTCCATGGTCTATATCCTGTGTGTCATCCATTCTTTTAGTGTGTACACAGGTGAGATAAATACAGAAAACCACTCGTTTTGGGCAAAGTCATTGTTCTTCAACACCTTTGAATGCTATATGATATTCACTTGGCTGTCACCTCGTTCATATCACTGTGCATCAAACTTGTGGAGAATGACGACTTTGACCAAAACTCTTTTTTTTCTTCTTAAAAACAAATGCTGGTAGTTGGGTGATTTCTAAATTCTATTGATTTTTGCCAATAACTCAGGATAATATAAGTTCCATATATCAGCAAATAGAAAATGAAAAAAAGGCATATCACCATGCTTACTTCTATGGGAAGGCTATCTCAAAATGTAAGTGCTTTTATTAATATTATTTTTATTTCAGGAAAGACTACAATCTGCCAATGACAGGTTTTCGTTGTAGCTATACAATTTCAAGGATGCCAGTTTTCAATGTTTCCATTGAATTCAATGTTTTCATTTTCAGAACAACAAAATGATTCCTTGTGTAATATTGATATACCAACTGCTAAATAGCCCAATTCAGCCACAGCCCAGAATCCCCTGCTGAACCTCCCCACTGACCCATGTAAAAACTTGAGCTTTCCCTTGATTCCTACTGTAATGCATATGTAATGCATAAATTCTATATTGCAAAAAAAGATATTTCAATGTTTTTTTCTTACCCCCACTGACAACCCTGCAATTTAGACAAGGTCGACATTTAC
The DNA here is from genome assembly GCA_950022655.1 of Alentia gelatinosa. Lineage (NCBI taxonomy): Eukaryota > Metazoa > Annelida > Polychaeta > Phyllodocida > Polynoidae > Alentia > Alentia gelatinosa. Next base: position 65,478,257 of record OX465583.1, on the reverse strand, counting down.
AATGACCATCTTTTACATATTATACATATAAAGACGCCCTAAAATTAGGGGTTAGTGATGAGACGGGGATGATAGGAATTGCACTACTGATTATACCATCTAATTCAGTTATTCACATATCTGCGTCACACCACATTCTACATTTAGCACGAATATATTTTTTATATAAGTAGCTAGAGGTACATTTCTGCATCTCGACGGGCAGATCGTTCCACAAAAGCATACCCCTATATAGGGGGCTTTTTTTAAAAGAAATTGGTACGTGGTCTTTTTAACTCTACTGGCAGTTTCTCTTGACCTCTAGTTCTAGGGTTCACTATGTGAACTAAGTTTTTGGTAAATCGTTTCATGAACATCATGAGAAGGTATGTCCTCAGGTATCGAAGCAGTTCCATTTCACAACGTTTATGGAGGTCATTGACTGTTATCTCTCGAGGAGAGGTTTTGGTGCATTCACTTAGTCCCCTGTTTTGGAGTAGTTGGAGCTTTTCAAGTTGTTTTTGTGTGGCGCCTTCTACAAACATGCTGCTATAGTCAAACAAGGGTGCAATAAGAGTCCTGTAGATGGTTATACTAGTTTCTTCTGAGATGTATTTTCTGATTTTCGATAACTGAAATAAACGTTGGTTCACATTTTTAATTGTATGCTTATCTATTGGTGTCTATGGGAAAATGCAATATTTTGACTTTGTTGCCAAATGACACTGATGTTCTATTGCTATCTTCAAATAATTTTGGGTTATAATTGTTGGGAACATGTACAAATGAGAAATGCTAAAAAAAAATACCATGTCACCATGCTAATTTCTATGGGAAGGCCATCTGGAGAAGGTAAGTGCTCATCTATTGGTGACTATAGGAAACTGCTACATTTCAATTAAATTAGATGGCACCACCAGTGTTAAAGTGTAAAAAATCTTCTAAAATCGTTTTTTTGTGATGCGCGCGGTGATGAGAAACAAGTTTTTTTTTGAGTGGCCCAATCTGAAATGGAAAACATCCAGACACATTCATATTATTGACAAATTAGGAGTGCATTTTGGAATATCATTTTTATCCCATCTCATCCCATCTCAACTCACCAGGCATGATAGAACAAAAAGTTATCTTGCCTATTACGTATACCCTGTATTAACGTTTACTATATACCCATGCAATATAATATACTGTAAATATCCACCGTTTCGCCATATATAGTAAAAATACCGTACGGAACACTGTTCAGTAAGGGAAGATACAGAACACTTCCCCATAATCGTTGACCAAGATATTAATTGTTAAGCTAATTCAAATATTTACGGTTTGTACAGAACTCGGCGTAGACGCCTCGTTCCGTATAAACCGTAAATTGCCATCTGGTTTTGTAGCTTGTGCAGCATGGTCAGGACGTTCTATATAAATATGGTCCCTGGACCTATACTACAATATGTTATTCACTCTATGTATTACTCTTTGTTACTCTGTAACTATGTACATAACATTAGCATCTTTAATATCTTCGTAGGAATACATACATAATATTGACTGGTTCAGATACAAGCGGCCGTATGCTCCGAGGAGGTGACGCGTAGTAATATCCGACCGTATACGAGGATATTGCATAGTCAACTCCGAGGAGAATACAACCGCTTTTATCTGAAACCAGTCTATATTGTATTTATTATCCACCTTCTCTGGGTAAGTCGATATCAGTTCATTTTAGTTATGCACTATTTTTCCGTACGCACTACTTTCCGTATGCGCCACCCGGAGCATACAACATAACCGTATACGGCAGGTTGTCCATACAAATTCCCTATGTGTTTTCTATGGACACTTTGTATTAGGTGGATATACACAATATTGACTGGTGTCAGATACAAGCGGCCGTATGCTCCGAGGAGTTGACACGTAGTAATATCCGAGCGTATGCGAGGATATTGCGGAGAGTCAACTCCGAGGAGCATACAACCGCTTGTTTCTGAAACCAGTCTATATTGCATTTATTATCCACCTTTTCTGGACAAGTGGCATGTCAATATCAGTTCGTTTTAGCTATGCACTATTTTTCCATAAGCACTATTTTTCCGTATGCGCCACCCGGAGCATACTACATATGCGTATGCGCCGGGTATGTCCATACAAACGCCCTATGTGTTTTCTATGGACACTTTGTATTAGGTGGATATATCTGTATGCTCCAGGTATGGTGATATACACTCCCTGTGTGTTTACTATGGACACTTTGTATTAGGTGGATATATCTGTATGCTCCGGGTATGGTGATACAAACTCCCTATGTGTTTTCTATGCACACTTTGTATTAGGTGGATATATCTGTATGCTCCGGGTATGGTGATACAAACTCCCTATGTGTTTTCTATGGACACTTTGTATTAGGTGGATATATCTGTATGCTACAGGTATGGTGATACAAACTCCCTATGTGTTTTGTGTGGACACTTTGTATTAGGTGGATATATCTGTATGCTCCGGGTATGTAGATACATGATGCCCATGTGTTTTCTATGGACACTTTGTATTAGGTGGATATATCTGTAAGCTCCGGGTATGGTGATACACACTCCCTATGTGTTTTCTATGGACACTTTGTATTAGGTGGATATATCTGTATGCTCCGGGTATGGTGATACACACTCCCTATGTGTTTTCTATGGACACTTTGTATTAGGTGGATGATAAAATTATATACCAAGGAAGGACCAGGCGGCAGAACGGCCAAGGCCGAGCCTGGAAGTCTGTATTGTATAACTAGACCTAGACTTGCTTAAGTCTTTGATAATGAGCATTTATTAAATGATTAATCACAATCACAATAAATTCCATTCTAGTATGTATCCTTCTCTGACTGGCCCATGTATGTCAGCGAGGGGGATAGTCAAAGGATGCAGGGACTGGAGCCAGTCTAGACTAGACCCTAATAAAACTCCCAAAATCAAAGAAAAATACGACTTCAAATATCCCGAATACCACGTGAAATAATCTTTGATCGTGTAGATTTTTAAAAGCAGACCGTTTTGCAAAGCAAACAATAGCAAATGTGATACCTCCAAGGGAATTGCGTGGTATTGCGGAGTCAATAATGATAATATGGTAGCGCGTTGTATTTCTACAAGTCAACAGCTTAAGATCAGCGGCTACTACATGAACATCGGAGAAACTTGATCTTGAGTAAGTGAGGTTCAGCTTGTGTGGATTACTTAATCAGTAGCAGCACGACCCCTGCCTGGCTGAGCCATATTGGTGGATTAATCTGTAGATAATCAGATTGGCTCGCTGATCAGTTGGTTATACAAGGATCGGACTGAGACCAGTGGCATACTGCTCAGCTGCCTACAGGGCATGTAAACAGGGTTCAGCCTTTTAGTCTACGTTAACCCTTTCGCTAAGGAAATACAAGTAGTTGATGCCTGGGATGAATTACCATCGAAAGTTCAAACCTGTGTTTCAGCACGCGAGTTTAAGTAGCATGTAAGAGAAGGGAAAATGAACCAATTTTCCTTCACGTTGTATCATTCTTCAAATTTCAGGAAAATTGTATGATTTTTAATCAGGAAATAAAACTATGAAAAATCTATGAAAATAATTGTATAAGTATAGAAATACACCCAAGGACTCCCACCCTACACACCACTTTACCCGACATCCTTACAATAACCGTCTTACCGTGTGTATGGTTTATGTATTCGCAGTAAAGTGTGAAAACTGAGTGGGCATGTAATCTGTGAATTGTTGCGAACTCACAGACAGGCAAATACTTGCCCCGACGTCGTTAGGCGGGAGAGGCGTCTTTACCAGTATGTGACTGAGTAATAATTCAGAGAATTAATAAAAGATTACCTATAATTGTCATTCAAAGTTCAATTTGGACAAAAAGAGCTGTTCCATTCATGCTGATATGGCGCTTCCAATCCTTTAGGCCACTCAAAAAAAAAAAATTGTTTCTCATCACCAAGCCATGAAAAATATGACGAGGGCGCTTTTTTTTTTTTTTTTTTTTTTTTTTTTTGCTGGGTCTGTCGGAGGCCTCCCAACATGCTTACGACAATTCCAACATGGTGGAATTGTTGGAGTGTGTCGGGAGGCTTCCGACATGTTGGAGTGTGTCGGAGCATGTCAGAAGGCTATCGTAGCATGCTGCACTAGTGGAGGCAGGCTTCTGACAAGGGCTAAAGGCGGGCGTCCACCAACCATGACAAGGCTATGACAATGGCATTCCGACAAGGTCCACGACAGGCCTACGATTGGTGGACTTGTCGTAGCCTTGTCGTGGTTGGTGGACCCCAGTTCCCGACAAGAGTCTACGACAAGGCCATGACAGGCTGTGACTGGGAAGCTTGTCGGGGGCCTTCCGACAAGGCTACAACAAAATCATGTTCGATTTTTCCTACAACTGGACCTTTGTCGTGGAGTGTCATGGCATGTCAGGAGCGTGTGGGGTGTCCCAGGAGCAGGGTTTTGGTCTAAATGGGGGCGTCCACCAACCAAGACAAGTGCAACAAGTGCCGACATGAAAGTTCCAGTCGCAGCCTTGTCGCAGCCTTGTCGTGAGAAGAGCAGTGTCGGGACAGCATGGCGGGCGTGTCGTAGACGTTCCTGGTTGCCGTAAAAAAGGCGCCCATGGTTCTGACACACTACAACAGTGATATCGAGGGATCCACAACACTCCACGACAAAGGTCCAGTCGTGGCAAAAATTGAACATGTTCGATATTGTCGTAGCCTTGTCGGAAGGCCCCCAACAAGCTTCATGTGGCAGCCTGTCGTGGCCTTGTCATAGCCTCTTGTCGGGAACTGGGGTCCACCAACACAGCAGTGTCATGGCGTATCGGGAGCATGTGGGGTGTCCCAGGAGCGGGGTTTTACTCCAAAGGCGGGTGTCCACCAACCACGACAAGGCTACGACAAGTGCAGACACGAAAGTTCCAATCGCAGCCTGGTCACAGCCTTGTCATGAGAAGAGCAGGGTCGGGACAGCGGTGTCCTGGCGTGTCGTAGACATTGCTGGTTGCCATTAAAAAGGCGCCCATGGTTCCGACACACTACGACAGTGATATCGAGGAATCCACAACACTCCAACTCCGGAAGGCCCCCGACAAGCTTCAGGTCACAGCCTGTCGTGGCCTTGTTGTAGCCTCTTGTCGGGAACTGGGGTCCACCAACCACGACAAGGCTACAACAAGGCTTCCAATTGTAGAGCTGCCGTGGACGTTGTCGGAAAGCCATTGTCGTAGCCTTGTAGTGGTTGGTGGATGCCCCCCTTAATTGGTTACATGACAACACTTGATGCATCACTTTTGCCAACCATATAACCACATTGATTGCATTCCTTACATCAGGAGCTTTAATTTGATACCAAATACTCATATTTTTCATGATTTCTATCAATGTTTCATCTCATCTATGAAAAAAAAAAAAAAAATCTTCTAAAAACGTTTTTGCTGACGCGCGCGGTGATGAGAAACAAGTTGTTTTTTTTAAGTGGCCTTAGTCTCGTATTTTTTCTATCCCCGTTTTTTTTTGTTTTTTTTAAAAAGAATTTTGATACAGTAAATATATTTTTAAAATATTGCATCATTACCTGCATTTTTACTCAAACTCTGTGCTATTTTGCTATTATGCTCCAGATACACATTCACTGATCGACGCCTGTAAAGAGAAAGCGGGCCGTACATATCAGACTCGGCCGTACATCATATTTTCTGACCAGTGTGAAATATCAATTTCTTTTACTATATATATACTGAACATAGGTCAGTAAACATAGGACTGACGTGCACAGGTGTATAATGAATAGTGGGTAATGTTTAAGAACAATGCCCAGGCCAGTGAATCACCGTCTTTACTATATACCCATGCCGTATATACTCTAAATACGCACCGTTCCGCCATATAACGTAAATATACTGTACGGACCACTGGTCCGTACACTAAAATACGGACTACCTTGCCAAACACGTTTATTAACATATCGGTTGTTAAAAATTAAATTAATGATTTTTTTAAATTTTGGGTATATAGTAAATATATAACGTCCAACCATGATTGTACAAGTCACAGAACTTGATGATAATTTACGGTTTGTACGGAACTCGGCATAAATGCCTCAGTCCGTACAAACCGTAAATTACCATCTCGTTCTGTGACTTGTACAGCATGGTCAGGACGTTCTATATAATTACGAGGAGAGTGGGTAAAATTACATTTTTTTCAAAAAACCCAACACAGTATTTATATAGAACGTCCTGAACAGGCTGTACAAGTCACAGAACAAGATGGTAATTTACGGTTTGTACGGAACGAGGCGTTTACGCCAAGTTCCGTACAAACCGTAGATGGAAATTAACAACAACAACATTTCACAAAAACGTACATTTATCCAGAACAATAAGTAGAGGGTGCTCTTTTTTCATTTTCAACTTTTCTCAAGAAAAACCTGATTACACTAAACAAAAATAGACATGACTAATGTACTTACACAGAAAAATAAAAATACTATAAGGATAAAGGCCCGAGAAAAAGGAACAACAGTTAAAGTTCCGTAACAGGATTTACACAACGTAATCTAGAAATTATCTTTCCCTATAATGGACACTACCCATTAACCTACAGCGCCCGATCAACCTGGATATGTGCGAGGATGCTTTCCCATTTATTGAACTTTTCCGGCCTGTTTTCCAATAAGCAGATATGTTCCTCTATCCTCAATTGGTAACAAAACTCTGTTTACCAAGAGAGAGAATCAATTTCGCTCTCATAGAAAAGTCTTTGTCTATAAATATATAATTTTAAGGAGAGGAGGATAAAGTTAAGAACCTTTGAGAATATCTCTTTCTGTCAAGCTTAAAGGTTTCTTACTGAATTTATTGTACCAACGAGCAAACGTGTTCCAAAGTGGCCTCACTTTGCGGCAGCAAGAATAGAAGTGGCAGACTGTATCTTTGTTATTTTTCTTTTTTTCTGGAACAGATAGCCATTAGTGGGGGCATTTCGGTGCAGAATTTTGAACTAGAGAAATTGGTACTTAGTAATCCTTGTCATTTTAAGGGTGAATTATAAATTGTCTGTAAAGGGAAGGGGGCTGGAGAGTCTTCATCCGGTCGTAGTAAATTACCTTCTCTCAAGAAGGCTAACCACTTTTCCTGAGAGACTGGAACCTTGTGGCCCGAAGAGATAAAGAAATTATATATGACCTGACTCGGAGCCTTAGCAATGTTAATTAGTTCTCGCTTATCATTGTTATTGCGTCCTTCGTTTCATATGTAACCCACAATTCACGCCGCCTTCTCGTGTGTTACAGATAGAATAGATGGCTGCTTACATGAGGTAATTGCTATACTATGGGTCATTTGATCTTGGGTCTTTGCTAACATAAACAGTTAGTTTTCGTGATTGAAGCCCAGTTGTTTTTAGAGCGTGCTCGTACGCGCTAAATACGTTGCCTATAAAAGGTTAGCGTGGTCACATACACTTTCAGCGTGCTGAGAAAATTCTATCCCTTCACTATCTGCGTGCTATTCGCTGTGCTATTGGATAGGGAGCAGGGTGCCAGTGTCTGAGAGGCATACCCAGCTGACCATGACCAATCACTCAAGACCGAAATACCTCATTGACCTATTGGTGTTTGATATGTTTGGATCCTATAGATAGACTCAGGCAGTTACAGAAGTTTATTGGGTGCAAGTGGTTACAGAAAACGATCCATACACTGAATGTAACCCACACCTTTTAGTTGTTATTCATTTAGCGCGCTCATTCATCAATGATGAACATTCCATTTGCTCCTACTTCTGAAACTCGAGGGAGTTGTATTCTAATCCACCCCACGTGACCTGAAGAGGTCATGAAGTGCCAGGCGCTCCTCGCAGTGGCGTGAACCAATTTGCTCTCGTGGGTCGAGCAGGGGGAACGTGTTCTGCCAACCGGTTTAATCTAAAGGCACAACTGAGAGTTAAATTAAAACACTCATGAATTGTTTCCTGTAGATATCTTATGGTAAGTACTGTGACCTAGGACTGGGCAGACAGACGATAGTTTGCACTCACCGAAAACACAAAGAACAAATTTCAATATGGCTAAATAAGGCATTACGAATAGCTATTGGTATTAGTCATGTTCGTGACATGTCTATAGAAAATTGATTTAATCGAGCAAAATTGATGCCTCTGAAAGTACGGAGGCAATTACACCTGTTGCCAATAATATATTGTGTGGTTGAGAATTAAATAGACTTCACGATACACATTAAGCTACGGTATTTTGTAAAGCGAGATAAGTAAAAGAGTGGAAAAGCTTATCCAATCTGTCTATGAATAACAGTTTGATATAATGTAAGAGAATGATGAAAAATGCTCAATTATTTTGATACTTAAACGAACGTTATGTACACTGATTCTTCTGTAACATAGTCATGCGACTGTTACTTTGTAAAACACCAACTAGGTGAAAGAAATAGTCGGAAATAAATTTATTTGAAAAAAAGAAGAAAAAAAGAGTGACTTTGAGCTGACACCCGTGCTCTTCTGCGTCGTTTGACGCTGCTCGCCCGGGCCAATATAAACAATGGAGGGCCTAGGACCGATCCGTGAGGAACACCATACTGAATACTAGCTTACTCCGATTTATTGTCAACAGAGCAGGTACGTTGCTTCTTAAGGATTAAATAGGGTCGTCAGTAGACTTGCTCAAGTCTTTGATTATGAACATTCATTGAACAATTAAACACAATCTGAATAAAGTTCATTATAATATATATCCTTCTCTGACTGGCCCATGAATCAAAGACTTGTCCAATCTGACTTGAAGCTCCTGTTTATGACCCCAAGCTGCCCCCTGTAACCCTACACCCCCTCCTACCCCTCCCCCTCCCCCACCCCTCCTCCAGTTCTCTGGCCGCCTGTGTTGTCACAGCAATAAATTTCGCCTGCTCCTGACTGTGACCTGATTGAGATCAAAGTAGAAGGTATCAATCTGTGTTGTCATAGCAATACATGTCACTTGCTCCTGACTGTGACTCTAGTAAAGTACACTGGGGGGTATCAATCTCCCAGCAGATATTCTGACCAGTAGCTCAGGACCTCTGTTTGGGGAGTGTGGTGCAAAATCTCGCCAGTCGACACGGCCAATTACGGATGAGACCAGTCCCTGTGTCACTCAAAAGGGGTGGAGGGGTAGGACACAGGGAATGAGGCCAGTCTAGGTCGTCAGGAGAAAGACTCTTTCCATGAAGCATTTCAATTTGGAGAGTATGAAACAGACTGTTAGATACCTCATTGAAGTCAATGAAGACAAATATTGATATATCAGCTTTATGATGCTCTAGAAATGAATGGTTAGTAAAGTCTCATGCACCCAACTGGTTTGGGATTAAACGATTGGTTCCAAATCATATATAGTTCTTGTTGCAGGCAAATTGCGCTGGCCCCTATCAGCCAGAGCAATGGGAGGTATTTCCAATTTTCCCTGGTTTCAGACAGAATTTATCACAAAGTTGATAAACTTTTGGCAGCGATTTTGGAACAACGGCCAACAACTAAAAGGCAACAGAAGAACATCATTGCGCACCCTTCTAATAAGATCTCACACTCATGTGTTCTGCCTCAGCCCTCTTTATTCTCCCATTCTTCATTGGGCAGATAAAGTGTAAGTAAGATACTATCTCAGTTTCCATGAAATACCACAGGTCTATATAAGACCAAGAAGTATTCCGGGCTTAGATCACAACTCTTAAACATTCCCCCATGCAACCCTATTATAGCATTTATGACTCCCGCCAGTGAAAGCCCAACCCAGACTCATGACTGTAAATAGGAGCAGATTATATGTTCATTATTGATCAATGAGCATACAGTTATATATACATGTAAATAACAATTAAAAGATTGGGCTTATGTTCAGTCTATGGATCGGATCATGTAACTCACTTGCACCCAGTCAACTAGCCCTTTCTGCAGCTGCCTGAGTCTAGGATCCAAACATATTAAGCACCAGTAGGTCAATGAGGTATTTCACTCTCCATTGATCGGTCATGGTCGGCTGGGCACACCTCTAAATCTATCTCAGCTGTGCTATTGGATAAGAAGCAGGGTGCCAGTGTCTCAGAGTCTTGGAGGTATGCCCAGCTGACCATGACCAATCACTAGAGACCGAAATACCTCATTGACCTACTGGTGTTTGATATGTTTTGATCCTAGACTCAGGCAGTTAAAGAAATGGCAAGTTGACTGGGTGTAAGTGGGTTACAGAAAACGATCCAAAGACTGAATGTCTTATTTCATTTGGGCAGGGAACCAGTCTAAGTGTTCATAGGGTGATTTAACCTCGTAGTCACTGCCTAGAGATTCTATAGAGGAAACCTATGAAAGTTTAGGGTCAGAGCTCGTATCCCATTAAAGCTTATATAAAGCAATTAAGCTCTGTTAATTAATTCTAAAATTTAAGCCCCGCCCACACGGCCATCAATCAAGATCGGGACTGACAGGTGCATGTCTCAGGTGAGGTGTAGGGTACGGTCGCGACCACTTGACCGGAGCTGGACCACCACCCCTGTTAGGACTGGGTACGCTTCACTGACTCCCTGAGTGTCACCGTGAACACATGTAACCGGCTGTATTTAGTAGGTAGAGACTGGGATTCAACATACATACAACATTGACTCAATGACTGGGATTCAACATACATGTATACAGCATGGCATATTATTAGAGTGAGTATAATAAGTTATAGTATATATGAGTTATACCTTATAGATTTGGATTGGGCCATTATACTGTATAAATCTGTGTGTTTTACCAGTGTCTGTCTCTGTGATTGGAGCTATTACTCTGTGAGCACGTGTGTGTCTGTCACACAATGTCGACCTGTGTGATTCTATGTGTGTATACATACTGTATCTGTATGTCTGTATTTCTTCCTATCTGTGTCTGTGTATCTGTGTGTCTGTTAATCACCCTGGTTATGTCCCACCACTCCTCATATTGTTTGAAATTGTTTAACTCACAAGATATCTCACCATGTCCGACCTCTTACTTGTTGCATTGTCGCGACCACAGGCCCGTTCTCTCACTGTGTGACGGGCGGGTCTTTATTTTTAATAGGTAATTATCCGAGTACTTACCTTGGTAAAAGTATGAAGGAGATTTAAGGTTCTTGCGAAGCCTAGGAACACTTTCGGAGTGTCCTAGGGTAACAGGGAGTGGCCTAGGACTACGAAGAAAGTAGTTCCTACGGCGAGTAAGAATGACTTTATCATCAAGACTCATTTCTGTACTTCATCTTTGAGTTTTAATCACTTAGTGATTCACAAGGCGAAGCCATGTGATGTACGTCGCCATTCAAACGCGGGGGGAGAAAACCCCTCATACTCGCCTATGTATTAATAGTCCAGGGTATTCGTCGTAACATTTACAACTTATGTGATAGTATTAATTAGTCACCCATGTCTATGCCCTATTTACCTGCTGGGGAATACAATTGCCTCCAATCATTATGTATCATATGCATCGTATAACCATGCAGATCCCTGGCCATGATGTGTCTGTTTACGCATCCTGTACCTAAAGGGGTACGGGAAAATAGCTCCCGTGTCACATAAATATCTTCACATGGCGGGACCACGTGTTAGTAACGAATTGCAGGTTCACCACAGGTACAAACCATTACCTAGCACGGATCTTTTTTTCTTTATTTATATAGTACATACGGAAAACCAGTCGATCTCGATACACTCTAGATACCTATATTTTGACTTGTGTCGAGATGATTCGCCCAGGAAATCTTGAATCGAAATTTAAATATTTACAGGGCTTCAGAAGTATCATTTCATTGTCGACACCATGGATATTGACTAACATCAATAACTATTCAATTGCGAAATATGAGAATGCATCTCTTGGTTTAGTGTTAGATTTTCTGATAAGAAAATGTCAGACCACGTTGTGATTGTACAAATTTGTCAAATGAATGATAGTATAATTTACACAAAAATATGACAATTCCTGGGTTTAATATATTTCGATAAGATAAATAATGTATACAATAATCAATAGTTATTGGACAGTCGGCTCTATAAACCACTCGAGGTCGACGTTAACCTCTGGACGTTTACGGCGGGCTGTCCACAAAACCATCGAATATTGTCAATCTAACGGACAATTTCACCATGTAAAGAAATGTAAAAAAATTCTTAAAAAAGAGAGATTTGTATGACTAAAAGTCCGGCGAAAGGAAGAACGGGAAAGGGTGGCAACTTATAAATGGAAGCTAGACAAATATGTTTGAAAAAACTGAGTTAAGAGTAATCTAGATATAGATTTCAATGAAACACCCCAAAATAGAGGAGCAAATGAAAAGACCACAACAGTATAACTTAACGTCTAAATGTGTGGAAAACCCATTGGATTCGGATACTTGGATGATATGTGTACTTTATCGTGATGTTGTGTGTATATTTTATTTCACCGCGACACCTCATGATCTACTGCTGACATATTGTGGCATATCGCGATTTGTCATGACAAGAAAGCGGCACAGGTGCCCAACCAGACCGATGCATTGCGACAAATATGCACGCAATTACTCAAAACCTAGCCAGACTTATCAAGACAAGCAAATCGTGATAGATCTTGGTATATCTTATGGGTTGGTGGAAGAGGCCCTTTACACACCACCGAAACGATGGATTTTCGTCCTTCAAACATTTCCTCTTTTCACATACGCTCTTTATTCACTGCGCTCACTGGAGAAGCACCCCTCTCATAACATCTCACACTCTCTAAGTATTCTTAACGAACTAGGCTTAGAACCTTGAGAATCCACTGGCACACAGTATTCCCGCTGGGTGGCATCACTGAGATTATAGGAATCTTTGGGTTGCATTGATTAGCACGGGAGGCAGGCCAGTGGATTCTCAAGGCTCTAAGCCTGGTTCATGAAGAATTCTTCTCCATAGAGCTTGGTGAGAGTACAGAATACGACTTAGAGAGTGTGAGATCTTATGAAAGGGGTTCGAGAACTCACCCAGAAATGCAGAAGAAATAGACAATAATCGATGGTTTTGTGGACAGGCGGCCGTAAACCACGAGTGGTTGACGCGCAGTAAAACACGAGCGCTAGCGAGTGTATTACGACGTCAACCTCGAGTGGTTTACAGAGCCGCCTGTCCACAAAATCATCGTTTGTTGTATTTATTATCCATATTTTCGAATAAATTAAACCCAGTTATTGCCATATTAAAAGGTATAACAATAGGGACTATTTCTTTGCTTTATAGCAAAAGGGACTATTTTTCCCGTATACCATGGTTTTGAGGCCGTATAACGCAGGTTTGAATCCGTATACCACAGTTATGGTATCTGACAGGTTGTATACAATGGGTAATGGTTTACTGAGTCCCTATGCATTTTCAATGGGGGCTTTGTATACGATGGATAATAAACAAGGCAGACACAACACCCTCGCCGATTCTAGACACCGACGTGCAGTCTTTGACCACCGTCCGACCTTCAGGAGAACTCAATTAATCGGTGCTTTTTTTTGTCGGCCAGTGGAATATGGCTTATAAACCTCGTTTCCATTTGCCGACTTTTAAGGTCTGGAATCACTGAATGACTTTGATGGTATTCCGACACCTGATCGGTCAATGGAACGAGACATTCGGGGTAGGGAGTTAGCTCAGTGGTTAGAGCACCGATCTTGTAACCCCAAGGTTGTAAGACTTTGGGGCCATCCATAAAGTACATACGCAGAATTTCTGAAATTTGGACCCCCCATCCCCCCTCCCGATCTTGTACACAATAGAATAAAGAAGGAGCATACGCAAAATTTTCAAGATTTTTTACCCCCCACCCCCCCCCCCCCTCAGTGCGTACATACTTTATGGATGGCCCCTTTGTGGGTTCGAACCCCAACCCCAGCAGTGGTAGATTTACTGCTATAACAAAGGCCATCCTTCTCATACCATGTCTATGTGGTGTGGGAAGTAAAAGAACTCTCACCTCGGTTAATGTGTAGGGGTGTGATTTCCATCACATAGATTCTATCACCACCCTAGTGGTGTAAAAGAACCTTGATAAAGTCTGGAAAGGACCTATAATGGTTGACTGGACGTAAAATCAAACTAAACAAACAAACAAACGAGATATTCAGAGAATGCTCACCGATAAATTTGGTCTAGATTATGTAACAAGGCCACCACCAACAAATGTTCTCACAGAAAACCTGTGTGTATAATTCACCTCACCGATAAAATTCTGAATATCGACCGATCACCGACAGACTTTTAGGGTACCTAGAAGTAGAGCCGATAGCCAACGGGGAGTTCCAGTAAGCTGACAATCTTTTACGATTCAATTATGTTTCTTTTATTTCATTTTGTGCTATAGATTAATTAATTTATTTTTACTTTTTTTTTGGTTGGTGTTATGCTAGAGCGAGGAGAGCTAAAGTGACAGTGTCTGGTTCTCGGGAGAGCGTTCTGCATCAGACAGAAAACATCTTCCCTCAAACCCAAATTATTTTTTACTTTTTGTATATGAGCTATTATTTCATAGTTCACCTTATTATTACTTCTAAAAAAGCTGAGTTAATGGTGAGAGATATCATTCTGAAATATACCACGACCCATTTTATAAACTTCACATACATGACAATTTTTGTTGGCGATTCCGGAGATCGCTGACGTTTCTCGCTTGGTGTATGTCCGGCTTAACTTAAGGCAATTGGATTTCCGACTTGGCACCACTTGCCATTGAGCAGGCATTATGGACTCCATGTAGAGATGAAAAAGAACCAATTGCATAAGAACATATTTCACTACGTAACTTAGGATACACGTTCTTTTATTCCACTCCTGATGTATATATATAATATATATATGATATATATAATATATAATATAGCGTAAGCGGGCACCCCACGTTCCGGGTTATGCGGGGTGCGGGGTTATGGTGGGAATTTCTTTCCCTGCAATATGGGTTTCTTCCCCTCAACTCTTTGCGAGTTTAATTGGGGAGGCGTCATTTTCTTTAGGGAAAGATTTAATAGACAGGTTAAAGTGCCTTTGTCTGAAGTTACAGCCAAGGAAAAGACTGGATCGGGTCATATGACAACAACCAAGCAACCACGGTCAAGTTCTGAGAAATCTAGGCGAAATTTCGCGCCAAGATCGCTGGAATCCGCATTCGAATCGGTCAATTACTCGCTAGTCGTGTAGCATATATATATATATATTATATATATATATATAATCATATAATATATATAAACACTTCCTTAGGTGTTCACGCTGCAAACTGCAGTCGTGTTTGGGCCATGTATATTTACAATTTAATATTGAGTATACTTTGTATTTTCACTGAATGCTTAGTGTTGGGATATGCACATGTTGCACAGTGGATACAACATTATGCAACGGTGGATTGGACACCTGTGAAATAATTTATAAGCAAAAACAAGATTCACATGTATCGGATTAACTGATCAATTAATAGAGCAGATCTCGTATATGAAAAATAAATACACATAAGCAAACATTTTGCTTATGTTCGACACTCAAATTTGTACAGGCGCAATCATAGTATAGCCTGCGGATTCAAAGCCTATATGTAAGCCTGTTATAAAGGACACTGTGCGCTTGTACGACGAACCCTTGAGACCGCCTCGGTCGTTCTCGTATTGGCAGCGAAATTGCCAATGGCAGGAACTTTAGTACCTCTACTCTCAACTAGACTGGGTGCAAATTGTATGTTCATCATTGATATATGAGTGTGCAATTATAAATGAATAAAATGGTAGACGTGCGATCTGCGTGAGCAAAAAAAAAAAAAAATGTTGCCGAAAAATTTCAACTTCCCACACCCCACCAGGAAAGCGGAGTTGCTCGGGACGCAGCAGTTTTTGATCTATATAAATGAATAAAAATATTTTTTTGTGGATATATTCAGTCAATGGATTATTTTCTGTAACACACTTGCACCCAGTCGACTTGCCCTTTCTTGAACTACATGAGTCTAGGATCCTAACATATCAAGCACCAGTGGGTCTTGAGGTATTTCAGTCTTGAGTTATTGGTCATAGTCAGCTGGGCATGCCTCAAAGGACCTGAGATACTGGCACTCTGCTCCTTTCACGATGTCACAGTGAATAGCACGCAGATAGCGAAGGGATAGTTTTTATGTAGCAAGCTGCAGGAAGTCCATGTGAGCACTCTATCCTTTCGGCAATGTATAAAGTGCAAGCAATCACGCCCTAAAAAGTGCCCAACGCATTCTCTGTGAAAATTTCATTCTTTAGCAGTACAGTAGAACCTCACCGAATGGACACCCTGCATTAGCGGGCACCCCGCATTAACGGACACCTTTGCTCGGAACGGATCCCTCTAGTAGATGTTTATTCTGACCCCGCATGAGCGGTCACTTTGGTCCGAAATGGAGGGTGTCCGCTTATGTGGGGTCCTACTGTATATCATATATTCATTCTTTCGCCTTTAAAGGACAAAAATGTATTAAACCAATCAACAAGCACTGTAACCTCTCAGGTGGGATGTATGATCATGAGCTAGGTAGGATTGGAGAAAAGAAAAGTAATTCGAAATATCATCAAAGAGACCCATGTACATACGACTGAATTTTCATTGAACAAGCAGCGTTTTTAATGCTCGCTTGAATCCCGAGATCTGGTCAATATAAAGACCTGATCTCTCTCAGGTGCTGATGCAAAATAAATTTTTAGAAAATAGGTTTTTTTTTTAATACATATTGGATTTATGCAATTTAGTCTTGAACCTGATTGCATGCCGTATAAGAATCATTCAGCGATGCATAGTGTACCTGTAACATATATTCCAAAAGAATCTACATTGTTTCCCGATTTAAATCAGATTGATAATGTAACTCAAATACAGGGGTAAGAATGTTAATCTTTGTGATTTACTGACCCATATATGGTTTCTATTTGACAATATTGATCTCCCTTTGAATCTTCTTACGACCTGTCATAAATCAATGGACTTTATGATATTCGCTACACTGGGTGACCTCACTTCTCGGCTGAATGTGGTATCCCTAATCCAATCGATCTGGAATGCTTATTCCCCAAATCCCTACATATAACAATAAGGAACTGCATCAGATTCACAGCCACTGACAATATGCCAGTAGTTTTGGAGATCCAAAATGAATGGCATACTGTCAGTGGCTATGGATCGAGTGCGGTTTAGATTTTATTATCCACCTAATACAAAGTGCCCATAGAAAACACATAGGGCGTTGGTATGGACATACCCGGGGCATATGGATATATGTTGTATGCTCCGGGTGGCGCATTCGGAAAAATAGTGCGTATGGAAAAATAGTGCATAACTAAAATGAACTGATATCGACATGCCACTTGTCCAGAAAAGGTGGATAATAAATACAATATAGACTGGTTTCAGATACAAGCTGTTGTATGCTCCTCGGAGTTGACTCTCCGCAATATCCTCGCATACGCTCGGATATTACTACGCGTCAACTCCTCGGAGCATACGGCCGCTTGTATCTGAAACCAGTCAATATTGTGTATTTATCTCACCCGTATGACCCGTACTGACTAATTGGCTAGAATTTGCGACATCATCCACCATTCAATAATCTTTTTTTTATAATACTCCATGGGCGTTGAGTACGAGTTCCGAACGTTAAGTCTATGGGAAAGGAATACCAGGAGTGAGATAAACACTGTGTCTACAGCTACAGTACACGGGTCAGAGAGTTCATACTTTCTTGAGCGAGTTGCTCTTGGTACTTCTGCTCAGTAGTGCCACCGCTGGCTTTTTGTCAGTGAAAAGGCAGCGACTTTCCCTACGTCCTAATTAGATTAAACGCTTTTTTTTGTCTTTATATTTTGGTAGCTGCTTACCCTGCACTATACATGACATCTCGGCTATACGCCATACTTAAAGGCATGTCGGACAATTTGGCTTGACAATTAAAACCCATATCATTTTCCTGAAACTTGGATATTACGATCTCTAAGTGTTTTAGAATATGTATCTATCTTAAAAATTGGGGGTCACCATGCTTGTTTTTGATTTAGAGATAATTATATAATAGAATATATAAAAATTCTAAACAGTTACTTTTCATAAAGCAAAACCATGTCATTTACTTCAAACTTTCGCAGAATATAGTAAATGTATAGTACAACACATTTAAGTTTTAAAAACTATAGGTCAACGTGCTTGTTTTTGAAAGAATTTAAGAAATCCATATTTCCCAGTACATTTCCCATGTAAATCAAGTGCATGTTATTTGTCTATTTTACGTATCAGGATTGGACAAACTGGACCCAACTTTGGCTTTACTCTATTGGCATCAGAATGAATCCTAAGGAAACCTTTTTTGACTAATAATTGACAATATTTAAAAATCACCAGGTGGCGCCACTGTGAATTGTAGGATATGCCTTTAAGTATAGTTTCGATGGTGTTGGATGTCTTTCGGTACCTGTGGAGGCAGAGATTGACAGGTTGACGGTGGCAGAGGAATACGCTTGGAATCCTACCGCTGTATCCACTGAGGTTTGAAATTA
Organism: Alentia gelatinosa; assembly: GCA_950022655.1. Taxonomy (NCBI): domain Eukaryota; kingdom Metazoa; phylum Annelida; class Polychaeta; order Phyllodocida; family Polynoidae; genus Alentia; species Alentia gelatinosa. The sequence goes on along the minus strand of OX465583.1, from coordinate 65,459,691 downwards.
AGTTCAGTGCTGCCTCCTTGTGGGCGAAGCAGTCTGCGCATGCTCATTATATTCGGTGCGGGATAAATACACTGGCCAACAGAGCTATACTATATATACGTTATCCCTGGTCGGGTTAAATCCGCGGTCACCTTGACCCAGTAGCTGCTTGATACTCTCCTACCAGATCTTTCGTACTACTTGGAGACTGTGTTATTTCATAACCTCCAAGCAAATTTTCCATTTTTTCTATTTCCTTTTGTGTGTATTTATGGAAAATACAAGGAACATAAAGCTAGCGTTCATTACCAATTTGTTAAGATACGAATGTATCTTATTAAGTATGGCTGCCTCAAGAACCCAAATACAACAAGATCACCTGGTTTGATGCGAACATCGCAGATACTGTTTGGGATTTAATTCATCCAAACTCTTTAAGTGGGATTCACGCGTAGAGACTAATGTACCTAAGTCAGATGTACATGTACTTCACATCTTTCCCCTTGTCTTAGACAAGTCTCCTTTAGTACAAAAATTCTCATGGCAAGGTGCTTTTACCAGTCTCAAGGAAAAATGGCGAATCTGACTCACATCGAAGGACACATATAGTACATAGTCTCGGGCAATGAATGTCACATATTACACTTGAAGTGAATGGTTTGGAGAACATGTGACCCTGCTTGCTGGTCTCCTATTGGCTAGGTTATGTAGTCAGTCGGCTACTCGGCAGTGGGTCCAATTGTGTCACCAAAATGCCCCTGTGAATTCTAAACATGTTTAAAATCAAAATCCCATGAGATTCTGTGCCTGGTTAGGAGTAATTGTCGCCGCCAATTGCAGGGAAACCAACTTGTCTCAGGGAAATGGAGATTGTGTCCCAGTACGAAATCTCAGAAGGGTTTGTCTCAGACAAACACCCTGTGAGGTACAGGAATCCCACTTTGTGAATATCACTTTAAGGCCTTCTGAGACTGGCGCACCCGGTATGCCCAGTCTCAGACTAGCGGGAAACTTGCAGTCTCCACTGTGCGTTATGCCGCGTTGCGATCCCGAAGGTACGCCAATTATGAGACTAGGCGTACCTATCTAACTAGAACCGCAAAGTGGAGACAGGGCTTTAGTCAGAACAAAGTGAAGATAGAGGTGGCGGTGTGATGTGAGATTTGGTTACCCTGCGAAATTCCGTTATTATCGCCCACTCAATACGCGCATGCGTCTGCACACGTTCTTCCGCCCAGATATCACAGACTATTGGTCGTGCTATTATTTTAATGTGATTTTAATGTAAATAACTGAAAAAAAAGTATTTCACCATGAGAATTACATATCGTGATATATCGTAATATGCTTAATTTCGGCAAAAAAAACACTCTCCAATCGTGGACTTCAACACTGCGTATGTTCGTGCATGCGTACCAGATATCAGTGGGTGATAATAACGGAATTTCGCAGGGTAACCGAATTTCGCATCGCAGCGGCCAATCTACGGGATATGTAAAACACAAGGCATCCATGACGTGACTGTGGTCGACGGTACAGACATCAGGCTGCCTGTCTCCCCAAGTGGTCCGCCCAGTCGTCGTTCTATTAAGCGAACTCAGCATGCTTCCACGTCAGAGAGATAGATGCCCCGCTATCCTGTATTATAACCCGGGTTTACGCCAACCTCAGACTCTGATATCACATACCAGTTTCACCCGAATCCTGAATGTATATTATACGGAAACAGGGTTACTTTGGCTGTACGTGATAAATACGCAGTAAGATAGATGATTGGATGAACCGGTACCGATAGTAACAATAATATAATAATGATAATAATTACACAATAGCTATGAGTCATATAGTTCCGACTACTTTAAGAAAGAACGGCCAGACCTGTGGGGATTATTGTATGTCGCTAAATTTACCTAATATAAAAAAAAGAAGAAATGAAAACAATATTGCCAATATCTAAAGCCTTCTTATATACCTCAGACTAATGTGGCGTTTCCATCTAGCGATTCTGACCACCGATTATGGCATCTGGCCCCACCGCCCGATTATGTGAGACTTTTGGTGTGAAAATCGTCAGGTTGAAACAGAAAGGGTTAACGATTTTTCTCTTCAACATAACATAATTACACACCACCGACCGACGTTTTGTTCCACAGAGGAAATGTCTCTGTATTGAATTTATCAGTGAACTTGACTGTCAAAAATCGGTCGTCGGCTACCTCAGTTTTCATCAGACTCCTGCATTTTTACTGACCGACACTGAATATATATACACCGTTAGCTTCTTATTTATCTCACCCCTTTCACTGCTAGGGACATTTAAATCTCTTGTCTTGTCTTCTCTCTGAAATCCTGGGCGCTGATTGGTCAATCGCCTATGACGTCATCTCATATTTACTACGCCAAGACCATGGCGTAGTATTGTCACTTTAACGGGGTGATCGTTGAGTATTGTTTTCTGACGTTATTCCTATGGCTAAACTTGTCCCAGGGATGAGATACAACCACCAACCGACTTCGGTGCACCCCTCTCATAAGATCGCATACTCTCTAAGTCGTATTCTGTACTCTGTACTATATTTCTTAACGAACTAGGCATAGAGCCTTGAGAATCCACTGGCCTGCCTCCCATGCTAAAGACAAACATCAATACAACCAAAGATTCCTATAATCTCAATGATGCCACCTCGCGGGAATACTGTGTGCCAGTTGATTCTCAAGGCCCTAAGCCTAGTTCCTTAAGAATTCTTCTCCTAAAAAGCACAGTAAGAACCTTGTACAGATAACGACTTAGAGAGTGTGAGATCTTATGAGAGGGGTGCACGGTCGGCAGGTGAATAGGCCACCATTAGATGTATGTTGTTGTGTTCACGTATAGGTGTGTATATATGTGGATCTGAAGGTCAGCCGGTGTACAGGGGGAGGTACGCTGTGTACGGCCACCAGCTGGAGCCGTTACCAGGTGAGTGATCCAGGAGGTTACTAACGCTGAGCAGCTCGTACGCTCGCCCCTCTCAGTTGTGGGGCGGCCAGTGACAGCTTGTAGCCAGGCAGTTTGACTGACGCCCCTTCATCAAGCCTCATCCCTATATAGTAAGCCCGGGTAACCGGATATGAACTGCCCTCCGGAGGTGGCCAGAGCCCCCTGCCGGTAAGAGGGGCGTACTAGGGGTGCTGACAGAGCGTTACCTGTACGGCACGGATCTAGACATTAACCCATTCACGGTAAAATGCCTACAGGTATTATGTATATGGATGGCGAAAATGCCTACAGGTATTGTGTACATGGAAGGTGAGAATGCCTACAGGCATTAGGTACATGTGAGGTGAAAATGCTTATGGGCATTATGTACACGGGAGGCGAAAATGCCTACGGGAATTATGTACACAGGAGGCAACAATGCCTACAGGCATTATGTCCATGGGAGGCGAAAATGCCTACCCAAATTATTACACAGGAGGCAACAATGCCTACATGTATTATGTACATGAGAGGCGAAGATGCAGGCCTACAGGCATTATGTACATAGATGGCAAAAATGCCTACAGGCATTATGTACAGGGATGATGAAAATGCCTACAGGTATTATGTATATGGGAGGTGAGAATGCCTACAGGCATTATGTATATGGGAGGTGAAAATGCCTACAGGCATTATGTATATGGGAGGTGAAAATGCCTACAGGCATTATGTAAAGGGGAGGTGAAAATCCTACAGGCATTATCTATATGGGAGGTGAAAATGCCTATGGGCATTATGTACACTGGAGGTGAGAATTCCTACAGGCATTATGTACATGGGAGGCGAAAATGCCTACAGGCATTATGTACATGGATGGCGAAAATGCCTACAGGCATTATGTACACAGGGGGCGAAAATACCCACAGTCATTATGTACATGGATGGCGAAAATGCCTACATGAATTCATGACATAATCAGGCATTTGTTTCAATAAATAGAGGAAAAATCTAAAGAGGTTGTATGAAATATGGAAAGATATGTATAGAAATTGATACATTTTGTATACTTATTGAGAAAAAAATCAACTATGGCACGGAAGAAGTTCTTTAGGTCACATGACAAGTGACACTTTGCTAAATGCCTTAATGCATTCTCGCCCCCCCCCCCCCCCCCCGAGACATACATGCCAGTGGCATCATCCCCCCTGTAACCACCGGGACCCTCCCACCTGCTCACCTGGAAAGGGTTAACCACTGAGCGCCCCGCCCGGGTGGGCGATAATAGGGGAGGGGTGCATGATGACGCCATCTGGCGGTATGCTGAATAACGAGCGCCACCTGGTGACGCGTGGGGACGCGTAGGGCGGGGTGCCGGGTTGGTTCGGGAGGTGGTCCCCCGTCTAACAGGCGAGTGAAATATCAATCAGTCGAGTAATCGTGACCACAGTGTGTGTACTGACAATTGAATCATTAATTTTGAATGTTACCATATGCCTGTGGCCGTATGTCTCACATTTACTGACCGGGAGTATATATTATGTTTGCCACTGAGTGACGGAAGAATATTCATACGTCCCTCCGTACCACGTGACCAGTTTCAATCTCGAAAAAATGAGCTGTAAACTTGTAAAATGGCGTTTTTAATTATTTCTAAGGACAAATATATATGATAATAAGACCTCTATATATATGATAATAAGGAGAGTTACGGCCACAGGTATATATGATAATATAAGGAGACATAATGAATGTACCTGAATTCCATTTGTTCCTCGATATTTTGTTCGGATATAAATTGACCTCGTTCTTCCAACTCGATACATATTTACGACCAAAATATTTCTGAACAAATTCCATTCAGGCACACTAACCATGTCTCCATATATTATCATATATACCTGTGGCCGTATCTCCTACACATACCGCCCGCTCCTACCCATATATTTGTGCAGGGTACGTGCGGGTGAGAAACTCAACAAATTGTCTAAAAGACAAAGGGAAATTTTCATTTTAGGGTATATAAGGATACGAAAGCAGGCGTGCTGTGTCTGTACGTGATAAATACTTGGTAGAATTGTAAATACAATGAGCCTCCTCTGCCTCTTTATCGTCGATTTTACCAGGTATTTTTCACATACAGCCACAGTAACCCTGTTTCCATACAATCACCACAAGACACATATTCCACTTAACCCTTTTAGTCCTAGGCCCCCGACAGTAATTCCACATCCAAAAAATAGCTCTAGTACATGTTATGCCTGTCTCGAGATTATTATACCAATTACAATTATTTCTCACATACACATACCATTAGGAATCTCAGGATCTTGTATTTAATTGGTGCATCAGGTGCATCTGATCACCAAATCACCAACCTGCTGATATAAAGATTATTCACTATACCTTCACCATATACTTTTGCTAAATGGATTATGGAATATTACAGAAAACGAAATGAGTCTTAATCCCTATTGATATAAAGGGACATCTTTTTATATTCCAGGATTATGTTATCTTTCATTACCCACCAGTTAAAAAATTGACGACGTAATATCCTCGCTAATCCCACGGATATTACTTCGCGTCAGCTACTCGGAGAATACGGCTACTTGTAAAGAAAACCAGTCATTACTGTGTATATTTTCTTCAATACGGAGCTGTACAAGCCAAAGGCATGGCCAAGAAAACCAATTGTTTCAGCGATTGAGGCCAATGCCCCTTAGTTCGATTCGATTTAAAATGAAACTATTGAAATACAAACATGATTTTAACCTACCTTAGATCCAATAAGGTAGCTTCATATTTCAAATAAAGAAATTGTCCAAAAAATAGAGGATATATATGGACATCACAGCAATAGATGAAACACTTTTTTGGTTGACTTTAAAAGGGTACCATTGAGAAATATCGCTGGCAACGATATGGTACGCCATACCCATGTTTACATTATCAAATATCCATCAACTGTGCTCAAAGTGCATAGTTTATTATCATTATGAAAACACCACATACCACGGGAACTTTGACCAATCTAATTCATACCCAGTTTATTTCTGAATGAACCGCTCTCCCGAGACTTGAGTTACGGCTTGACCTAAAGTGAGTGCTATTTACTTTTAACCATACACTTGGAAATCACCTAGCCGTATGTGAAATCACACTTATGTATTGGGCACATTGCCATTGTGATATGGAGACGGCCATTTCCCCCCCTTATGCCATCCAAAACACCAGGTGGCGGGACCAACTATCGATGGATTTTTATTAAAAGTGACTTTTGGGGCTTGCCAGAGAGGAATTTTAGTCTTTTCTCAATATTATCCATAGGTTATAATAACTGATAACAATTGTTGCCCCTTGACTAAAGTGGTGATATCTAGTTCCGTAGTGAGTAGGAACTTATATTTTCCTGGAGGATGATGGCAGAACCAGCCATCACTCTGTGCCCTATACTTCCCTTTTTGGTATTTATCTTACCCCTGGTTTTCCCCCCAAAAATACTTAACGTTGAGAACTCGTACTCAACGCCCATGGAGTATATAGAAAAAATTATTCAATGGGGGATTATGTAAAAAATATTTTACCAAATGAGATAATGATAGGGATGAGATGAAATCTGAACCGCCCTCGCTCTATAGCAACAACATGAAATTATCTTTATCTTATTACTCCCGAGGAAGATAATTTAATTCATCGAAACGTTGAGTCATTTACAAGATTCACCAATTACTCATCACATTGATTTCACTGTATCTCATCCGTTTATCACCAATAAAACGCCTTTGATGTTAATTGAACGAGTCTGGTTTTGTGTGGTAAACCCAATATTCATTATCTTTTACCACCTATACTCGTACCCTACCAGGGATCGTCAGCCCGTTTCTGACCTTCTTCCCTAGTTGGCATTCTTCACCCAGCATAGTAAAAAAAATCATCTTTAATTTTTAAAATTTACCTTATCTTCTCGTCTGGTTTCTTCCGGGTCAACCTTTAGGACAGGCTCAAAATCGTTGACCGATGAGATCCGTTTGCGGACAACTCCACCGGAGGGCACCGCTCCGTTCACGGGCAGTGTGGTGGGGGCCGAGGCCACCAGCAGGGGCCCCGAGGTCCCGGTGAGGGCCTCGGTGAAAGGGCCTTTAGCGCCCCGCAGGCCCGAGGCCTTGAGTTCCTCATCTACGAGCACCTCAGCCTGGATCTCCGACACGGTGTTGACAGAGGTGGGGGTCCGCGTGCCCCCTTTGGTGCTGGAGGAGAGGTCTGAGGGCCGCATGCGGAGCGGGGCCCTGGAGAGCGGGGTGGAGGAGGAGGAGGACGGGGAGACGGCGGACCCCCGGAGATCGGTGATGCCCTTCTGTAGGGTCACATCCAGGCAGTGGAGAGCATTCACCAGGGAGGTAGGATCCAGCATCTTGCCCCCGGTGAAGATGAGACTGTCCCCGTCTCCACCCCCGCCGCCCCCGCCGCCGCCGCCGCCGCCACCACCGCTGGCAGCCCCGCCTTGCTCCTCACCCATGTCTATTCCGGTTGGCGTGGTCGTTGGTTGACTGCTACGTTATCCTAGCTCCCACCGTCGTCCTTGGACCACGTCGCTCCAGTGGGTATATACCACGGGCTACTAAATCACCGCCACCACCACCACCACCACCACCACTATAGCCACGTGTGGGACACACACCGCAATCTTTACACCACTCCTCCAGGGCTGGGCGGAGGGGAACGGACGGCGGGGAACAACGCAAGTCCCCTGCTTGTCCTACTACTCCTCCTGCATCAGGGTCTCTTGCACTGCACCTCCGTGTGAGGAAAACAATACCTGGATGGGTGGGCCCTCTCACTCTCGGCGGCAGGCGACTATAGCACAGAGCCCCTCCAAACCCGTCCCCGCCAACAACCACTCGTCCTCGTGTAGTACTAGAACCAGATCCAAGTCCCACAGCTCCGCGCCCTCCTCCCTCCAGTGTATAATAACGCTCTGACAACTCCGCTAGCAGTAGCAGGTACAGTTAAAGCGCTTATACCTTGTTGAGCGTGCTATTAAATCGGGTGCGGTGCCAGGTGGAAGGGTGTCTGTGTGTCCTCAGTGAGCTGTTGACTGGGTTCCCGTCACCTGCCACTGGTGGTCAGGGCTGGTGTGGACTTTGCTGTAGAGAGGGCGGGTGGACTTTGCTGTAGAGAGGGCAGGTGTGGGAGGGCTACATGGTAGGTATACGTGTATACGCCTGGACTGGGGTGTTACGTCCCCACCTTATCATCCCCTGACAGCTCCAGGCGTAGGAGGTACACCTCTACCACTCCTCCTGTGGCTTGTACTTCCTACTCACACGCACACCTCTCTCTCTCTCTCTGGGTCTCTCACCTGTTCACAAGTCCACGATATGTACAGTGAAAGTGTGCTCGTACAAGTAACAACGTCAACCAACACCTACTCCTGTACGGCGGGCCTGCAATGAACTCCCTCCCTCCCACTCTCCCCCCTGAGTTCCCGCAAGCTTCAATTGGATAATGCCAGCGCCAACTGTGATGCACTTTACTGGTACCGTGCCGGGTCCCCTTAATCTTCAGGTCAGGTTTGATCGACAATAAGGCTTGCTTCAATACGCACCGGGAAACAAGAGTGGCTCTTAAAGGAGATTGCTGTATTATATAGAGACATAGTTAGTGTGACTGAATGGAATCTGTTCAGAGATATTTTGATCAGAAATACTCACCGAGTTTGAAGAACGAGGTGAGTTTTTCTGACCAAAATATTGAGGAACAGATGGAATTCAGTCACACTCACTGTGTTTCTTTATTATTATATACCTAGAAATCATTAATAATGCCATTCAAAAACACACTAAACAGCAGAATGAGTGGTCACGTGGTACAGAGGGATGTATGGATATTCTTTCGTCACTCAGTGACGAACAGAATTTTTACTACTGGTTAGTAAAAGTGAGACATTCGCCTATAGGTATATAGTAATATGTCAGCCTGGAATAAACGTCCATAGGCTTAACATTAGGAACTCGTTCTCAACAGGCTTGCGAGTACGGTAACTCATTCTCAAGGGGTGATTAACATACAAATATTTCCAGGCTAAGATAAAATCAGAAACATTTTCGTGCTTGGTCTGAGGCCCTGTTCACTATCTCGTTTGGAGTGCTTCAGAATAGTCACTCGGCTATCGCCTCATTCATATTACTGCACACTCCAAACTCGATGGCGATCGAGGACACAGACCAAACACTCATCAGTTTCTTTCTTATACCTTATACCCCTTCCCTGGTATTTTTCTCCATAGACTTAACATTGTGAACTCGTATCCAATGCTCATGAGATGTTTAGGAAAATATCCAATGGAGGATTACGTCACAAATATTAGCCCATTAGTCAATGTGAAGGGTGAGATAAATTCAGAAACCTATCAAAGTTTGGGGGCAAAGCCGTGTGAATTACTACACGATTCCAACTCGATGGGGTACGAGCTCGATTTATTCCCAGGACTATACGCATTGCTAAGAGGGAGCTTACGTTTAACATTATGTGTGTTGTTTTGGGATCAGGTAAACTGACAATATAGGATCGCTTTTAATGCCCCACATTACTGACCGCCTTGGCATGTCAAAGGCCCTGGGGGTATGGTCAACACACTCCAATTGGCATACTCACGAGATCTGTATTTGTTTCATGCCCGAGGCTCTCAACCAGAGCTGGCGCACTGTTGGACGCAAATATTGGTGTATTATTGGCCGTGCAAACACATTCACATTTGCCAAATTGAATTTCCCTTTATGCCTTATGTTATACACGGTGGTTCTCGGGTCGTCGACGGACTTGTTTGAGTAAGATTTGGGAATCATTGGATAAATTGAGGCACCAAACCATCACCAAACCATCACCAGCAGCAATTATTCTAGCTAGAGAAACGTACTCAGTCGTGTGATTGGTTTTCGTGTACACTCAGGATCTATTGTATTGTTCATTAACTCAAGGAAAAAGCCACATTTTTTTCTCAAACAACTCCACAAAGTATCATTGGGAAATGTCCTTACTGTGGATGAAACGATTCATGTTCGAGGTCAGTCATCAATTTCATACTGCCTGACGCTATAGGGGACAGAGCCATTGTTAGTTCATGACGCAGTCACTAGGTGGTCGGGGGACAAACCTGTATTCTGGCTCTTTGTTCTTACGAAATTAAACTGCCTTTCAATATTTTACCATGGTTCCCTTGACTCTCTACACCCATCCCAAAGCAGGATGACATAATGATTAAACCCAAGACATGATATCTTCCATATGGAATACTTTATATAAATATGTGAGCAAGGCTAAAGTTGTGACATTTCCCAATCATCACTCACTTCTTTTTCACCTCCTTTAGTGAAGAACACCTACCTTTCCACCGCCATTAGTGAAGAACACCTACCCGGGGGGCGTCATGGCGGCGCCCATGTATCATAGGCTATATGCCGTAAAGGTGGAAGCCAGTATAAAATCGACGACTGATCAAGAATGAGAAGCTTTTCGTCCACAGTAAGTACATTTGCTTATTATTATATACCTCAAATCGTTGAAAAAATACCATTTTAGTGACTAGTCACACTCACAGCGGGCACGAACATTATTATTACTGCACCTCTAGCAGCGGGCAGTATTCGCAGACATTCGCACACAGTCACAGGTATTTGATGACGTCACCCCGGTATTTTTAATTAGTAGGCGGAACGTTATGGACTCAACTGCTGCGAAGGTATTGTTACCCAATACTCAATGGCTATTTGGGTGAATTCTTTGACTGATTAATAATGTATCTGATCATGGATACAGCGTGAGATAAATCGCCTGACTTTATTAGGCAATACTTGCTATACGGATTTCAATGCAAGATATGGACAGAATGGACTTAAAGTGTGGCTTAATATCTCAACCGGACTGAAATGATAGAACAAGATCATCATGTGTCCTATGCTTATCGGTCTGCACTACGACTGCAGCATGCAGCATCAGTGTATATAGGTGGGTGGGATTTTTCAAACCTGCTAAATTACCGAAAACAGGGTTATTTAAGGCTAATGTTGTATAAACGTATCTCATCGATTTAAAAGTGGCATTTTTTGGTGCATCTTTAGATGATCTTTCATTCCAACATTGGGTTTTGTATAGCTCTGAGGAATATTTCCTTCCGAAAATCAACAAAAACTGTGATTTTCTAGTGTTTTCACTTTTTTTCAAAATCTTGGAGGCACAATGTTGAGCCAATTGTTTCTAGTAACTTGTTTAAAGCATATGTCATGAGAAGTGTAGACAATATAGTTTTGAAAATTGGTTAAAGTTTGAAAAAATATCAAAATGGTCAAATCTATCCAAGACCTTTAAATTTTCCAACTGAGAGCCCCATAGAGCATGTTGTCCGACACCCCAATTATGAGAGGATTGTACTAATGAGATATACAATGAGAAATGAATTTTTCTTTATAGTAAAATGTTGACCAATATCCTGACTGTGAGACCTGAAAGTTTCAACACAATCAGATTATCCATTCTGATATTAAAACATTGTGATTCCATGATGATATTTTTTCCAAAAAATGGGCTGTTGGACAATACACCTGTTAAAAGATGTATAGAAGAAATAATAATCATAATAGAATAACAAATACCCCTGCATATGTTCAGTATCCCTACCACTTATGAATAACCAGTTTACTTTTTTCCTAAATAAAGAAATGTACTTCTTGTGGTTAAAAAACTGAAGATGTGTTGTCCGACACCCCGGGGTGTCGGACAACACGCTCAGATAAAAGTCATGAATTTGGGGTTGTTTCTTATCAGTAATTGAGTGGTTTGCTTTGAAAAACGAAGATTTCTATCATTTGATTGAGAATATAAAGTATTATGGCCACAAATATTTTTTTGTCCATTGTTCTGAGTGATTTAAAAAACGTGTTGTCCGACACCCCTCGTGTTGTCCGACACCCCTGTGTGGCCCAACACCTAAATATGCTCATAGCTTTTGTTTCATATCTAATATGTGATAGAGATGTTTTGGGTCAAATATGACATATGTCACCATATAATATCAGTTTTTCTCAAATTATAACCTTTTATAAAGTTCCTTGAAATTTCAAATATTTTATGGGGGTGGACAACATGCAGTATTTTACACAATTTCAAAAGGCTCTAAAATCTGAACCATTTGTCTGATTTTGTTGGAATAATGTTTTTCTGGAAGGTACTTAGTAGGAGACTAATATAAAATATAAAAAGAAGTATTATTCTAAAATTATTTTTTGAGTGTAAAATCCCAGGAAGAAAGCGTAATTTAGCAGGTTTCAAAAATCTGACCCAGGTGTTGCCGTTCAGCGCCGCCTAACGGCCCACTGTCTCGTTACGCGGCCGCTCGGACAAACATTGCCGAGTTCAGCCACATGCGTATAGGGAAAAACAGCAATCACACCTAAAGTGTGAACGGTGGGTGTGATTGCAGGAGTGTTGTTTTTTGACAGATTAAATTGTTAGAACAAACTATGGTATTGTATCAACAAGTCTGGGATGTCTAAACTTTATAGTTGATTATTATCTTGGGTTTAGCTTGAAAAAAGATAAGCATATTACAGCGAGTGCTGCCAATGTATTAAAGTGTATCCAGTTTAGGTGTCCCTGTCTTATATAAGGTATATCTATAGTATCATTGAGGTGATATGCATGTATAATACACCAAATTGGAGCTGGAATATCATAGAATACGACGCAATCGCTTTTATTTCTATGGAATTAATGTGCATGGGTGTTATAAACGTATTACGCTAATACACTCAGTAATCCAATGCTAAAGTATACATTGCCAGGGATATGTTTTGCTTCAGGCATTGCGTACGACACCGGCCTGTGGAAAAAAGGTCTATTGTACCCTTCTTTATTCATATGTCATCATGCATACATGTATGGTTCCCTGGAATTTCTTTCTTGATTCCTATATACATTGACCCTCCTATTATTCAGGGAATAAATGTATACGTCCTTTTAAGAGCGTGCCTGTACGTCCTATATACATCGCCTAGTGGTCATATTGGACTGCCAGCATGCTTCCAGAAAACTATCCCTTCACTATCTGCGTGCTATTCACTGTGATACTGAGAACAGAGCAGGGAGTCAGTTTGAGTTTAGCAGACGACATTTTACTTGGCGGCTACATCACACAGCTCAGACAAGACATGAGTGTGGCTAAAAAGTCATCAACAACGAAGCGGATAGGTGGATTTTACTTGTCCAGACATTGTTCTCTGATTTTCGCCGGTGATTCTTTCCTAAAAGATTGTTTTGTAGTCGTGGTATTAGATACTTGCGATTCCTTTGATAGGGAATTCCAAATACATATACCCACATATATAGATGATTTTCGGAATTTTTCTATGCGTGGAAAAGGAATAGGTAGATTAAATTTGTCTGGTGTATATCACACACCTCAGACAAGACGGAGACGTAGTAGGCGGACGGTATGGGTCCCTCTCATAGAAATAGCTCAGACACTCCGTGTGTGAACGTAGGGACGGCTACAAACTGCCCATGGCCAGGGTGCGGTATTCTGGTCCACAACCTTCTCCAGCCAGTCCCCTGTCAGTCCGTCCTGGAGTCAACCGTTGGTCGATAATTTTTTAACAGTATAATTAATGTGAGTTATAAGGCAAGCTGTCAGTGGTAGCGAGCAGGGCTCTCCATCACTGGTTGACACGTGTTGTTGACAGTAGTGTGTTGTGAAGACTGTACCCCAGGGCACAGCTTAATGAACTTTGTGTACGTGAATATATACGGAGGACTAAAGAAGATACCGACAGGTTTTGGTCACTGTCATTATTATTATTATTATTATTATTATTATTATTATTATTATTATTATTATTATTATTATTATTATTATTATTATTATTATAATTATTATTATTATTATTATTATTATTATTATTATTATCATCATCATCATTATCATCATCATTATTGTTATTACCATTATTATCATCATCATCATTATTATTATCATTATTATTATCATTATTATCATTATCATAATTATTATTATCATCATTATTATTAATATTATTATTATTATTATTACAATTATTAGTATCATTATTATTATTAACATTATCATTATGATTATCATTATTACATACCTGCGGCTTTATAAACTCCGTATACTACCCGCTCCTACTCATGGCGTATTCATACCTGTACACCGCATTGTGACGTAAGGGGTATGTGACCACGTGACTAGGTAAAATATCACCATTTTTAGGTAAATCATAATACGAAAACAGGCTGACTGTCTTCATAAGTCAAAATACTTGGTAAAATTATTGATCACATACAACACTCTGCCTACGGTATCGGAATGTATGTGATCAATAAATTCACCGCATATTTTTACGTACAAAGAGAGTAACCCAGTTTCCATATACTATTCTTTTAATCATTATTATTATCATTATTATTATCATTATTATTATTATTATTATGATTGTTTTCATTATTATTATTATGATTATTATCATAAGGACAATACTAGTATATTGTCCCTATACCTCGCACAGCAAGCACGAAAATATGTGATACTACGATAGTAACGACTCCGTATGTAAGAGCTGTGAATTCGGGCAGTGGTAGACCGCGACATATCCCTGTAAGCGAACTTCCTGAATAAAAACATAAAAATAAAGAGATTGACTGTGGAGCGATATGAACGAGGCAAAAGCCGAGTGAATATTGTGAAGCATCCAAACAATATGGAGATTGACGACTGTGACCAGAACGAGTTGCTGTCTATATTTATCTCACTCCTGTTTACACTAAATGAATAGAACATGAGTGACACCATCGCCTATTTACTATTAGTACTAATACTCGAAGGGTCATGGTGAACGGCTTCATACCGTCAAGCCTATGGGGTAAGATGAAAAAGCATTAACCAGACACCAGCCGTTTTAGATAAAACTGAGTGCTCAAAGGTTTCAAGATTCACTCGATCAGATACAAGGATTGGTCCATCATGTAGATGGGCTGTTATCTCATTACATATTAAAAAAAAATCGGGTTTCTCACCCTTGTATGAGCAGCCATCAGTAAGTGTATATATATAAGCCCCAGTCACACTGGCGTAAAAAACGGCGTTTTTCTGTGTACGCACGTCTACGTTCTTATCCCACCCCTGGTACAGGTTGTGCCATTGAGTTAACGTTGAAATAAAATACGCCACGCTCACCTATGTAAAGTTACACTACTACGCCATGGTGGTGGCAGAGAACGTAGCAACGTAGCAACCAATGAACGTCGCGGGGAAAAAATAGTTCCGACGCTATTGTTTGAACAATTCAATACATGATTATATTATTGCTTAAAATCGACTGTAAGGTCCGTGTTGGGGGTGAGATAAAAACAGAACCGCTTTCGAAACGTATTTTGAACCACTACGCTCACTCGTTTGGATGCTCCGTATCCAAACTCGTGGTGTAGTGGTTGACGTTTCCAAAGACAGTTCTGCTTAATTCTACGCATTTTGGAATCTCAAAATACACCGCAAAACGCCGCAATACGCGGAGATGCGTAAAGGAAAGTCGGAATGCGCCGAAAAACGCCACAATGCGTACAGAAGCGTAGATAAGTGTTGATGAACGTTAATGAACGTTGAGAAGCGTACTAAAACGTTAAAGAAAAGCAAACAAATACGTTCCAAATCCGTAGCTAATACGTGGTCTCCAACAATTCAAATACGTAGAAGAAACGCCGAATTTTACGCCAGCGTGACTGGGGCAATATATATATATAATGTCTTCTCTCGGCTACACAATTGAGTCTTGCTCTGGCATATATTTTTAGTGCGGGTGTTCACCGGGGAAGATTAACGCATATTTCTAAAGCTTGTTTTGTAGTCGCCGGAGTTTCCCAAGGTGATTACATGAGCCATTATGCCATATTCAATGATTGACAGAATGTTTGATTTAGAGATTGTGATTGATTGGTAAGCGGTATGATATTTTCTAATATGGTTTAGTGTATAAATGTTATTGTTAGTTCTCTTGATGACATTATTAACATATTTATTGAAACAGTTCGGTGTCCAGTAAAATTCCTAGATAGTTGAAAGTATTTACTACATCATGTTGGTTATCTTTTAATGGTAAGTGCAAATGGAAAATGCTGTGGCCGTGGACGTTGGTGCCTTAACGCATAATTCTGGATTTTTTTAGAGTTTATATTAAGTTTATTATTGTAGCGCCTATCGCCAATTGCAATTGAATCTTATTGTAGTTTAACTTGAGCTTGAGTTTGGTCTGTTAAGGGTAGATACACTACCGCATCGCCAGCATACAGCTTCATTCTTGAATACCATAGAACTTGGTCAAGACTGTTTATTAAAACGAAAAATAATTGGGTTTACGTCCTATATCCTCAATTTGGTCTGTGAGTGTGGCTAAAAAGTCCAGGACATTTCCATTTGTCTGTCTCTAAATTCTGCCTAAAACCAAGCTCTTTTGACTTTTCAATTTAGTTTTAGCCACGATGATTCCATAATTACTGAACTACAATTGTATAACTCGAAGTCAAGAAAATCGCAGATTAAGGTAACACTGTCGTTGACTGCTACTCCACCCCTATTCTTAACCTCCAATTTATCGTTGATCTTAGACCTGTTGTAAGGAAATAGGATATGCCTTTGAAAAAATTCGATTCCCAGATTAACTGCTTTTCAGCTTACTTCAGATGATCAAAAATACTTAAGCCACTTACGGATGGTGCTTTGGTGCTTTGGAATAAATCCCCTCAAATTAAATTCCATTCCCAGACATATTGTCTACTATATAAGAAATATCTTAGAATTCTGATATTCCTAAACAATCTTTCTTCCAGGTGTGTGCCTATTGAATATCACAAGAATCTCTTTTAAATTGCAAATCTATTTTCAAAGACTTTTATTTATCCTGGATGTCACTCATCTCAGAAGAGCTGGGCCCTGTTTTTCAGTCACGACAATCGTTCATAACGACATGATTTCGCCGTCAGTGTCCTATAGACGTGAGATCGTAGAGGATCGGCCAACGATTGTCGCTCAACGACACGTAAGGTGCTGACAGGTGTCCTATAGTCACGACAATCGTAGGGAATAGAATGTGAAATTGTCATCCAAGGTGTCAGAACCAACGACATATTTGGACATGTCATACAGGTACAACAGGTAGTTGTAACCCTATTTTTTCAGATGCTAAAATTGATTGAAATTCAGAAATAGTTTGGGACAATTTTGGGTATATATCTGATGTGCCTGTTCTCGAAATCTCATAATTATCCTTTTGGTATTTCGATGGTGAGAAATATTTTTCTAAACCACCATATTTTAGTTGACATCTGCGGGCACTGCACAACTCGGCAGCTTATGCAAACCCTACTGCTGCGCAATCCCCAATCTGTAAGCATAGCTTATAACGATTGTTACGACTGAAAAACGCCATGCATACTTCTATGGTTTTTATACGACAATCGTTAATTAACTATTCTTAACGGCGATCGCCAGTGGCGCACTACGACACCATCTACAGAACGCCGGTCAACTTTTGTCGTCCAAAATGTCGTACATTTGCCGAACGATCTTAGGGTATCGTTGGGCGATCTTGTCGTAACTGAAAAACGTGTCGTAACTGGTTTGAACGTGCATCCGGCAATCAGTTAACATTTGTTGATAGGGCATGTTTCCATTTACCGTGCAGAAGATCAGAAAATTGCTTAAATGAAGATGCATCACTTAAGCTAGTTAAGCACATACTTCTGCTAGGAATTGACTATGCTGACTTACTATACTATTCATTGAATCTGCAGGAACTAGAAAAACTACAGACCTTTATGAATAATAGTCTAAGGGTAGTCACAGGAGTGAGAATAGCCGTCGATATTAGTCAGTATGATTTATATAATAGATGCTAGATCATGTCCCTTGACTCGAGGCAAGCATCTCATGTTCTTCCTATAATAAAGTGGTGGACAGAAAGCGATGATAATTGCATAACAAGTGAATATAATATCACTCGATATACTGAGAAAGTTAAAATGAAGAGACCCAACAGAAATAAATATCTGAAATCACTATATAGGAACATAACTCTGGGATAGGTTGAGACCGGAAACTATAAAAATACCAAGAGTTGAAATGTTCAAACATGAAATTAAAACTGAACCTTTGAATAGGATGTGATCAAAAGATTATCTAGTGTATCGGGTGTAATTACTATAAGGATTATATCAAATATGACAATTGTCTAATGGATTTGTCACTTTGTCACTTGTTTAAATGTCCATTGTCAATTGGAGGATCGCCAACAAGCGAATACCTTTGTCAATAACCTCACATAATAACAATAATAGTACAGATAGGGTGTATTCATTGTAAAGGGGGGCGTCCACCAACCACGACAAGGCTACGACAATGGCTTTCCGCCAGCGTCCACGACAGGCCTATGATTGGAAGACGTGTCGTAGCCTTGTCATGGTCGGTGGACCCTAGTTCCTGACAAGAGGCTACGACAAGGCCATGACAGGCTGCGACTGGAAGCTTGTCTGGGCCTTCCGACAAGGTTACGACAAAATTGAACATGTTCCATTTTCCCTACAACTGGACCTTTGTCATGGAGTGTCATGGCATGTCGGGAGCATGTTGCAGAGGTCTAAGATAAGAAATTTTGGTGGAGTGTGCACTTCCCAACACGCCCCGACAACGCTGTCATAAAGACCCCCTTCTTACGCCAAGGCTGCGACAACCACTGATTGGAATTTTCTTGTCGGCGCTTGTCGTAGCCTTGTTGTGGTTCACCCGCCTTAAATGTCTCAATGTCCTATTTTGATAAAGTTGATGAATCCCTTCAGTCTTAGAATAAGGTGCACAGTGTCTTGGTTACCAGCTGCATTGTTTAGGTCAAGTGGAGATACATTACTTTCCTCATGGAATCTTGGTAGTTGGAACAAGATTTTGCTCCAACTTGAATGCTTTAGTTCTAAAATGTCTTTGAGCAGGTGATAAAGAATTCAAACACACAGAGCCGCGATATTCTACAATCTTTTTGTACACTTTATATTTCTGTTTTATTTTTCACAATAAATAGTGGGGCTGTTTTCGCTTTTGTATTTGCAATATATAACCCATGATCCTTTGGGTAAACGATTTGACCAATGCAGAAGTAGCAAATCCAACAGACATAAGCTAATCCTAAAAGAGGATGAGGAGGGTAGATTTGTAGCCCATGAATAGGGAAAGACAAGGACAATACGTCCTGATTTACCGTTGATTACATTAGTGATTAGGTTTAGTTTTTACTGGCAGATCTAAAGTCTATTTTGATGACTAGGATAATGCTGCTACACTTAGGACATATTTCATAGTCATGAAGGGCATTGTTTGCTACCGTGGGCCACACGCTCATGTACGCTGCCTTAGGGTCAGAGTGGTGTAAATACTAAGGCCCGGTGTCCGCCTACAACGATATGGCTCCGATATGGTCTCCGATGCACCTCCCGATACAAATTCACAATCGCTTCGGAAAGTCACCTAATATAGGGGCAGTTGACCACGTTTCTGCGATTAGGCACCGAAAAAAGTTATGATTCACAGTTTACACGCCTAGTCTGTTCTCCCTTTATACACCTTCAAATGTGGCATTCACACAGCGGGACTCATGTATTTCTCTGAGACAAATCCCGCTGAGATTCTCTACTACAACGCAATCTTTTCCTCTGAATTGTAGGGTTCCATTTCTAAGTACCTATCCTAGCCAAAAGTAGGCCAGCAAGCAGGATCCCGTGTTTTTTCACACCCTCAGCTGAGTCACGTGAGTCCTAGGCTGAGTGTTCACTGGAACTATGTCAATTTTTTTTAAATTTTTTTTTCTTCATTTGGATTTATCCTATGAAGATATATACAACCTGTTTGAGTGTCACCACAGCATCAGGTTGGCCTGCATACAATCATATAGATCTACAAATATTACCAGTAATAGAAAAGAGTCAATTGTTATCAGTCTTTTTAAGTCCGTTACCAAAAGGTCACTTGAGGTTTCAGCAGGCACATGCTCTGCTACTTACCTACTATATCTAAAAAGCTATGATTCAGGTAAAATGCGTTTGGAGTGTCCCCCGCACATAGAGACAAAGTGAACCAGACCTAGGCCTGGAGACTGAAGAGCCATGAGAGTGAGATTCTCGTGTAGTGAAAAACTCGAACTATTCTTCTTTTTTTATAGGACTATACTCAGACTAACTTCTTCTCCTCTGATTTATTTCGAGCCATGTCAAAATCAAAGTTTAGTATTGTAGTTTTCTTATCTTCTTTTCTCGTGAGAAACCAATGAGATCTCAACTTTCGCTGGTAGCCCTTTCAAAACTCCGCTGATTCCTCCCCCCCCCCCCCCCCCCCCACCAGCCTAAGTATTTGGCCTGTTAGAGCATCTGGCTATGTGGAGTAGTCAGCAGAGCTTTCGACTGGGAATGCAAGTTTCGGATGTTCGAACCCCGCTATCGTCAGTCCGATATCTCATTTTTATGTATTTTCCCCTCTAACTCGGACTCGACGAAGTCGCTAGTCCATTGTTACAAAGAACCAGAACCCCTGGAAAGCCCACTCATGGCCGTTCAACGTTGTGCTTATGAGACGAACTTGTTTCCAAGATACAGGGGAGGTGGACATCCAGTTACCCATTTGACACATGTAAAAAGTGGCCACCAGGACAACTAGCGGATACCCCAGAAACCAGGGTACATTATCAGCAGCACTAGCCGGCCATGCTAGAAGCGTGAATCGGATGTTTTGCTCCACTGTAGGAACCGGTACATGCACACCACTAGGTAACAGCGCTGCATGGCGAATGGGCCTTCCAGGGGTTCTAGTTCTCTGATTGTTAGTAAAAGTAAACTGGTGATCACACCATTAAAGCTTTTAGCAGATTGTCGTTTTGCGACTGTAGGATTTCACGTTTAAATATATTTGATTTCCAAAGTCGTTGATTAAGATAACGGTTGTGCATCCTCTAGGTGATGCAGGTACAAAGTGTGTCCCTCCATGTGAAACCAATTCGCCACTGTTCCTTGAGACTGGCCAAAGCACCTTGCCATGAGATTCTTGTACCAGAAAAGAATTGTCTGACACTAGGGGAATGGTGAGAATTAGTCCCTTCGTGTGAATTCCGCTTAAGTTGGTTCCTTCGTTGTCTCACCAAATTGCTCCTGAAGTTGAATTCACACGGTGTATTTTATGTACCTGACATGGTTCAAAATCTCATGAGATTCTGTTAGTTTTAAGCGGCAAATGTCGCCAAAAATTGCAGCGGGGAAAACATGTCTTAGGGAAATGGAACCCTACAATGTAGACTAAGAAATAGTGTTTGAGTAAAGAATCGCAGCAGGATTTGTCTCAGACAAACACCCAGTAAGGCACATGGGGATCCCGTCGTGTGAATTCCCCTTAAGGTTGTTAAACGTGTTTAAATTCAGATTCCCATGGGATTCTCTGCCTCGTTAGGGGTAAATGTCGCTGACAATTGCAGGGAAAAATACTTATATTAGGGAAATGGAGCAATTCAATTCAGACAGGATATTGTGTTCCAGTAGAGAAGCTCAGCAGGATTTGACTGTTTGAGGTACATGAATCCCACCGTGTGATCTCACTGTACATGCGTACTTTTTATGCCCCGGGTTGGTTCACACCTTGATACCTGTGGCCTAGTTACATATACTGGCCAAACATATAGAAACAATATTTTGTATCATACCGTAGACATATATATATTTTTTTTAAAAATAATTTTTATTAGGGAATATTGTGTGAACAATCACCGAATTCGGCTATTGAGCCGTTCTTCCATTCGGGCCCTTGCCCCTACTCCTCATTCTAATGGCGGGTGTTAAACCGAATGGGCAGTGGGTACCATTTTTATGTAAGTCTTTGGTATGACCCGACTGGGGTTTGAACCCACAACCTCCCATGCTCGAGGCGAACACCCTTACCACTTAGCCACCGAGCTTGGTAAGGTATGTTATTTACACCTACTTATTCACTTAACGTGGTCCAAAGGGTCTAAGTGCACTGACCGTTCTATAATGCGCCTCATATGGCGGTACTTCAACTATATAACAAAGAACTATGAGGCCATTGGTAATGCTCCTTGTAGGGATCAATGATCATGATCGCACTCAGAAGTCCTCCATCACGAGAGCTTTGGGAGGTGTTTCAACCCCACTCAACCCACACACAGACCCCTGTGTAGGATCAAGAAGTAAAGGTGGTATTCATACAGTGGGATTCATGTACCTCACGGGGTGTTTGTCTAAAGTGGAATTCACACGGTGGGATTCATGTACCTCACAGGGTGTTTGACTAAAGTGGAATTCACACGGTGAGATTCATGTACCTCACAGGGTGTTTGTCTAAAGTGGAATTCACACGGTAGGGTTCATGTACCTCACAGGGTTCAAAATATCATGAAATTCTGCTCCTTTATGGGGGTAAATGTCGCCAACAATTGTAGGGGGAACACATGTTTCAGGGAAATGGAATCCTGCAATTTAGACAAAGAAATTGTGATCAAGTACAGAATCTTAGCAGGACTTGTCTTAGACAAACACCCTGTGAGGTACACAAATCTTGTGTGAATCCCACTATAGGACAGAGAGTGATTGCTAGTTCTGCCATCATCCACCAGGAGATTGTGAGATATTATCACTGTAGTCGGGGGACAACCACTATTATCTGCTGTTATAATCTAAAAATAATTGTTAGACGAGGCTAAAACCCTTCTATGGCAAGCAAAAAGAATATTTGTATCAAAATCGATTGATAACTGGACCCGCCACATGGCGATTTGTTTGCCATCACTGTATTATTGCCTAACGACCCTCTCGTGGATGTATGTCCAAGACCTCAGTCACACTGTCGACGAACTTACTCACTCAATTTATGTATAAGGCACGAGGCCAATGTTAATACAAAATCAAAACAAGCTAAGAGAAGCACATGTATGATATATACATTTTGTTGATAACGGAAAGCAATCCCTTGCCTTGGGGGAATTCCGAGCGCAAATAGAAAGCATGATCCACAGAGCAATGCTCCACCATGAGCCATTAGGCTTTAAACCGAAAGTAATCTCTGGGAATAATTCATAAAATAGAGTACACAATCTCGTTAAAGTGAACATAAATGCCAGGTTTGAAGAGCATTGAAAATTAAAAAAAGGGAGAAGGTAAATTTTGGTTGGTCGAATCAATGATTGCGTTCAGGACAAATAAAAGTACATGTTGCAGAAACTTCGATGTACTGCATTACTAAGGCCTTGCGTCCACCTCCTACGATAGAAATACAGATATGGCGCCGATACAAAAAGCAAATATCAGAGAAATATCGGGAAGGTGCAAAATCTTAGACATTTATATAGACATGCCAATCCACCACCCATCATAAATAGGCTTTTTGGGTGCCTAATCGCAGAAACGATGTCAACTGTCCCAACATTATGTGACCTTCCAACGCAATTTTGATTTTTTATCGGGAGGTGCATCGTAGACCATATCGGAGCCATATTGTAGTAGGTGGACGCCATGCTTTATTATTCAAATGGAAGAACGGATAATGTACTTTCCAAATTTGTTAAGAACAATGTCCTGAGTGCAAATAAATGTTGTATAGGGCACAAAGCTATTGCGTTATGGGGTACCCCCTAAATAAAACAGAAGTTGGCAGGTGCAGTTATTAATGGATTTTTTCTATTGATTGGCAATAGAAGCGTCTAAGCCTCGTCTCACGATTATCAATGGATTGTGACAACTGATAAGAACAGTTGTCCCTCCACTGCAGTGGCGTTAATAATATTTTTTTTCTAAATTTATTTTTCGACAATTGCTTTCACGTTAATAGGCGTTTTTCAAAGACATAGTCTCACAACTATAGTATAACATGGAATAATACAGACTAGAACTACCTGATGGATGATGGCAGAGCTAGCAATCACCCTGTGCCCCATAGGTCAATGGCATTATTGGGCTAAGTGCACTAGTCTGAGTAACCTTTAGTCATGTGGCTACATATGTCACCTGAAGATACAGCATACCAGCATCACGGCATGAAATAGCACGTCTCATCTCTATTGCGTCGTACAATCTCCAGGGAAGTCTAAACTCTGCTCGACTCCCAGCACAGCAATACTTAGTTCTAGTGACAGCTACTTGTGGCGCTGATGTGCACCTACTCGTATCGTTTATTTGCCAAGTCGACCAATCTGATGTCACGTCATAAAAGCAACTGCCACCCTTGGAGTGAAGACCAAACTGTTGGGCATTGTCGCTGAATCATTGAATTAGAAAATGGGAGAGAGAGAGAGAGAGATAGAGACACACACACAGAAAGGGAGAGAGTCAGAGAGACAGAGAAAAAGGGAGAGAGACAGACAGAGAGACAGAGAGACAGAGAAGGTGCGTTGGGAAAAATGATTGCTTTTTAAAGTGTTTTTTTTTTATTACAATCTCTCACTTGGCGAGTTTTTCAGTGGAAACAAAGACAAATGTCACATTCATCATACATTAAATCGAAAGATTTAACAGCATAATAATCGCTTATTTTGAAGATATGGGACGGTAGATTATGAATGAATGAAACTCATGGTTTCGCCACAGTCTTTTGTCTTAGATTTGAATTCTTTGACAGTGAGACAGGTTTGGGTTTCGACAGGAAGTTATTCCCATGCCTTAATCCCTCTCAAATAGGGCGATATCTTAACTGTAAACATCTTAGGATAAATTTAATCTTGATCCTCTCCCTATACATTCGCCCTATATTCTAACTCGGGTATAGCAAATGTCTGCTATCAATTGTGGCTATATGAAGAATTTTTATTTTGAGAAGTTCAGTTTTAAAAAAAGTGAAAAGAATTCTATCCAGAATTTAACACCATAGAACACGAGTGACATTTTCAGAAGTGCTTTGAAATAACACAGCAATGTTATTCTCATGGTTTAAAGCTGATATAAGTCAATTAGCCTTTGAAATGTTAAAGAAAAAAATATAAGGCCCGCCCCTCACACAAAGAGAGCGCAGGCCTGTGTGTATGGGGCGGTCAGTGCACCAGACACAACCCGCTAGTGACCGTCCCCTCGTCAAGCAGGGGGATATTACACTGGTCGCCAGAGCTACACTACATTAGCTCTGGTCTGCTAAAACTAGACAGTGACCTTCACATGGCGTGGTAACGGGTTTTTCATGCCATTTTATAGTCCGTTTACAGACCACACCGCCGCCAATGGCCCTGGTGAGAACGGGATGCACTTTAGACTAACCATTTCAATGGGTATAAGAACTCCACTTTCTCTATTTCTAGTAATGTCAACTAGATTAACAGTGTACTGGGACCCGTTTCAATAGAATGTGTCACTAAGCCACTTAGTGACATGACTAGTGACAGCAATAGTGACAGCAATAGTGACAAAATTTAAGTCGCATTTCATAAGGCATGTCACTGTAGGGGAGGTGTGTCTTGTCACTATTGTGGATGTGTCCCTAGTTTGGGACAAAACAGGTGGGGTACCCCATCTCACATAATCATGTCCAACCGGGAACAAGTGGTATCAAGGTGAAGGTCACCGCATAAATTAGCGACTGCTCTTGGCTAATTCTACACTGGACACCAGAGCAGCATTTTCTATGACACAATTCAAATGTGAATATCTCTGGATTGCATGGACCGATCTCCTTCATATTTTGCATGTTTATAAGTTGTATGTGTCCCTAACTGGGGTTAAAGTTTCATAGCTTTATTCCTATGGTAAGTAAAGTTATGTGTTTGTGACTTCAAAAACGAGAGGGTATACCCTCTCGCTATTTAAGACACTACAGTGACCCTTTTAGTGACTGGACACCCACTTCTGAAATGGGACAAGCCACTATTTCCGCCTGTCTGTTACCCTTTGTCCCACAAACGGTTGTCCCTTAACTACTGCAACGCGAAGTACCGCTATTGTGTCACTAAACCCAATAACGGACGTCCTACAGACTATTGAAACGGGTCCCAGTACCCTATTTTCGCCCATTCTATAAAGGAGGCAAAGATTCTGGGTTAGAAGCTCTTTGACACCTTTTACAATTTAGCTATCCTGAAAATATTTCATTTTATCTTACCTCGCTGATGGGACCTTCCTCTCTATTTACTATGCCCCCATCCACATGGTCTACTCCAAAACCTTTCTTGATTCTTGGCAGTACCTTTGGTTTCCTATTGCCTGTCGACCTCGGCCTGATATAAACCTTGTTGTTGACACAGTGTAAAATCAAACCTAGCCCAGAAGTCCTTTTTCCAATTACAACATGTACCAAGTTCCCCAGCAATTAGATTAGTCCTAGAGATTGTGCCAGTTAGTAAGTGAGCCGGCCCAATTCACTCCTTCATCTGTAGCCAAGGATAAAATGATATGCCAATAGAGAACTATAGATGCCCAATATCATAGGTGTGAATCTTATTGTACCTTTGTGTTCGGGATTGATATACAAATCCTGTGAACAAATTTTGAACTAGCATCGATATATGCACTCACAAATGCAGTAGGCAGTTCAATGGAGTTCACACGTTGAAACGATGAATAATGATTATTGATCACTACTACTTAAGCTGGTTTTATCGAGATATCATTGACTTCGATGGCATTGACATTGCCAACCCTATTGAATCTTTAGGAACAGATGACCTATTCATCATTGATGAATGAGAAGGTAATCATAAATGAACAACAATGAAAATGGTTGGGTTCCATTCAATCTATGAACACATATCAAGCACTAGCGGGTCAATGAGATATTTCGGTCTTGAATTGTAATGGTCAGCGTGGCACGCCTCTAAGACCATGAGACACTGGCACCTACACTTCCAACCAGAGCTACACAAAATTAGCTCTGGTCGGGTTAAATAAGCGGCCACCTTGACCCAGTAGCGGGACCTGTTTCTTACTCTCCGACCAGATCTTTTGTACCGCTTGGAGAGTGTGTTGAGTCATAACGTCGATGCCAATTTACCATTTTCTTATTTCGTTTTGTGTGTATTTTTAGAATAAAACCACCATAAAGCTAGATTTCATTATCAATTATTTAAGCTATGAATTTTACCTACTAAGTATTTCTGTCTACATAGAACAAAACTACCTGGATCGAGGCGCACCCCGACTGATCTCGTGTGGGATTTAACCTGACCAACCCCTATATCGTAGAAGGGGTTGGTTGCCAAACGAACTGGCACCCTGCTCCTTTTACAATATCACAGTGAGTAGCATGCAGGTCGTGAAAGGATATATTTTTTTACAGCACGGTGGAAGTCTCTGTGTAACCACTCTAACCTTTAGGCAACGTACATAGAGATAACTGATGGGATTCACCTTTGCAAAATGTGTGATTTAAGTTGAAGATCAGGCAACGACAAAACAAGAAACGAGTTGTGTTGTATGTTGGGTAAACAAATATGAAATGGGGTCAGGAATTTGTCTGTTCTTCTTCTCCTTTTTGTGAGAGCAGTTTTTAGCCGTGTAACAGGGTAAAAAGTTTTGGAGTTATTTCTTATTCGACAGGGACCTCAAGCATAAAACATGCTCGCTTCTTCTACCACACTCTTCCAAAAACCAGTCTACATGTATGAGAGGCACCCACGCATTGCCTACACTGGCCACCAGAGCTGCACTACGTTAGCTCTGGTCGGGTAAAATCTGCGGTCACCTTGAACCAGAAAGTGTCTGTTATTACCCACCTAGATTGTCTGTACTGCTTGGAGAGTGTGCCATTTTGTACTCTCAAACCAAATTTAACATTTTCTTATTTCCTTTCGTGTTTAACCAAATATAATGAATATAAAGCTGGGTTCCATTATCAATTTGATCAGCTATAAAATTTTTCTATCATGTATTTCAGCTTAGAGCACCTAAATAGAAATTACCCGGTTTGAGGCGCCCAATGCAGATATCGCATGAGATTTAACCCGACCAACCTTTTTTTTTTTTTAGGTTTTTATTTCGCATTCAATCATTACAACTGTTCTTTCGAGCGAAACAGTCTTCCTTGAAGAAAATTCAACAAATTTACACAAATGGTGAACAGATATTTGATCATAATGACATAGTATGTCTCTCTTATAGTGTTAATTCCTACTTAAATACAGTTTCTGCATTATGATTTATTCTGGACAATTTATCAGGAAATTCTTATTTTTATACATTCTTCATACCCTTCGCTGTTTGTACCATGCATTCGTGCGTCATTTACTATTCAGTTATCTAATATATATGTATAACACCCTTTTTAAACATTTAATGATCATAATTCCAGGTTTCGTTGCAGCGTTGTACCTTTTCGTCTAACTGTGATCAAACATCCTAGTTGTTTATAATACATTAAATAATGAAAATTTGCTGTAAAGGAGTATACCTCGTACCAGGGTCGGATTTTTGAAACCTGCTAAATTCCGCTTTGATCATGGGATAAAACATGCAAAAAATTCTTTTTGAATAATACTTCTTTTTTTATTTTATGTTATCCACCTACTAAGTACCTTCCAGAAAAACATTATTCCAACAAAATCAGATGAATGGTTTAGATTTGAGAGCCTTTTGAAGTTGTGTATAATACTGCAGTTTGTCCAGCCCCCTAAATATTTGAAATTTCAAGAAATGTTATAAATGCTTATAACTTAAGAAAGACTAATATTATATGGTGACACACATTATATTTTACCCAGAATACCTTTATCATATATTAGATTTAAAAAAAAGCTCTGAGCCATATTTGGGTGTTGGGCAACACAGGGGTGTCAGACAACACGAGGGGTGTCGGACAACACGTTCATAGGATTACTTAGAACAATGAGAAAAATTATATTTGAGGCTACAATCCTTTATATTTTTAATGAAATGATAATAAGCTATGTTTCACAAAGCAAACCACTCAATTACTGGTAAAAAACAACCCCAAAATCATAACTTATTTCACAGCATGTTGTCCGACACCCCGGGGTGTCGGACAATACGTTTTCAGTTTTTGAAACATAAAAAGTATATTTTTTTATTTAGAAAAAAAACAACCTGGGTATTCATGAGTGGTAGGGGTACTTAACATGAACAAGGATATTTGTTATTCTATTATGATTATTATTTCTTTTATACATCCTTTAGAGGTGTGTGGTCTAACACCCCACTTTTTTGGAAAAATATCATCATGGAATCATAATGTTGTGATATCAGAATGGATAATCAGTTTGTGTTGAAACTTTCAGGTATCACAGCCAGGATTCTGGTCAACATTGTACA
Organism: Alentia gelatinosa; assembly: GCA_950022655.1. NCBI lineage: Eukaryota > Metazoa > Annelida > Polychaeta > Phyllodocida > Polynoidae > Alentia > Alentia gelatinosa. The sequence goes on along the minus strand of OX465583.1, from coordinate 65,430,410 downwards.
ATAAAGGAAAATTAATTTCTCTCTATATATTTCATTAGTATTGTCCATTGAAAGTCGGGGTGTTGAACAACATGCTCTATGGGTCTCTATGTTGGAAAATTTGAAGGTCCTGGATATTTTTCACCATTTTAATATTTTTTCAATCTTTTACCAATTTTCAAAATTATATTGTCTACACTTCTCATGACATATGCTTTAAACATGTTAATAAATACAATTGGCTCAAAATTGTGTCTCCCAGATTTTGAACAAAGTGAAAATCACTAGAAAATCACAGTTTTTGTTGATTTTCGGAAGGAAAAATTCCTCAGAGCTCTAGAAAACCCTATGTTGGAAAGAAAGACTATCAAAAGATGCACCAAATAATTTCATTTTTACATTGATGAGATACGTTTATACAACATGAACCTTGAATAAGCTCATTTTGGCAATTTAGCAGGTTTCAAAAATCCGACCCACCACCTTGTAAGCCACCTATTAGTATAGCCTGGAAGCCTGGCCTAGTCACATTATAGGCCAGGTAACGGGTTCCATTTTCATGGTGCACTATGGGTAACGCCTCCATTTCTTGCACTCCCCATGCAGAGATCCTGTACTCTATTTCCACAAGAGATCTGCTTGGAGAGTGTCACATTGACAGACTGAGCCTGTAGAGCCTTGACTGGCCTCAGTCCTTGTATCCTTTTCTTTCTATTTCTGGTCTTGTATAAGGCCTGCAGGCCTATCTTCCTTACATCCAGTACAACAGGATTTCTGATTGTAACACTTTTAAAGTGACATATTTTTGTTGTGATCTAGCCTGGATTGAAAACCAAATGTAATGTTTGGATCTTTGACATGATACAAAAAAAGAAAAGAAAAAAAGACTTGACCAAGTCTATGTAGAGCCAAGAGATCTGGCTTGACTGTCAGTTCAAGGTCTCTATAGCATTATGTAAGAAGTAGTTACCAGTCCCTTATTTCATTTGGACAGGGAACCAGTCTACCTATTAGTAAAGCTTCGCTGTCAGGACAGAGTGGAGACCGAGGTGGCATTGCCCTACACTGATGTCAGCACTCGCATCACTGCTTATTTTTATGTGGCAGAATCGTTCATCGGGTGGTGGCACTTGAATTCATCTTAACACAAAACCGTCGCCCCAGAAGAACCACACTTTTCCAGCTGATAGACTCTGTGCCACACCACAAAGTACTTCAGGGGGTTGTTGCTCCTAGAAATGTGGGAAAAGCGTTGTTCCAGTAATATCTGATCACGTCGTGTAGTATGGTTATTTTCATGTTGTATCGTTACATTTTACAACACTACATTTTCAGTGTCATAGGTTAAAGGTACATTATGTTTGTAATTGGTTATAGATGGCGACATAATTATGTTGCCATCCGTAAAAAGATCTGGAGCAACACTTTCGACCTCGGATCGCTATTCTGCGATCCACAAAACGTGGAGCAACGACCCCCTGGTGACAAATTATGTACCTGTTTACAAGTGATTGGAGGGGTGCTAGATTGCAGAATGTGGGGATAGATAGTTGTTAGCCTCAAAGATTTATCCCAGTTTCCACCTGACGATTATAGGAATGAATAGTGTCAAATAATCGATGGTCAGCGGCTGGGGTTCACTGAATAATCTAGGATCGTACATAAAGACCCTTTTAGAGGAACTCAATTCATTTGTGCTGTTTTCGTCGGCCAGTGTGAAATGTCTTTATCAGAGATTAGATATGTCAAAGGAACCGGTTTGAACTGATGTTTGCCAGTATTTGAAAATCACCAGGTGGCGCCACAGTGAATCGTAGGATATGCCTTTTTGTGGCCCGTGCCGCTCTCCGGGTCACCCGTCCCTCACACCTGTCAGAGGGGGATCGTTCACAACCTTCTCACCAGACGGCACCACTAGTGCACTCAGGCCTACCAGAGCTCCGTCTGGCGAGACTTCCTCAAGTAGCCTGCTCCTCCTGTGCTCCATTTGTGTGTGTAAATCTTTGTTCACTCTGTCATAGGACAGTTTTTCATTGAATAATTCTGCAATTTGGGTTTACATAGTCAACGTGCAAACATTACAGAGATGATACATGGTTATACATAATGGTTTGTACTTTTCCCCTTATTTTTGTGGGGAATATCTCCTCACACCTTGTTGCGTGTTCTTTGAAGTACTTTCCAATAAAAAAAGTTTTTCCGAACAAAGAGGGTATAGCCACTATCAAGCAGAAACTAACGGCAGTGGGAGGCAGATGCCACCCAGGCAATGATAGTACAGTTGAACTATTGACACTCATGCTAACCCATAGACAATAATCGATGGTTTTGTGGAACCGCGAGTGGTTTACAGAGCTGCCTGTCCACAAAATCATCGTTTGTTGCATATATTATCCATCCTTTCGAATAAATCAAACCCAGTAATTGCCAATTTAAAGGGTTTAACAATAGGGACTATTTCTTTGCTCTATAGCAAAAGGGACTATTTTTCCCGTATACCATGGTTTTGAGGCCGTATACCACAGGTTTGAATTTGTATACCACAGTTATGGTATCAGACTGGTTTTATACAATGGGTCGTGGTTTACTGAGTCCCCATACATTTTCAATGGGGGCTTTGTATACGATGGATAATACAGAATAATACAAAATTAAATGGAACCATGGATGGGAGGAGCTGAATAAATGCACACAGAGGCATCAAATTCACGATGGAAAAATCACAGATCAATATGAACTTCCTAGACACCACTGTGAGGATCGGAGTAGACTACAGACTGTACACAGAACTGTACACCAAATCAAGTGATGAAAATACCTATTTAAGGTACGAGTCGTTACACCCCATCACAGAAAAGAAGCATCCCATAATCCCAGCTACTCAAAGTAAAGTGGATATGCTTGAAAGAGACAGACTATCACAGACATGCATCCCTGAAAATGAGGAAATTCGGAGAAAGGGGATACCCAGGGAAACTGCTCTGGGGATGCATAAAAAGGGTGGATGACACCCCAAGGAGGAAACACTCAAACACAAAGAAAAAAAGCAGTATACAGAGGAAAAACACTTCCCAATAAGCAGGTACAGACAGGGAAACCCATACTCCCAGAGATAATAACCCAAAACTGGGAAATCCTGGGGAAATCAACCACCACCAAAAGAGCTCTATAAAAGCAAATTGGCGAAAGAGTGCAAACAGCCAGAAAATCTTAAAGATCACTTGGTCAGGGGAAGGATTACGTACAAAAACTCAGTCCATGAGGCTGGAAAGAAAACTGAAAAAAAAATAATGACTGCAAAAAACTGCAAACATTGCAAAGTTCTGAAAAAACAAAAACAGCTGAAACCAAAGAACAAAGGTACCATACACCAATGCAAAGAAAACTTAACATGCAATATCTGAAATGTGATATATTGCATGGAATGCAAAAGATGTGGGCCCAGTACATGTGCCAAACAAAAAGTAAAATAAAGGAGAGGGTTTCAGAACACTTGAGATCATTCTGAAAGAAAGTGCCAAAAGCGATGTGCCAAAGCACTTTAACCAGTGTGATCACAAAGGAATACATTATGTCAGTGTCTACATACTGGACTTCATCTTCAGACATCCAGACAGCAAACAAGCTGCAGTACTCAGGGACAAAAATCAGTACAACTGGACACTCTACCTCAAAACTCAAGCCCTGAGAGGAATAGACACAATGGATAGCAGATATGGGTGATGCCAAAACAATGCCACGTCAAAAGTTTTTTCTTTTGGTAAGCACCTCCAACAGCACCCCACAAGGCGTGAGAAGATACTGCCCATAAAAATAAGAAAAAGGTACAAAACAATATACCCACATAGGCTCCACCTATAGGTGACTACAAAGTGACTGAGTCTGGCCAGTTAATTAAGAATTATTAGTAGTGTGATCAAATAAACACACAGGTTTGATGGTATTCAAACACAACAAAGAGACCTATAGGCCTGTCTATAATCACCTGATGAGATGAGACCGTCGGAACTGTTGAGCAAGAATAAACCCCGAAACGGTTTAATATCTAATGACACAGAGGCTATGGTTCATATATTCCCCCACAGAGGGATCCAGAACCAAGAGTAGATTAGTTCCCACAGTGAGCACCAGGATTTTAGTTCCAGGAAAGCACACTACAGTGAGGGTGGTGCCACTAACAAGTAGAAGCCACAGAACAGATCCAATAACTAAATGTCATCGGTACAATTAATTTCCTGCCACTCCTTGTTCATACAATTGTCCAATAAAAACGGGTAAAACACTTGTATAATGTGAACACAAAGAACCAATGGGGGTCTAGCTCGGTGAAAACAATTAACATAAGCAGGCTGCAACCCGCGGGCGCTACAGCTATGACAATCACTTGCTTGATAGTTACAATGCCACCACCTCCACCTAATTTAGATATGAATAATGATTATGGTAGCTTATAGTCATAGTTTTAGTAGTGCTCATTTTTCATTAACTAGTCTCTTTTTCAGGGGCTGCTTGAGTTGGAGGTTGTAGCTGAGTCTGGAGGTCTTCTATATTCCAGGATTTTCTTTGACCTTAAATCATGATGATTGACAGGACAGGGTACCAAACAGTACAAAAGAGTACAATACAACGTTATTATTAAATATGAGAGACATCACAATACAGTGTATAGATTACATACAAACATAGGAAACCAGTGATCTATCAATTGCCTAGATCATGATATTAAGGTAGAAAGTGCTTGACTTGGATAATGGCATGTGGATCTTACCTTTATTAAACCGAATTGGGAGAAAAGTATACAGTGCCTTGATTTACATAAAGAATATACTGAAAAATATAGTGTTCTTCATTTGTTTCAAAACAAGGACAGTGACCTATGAGTTTTAAAACTTAAATGTGTAGTATTGCACATCTATCATATTTTGTGAAAGTTTAAAGAAAATGACATGGATTTTACAAAGTGAAAAGCAACTTTTAGGTATTTCTTTATATATTTTAATATCATAATCATATTGATCGAAAGCTAACATGGTGACCGCTGATTCTTAAATTAGATATGTGTTCTGCAGCACTTTCAGCTTATCATATTAAGTTATCAGGAGAATAACATGGGTTTTAATTTTCAAGCCAAATTTTTTGATATGCCTCTAAAGCATAGACATATCATCTGTCTCATACTTTGTTCATCAAGTTTTTCTACATCATGCATGGTATACACTATACTCCGGCATATCGCTACACCCTATTATTCTGATCCCCTATGTATGCCTAAGTAGCAATAAACAGATAAAAAATCAAACTATAGAAAGTCAATACCAACAAATATATAAAGGGAAACAAAAGTTTACCCACTGAAGTTCAACATATTGTACCTGATGCAATGTTTAAAATGAAGAGTTCAGGAATTTGTTAAGCCACAGTTGAGATATTCACATTTTAACTTTTAGGTACAGTAAGCTTGGCCAACATAATTTTGTACTAAGAGCCCTGAGAGTCACCAGAGGAATTATTTTCTTGTTGTTATATTTTGTTTATTGCTATATACCTTGAAAGATATTATTCCTACCATAGGAAAAACTGGTGATGTAATGCTTTAATATTGTCTGTACCCAGGCTATTCTTGACTCATATCAGAAAACTCTTTGACACATGGTATACTTTTTGTTGGATCAACTTGTACATATACTATTCCAGCCTATGTGTTATACGCATCAACACAATGAATCTTATAAGTGCATATTGAAACCAGCCTCCAAGCTGAGTGTGTGTCCCCAGGATAAATTAAAGTTAAAACAAACACAGAAAACTTATGAACATGTTTATAATTTCAGGCTATATATGAATTCTTATTGTACAAGTGTGTGGGTAAGGATGTCATTTCTAGTTTACAGCTTTGTACAGCTTTGTTGCCTTTTTTCTTTGATATCCAATGGAAGCACCTGGCTATGTATCATGCGAATTGTATATTGTAATTTTTGTTTGATCAAATAGAAAAAATAATTAGATTAAAAAAGAAATTCTGAAACCTCTGTTATATTGTTATCTCACTCTGATTCTTCCCATCGTTACAAAAAGGGGAAAAAACAACACAGCAAATAAACAACAATACTACCACAACACTCTAAACTACACTCCACCTGACATCAATTGTGGCCAGGGTTATGTGAAAACTTTTTGGGTTTCTAAAAGTATATTTTGACTAAGAAATAGCATTTATCAAGTACATTTTCTGCACCAGTGATAAGAACAGATTACCCTGTCATGCGACCCCCGCCACTCTCACAGCTAAAATGAAGGGACAGAAAACTGAAAAGAATTTAGACACAAGGGTTCTGTATTCTGTCAAGAGTATTCAATAAAAAGTGGGCCCCAGGTCAGCATCAATATGAACATGGCCAATCCACACTTGCTACGTCAAAGATTTACATGTCATGGTATGTTGGAAAATAAGGTTATTGTTGCTATCGTGTTTTCTATCAGAATTGTCCATGGATATGTTGACAAATATTGTGCCATTATTCACAATAATCATTTTATTGTAAATGAGCCTAGCTCTTTTGTAGACACTATAGTTTGTTCGATTACATCATCATATATCATCCGTATCCAGTACTACTTGTCTTGTTTGAGAAAAAAATATTAATCCCAGAATTGTGTTTAATTGTTGCTATCATTTTGCACATCATGCAGGGTCATGTCTTATTACGATTCTCACCTGCTGTCATATGGCTGCACTAACACCTTCTGGAAATTGAATATAGAACAAGCATATATAGACTACAATAAATATCATGATAGATAACACATCATATCAAATTCTTAGTGTATGAGATTATTAATGTACTAAAATGTACAAAGAAAGAAACTGATCAGTGTTGGGTTTGTTTCTCCGTACGCCATCGAGATTGGAGTGCTCAGGGATATATGAACAAGGCAATAGCTGAGTGAATATTCCCAAGCACTTCAAAGAAGATGGTCAACAGGGACACATATCAAATACAAATATGTCTCTGAATTTATCTTTGCATGGAAATATGTATCTGTTTATTGCCCACTATGTATGAGTTACCGTACTTGCAAGCCTGTTGACTATGTCTTCCTAATGTCAATCTTATGGATGTTTATACCAGTTAAAGATCTAAGAGCTAAGATAAAACTCTACCTGTGACTTATTATCATTGTGCAGTAATTGTAAATTACATATAATTTACTGCCGGGCTGCTTTTGTCAACGTTTCTAATCGAACATACGTTTGTAACAGGTAACAGTGCGGTGGTTGATCGAACATTTTATGCTAATTACTTTTCTGGTCACATGACCATCTGACGCCTCTACTAGCGTCATTCCTGCTATTGCATTCGCTGTCGATGCACGGGAATTTTTTCATTACCCACCCACCCACACCTTTTTTCTACTTTTACCTATCGCCATAGGGCTCATAATGTATAATCGTTTATCTCTCTTATCGTTTTATCGTTTTACCTGAAATGTGTTTATCTGCTTTTACCATGCAATGTTTTATCATTTCCATGTGCAATAAATACATTTTTTCTGCAGCCCGGTCTTTGTTAATTGCAACCAACATTATTAGTACACATGTGTGTACCTGCTTACTAAAGGCCAACTTGACTATTGTCATAATATGTCCTTACTTGTTATCATGCTTATCATTTGGCTACTATGGTGCACATATCCGATCCTGTATACAAAACTACACACATAAGTTTAGAAATAGACCACTTTATATGAAAACAGTCGTGGTTTCTAAGATACACCTAAGGAAATGAACATCTGTCATATAAATTAATTTCTGTAGTCGTTTTATCAAGACAGACTTTGTTTTATTATCATTCTCATTTATTTATGAGCTTTATTTAGATTTGTACTAATCTACTTCAGTTTTACATATGGGGAAATAGGGTCAGATCATGTTAAGACCAGCACGGGTAGCATGTAAAGAATGTTGTGCTAAGTGGTTTGTGCAAACTTCAGTATTATTATATACCTGTGCACAAATGTCTCACACTTACTGGCCAGCTGTACGATTCCATTCTGCACACTGTGCATGAACTAATAATTTGTGCACTCTGTATCATGTGACCTGTTTTGAAATAGCGTTTTAACTGTTTCCAGGTATATTATACTAAGTAGACATAGCGAGTGTTTCTGAATTACAACTGTTCCTTGTTGTTTTTGGTCGGAAATATTTACCTTGTTATTCGAACCTACTTCTTCGGCTTTGGTGGATATTTTTGACTGAGTCAGAAGAACATGGTTAATAATTCTGACTAACTTGGACCAGATTTCATTCAGGCACACAAACCACTTCTCCATATAGTACTAATAGGGCCTACAGGGTTTTAACTTGCTGTGATGTGCTTATACCTTATTTGGACTTCTTGTTGAGAAAAGGCAATGTACCCACATAGAGAATAGTACCACACATGAGAATCTCTGCTAGGCGAAGCAGTGTTTTATACATAAACCACTGCCAGTGATCGGCGCGACGCCACCCATTTGTTGAGTAAACTACTGCTGTGGAGATACGCCATATGTGAAGCAGTGAGATCCCCAAGAAGCACCCAGCTGCCACCAGAGTGATCTTAGCAGCTACCGGCATCTTGGTGGTCAGATCCTTGCTACTGTCCTTGCTGCTACCCTTGCCACCGTCCTTGCTGCTGTCCTTGCTGCCCAAGCCACCCTTGCCATCTGCCACCCCATCTGTCTTGGGGCCGTCCCCGATCTGGTTGAGTTTACGTCGGTTGATCACTGTGCCGATGTAGAGGCGGCGGAAGACGTAGAAATATGCCGAGCTGGCTGCGAACCCCCAGCAGATGAAGTAGGTCTCACAGAAAAGGATCATGATGGCGAGGCTGGCATAGAAGCCACCGAGCAGGTCGGTGGTGAGCCCAATCACATAGTTCAGAAGCACAATGAAGACAATGGTCCGGGGACTGAAGAGGCGCTGCGACACCAGCTGCATCTTGGTGACACGCAGCAGAGTGGCAAAGACCAGAATGAAGGCAGCTGTTATGCTGGGGAAGAGTGGGGCGATAGTGAGGCGGATCTGCCATCTCTGCAGTATCTTGGCTGAGCCATAGGGGTCAACAAGCAGGAAGAGGGCCCGGGGTGGACAGCAGAGGATGATGACGATGTTGAGCGCCGCATAGTAGGGACGACTTGGCATGTGACGTGCCACCAACACCTGCAACAAGAAACATGTTTAGGGGCTGTTCTGATTCAAGGGGCTGTTCCATCAGGCCGAATTCTCAACCATAATAGGATTCTGACATTGTAACAGAACACCATAATCTGTTGAGATTAGTGCCATCAGCCACCGGTGGCCCACCATCAGCCGCACAGTTCCATTATCCTTTGGAAGCATGCCATTTCTAGTGCACCTGTATACATCTTATTGGGAATTAAAAAGACTTTGATGAGAAGATTTGAATATTTTTCCTAAATTCCCAAGATCTTGAGACATTTTGGAATTCACTTCATGTATGTTATATCTCAACTGACTGGAGGAGCTGCTCATGTTGAGAAGGAAACTCATGAGTTGAAAATATCATGGGCCGTACTCCACCGAGTTCTGCTGAAGAGTAATGCACAAAACAAAGCTCAGTGAATTTATATAGTGGTCAAACGAGATGGAGTGTGGAGTTTCATTTAGTATGTTTCTGATTTTATCTCACTCCATCTACATGATCAGAAACATTATTAACTCACACAATTATCCATTGTGCACTACCTTCAAGGCCATGGAGTATCAAAGAAGAAACCAACAAATTTTGGTAAAACTCGTCATTTTCCATGGGTTTAATGCAGTCACATAGCATTCAAAAGAGTTGGACAACTAATTCTTTGACTGAAACAAGTTGCTTTCTCTATTTTTCTCACCACTGTAAAGACTAAAAGAATGGATGACACAATGGAGATATGAAGTCATAGACCAGAAAGAACGGACTGTGACACTCATAGGGGCATGGAGTGATCTCAATTTTAAGCCAATGAGACAAAAATACCAGGGGTGAGATAAGAGTTCCTAATGTTAAGCCTGTGGGAAAAATACTGGGGTGAGATAATTTGACTTACCCTAGCGAAGTGGATGATAGCCCACAGGGAGAGGGCCATATAGGCAAAAGCAGCCAGGTAGACATGCAGGGGCCAAGCACCTCCCCAGGCCTCCAGCGCCGTCGGCCAGTGGATCGCTGGGTCCTTGAAAAACGGAGGTTTCATCATGGGAGCAGCTGCAGGTGTGGAGTTCGTCACCAGTGCAGATATGCTGCCATAGTCGATGTCTGTGTGAGAAGAAAATATAATAATAAAAATATAATAATAAAAGTTATGATATAAAAGGAATTATATCTAAAGTATAAGGTTCTATACAATACTTTAGGTAATATACACTTAGACAATATTTTTTTATCAGAATATGTTCACATGCGCTATATTCAGTGCATAGAGGTTAGATTGGTCACATATAGACTTTTAGCTTGCTGCAAAAAAGTATCCCTTCAATTTCTGCCTGCTATTCACTGTGATATTGGAAAATGAGCAGAATGCCAGTGTCTCTGTGTCTAGGAGGTGTGCCCAGCTAACCATGACCAATCACGCAAGACCAAAATGGCTCAAGACACCCTGGTGCTTGATAATTTTGGGTCTCATGCAGTGGTAGAAATGGCAAGTTGACTGGGAGCAAGTCGGTTACAAAAAATGACCCATTGATTGAATATGTCCAAAACCTTTTAATTGTTCTTCATCTATAATTCCACGCCTTGCCGTTCAGAGCAGAATGTTTGTTCCATCACATAACCAATTGAACCAAGATCTGGTATTGAGGATAATTGAAAAATTATTAATAATTAGACTGGGACAAAATGGCCCAACTTTCAGGAGGGTCTCCAGTAGTTTCATGAATGCAGCTTCGGAAATTTGTATCCAGCCAACCCACACTGATAAACACTTTTCCTACTCTGTAGGTCACATTCTCTGCGTATGTAAGTGGAAAATTGACATATTTACGTCTTACTTCAGGTGTTTAAATATGGAAAACTATTACAGTAACGTCTGCCTCCTCACATAAATGACAACAACAGTTGCTTTTCATACATAATTCTTTATTCAAATAACACCTAATAACATATATATACATAACTATAAATGATCTAAACTACTCTCAACTACTTCTTCTTTAACATCCACTACTTCTTCTTTAGCATCCACTGGAAGTCGCTGGGGATGTTGGGGATGGATTTTGTTGATGGCTGGCCCTTCTTCCGCTGCCTGCTGAGGTCTAAAGACTTCGTGGACCGAAGCTGTTCGTGAACCCTGTCCAGACCGCTCTTCACCATCGCCAACTGCGCCAAGTCCCACTCCAAGGTCTGTGTCACCAGTACCTTCTTGGCCCCCACCTCTTCGTTCTCCTCCTCCTTGCTTGACATATATATCCACTTCAGAGCTGTTGTGCCCTTTTCCACCATCTCCTTTGATACTAGTTGGCGCCTCGTCAGGGTCCGGAGTCACCTGTTGGCCTTCTGTAATTGCAAAATACACAATTTCACATTTTGGAATTGCAATTGTCTGGTGATCTAAGCTTTCAAAATAGTGGCAATAGTTGGTGATGAAAAGAAAGGAACAGCATGGCCATGAATCTCTATATATTTTTTGCCAGTGTTTCCGATGTTTTGGAAAATTCTGAATTATTTCACTTGTAGGAAAAGTTTAATCACGGATAATAACAAAATATGTCGCTTCGTTGTTGAGTACCGTTGAGTTGAGTACCGTTTGGCCAACAAGCAGTGATGCCCCATGTCATGCACCAGCTTGTCGCTCTGGGTTTTAAAGGACCTCTCAGCAGCACCTAAAACACCAACATAGCAACATTAGTATTTCTTACACTGCATGAGTGATATGTCAAAATCGGTCAATTCCAATATAGTCTTGATTCAACGAAAAATACATGTCTACAACTGGTTTCAACCTGCATACACCCTTTTGTACCAATACAGTTTGATATTGTTCTGCCATCCGAGCAGTTAATCCAGCTTTGAAACTTTGCATTTGATGTCTTGGCTTCCGGTATTAAAACATATGCTAAGGTTGACTAAATCTATATCAATGACCTAACATTTTAACCTGCGTAAAACCAGCCAAAGTAAGTGATGCTATATCATGCTCACTTATCACTTCATCGATGGTGAAGTCCAGTCGCATTCACCATGAAGTCGAGCAGGGGCCTGTTCTCCAGGTCAGTCGTTCTGCAAAAAACAGTTTCCATTATATAAATAGTAAGTTCTCAATTCAATGTTAAGAGACTCAATTTATCTAACAGTATTGTTGGCGAATATATATCACAATCGGTTGCAATTGTCAACCCTTAAGGATTTTCATAAGAAATACATACCTACTGCCATTTTCTTTTCAAACAAAAAATTCTAACCATAGAAAATGTCTAGTATGTGATAATTTTCTTTTCATGAAATAAGGTTGTCTACAAGTTAGTATTTGATATACATGCTTCAACTTACCTCTTTCCCTTCCCAGGTCAGGCCCCTCTTGACTCTCTTGGCATAAGCCTCTCTCATCTGGTACTGCAAATTGGAAACAGGTACATCGCTAATCATTCCAGTAAACGTGAACATTTTTCATTAGTGGTCTACCCAACCCCACTTACATGCATCTGTCATAGGTAATTCCACTCTCAAAATTCATTGTACATTATATACAATCCAATATTTGTCTTCAACAGTGAAGACAACTTTAACACAATACCTGTATTTGCTTATACAAAAATATAAAGTAAATTTCCATATAAATATAACCATTTGCATCTTGAGTAGACATAAGCTACATGTAATAGGCCTCCATATACAAAAGAACTTTCTCCTGAACCATTGGAAACCGTTCTCTCATTGTTTCCATGGCAGGTGTCTTCTTCATCGTGTCGGGTCGCGCGTGGACATGTCTCAGCTCACTCAGCAGAGAAGCTATGTCATCTGCAAAGCAGGTAAGCAACATTCAAAATAAAGTGAAACTACTTTCCTCTTTTGGTATATAGGCTATATGAATCTGTCTGACTTAAACTTAAATTTGGTTAGGGCATCTTCCACATGTTAATTATTGGGCACTAGAAAAATTAACTATTCATCATTGAAAATGTTCAGTATCTAAGAATGACCCGAGAGCCAAAGCGCACATTGTGGGTTTAGCCTTTTGGTTTACAGACAAGGAATCAACTTAAAAAGTTAAATATGTAGTATCTGAACACTGGCCATCTAAAATATGATTTTACATTCTCAGATAGTTAATTCACTTACCAATTCTGGTCGGGGTCGTTATTGGTGGCAGTAGGCATGGCTGGTGGATGTGACTCCAGCACCGTGTCTGCTACCCATGTGTTACGGCTGACGTAGACTGGCCTCAGTCCCTGTATCCTACCCCTCCACCCTTTCTGAGTGACACAGGGACTGGTCTCGACCGTAATCGGCCGTGAAGACTGGTGCAATTTTGAGCCACACTCCCCAAGCAGAGGTCTGGCTACTGGTCAGGATATCTGCTGGGAGATTGATACCCTCTCACTTTGATCTCAATTGAGACATAGTCAGGAGTAGGCGAAATATATTGCTATGACAACACAGGCGGCCAGGGAACTGGAGGAGGGGAGGGGGAGGGGTAGAGGGAGGTATAGGGTTACAGGGAGTGGCTTGGGGTCATAAACAGGAGATTCTGGTCAGAGTGGACAAGTCTTTGATTCATGGGCCAGTCAGAAAAGGACACATGCTATGATGAATTGTATTCCGATTTTCTTTAATCATTTAATGAATGTTCATTATCAAAGACTTGAGCAAGTCTACGGCTGACGGAGCTGGACTTGGGTATGGGCAAAACTTCCAGCTACAGGTCAAGGGCAGAGGTCCTGGAAGAGTTCCTTGGCTACTGGCTGTCAAGGAACACCTGAAATTCAAAGTCATCAAATTCGCAGTGGTCGGCCATAGTAGTTGAAGGAAGATGCTGTCTGTCGAAGTGGTCAGTTGTAGTGTTGGTGGTCGAATGTGACTACTGCCCTCAGTCATGCAGCTTATATGTTCCTGCCCCACCCACCTTCACCTAATGACCACCAGTGTAGCATGACCGACTCATGCATTGCCCTTGGGTCAAACCATGCTACAGCAGCTCCGCCTATTCAGGGCTGTGATAATGCTCAAGTTCTGCCACAACTGACTCAACACCAACAGCTTTGACATCGCACCCCAGGACTGTCCACCAACGTGTCCTTCCAGCATTCCTTTGATGGCGCATCATACTGGGGCATTGTATGGTCTGCCTGAAACCACTGCCATAATTAATGCTGCAGCATGTAAGAGCTCAGAGCAGTATTTCTAGTGACACCCATCACCAAAAAAGACTAAAATACACCATATACCGTTAGAAAACTACAGTTCTGAGGAATACAGTTCTGGTGGGTGTACAAATATATTTGGTGAACAATCTTGTCAAGGTCAGGTCAAAGGTCAAAGGTCACAACTAAAATATCTCCCAGTTAGAATTGCTTTAACCACTGATAATTCAAGAAATATTTTACATGGCCTTCTGATATTTTAGGACCATGTACACATCATAGGGTCCAATGGAAACACAAAATATGGTTGACCTTGGTGAAGGTCAAGGTCACATCTACAGAGGTCGAAATGGTCAAAAGGGGTTCTATTAGTTAAAACACCTTCTTTCAGATTATTCTTAAGTTGCAATTTTGGGTTTACAATGCCAGCAATTTATGTTCAAGATCAGAGAGACATAAGCATTGGATATTCTGACTTTTATAATGATAGTGATATAATGTCCAGAGATATTGCAGGTTCAACATCGATATACATGGAGTGCACCTGTAGAATCTATACTTGAATCAACAGGGGCTGGAACAATATTATATAGTTAGAAGCAAAGTAACAGAATACATATTTGTAGTAGGTCCTACTAAGATGATCAAATGGGATGTTTCTCTGTGTGACAACATATTTTAGGTAGAGAAGCATATAGCTTGTGACCTTGAGATGACCTTGAACAGAGGTTAAAGGCAAAGTTTTTTGGGTATGCCTTATTAGTGGAGCAGATAAAATCTAAACTTTTCTGAACTAATTGGTTACCAAATTTACCACACCAGCAGTTCGATTATCATTAATATCATTCAGGCTTTGATGAGCTGATATTTTTGTCACTGAAGTTATCCTAATCTAGATAAGTTTGTCAGTTGGGTGGCACCACACCGTTCTGCAGGTGTGTGGTGTTGATATTGATGTAAGTCTAGTTTTTTTCCATCTGAGGAAAAGTTATAGGCAAGTGTTGGGGAATATTGCAAAGAAAAGGTACACAGAATTAACTATACCCGAGTATAGCTGAGTATAATCCATGGTTATACCTTCAGGCTAATCATTCTCACTTTTCTCCTTCATAGAGGAATCCCAAAATAAACATTCCCTTCCTATGTAGATATATATTCATATATTATGTAAATTTCGGTTTTTAAAATACATAAAATAATCTACCATTTACATAAAATTACGTATTTCTCTGTTGGTATATTTACATAACCTCAATTAGTTTAGAAATGTAAATTTACGTTTCTAATCAATGTGAATTTATTTAAATGTCTCAAAATCGTAAATCTACCAATATGTGCTACAGACGTAACTAAATCTTAACATTTTCACGTTTGTACTACTTAAAAAATATATAATTCCTACCAAAAAATGACATTAATTTACGTAGGTAGCACATATTTGTGTTTACTGGGATATGTCAGTCCAACATAGTTCAAATATGAGAGCATTTATTTAACCCATTCGCAGCGGGTGAGGCCATATGGCATCAAATGTGCTGGGGCAGGTGATGCCCAGAGGCAACAACCGTGCTGGTATGAGTGATGCCGAAAGGCATCATTTTCTTTAATTCTCAAAATTTCTTTTTTATGGAATAACATCGGAAATATTAGCTATATAATCATGGAATTTTCAAAGAATATAGCTACAACACCCACGTAAAGATTTCATTTGAAATATATGATAAAATATTCTACCACATCCTGAAGTTATATTATCATTACAATTGGTTTGAGACTTTCTTAGAAATTCAGTTCAAATAGAAAGTCTAGCTGGGTTTCCAATATGATGATAACCTAGAATTGCATATTATCATTGTATTGGTTATTTGTCCTTGGACTGGTATTTAATATGGATTACGTGATTACCTTGCTCTTAATGTATGAGCTCGCTAAAGTTTTGTATTTTGTTTTGTTTTGATATCACAATCCCACTTATATAGCATGATGATTGACAAGACAGGGTACAAACAGGTTGGTGAACAAAACAGTACAATACTGAGTACTTATTATATTCGAGAGACATCACAATACAGTGTACAAATTACAGTGATTTATCATTTGCCTAGATCATGATATTAAAGTTAAATGTCCTGGACTTGGATACTGGCACGTGGATCTTACCTTCATTAAACCAAATTGGGAAAATGAGCCAATATACAGTCCCTTGATTTACATAGAAAAAATACTGAAAATATAGTCAATAATAAGGTCGGTGAACTATGAATTTCAAAACTTAAATATTTAGTACTGCACATCTACTATATTTTGTGAAAGTCTGAAGAAAATGACATGGATTTTTAAAGTAAAAAGCAACTTTTAGGTATTTCTTTATATTCTATTATAATATCAAAATATTGATCTCTAAATCGAAAACAAGCATGGTGACCCCTCATTCTATGTGTTCTGTGTATACATATGTGTTCTATGTATATGTGTTCTGAAACACTTTGACCTTTCAATATTCAATTTTCAGGAGAATAACATGGGTTTTAATTTTCAAGCCAAATTTTCCTATATGCCTTTAAAGCATAGCATCTTCCTCAGTTGGTTCATCAAGCTTTTTTACAACAGGCATAGTATGCAGATGATCTACACTATACTCTGTCATATTGCTACGCCCTATCATTTTCAACCCCTATGTAGGCCTTAGTAGAAATAAACAGATAAAAAATCAAAATAAAGAAAGTCAATACCAACAAGTATGTGAACTCAACGCTATATAAAGGGAAACTCCTCTTGAATAGTTTACCCAGCAAAGTTGAACACATTGCAACTGATGCAATGTTTAAAATCAGAGTTCAGGAATTTGAAAGTGAATAGTGGGGACTTGTATAAACTGCAAATAATGCATAATAATACATTAAAAAATTTTACAGGGGCTGCGCTACGTACTAGTATAGAGTTATTGCACAGAACCGAACAGTTATCTTTGTCACAGATAAGATACTCACATTGTAACTTTAGGTATAGTAAATAAACAAGACATGTGCTAAAATAAAATGTCACTCCTCAGCTTGTGGTTACAACTGAGACTGTAACAAACCTCTAAGTTAGCTTTAACATGTTTTCCTTAGGCTAGCAGATTGTGTGAAAAGGTATTATCACTGTAATATCTTGTAGTGTGTCATTGGAGTATATGTAACCATAGTAGAAAAAGCTTGAAATGCGTTGCAACCGAGTTAAATTGAGTTCACTCTAGGTTGTTATTACTTATCTAAAGAATACGTGAAATTAAAACATACAATGGAAAAATTTCAACTGAATGCAACCATGACTGTCGGCATCGCGTCGAGGTGAACGGACGTCTGCGGTGCGGGGGAGAGGATCTGGCTGATTTATATTGGTTCTCGTCAAATTAGGACTACAAAAGGTTGCCTACTGAATGGATTCAAGATATACATAATCCTGGTACGTGTTTTAAGTTTGGATGCCTGATCGTTTGATGTGATTTTGGGGGATTGTGACTGACCTTATTGTGTACGCATTGTAGTGAATACAGGGTGTGTATCGGTACCATGTTGAATGCGAGCCTCAGTGCTAGAAAACGCACTAGATCACTTTCACTAAGTCCTTAGTGTGCTGAGGTTAGTAAATTATCAGTGCATAGAAGTAACCAAAAGAAAAAATCGAAAGTAGAACTCTATTGCTACTTAGGGAATCTTTTTGAAGAAGGGCCCGAGTCCGCTGAGGTTGTAAATACAATGGCGGACGCACTTGCTGTGATGCCTGACGCTAGTTTCAAGGAGCTCAAACAGCAGGTAATAGTTAATAACAATGGAATTCAGAAGATTCTTGCCCTCATGAATGATATGCCCAAAACGGCTGATATAAAGGAGGCCCAAGCATTCACGCTTGAAAAAATATCGGAGGTGGACGGTAGAGTAAACATTGTGAATGCAAAAGTTACCCTGTTAGATCAAAAGGTGCATGACCTGAATACTGGACTCGATAAGAAAGTGAAGGAAATTGATTCTCGCCTTAATTTTTCTAAGAGCGAATTTGAAGTACTTAACTCTAAGGTCCAGACATTGTCGGATGCTGGCCCCATGGTGAATACCGATAGTAGGGAGAATACACCAAATAAGGTAGAACATACACCTGACGACAGAACTAACTTTTATTTCACGGATATGAGCAGGAATATTGTAATCTTTTGTTGGTATGAGGAGGAAGGGGAAAATACTGACGAAATATTCAATGACCTATGTAATGCCCTAGAGGTAGTGGTCGAAAGGCAGGATGTTCTTAGAATAGAACGATTGAAAACTCGGTATAATGCAAACAGGACCCAGAGACCCTCACCAATTGTTGTAATTTTCATGAACGTAAAGGTACGCAATAAAGTGCTAAATTCAACCCCGAAGTTAAGCCACACTGAATACTCTGATATAAATATTGCCCCTGATGAGTCGTTTGCTGACCGCAGAAAACAAGGGATTCTAAAAATGGTATGTCGGTACCAGAGGCGTTTGGGAAAAAATGCAGCAATTGGTGGTGACATTTTGTATGTGAACCAGGACAGCTACACTTTAGCCGGTGCTAACGACATTCCCTTAGACCTACTTCCCCCTGATTACAAAGCTCGCCATGGTTTAAATGTACAAGAGAAACAAGGCACGCCTGGTCGGTGCACCGAGGTTGCTATGGACGACGGTCCGCCGCCCCTAGAGGACCTACCTCAGGTTGAAAGATCTCAAAATAACCCACAGCCAAGAGTAGCAGAGGTTGTCATAGAAAGAACCGCAGATCGGGATACATTATATGTTTCTGGCCCTACTAGGGATTGTCCGTGTGGTATAGCCTTTTCAGGATGGGGCTCTTTTATGAGTAATATGTTCCCCTGTGAAATAACCAGTAGAGTAAGTGAGGGAGTGGTTGATAGGGATTTTGTATTCGCAAGCACCGAACATGGTTATCAGTTCACTAAGGCAATGTTTGCAAATGACCAAGAGACAGCAGGATTTATTAATGAGACTAGGGACCCATTTGAAGCAAAACGGTTGGGCTCATTGATTAAAGGTGAGAGAGCGGTGGCGTGGGAGCAAGTAAAGTCCGAAAAGATGTTGGCCCTGTTATTTGATAAATTCACTCAACACCCTGAGCTCAGGAAAAAACTTGTGAGTACTGCCCCACGTGACCTCATTGAGGCCACGCATAGTATGTACTGGGGCACCGGTATTTCCTTAGACCGACTACTTAAAGCTACTGAGTACCCTGGCTATAAAACTCTGGGCAAGCTTCTCAAACAGGTTAGGAGTACTTTTGTTCAATAGCACTTTTCTTCTACTAGTGAAAATGTCCACTATTATTGTGGGTGATTCACGTATTGGACGCATAGTACACGAGTTAAGAGCCGTTGAAGAAGTTATAGATGTTGCAAGCCTCCCAGGAGCAACTTATGAGGAACTGGCAGACGCGGCTATATCGGCTGTGCCGGCGTGCGGACCTGGATTGCGGTTGGTAATCCTTCTCGGTGGAATTTGTGATACTACTGCTAGGGATCGTCCTACCGGAGAAATCTCTCTACGTTATCAAACTGCTATTGACTTTGTTAGGATATTTAATGTATCTTTAGATAGGATTGAAAATAGATTCAAGAAGGCATACAACCACTTACATGTTTGGTGAATTTCTTCGTTCCACTAGGGTCTATATTGAGATCCTTGGGTTGGAAAAAATTACACTTACATGTTGCATTTGGCACCTTCTATGGGATTAACCTGGGAGTGACCAACTCAGTGTATTCTAGCTCAATGGAGGCATTGCTCGACACAATGACAATGATCGCTAGTGAACAGATATTTGAACGAAATCAGAGAAACTATTTATCAACCCCACAGATAGCTGGTCTTATATATGTGAAACACAGCAAAAAATGAAACGTTTCTACCATGTATCATAAGCTATATGATGGTTCGCACGTAGACTCTGAGTACCGCTCTAAGCTGGTGCATATTATCACTAGGGCTATGCAAGATTGCATAAAAAAATGGGACCTATGAATAACTTAACAACTGATATAATCTGTATCAATATGGAGGCCGTAAGGTTCCATGGACATTGTAAGTTGTTCAATCTAATGATGGTTATGTATAGAGGCCGTAAGGTTCTAGTCTTACCATTGTTCTGATTGTTTTGATTAACTGTTTCTATGTTCTTGATCTAGTTGGTTGCGTACACATTGGTCACAATCCTATAGTCGTGAAATCACTGGGTTTAATGTTCATTGCTTTCTTGAACTGAATACATGATAGTAATCATGACTGGAACATGAAATATATCAGGCATCCTTACTTGAATATGCGTTGAGTTCTCATTCTTATTTTTGTACTCATGCGATAGTTCTTTACAGACTGTCCCATCCCGTTCCGGTGGCCGTAAGGTACCCTCATTGTTATTACTATTATTGTCATTTTTACAGTTACTTAATATATATATATATTTTTAAGTAATATATTTATTTTTTTCTTTTTCTTTATTACTATCTATACTAGGTTACTTCATTGCTGTGGCCGTAAGGTACAGGTATAATAAGTAAAGTAAATCGCTTTATTCTGCTGTGGCCGTATGGTACAGACATGTTCTCTGATGTTTGTGTACATCATCATCTAAAGGAAACACCTATCGATGCTGGGTCCTCCCGCCCCCCCCCCCCCCCCCCCCCCCGCCAATTTGGGTTATATTTCAATTTTACTTACTCTTTTTTTTTTTTCTTTTCCCTCCTTGTAAATCAAAATTATCTACTTTAGGCTCTGGGTGGACTAACCGATCCCCTCAGAACTCGCAGCCAGTTAGGAATTTTTCTACCTGACTGTCTCATCTACTTCATACTTCACTTCTTACTTATCTAATCTATGAGTGTTAATACTAAAAGCAAATACAAAGGACTAAAGATATAACAATATAATATACGAAGCCTGTACCCTAATATCGATGAATTAAAATTATTATATGATAACTATGATATAATTGGTGTAACTGAGACATGGTTAGACAGTAGGTTTTCTGATGGTATGGTCAATATTTATGGTAAAAGAATTTATAGGGAAGATCGGGAGGCAAGAGTAGGGGGTGGCGTCTATTGTTACGTGGACAATAAATTGGTACCATTTACAGAAAAACTAGATGAGTATTCGGATGTTAATGATAAGTTAGAATATCTGACCCTGAAAATCTCTAAACCCTCAAACAGATTTATGACGATAATTGTGATGTAAAGACCACCTGGTGAGACCTTAGATTTCATGATCGACACTCTAGATGATATACTGAAATCGGACCTTATTCGTAATAGTGAGATTTGGATTATAGGAGACTTGAACTGTGACACCCTTGCTCGAAAAAATCCTAGAGCGCATCGGCTATACGAATTAGCGCGTAATTATGAGATGAAACATTTGATAACTGATATAACACGTCCCAACAAAACTGGTGGGTCTATTCTGGACCTAATGTTTACAAATAGTGAATTCGTTATTGATAGTGGAACGACAAATGGCCTCATAAGTGACCACTTGCCCACGTTTGCAATTAGGAAAAATCCCAAAACCAAAAATCAACTTATCTCATTTTCTGGTAGATCCTATAAATCATATGACAAAAACAACCTGGAGGACTTCGTTTCCAATCATGATTGGGTGAATTACTACAGTTCTTCTGATCCTGAATTTTTATGGGAGCATATCTGTAATCTACTTTCAGAGTTCTTGGATATACACTGCCCCTTAAAACAACTAAAGAATGTCAGACATAGAGATGAATGGATATCTGATGAAATTTACTCGCTAATAGATGAAAGAAAGAATAGGCTAATCACTTACAAAGTAACTTGTAACGAATCGGACCTGAAATACGCTAAATCCTTGAGTATGAAATTTAAATACGCTTTGCGCAATGCAAAGGCAGCATATTGCTGAGAACAAATTGAGTTAACAAAAAGACATCCACAGGATTTTTGGAGATTTATTAATAACCTAACTTCAAAAGACTCAGTTAACTCGGATTGCTCACTTGTAGATGAAGATGGAGAAAGAGTTGCTTTCGATAAAATTCCGGATCACGTCAATAATTATTTTTTGTAACATTGGTCACAAACTGTTTACGATAGGAATTTAGATAGTTATTATGACTTACTTAAGAATTTTGATGACACAGAGGCCGATCCGGTTGATATTGAAATAAGTCCTGCAGATGTGGCTAAATTAGCGAAAGATATTTGTACAACAAAAAGCTCTGGAGTCAACAACATCTCAGCATGGGTAATCCGGGATTCCATGCTTATTTTGAAAAAAGAATACTCTTATTTGTTTAATTGCTCCTTAGTCCTGGGAATCGTCCCAAAATCGTGGAAGATAGGGACAGTGGTTGCTATACCTAAGAGCGGGAATCTGAGTATAATCGAAAACTGGAGGCCGATTTCTTTAACCCCCATACCAATTAAGATACTGGAGAAACATGCAGTAATTATACTAGAAATTATCATTGATGAAAATAGTCTCCTGACAGATAGGCAATATGGCTTCTGCAGAGGAATAGGTACCTGTGATGCAATTTTTGAATTCTCAAAGGAACTGTATAGCGCACGAAATCAAGATCTAAATATGGGGGCCATTTTTGTGGATTTAAAAAAAGGCCTTTGATTCAGTGCCCCATGAACTTCTAACCACTGAACATAGAGTTGAACATAAATTACCCATAAATATAGCATCCTGGATAAAAGAGCTCAAAGGGTTAAAATAAATAATTGCTTCTCTGATACAAACACAGTTGGTTATGGCGTCCCACAGGGGTCCGTACTGGGTCCCATTTTATTTGATTTATTTGTAAACAATATGTGTAACAATATACAAATTGGCCCGCACCCACAGTATGCCGATGATCTGGTAATTTTTTGTGCTGATAGATCCTCTGATATTGTCAAACGCTGCTTACAAACGTCCCTGACTGAAGTAACTAGATGGTGTCACCGAAACGGTATGACTATTAATAGTAAAAAAACAAAGAGTATGTGGTTTGCTTCCGAAAATCGGCTAAAATATTTAGGAAAATTGGACCTCTTGTGTAATGAGACTTTACTGGAAACTGTAGGTTATTATAAGTTTTTAGGTATCACACTGGATTCTTGTTTAAATTTTAATAGACATATAAATGAAATCAATAAAAATGCTAACAATAGACTATTCAGGCTGGGCAAACTTAGAAGATATATAGACAAAAATACGGCCAAACAGATTTATATTTCAATAATCCATCCCACAATGGAATATTGTTCATTTGTAATTGATGGAGCTAATAAAGTTCTAATTAGAAAATTACAAGTAACACAAAACCGAGCTCTCAGAATTATCAAACAGGATTGGGGTATTTTTCAGAATATTGAGAGGCTGCATGACGAGATTAGCATAGATTTCCTGGATTGTAGGCGCAACACATAATTGCTCAGCATGATTTTTAAATAGGCACAATCAAACGATAATCTAGATTTGAGAAGTCGTAAAACTCGTAGCCAGCATAAAATTTGTTTAAAACCTGAGCGTGTATTAAGTAGCTTCTATTTTAGATCACCATATTATTGGGGCACAAACCTATGGAATAAACTGAATTCCTCTGTCCAGCACCTAAACGATCTTAAAGAGTTTTAAAAACATGTAAAAACGCAATACTCCAACTTTGACTGGCGTTCATAAAGAAATTAATTTGAGAGTGTCCTAGCCCTTTACATCATTACCTCACCCTTTTCACCTGTCACCCAGTAATAATTATTTGTAAAATCAGCTCATGTACAATGTAATACTGTGTTCTCTATGTTACCCGAGATCCCATACGCAAGTGCGGTGGAAGATCTTACTTTTGTAAGAACCGTTTCTTTATCAATAAAAAGAAGAAAAAAAACAAAAAAAACTGTAAGGCTAAGTGCAAAATTACCGATCGTATATGGCTTGCATTGCAACCAGAATGATTTTCCTTGTAAACATGGTGTCGACCATACTCATGAAGTTGATTGTAGCTAAAAGACTCGAATGAGAAATCTTTTGGAACCCAAAACTCCAATATTCGACAAGATTGGTTATTCCTCTTCTTATGGTGATCAGAATCAAATGTTGATTTCAATTAAACTTGTCTTAGTAACAACACAGGGAGGACCTGTTCTTTTCATTATTTTCATCATATTGTTCAGAATTGTTGGTACAATAATTGTAAGTTTGAAGTTGGACAACTCTGTATTGATATATCGATAATATTATATGGGACCAGACGGAAGATCGGCCCAGCTGAGTCTGGAAAACTAGTACTGTATAATTCATGACCCAATAAACGAGATAAAAAAATTTTTTAAAAAGGACAAAATTCACACATTATCTAATCAAAGTGAAATTAACAAGCAAATACAGGCATACTAGTCAAGACATCACAAAATCAATTCCACAGCTAGCACTGGATTATACAAATGGACATCTATATCTATGTAACAGATTACGTGCACATGATTACTATAGTATATTTATGTTTCTTGAAGTATATTATTCCTACCAGAGGAGAAACCGGTGATGTAACGCTTTATTATTGTCTGTACCCAGGTTATTCTTGACTCATATCAGAAAACTGTCTCTTTGACACTTGGTAAACTTTTCTCCTGATAAATTTGTACATATGTTATTCCAGCCTATGTGCTATAAGCATCAACACAACAAATCTTGTTAGAAAAGATCTTTATAATATGGGCGCACATTGAAACCAGTCTCTGGGCTGGGTGCATATCCCCAAGGTTGAAAAAAAGTTTAAAAGAACAAAACAAAAATACAAACTTATGAACATGTATATAATTTCAGCCTATATATGAATTCTTATTGTACAAGTGTGTGGGTGCACATATCCTGTCTAGTGTATAGCTTGTCTGTTGCTTTTTTTCTTTGATATCCAATGGAAGAATGCGGCTATGTATCGGTATGTTCATATTATATATCGGTATGTTCATATGATCAAATGCAAAAATGATTAAATTTAGATACAAAAAATATTCTGAAACCCATTTGATGAACTTCCATGCCAGTAACAGGAACAGATTACGCCATCATGTGACCCCCCGCCACTCTCACAACTAAAATGAAGGGACAGAAATATGAAATTGTCAAAGAATTTAGACACAAGTGTTCTGTATATTTTATTAAGAGGATTCAATAAAAAGCACAGGTCAGCATTAATATGAACATGGTCCATCAACACTCATTAGGCCGGAAATTAATATACTGTCATGGTATGAAAAAAAA
Organism: Alentia gelatinosa; assembly: GCA_950022655.1. Lineage (NCBI taxonomy): Eukaryota > Metazoa > Annelida > Polychaeta > Phyllodocida > Polynoidae > Alentia > Alentia gelatinosa. Next base: position 65,404,784 of record OX465583.1, on the reverse strand, counting down.
ATCAATCTCAGAACTTTGTTTAATTGTTGCTATTATTTTTCACATCATGCAGGGTCATGTCGTATTACGATTCTCACCTGCTGTCATATGGCTGCACCAACAACTTCTGGAAATTGAATATAAAACTAGCACATAGACTGAAATAAATATTAAGATAACATATCAAATACTTAGTGTTTGGGATTATTAATATACTAAAATGTAATAAGAAAGAAACTGATGAGTGTTTGGTTTGTTTCCCTGTACACCATCAAGTTTGGAGGGCTCAGGGATATATGAACGAGGCAATAGCTGAGTGAATATTCTCAAGCACTTCAAAGAAGACAACGAACAGGGACACAGATCAAATATGAATATGTCTCTAAATTTATCTTAGCCTGGAAATATGTATTTGTTTATCACCCACTGTGTATGAGTAACCATACTCACAAGCCTGTTCAGTATGATTTCCTAACGTTAATCTTATGGATGTTTATACCAGGCTAGGATAAAACTCTACCCTTGAATTGTTATTATTAGGTCCGGTATTATTAGTATGTACTCTCTTACTCAAAGGCCAACATAGCCATTGTCAGTTTTATAGAGATTTGAACTTATGTACTTCAGTTATACAGATGGCAAAATAGTGCCAGATCATGTTAAGACCAGCATGGGCAGCATGCAAGGAATGTTGTGCTACGTGGTTTGTGCAAACTTCACTATCATTGCATACCTGGGCACGAATGTCCCACACTTACTGGCCAGCTGTATGATTTCATTCTGCACACTGTACAAAAACTATTAGTTTGTGCACTCCATACCATGTGACTTGTTTTAAAATAGCATTTTAATGGTTTCCAGTAATAAGATAATAAGTAGACATAGCGAGTGTTTCTGAATTACAATTGTTCCTTGTTGTTTTTGGTCGGAAATATTTACATCATTATTCAAATCTCCTTCATCTAGCTTCATATTTCCGACTGGGTTCGAAGAATGAGTTGAATATTCCTGACCAAAACAACTCGGTACAGGTTTCATTCAGGCACACTACCTATGTCTCCATATAGGACTAATAGTGCCACAGGGTTTTAACTCATCATGATGTGCTTATATCTTATTTGGGCTTCTTGTTGAGAAAAGGCAATGTACCCACGTAGAGAATAGTCCCACACATGAAAATCTCTGCCAGGCGAATCAGTGTTTTATACATGAACCACTGCCAGTGATCGGCTTGTGGCCACCCATTTAAAGAGTAAACTACTGCTGTGGAGAGGCGCCATATGTGCAGCAGGGAGATGCTCAAGAAGCTCCCAGCTGCCACCAGAGTGATCTTAGCAGCTACTGGCATCTTGGTGGCTAGGTCTTTGCCGCTGTTCTTACCGCTGTCCTTGCCGCTGCCTGAGCCACCCTTGCCTTCTGCCGCACCGTCCGTCTTGGGGCCTTCACCGATTTGGTTGAGTTTACGTCGGTTTATGACAGTGCCAATGTAGAGGCGGCGGAAGACATAGCAATAAGCTGAGCTGGCCACAATTCCCCAGCAGACGAAGTAAGTCTCACAGAAGAGAAGCATGACAGCGAGGCTGGCATAGAACCCGGCCAGCAGGTCAGTGGTAAACGCGATCGAGTAGTTCAGGAGAATGATAAAGATGATGGTCTGGGGACTGAAGAGGCGCTGCGACACCAGCTGCATCTTGGTGACACGCATCAGAGTAGCAAACACCAGGATGAAGGCGGCTGTGATGCTGGGGAAAAATGGGGCACCGGTGAGGCCGAAATGCCATCTCTGCAGTATCTTGGCTGTGCCATAGGGGTCAAGGAGCAGGATGAGGGCCCGGGGCGGACAGCAGAAGACGATGACGAAGTTGAGCGCTGCGTAGTAGGGACGACTCGGCATGTGACGCACCACCAACACCTGCAACAAGAAACACATTTAGGGGATATTCCATCAGGCCGAATTCTCTGCCGAAATATGATTCTGATGGTGTCTGATTAAAGGGTCTGTTCCATCAGGCCGAATGTTTGATTTATTATTCGGATACCATCGGTTTAATGGAACACCAAACTTGTTGCCGTCAGCCACCATCAGCTGGCATCGGCTCCCATCGGCCGTTATTTGGTGCCTTGTTCATATGTCTGACGCATGCTGTTACTAGTACACCCTTTCTCCACTAAGATTTTTACTGGTGGTGTCCTCTGGTGTCCAACTTGAGAGCTGTAACTCTGACCCCTGGCATGTTAACTCAGAGAGTCTAGTTGAAAGTATGAGGTTTCTTTGAGGTCAGAAATAATGGAATTCTAACTGTAATCATATTACAGTCTGCAGGGCTAGAATTGTGGAACTTGCAGGAGTTGCGATCGGGTGAAGGCAGAGATTTCTAACATTTTTGGACACTTTCAGCTGGCTGTCAGAATCAAAACACACGATACCAGATGCTGCCAGGGTGTTGTTTTATGCCTATTGTCACCATGATTTAACAATAATCAACAAAAGATTGCTGCCGATGCCTCCAGAACAAAGGCCGACAATGAAATGCATGCCATCCTCCTGATGGAACAGGCCCTAATTTTTATTGCAATCTGAGTTACATAGGAGTCAAATGAGATGGATTGTGGACCAAGTTATTTGCATTGAGTATGTTTCTGATTTTATCTCACCTCATATGATCAGAAACATTACTAATCAATATAATAACTCACCCAATTAGCCATTGAGCATTGCATGCAATACCTTCATGGTCATGGAGTATCAAAGAATAAACCAGCAAGTTTTGGTCAAAGTCATCATTCTCCACAAGTTTGATGCAGAGTGAATATCACAGAGCCATCAAACTAGTTAGAGAACTAGTTCTTTGACCGAAACTTGTTGGTTTATTCTGTTTTCTGTGTTTATCTTTCCCTTGTACACACTAAAAGAATAGAGCGCACATAGGATATATACCATGGAGAATGGACTCATAGGGGCATGGAGAATGAGTTCCTTATGTTAAGCCTATGGGACAAAAATATCAGGGGTGAGATAAGAGTTTCTAATGTTAAGCCTATGGGAAAAATACTGGGGTGAGATAAGTTGGCTTACCCTAATGAAGTGGATGATAGCCCACACGGAGAGGGCCATGTAGGCGAAAGCAGACAGGTAGATGTGCAGGGGCCAGGCAGCTCCCCAGGCCTCCAGCGCCGTCGGCCAGTGGATTGCTGCATCCTTAAAAAACGGGGGTTTCTTCATAGGAGCAGCTGCGGGCGTTGCATTCATAACCAGTGAAAATATGCTACCATAGTCAATGTCTGTGTGAGAACAAAATATAATAATAAAAATATAATAATAAAAGTAATGATATAAAAGGAATTATATCTTAAGTATAAGGTTCTATACAATATTTAAGGTAATATACACTTAGACAATATGCTGTTTATCAGAGCATGCTTGCATGTGCCATATTCAGTGCATCTAGGTTAGAGTGGTAACATATAGACTTTAAACTATCCCTTCACTATCTGCCTGCTTTTCACTGTGATATTGGAACAGCTGACCATGACCGATCACTCAAGACCAAAATACCTCAAGAACCCCTGGTGCTTGAAAAATTTGGGTCTCATGCAGTTGCAGTTTTTTTTGTTTTTTTTTAAATCAAAGTTTATTAACGACAGGCAATACATTCACTTGTGCAACAAGCGATCTTCCATGTATATGTCACACAAATCTGACAGCACATACATTATATATATACATAGACAACACAGGACTAGAACATATTTTCGTTCTCTCACACATTCATACATGGGGTTTTATGTCTTCTTTCTCATATAACATTTCCCAATTTGCTGCCTTTTCAGTATGATCTAATCATTTTTCTATTAGAATGTCCTGCAGCACCTCTTTTATCGTCATTTTAAATCGATCTGGTTTATCTATCCTTTGTACATCTCCATTTAGTTTATCCCATAAGCTATTTCCTACATATATCGGTGAATGCTTATATTTTTCAAGTCTTGGTTTAGGTATCTTGATTTTTATTTTAGTGTCTCCCCTAGTTCTGTTTAGATTCCCCTCAAAAATATTGTTTGGGTCTGTTGCCCACCATTTAACCAGATTTAGTAAATGCCCAGCACGTCTTATTTTAAGCTGCCGTACCTTGCATCTTTCATGTAGTATCTTAGTCTCCATATCCCTGGCATTTTTCAATCGCAGGGCTACTCTCAGTGATCTGTTTATTGATATCTGTAGTCTATCTCTATTCTTCTGACTTGTGCAATAATAGATGCAGTTGCAGTTTACTCCTAGTCTCTGAGGATATCAATACTTCTTTATTTGGGTCAATAAAATGAGAAGGAGTACTCCTTTGCCGTTTATAGCAGAAAGTTTGCCCCATCACATAACCAAGTGAACCAAGATCTGGTATTGGGGATAATTGGAAAATCATTAATAATTAGACTGGGACAAAATAGCCACCTGGTGGCACCTATGATCAACTTTCAGGACAGAGCTTTATCCGAGCTCCATCAGAGATACTTGAGAATTCTAGGGACCAAGTCCGTCGCTGGTCCGAGCATATCTTCACCATTGTGGCTGAAGTGAGGCTGACTCGAGAGCTCAAGCATCCAACTTTTAGGAGTAGCTATGTCACAAGTTCATTCCGGTAGAATTAGCCATCCCCCCTCTGTCCATGACAAAGGTAAAAACAAAAACAAAAACCATGAAGAGCACATGGGGGCCGCACGCTGACTATACATCACTATTCAATGCACAATCTAATTCTAGTTTCGTGACAAACACAAGTAGCTGCCCTAAGGAAAACACAAATCCCAAACATAAAAATAAGACAAATCTACACATCATGGAGCTGTTTCACCAGTTTCGTGGCAAAAGTGTTAGACAGACATGAAAAGCGACACCAACAGTGCAAGCAAGGACGGACAAAACGAAGTCTAATGTCTAGTTCTTATGAAACCGGACACACCATCTAGACGCCATCTAGACATGTCACGAAACTAGTGAAACAAGTCCCTGGACTTGGCGGCGGCCGGGAACCATGCGTCGGCCAACAACTACATGCCCCACATCCGGGCCTATATACAGGAGCAATGAGAGCAAGGAGCTGTAGTGGGTCCTTTCGCAGCCCCCTTCACCCCCTGGTGGTGTGCAGTCTCCCCGGTAATGACCCGCCCCAAGCGAGGGTCATCAAAACAAAACGTCATCATATCGAGATGCGTCTCCCAATCTCGCAAGTTCAGCTCATGCTTCCTCGCCTTCCTCGCCACCATCCCCGAGGTCGTATATCTCTGATCACCCTGGCCTCGGTTTTTTGTGTGTTTTTTTTAGTGTTAATATTTATTCTGGAGTTATCTACTAGGGTATATAAGCTACCCTATTTTCAGTAGGCTCCAGGGCCATTGTTCAGTTCAGTTATGTTAAATGGTATATACATAAAAGAAAGTGACAGGTGATACTAAGTGAAGAGTTAACAGGTTCAGTTTAGGAGTATACATTTTCAAAAGAACACTTGTGTAATACAGGAGAAGAGGTAGTATTTACAGAGTAAACATCTTTATATGGTAATTTTAATTATTAAAAATTGTAGTGGAGCATGGCAATTGTGAATGGAAAGAAAAACAACCCTCAGTAAGTTAAGCGTAGGGCAGTGTGGTTTCCTTTTGTGTATCTTTTAAAATTTTCACATGAGTTTATTTTCCTATTTTCGTTGTCGAGTTTGTTCCAGGCCAACCCCGTTTTGTAACAAACACTTCTTCTATATGATTCTAGGTTAAAATTGTTTTCAATCAAAACTGGTGCCATTCCTAGTCTGGTGTTTCGTTCTCGATGATCGATATATCTATCCATTTTTGTTCTTCGATGAGCAAAGTTTAGGATGTGAGCATTTTTTCTTTCATTTAGGAGGTTTACATTACATCTTTTGTGTATCTGATAAGTGCTTGTGCGAGGAGGGACCTTTAAGCAGATCTTGAGTGCTCTGTTTTGAGTAATCTGTAACTTTTGTAGTAACTTACTTGAGCAGTTTTGAGTTAGTATATCTCCATATTCCATTATAGGTAGTACTTTTGCCTTGTAGATCCTGATCGCCTGTGTTGTAGTAAGATAGTTCCTGATTTGGGATAGCATGTAAGTTTTGTGACTAGCTTTAGTGATAAGGTTATTTAAGTGGTTTTCAAAATTTAGCTGTTTGTCCAGTTTAACACCTAGATAGTTGAAACTATCCACCTCTTCAGTGTTAACGCCGTGGTTCATCTTGTACGCCTGGGCAGCCAACGGAGTAGTCCTCATCGCCCACTGCCTTGACCCCGATCCGATGTTCATCACCAGTCAGGGGGTGTGGTTGAGGCAGCCTCGGCCTCCCAGGCCATGGTACGGTATTTCGCCGGCCTCGTCGAGTTCCACACATCAGCAGGTCGCACCCACGCCGTGGCCCTCCTTCAAGCTGATGCGACTCTGGGCCTAGTTGCTCCACTTTTTGTGATATCGCTAGTTATAATCGGATTTTTTACGATGCGATAGCTATACAACAATTCAGGGGCACATATTAAATGAGACAGGGGAAAATTATTTAGTTCTTTAAGTACAGATGGCATCACAGTTAAAACTGATGTGACACCTGGTGGTGTGGATCGCTATTTCCTATAGGTAGAAGAACAAGTGGCAGGGGTTGGTGGTGCCACTATGGATCGTCATTTGAAATATCAGATAAGGCTGTATTTAACCCACAGCGATACCATCCGCAGTGCTGTGAAAGTCCGCGTAAAAAGAAGTATTTTTTACAGCGATGCACCTATGCGATTACGACTCGATCCGCAAAATTTCAGGAGCAACGTTTAGGCCCTTGGATCGCTATTCAGCTCTGTCGTAAACATGGAGCAACGGGGCCCGTTTATCGTTGTATCGTCCAGCACTGCACCAGAAACGAACGAACTTTATTCAACAGCCCTCTGGCTCTTAGTGGGTTTGGGGGATTATGACCTAAATATCGCTTACGCGGATGAGGCGGCCTTGGTGCTCCCTGGGAACAATGCTCGCCCCCTATGCACACCAGTCTGCGATATTGATCACTTCTTTTCTTCCTCCTACAGTCGACAGGTTGGCTCTACAAAGAGTAGCGTCAGAATAGGGGGGGCAGGGGGCAGCCGCCCCCCTTTTTTTGCCAGCCCCAAAAATGTCAGCACCTTCAAATTAAACTCAATCAAGTATAAAAACTGTCTTGATTTTTCAATATCGAAAAATATCTAAATCTAACCTTTTAGCATGCAACTATGGCTAAGCCTTGACTTTTCACTGTGGTAAAGTATCAAAGTCTGACTTTTTAGTGTATATTAATGGCTAGGCCTTGACTTTGCAACACAGAAAAAAATTCAAAGACTGGCATTTTAGCATGCAATGATGCCTAAGCCTGACTTTTCACCATGGATAAGTGTTAAAGTCTTACCTTTTACCGGGCAATGATGGCTAAGCCCTGACTTTTCAACATGGAAAAATGTCAAAGTCTGACCTTTGAGCATGCAATGATGGCTAATCCCTGTCCCTTCACTTTGGAAAAATGACAATGTCTGACGTTTTTGCATGCACTGAAGGCTAAGACCCGACTTTCCACATACTTTTCGCAGATTTACGGTAAATCCAGTGGAACAGGCAAGTGCCCAAGTCTGACTTTATAACAAGAAAAAGTCAGCAATTTTTCAGTTTGCCCCCCCCCCCCCCCGCACTTTCAAAATGTTCTGACGCCCATGCACAATCATAACATCCAGGCTGAGGCTTACTACAGGTTTTCTGTTCTCGCAGGCGTTCTTCCACTACACCTGATCGTCGTGGTGCACCCGCACCGCCAGGTATACCCAGGTATTGGTGGATTCTTTCAGGTCTCCCACGTTGGTTGCCAACTTCCTGTCTCACCCCACCCATAAGATCTTACACTCTCTAAGTGGTATTCTGTATTCCAGTCCAAATAAAGCCACTAGGGCACCGAGTACACAGTATTCCCGCTAGGTGGCATCATTAGAGGAATCTGATGTACATGTTTAGCATGGGAGGCAGTTAAGTGGATTCTCAAGGCTCTAAGCCTAATTCTTTAAGAATTCTTCCCTCATAGAGCGTAGTGAGAACCTTGTACAGAATACCCCTTAGAGAGTGTGAGATCTTATGAGAGGGGTGCACCTCCTAGGCAAGAACCTGGGAACGATGACACGGAGGAGACCACGCACCTTTCAGTCAAGAGGAAGTGACTCCTTCCAATGTGGTGCTCGATGCCTATCATCTCATATACCTTCCCTGGTCCCCAATGTCCACCTCAGGGAACTCCGAATCATCATAGCATATTTTTAAAGAGCCAACATAGCAAATTTGCACCCACCCAACCAAGACTTTGTAGGCCTTTGAATTCATGTCCTCTGCATTTTTCACATATTACTCTGATAGCCATGCATCAGAGGAAAATTTAATAAAACATTTTTCTCTCTAATTTTGTCCTCGTTATTTTGCATAGATCTACACCTTAATTAGAATCATTTTGCTGTCACCAAAATGGACGTTTTTTCGATTAGACGAAGCCTGCCTCGTGTTTTATGCATTTGAGGCTGTAGAAACGATGCATTGGGTACATCAGAAATATGTGTTAGATAAGGCAACCAGGCATTAGATTTATATGGCATCTTTATAGTATAAGCCCGTTCAACTAAATATGGTTCCTACATTGAGTGGTAATGGTAGAGAGTTATTGGTAACATGTTAAAAACACACAACCCAAGTTCCAATGGCATGTAACTGTCATTGTGGTACGAGTATGTTTATGATCTGTTATTATTATTATTCTAAAAACATACAATCATCGCAGAATTGCGACGCTATTCCATGTGCAGTTATATATGGACAAGAACATTGGTTCCTTCATACATTTACAATTTATACATTACCATCAATTAGTTATAGATCTGCTCTCATGAGCCAAGTTAGAGCACCATCTCATGGATATTGGCTAGATAATCTACAGTCGACACGTTTTTTGGTCATCTAGTGTAAACACCGGGAGAGTTGTTACTTGTGAACTCCTGATAGGACTCTACAGCATGTATCACCGCATACACAGTTAAGTGGTGCTCGAACACGCAATATTGGCTGCAATAGTCATTGAGCCAAGAAATTCCTTAAGTGTTTGAATTAGACGACTAATGCAGAATACAGCTAAGCTTTTATAGAATCGCAACTAATTCAGGCAAGCTTGAAATATATATTTCCAATTTTTCTGGGGCATTGATCAGATTTGAGTTCTGTTTATGCCCTAAAAATTTTTTTTAGCTTGAAATATAACCGATTTATAACCGATTTTAATGTGAGGTCAGAAAAAATCGTGGCAGTGGAACTCGTTTCTGAGATTAATTCTACGATACCTCACAATTGCATACCGAAAGGCTGCGATTGAAAACGCCTATCGTAGAGCTCCCGATTAAATGTTAGATTTTTCGTAGCCTATTGTCGTAGCCTATTGCAGGTGATCTAACGGGAAAATATCCCTTGCGGGTGAAATATTTGGCAGAAAGTTATGGAATTAGGTGAGTGCATATATAATCGCCGCAAATATGATATTATTTGAGGGTCTGAAAATAATAGTTTCATAACGGAATGATGATTCTACCATAGTTATATTTTTCAATTTGATTATCTTATTGTCTGAAAAATAAAACCATAATATGTTGTAGATACCTCTAAAAGATTATTCAGATTCATTCAATATTTCCAAAATTATAGTGCATTTCAAAATCAAATTTTTGGTCCTCCAAGACCGTTCCGAAGGTCAAAGATTGACACCCATGTCGATGATTTGAATTATCGGAGACCTGGCGATAGGCTACGATTTTGCCAATTTCAGTCGTAGCCTATATGGAGGTCTATCGTAAACCATCGGCGTTGCATACCCGATTGGTCGAGTATACCCTGACGAAAATAACCATCTATATATATATATATACCGTATTATTGGTCAACTACATTCTACCGCCTGCGCGCGGGGCATGTGACCAAGCACACTAATCAGTGCCTCATCAGTTATTTTCTGAGACGGACGTGGATTATGGTCCCGGAGTTTTTCCCGCTTCAACATGGTTACGTGTGAAACCTGCGGAAAAACTTACTAGGGGAGAAAACGGCCAAAAAGATTCCCCTTTTGTGCCCTGGAATTCTCCCCGGAATTCGAACGTCTCAACAAAAGCCTAAATGCGTTGGCCGCTGGACCTGAATTGGATTTACGGCCATTAGGCACTCGCACTGATTCCTTTACCAAAAGTTGGGAGGCACCTGAAACCAACCCGGAATACCTGTCGGAAATCAAAAAGGACATATATACTTATATATTTATCCACGTCCACCTTTTCTTCGAGTGCGTAGATACAAGGCTTGCTGGAGACGTGCATTACTTCTTTAAGTTTGAAGTTGTCGAAAACCCCCATAACGGTATACATGAACAAGGCGATAATAACTTACCCGCCACCTCGGGTTCAGAAGTAGGAAGATCAGTTGGGATCGTCTCCCCCTCGGGCTCGGCCGCCGCCATCGTCACCGTGTTTTACTGTAGTACCTCAGCGCAGGGACAGATGCAGTGTGCAGTGTGCACATGTCCTTTTATCGTCGGCGTTCTACCATCGCTCTCCACCAATAGGAAGGCGACGTCGCCCGTACCTCATCATTATGCTAATTACCTAAGTCACGTGGTGACATAATTGTTGGGTGTATACCGGATGATGGCAAATCACATAATGACATTGAGCAAAGGTAAATCGATGCTATGACAGGTCGGTAGATTTCTATTGGATATTTCTTTGTTAGTGAAGGTCATGCTTTTAAAGTGAACAGATTATACAAACGATGCAATTTGTATGTGATGAATAACAAAGCAATGGCAATCGAGGCAAAAGGTCTGTCATTATCGTTTACCATGCACTTTGCGGTCTTAATTGCTATTGTTTTGATCCCTGACACATTGATTAGTCAGAGTTGTAATTAGAGATGATATGGCACACAGAAGGACGAATGAAATAAATTCGCTTCGTTTATTAAAGATACAACACCAACACCGATCTTAGTATCCCGCCTACAGTTAACATTCGCCCTTGGACTTCGTAATCTATGCTCTGAACATGCTTAGAGTTTTCTCCGACCTTTTGCATGAGGAAAACTTATCCGCTATTTCTCAATCAATGTTGTCTAAGATGGTTTTTGTAGTTGAGATCCTGGCCTCATTGATGATAGATCTCTTAGTGTGCTCCGGGACTTACCATAAACCATACCGTCCCTTTGAAGCCCACTCACTGTGTTTAAGGACCAGGGCGACTGCCTTTTAGCAGTTCACAGAGCTACACTGTATTGGGGCGTTTCCACCTGCCGACGAAAAATAAACCGATAATATTCACGCTGTACAAAAGTCAGTCGGTGGTTCTCCTTGAGACTTTGTCTTTGCTATCAATCATTGACCAAAAAGTAGAAACTCTGTTTTCACCTGACGATCTATGATATGTGCTATGTGCACTGATTATTCAATATGCAAAGGACCCGTCGACCAGTCTCAAGAAACATGGTCAGCTGCCCCGATATTAGGTGACCTTCCGACGCGATTTTTATTTTATATCGGGAGGTCCATCATAGACCATATCAGAGCCATATCATAGTAGGTGGACGCCAGGCCTAACACTCAATGAACTAACATTGAAATCGTTGGCTGTACTTATGTGGCGTTTCCACCTGCCGATTATGATTACCGATCATGGCATTTAGCACCGCCGACCGACTATGTGACACTTTTTGGGCAATAATCGTCTGGTGTAAACAAAAAGGATCAAAGATTTTTCTCTCCAACGTTACATAATATCGCACCACCCTCTGAATCATAACACATTGAATTAATCGGTGACAGCAACCCTAAATCGGTTGGTGACCACCTCCATTTCCACCTAAAACAGTATTTTTTTCTCAACGCCACCGATTTCTATGTTCATTTAGGGACAGTTAATCCTCCGGCTAGACAGGTTATAAACATATTAAATAATTGACGCACATGGAACACATAATCGGTCGTTAGGTGGAAACAGAGGGTGTGCTTTTGTGTTCACGATTGTTAGCACAGACACATTTTCAAGGATGACCACCGCCCGACTTTTATACAAGGTTTACATGATCGGTGGGATTTTGATGGCAGGTGGAAACGCCACATAATGTGGCATTTCCAACTACTGATTATGTCCACCGATAATGGCATTTAGGAACGCCGACCGACAATGTGACACTTTTAGTGTGATAATTGTCAGGTGGAAACAAAAAGGGTCAACGATCTCCAACATTACAAAATATCGCACCATCGACTGATGTCTTATTCCACCAAGGAAACATCAAAGTGTTGAATTCATCAGTGGCTGAATGAACTTGAGGGTCAAAAATCGGTCGTCGACTAACTCAGTTTTCATCAGACAACAGCATTTTTGCTGAAGGCCACTGATTATGCACACCGATACTTTCTCAAACAGAACCACCGACCGACTTTTGCATGTATATAATCCTGGGTGCATGTATATAATCGGTGGATTTTTCATCGGCAGGTTGAAAAGCCACATTGTAATACGGCGTTTTCACCTACCGACTAAAATGCAGCGATAATGTTCACGCTGAACAGAAATCGGTTGGTGTTTTTCCTTGTGAAGGTTGGTAGTACATAATCAGTGATCTTGATCAGTAAAATTTAGAGCATCACCGATTAATTAAATGCGCTTTGATTTCGGCAGGTGTGATATTGCATAATGTAGGAGAGAAAAATCGTTAACCATTACTGTTTCCATCTGACGATTATTGCACTGAATGTGTCGCAAAATCGGTCGGCGGTGCGAAATGCATGATCGGTGGCCATAATCGGCGAGTGGATACGCCGCATTATAAGCCTCTCCACAACCATGCGACGTTATTCATAAGACAGATATTCTATCGATAGGTATCCATCAGATTTAGTCCAGTCTGGTCGACCCAAGTGACTTCTAGGTAGACTGATATCATCCGTTATGAACCTTGCTACGTTAAATAAACGGACCTCTCCCCAGACTCCAATCATTGTAAAACGTTAGTCATTTAGGAGGAATATATGATGGGTCTTGCTATGTTCCTCTTTGATATTATATTTCTGCCAGTGATTCATCATATCAGATGGATTGTTTTACCAATCATGTCTGAAGTGTAATGATGTCTAGCCATCCAGTTTACTAGTGCAACTGCTCTGACTACTATTACTACTACTTGGCTACTACTGCAACTACTATGAGCACACTACATTGGAAAGAAAAAACTACATTAAGGCGACCATCTTGCGCCCCCCCCCCCCCCGGCGCCATCCAAAACACCAGGTGTTGACCTTATCAAGGGATTTTATCAAAAATAATTGTTTTTGCTTTTTAGATAATAATGAGATGAGGTTAAAATTGCTCCATGGCAATTTTAACCTCATCTCATTATTATCTATAGCTTATGACGACTTACAAAAGTAATCCCCCTCCCACGACGACAGTGGCGCTATCTTACTCTTTCCTGGCGGATAACCGCAGAACTAGCAATCACTCTGGGTATATGACACATACCCACAAGTCATTACCTGTCGCTATTGTTTTTTGGAGGAATTGATTTCCTGTACATTGTATGGAAAATGAACTCTTTTGGGAGGTAATCATATCTCTGTACCCAGAATTGTACTGATTGGAGAAACGGGTATTTATTGTGATGTGTGTTTACTCTATGGCCCCCCGCCACCATGTAGTCAGCACTTCACACTTACCTGATGCCGAATACTTAATCGCTTTAACGAGTATATTCTCTGTTGTGCTGCCTGACTCAATAGTGGCATTCAGGGATCCCTTTGTGTGGGACTTACGTGCGAACCTTTTGTCGTAGGAGGACTGTCCCCAGATCGATCACACTACTGTGATGAATATGTAAGAGGGTTGTTATCTTCCCAGTTGGTTTACATTGGGTATCATCAAGACAGACATTGTAGTAGGAATACAATGTTAGAATTTGATCAAAGAGACATCAGACAACTGCCTTAAAGGCATATCCTACAATATAGAGTGACCTCACCTGGTTATTTTCAACTACTGAATATTTACCTACTATATTTAAGACGGTAGAATTCCGTCGAATCCGCTTGGAAAATCTCCCGCACATAGGGACAGAGTGAACCCAATCTAGGGTGGGAGACTGAAGGGCCACGAGAGTGAGATTCTCGTGTACTGTTGAATTCGAACCTGTTCTTCTTTTTTGTAGATTTATACAGAAACAAACCTTCTCTCTTATGATCTATTCCAAGCCATGCCGAAATCAAAGTTTAATAGTGTAGTTTATTGATCTACTTTTCTCGTGAGAAACCAATGAGACACCCCTGTGTCATCGGAATAATAACCACGGGTTTACAATGGTTTCCTGTTCACTCGCTAGAGGGCATGACGGCAGTTGCGAATAGGTCGTGGGGGGGGGGGGGGGGGGGGGGGGGGTGGAGCGGGTAGCCAAATACTAATCGACGAAGTCGCTAGTATCAATTAAAAATGGTTCTTTTGAGTTTTTCTAATACTAAATGAGTAAAGTATAACATATATTTCACGTTTGACCTGGCACGATAGCTAAATTACGCCAATTTATGATTGACTGATTTATATAGGAGTATTCTTAATAGAGTATTCTTCAATTCATTTAAAGACAAGGATGATGAGCTTGATATCTAATTCCTAAATGTATACCAATATACATTAACTATATTCTTAAGAAAATGACGTGGGTTTTACTTTGTGAAAAATAACTTTTTAGATTTTCTATATATTCTGTGATAATGTCATATGATATTTACCTCTAAATCAAAATGTAGCATGGTTAACCCATTTTTTAGTTAGCGAAGTAGTCTATAATATTTGGAGATCATTACATTCAATTTACAGGAAACTGACATGGGTTTAACTTTTCAAGGTGAAGTGTCCGATATGCCTTTAAGATCATACTAGGATGAAGAACACAGGAGTATCACTTCAGACGGCTCGCTCACCCATTCTGCTGCTTGGCCAAGAGAATTACCTTTCATTCTCCACCCAATACAGAGTCCCAATACTAAACCTATGAAGCCTCTAGCTCGCTACTCAGTAGAAGTACTAACTGCATATCAGTACGTAAAAATATCGACAGCTGTTCTTTTTATCTTTTGCTAATTTATATTTGGAATTGTGAATGATAAATGAAACATTCCTATGATTTCGATCTGCATGGTCGTATTTTCCTTTTCGTTTACACAACGCTATATCCTCGCATCCGCTCGGATAATACTACGCGCCAACTACTCGAAGAATAAGAATCAGAATCATGGTAATATTGTGTATATATATAGCGACTGGTTTCGGATACAGACAGCCGTATGCTTCTAGGAGTGAACGCGTAGTAATATCCGGGCACATGTGAGGATATTACATAGAGTCAACTCTAAGGAGCTGGCGTAAAAGTTGAGCCGAGAGCAGCCCAAATTCAATAGAATTGTGATTCAAATGCAAAAGAAAATGTTATGAATTGTGAAGAGTTAAGCATTATGTCTTTTTTCATGGAAGCAAGTTTTTATTTCCGTATGTATAATGCCCCAGTCACACTGGCGTAAAAAACGCCGTTTTCCCGTGTACGCACTTCTACGTTCTTCTACGCATTTTGAAATGTAGAAATGCGCGGCGATGCGCGGGAAAACGCGGAGATGCGTAAATGAAAGTCGGAATGCGCCGAAAAACGCCACAATGCGTACAGAAGCGTAGATAAGCGTTGATGAACGTTGAGAAGCGTACTAAAACGTTGAAGAAAGCAAACAAATACGTTCCAAATCCGTAGCTAATACGTACTCCCCACCAAATCAAATACGTAGAAGAAACGCCGAAATTTACGCCAGTGTGACTGGGGCATAATACTTTTTTGGTAATGAGCCATTTGTCAATCTATTGCAAATGCAATCTTATATTCTTTGCATATTGATAAGAAAATCTTTGTTAAATCTTATTGGGTATCATTTGATAAATTACAAATAATAAACCATCATTCTTTTAGGGTTTTAATTAGTTTTTAATTTTTTAAAAACTATTGTTCTGTGTGGTTAAGCCTAACTTGTCTATAAAGCAAAAGCTATCAATGGCTTGTATAGTGAGACTGATCGACAGTAGATGGTATGTTTAGTGGCGGTGGGAGAAATTCTTTTTATCTATAAATCTATGTATTACCAGTGTACCCCGACATCAGCCTCGAGTGGTTTACAGAGCCCCCTGCCCGCTTGTTGCATTCATCATCCATCTTTTTCGAATGAATAAAACCCAGTAATTGCCAATTAAAAGTGTATATCAATAGGGATTATCTTTATTTTGCTCTATAGCACAAAGGGACTATCTTTCCGGATACCATGGTCTTGAAGGCCGTATACCACAGATTTGAATCCATTTACCGCAGTTATGTTATCTGACATAAATTTATTGGTTTACTGAGTTCTCGTACGTTCTCAACTTTGTATACGATGGGTAATAAATATCAAGAAACCCTCATGTTCATCCTGTGACATCAAATCACCGAGAAGGATATTCCCATCGTGCTGCTCCAGAGACGCACTGTCTAAAATAAGAGCCTGGTAAAACGAGACGTTCAACACCTTGGGAGGACACTGTAACTTCTCAATAGAACATAAGTACACTATACGGACACAGGGTTACTCTGGCTGTACAAGATAAATATGCGGTAAAATTGACAATCAGATGAACCGATGCCGAAGTATTTATCACGTACAGACACAGTAACCCTGTTTTCGTATTATCATATACATGTACCTTAAAATTGCCATTTTATACCTTTGCTCTTGGACAATTTGTTGAGTGTCATAAATATGACAAAGGTAGGGGCCAGAGGTACATGTATATGATTGAACACAAATGATGGTAGTTGGGTGATTTCTAAATTCTATTGATTTTTGCAAATAACTCTTGATAATATAAATTGCATATATCAGCAAATAGAAAATGCAAAAAAGTTGGCATGTCACCATGCTAACTTCTATGGGAAGGCCATCTGAAAATGTAAGTGGTTAACTATTTGTGTCTATTGGAAAATGCACTATTTTGACTTTGTTGCTAAATGACACTGATGTTCTATAGCTATCTTCAAATAATTCTGGATTATGATAGTTGGGAACATGTACCAATGAGAAATGCTAAAAAATAAACGGTGTCACCATGCTTATTTCTATGGGAAAGCCATTTGAAGAAGGTAAATGCTTATCCATTGGTGTCTATGGGAAACTGCTGTATTTGCATAAAACCAGATGGCAGCACCAGTGTTACATAGGGGGCAGTGCGATACTGACCGGGCCTATAGAATGATATCAGACTGTTGTATTGGCTGGATAATCTAAAAACCTGGAACTTGGTCTTCCTTTCCACTCTATTCACTATCACAAAGAGTATGCAATGAATCCAATTGTGCAACACTGAGAAAGAAACGTATGAGTGTTTGGTGGATGTCCTCGTTCGCCATCGAGTTTTGAGCGCATCGTTATATGAACGAGGCGATATCCGAGTGAATATTCCAAAGCGCTGTAAATGGGGTGGTGAACGGGGGACGCAAATATGTTTCTGATTTAATCTTGATCTTAATAATTATCTGTTTATCGCCCATTGAGAATGACCTACCATACTCGCAAGGCTGTTGAGCACAAGTTCCTAATGGTAAGCCTATGAACGTTTGTACGAGGCACAGATAAAGGTCAGTCCCGGGTCAACTTTGGTTTATAGCCTACTATAATGACCTACCTATTTTTGTATTCTCGTGACCTGATCATGTTCTGTCCTTGCATCACAACGATTGATGAGAAATTGCTATTTCGTGGACCTCTCAAATCGAACATCGAAGAAGGTACTCAGATAGAGAAATCCGCGTACAGTAGCGCCACCTGAACTTAACTGTCAGCAACATCTGACCAGACACACGCTGGTTCCCCTACACTGGCCGCCAGAGCTACACTAAGTAAGCTCTGGTGGGGTTTAATCTATAGCCATCTCTTTTTTCGGTTTTTAGAGCGCACTTTTTACAAACTAAAGTTAAGAGTAGTCACATCTAGCCTTCCAGCGTGCTCCAGTATGCAGCCCAACTATCCCTTCACTATGTGCATGCTATTCACAATCATAGTGGGAAGGAAGCAGGGTGCCAGTTTCTCAGGGTCTTCTTGACTTGATGGGTAAAACCAAGAAAAACAAACCACAGACATTAATGAATGAAAGTCTCCGTTCAGTATAAAATACAAGTGAACCCAGAGATATATCAACCAAAGAACTGTATAAAACAGGGTCTTTATTCCAAGAAGATATTATCTGGGAACAACCCAAGGAAATACAGAATATGCAGAGAGGTGAGATGCTGAAATGTAAGATGAAAGAGAAACTAGTTGAAATATTGTGAATTTGTTTAAAAATGTGGCGTCTTATAACCTGTTAGTGTCTATATCTGTCCTGTAGGGTTAAGGACGTCTTCATGGAATAACATCATGCACTTGGTGAATGAAAGATATGTCAATAAACATTTAAAAAATAATAATAAATAAAAACACAGGATGGCAGTTTTATAACTAGGAAGTGTGTGAGTGCATGGTCTTGGGTCATCCAAGTCTGTACTCAGTACTTACAGGAACAGAGAGCCTAGTCAAACTGAAGCTAACGTTATACTTTGGACTCCTATCTCATATCAGCTGACGTTCTTAAAATGTCTCACGTCACCAGTGTTTCTTGGCACTCTGGAAATATAAACACGCATCTTATTTCATACAGCGAATACTTTCAGAAGTGGACCTTCTGAAACCAGGGCAGACTTAAAAACCAGGTAAGTAGTGGTGTTTTCTCCCTCCCATTCACCTACCTGGGGTGTAGGACGAGGGGAAGGTAACTGGGGTTGTGTTGGAAAGTTATATTTCGCCAAATTATCCTATTGAGCCAGCATTGTCTTGGTTGATACAGATTCTCCTGTGGTATATTCCAGAATTCCTATCCGTGATTTGCAGTGGCTATAGCACTACAATAATCATTGCAGAGTTGAACCATACCACTTTAAATGATATGGACTGCAACACACAGGATATGTACATATAGCAATTTACATGAGATTCATTCGTTAGATTGTAGGACACACATCCCAGTAGAGATAAAGGTTATAGCAGCGAGTATATATACTCGTTGGTTATATGATACATCAGAAGTGCAATTTCTAATAGGAAGAAATATATATGATATATAACCCTGGTAGTCTGCTTAGGAGATCTACATGTATCAATATCAAGACCCTTTTATCGCAGTTGTGCTGATGACTGTTTTCAGTATCTATGATTTAGTAGCCAGATGATATTGTTTTCAAGGCTACTTTGCCTTAAATATATAAATATCCATTTGCAGGAGGTCACAGATGTATGTATTTGTATATATCAAGTTACTGATCTCCGTTAACTTACGAAATATTCCTGGGGTAAACACGATGACATCATTGTACTTCTATGATAACGTATCAGTTCAATGATTCAGACGAAATCACTTGACCTATATTTGAAATGACGTTTTCATGGGCCTTGTGAAGGATACATATATCCCGATGAGATATGAATATCCAGATGAAACGTGATTACTGAGCCCGTACGGCTGGCCGTTCGAGGTCTTTTGGAACGTGTTTGTGCTACTAAAGGCCGAGAATGACATCCCTATGGGTTCAGTCACTACGTTTTCTTATCATTTGGCCAAGCGTCCTCTGAGCTAAAAATCATCTACATAGACCTCCTGATAAAAATATTGAAATCGCATCGGAAAGTCAGCTAATATCAGGGGGCTGTTGAATAACGTTCGTTCGTTTCTGGTGTTGTGCTAGACGATACGATAACTCCAACGATAAAGACATGCTGGACATGTTTTTTACATTCAGTGTTGTATGACAGAAGAGAAGATATTTTCTAAATGAACTCCATGTAAAAGGTTTAGATTACTCTTATTGACAAAATATCTTCTGTTTACAGCACATTATTTTATGCAACACTATGGCCCCAAAGACAATTCTGGGAGACTTTTTTCTCGTTCGTAGTTTATTCAGGGCAGTTGATCATTTGCCTACAATTACTCCACAATGTACATCACCTGTCTACGAGGTATTTCTGATAAAAGATTGAGGCCCATTTAATTTTCTTAATGCCCCAGTCACACTGGCGTAAAATTCGGCGTTTCTTCTACGTATTTGAATTGTTGGAGACCACGTATTAGCTACGGATTTGCTTTTCTTTAACGTTTTAGTACGCTTCTCAACGTTCGTCAACGCTTATCTACGCTTCTGTACGCATTGTGGCGTTTTTCGGCGCATTCCGCCTTTCCTCTACGCATCTCCGCGTATTGCGGCCTTTGGCGGCGTATTTTGAGATTCCAAAATGCGTAGAAGAACGTAGACGTGCGTACACGGAAAACGCCGTTTTTTACGCCAGTGTGACTGGGGCATCAACAACAAGAGTCTAACGCCCGAGGAGAGGTCTTACGATGGTATGGGTTTCATTTGCTGATTTATCATCTGGCAGGGATATCTCGTCAATAGTCCCCTTCACCTCTCCTGGGCACCGTTGCTCCACTTTTTGTGGTATCACTAGCTATAATCAGATCGTAATTTTATTTTTACGATTACTTTAACAATCCGACTATATTTCCACGGTATCACTAATTTTTACGATGCAATAGCAATACAATAATTCAGGGGCACATATTGAATGAGACAGGGGAAGATACATAAGTTCTTGAATTAAATACAGATGGCATTACAGTTAAAACTGGCCTGACACCTGGTGGTGTGGATCACTATTTCCTATAGGTAGAAGAACAAGGGGCAAAGGTTGGTGGTGCCACCATGGATCGTCATTTAGAATATACAATCCGCAACGTTTAGACTCTATAGTTCAACATTTGACCTCCTTCCAATGGGTGGGGGAATACAAAATTTAGTGTAGCTGCCGGGTCAGTCGAATGGTAGTGTGTCTGCTCTTCACTAGAGGACGCCAGGGGCCCGTTTAATAATCTAGGATCATATATGAAAACCCTTTTCTATGACCCGTACAAGGATTATCGTTAAACAATATTTAAATTGTTTGGCTAAGATAGTATAAGCCCTCCATAAGGTCATCCATAAGTGTTGAATGAAGTTGACCCACATCGTCCCTGGGTCTCTGTGGCATACAGAAAAGGGTCTACATGCACGATCCTAGATTATTAAACTGGCCCCAGAGCCGGCGACCTGTTAGCCTGGAGGCCTGACCTATGTGCTTACTCACAGCATTGGCCAGGCAACGCCTTCCAATGTGAAGTACTATACTTCTACTGTATTCTGAGGAAAATGAAATTAGTTTTACTATGTCAAAGAAACTGTATATTTTTGAATAATACTATCACAATATTTATCTCTAAATCACAAACTAGCACCATGACCCCCGATTTTAAATTTCAAATTATCTATGTGTTCTACACACTCAGATATCATCATATTCACTTTTCAGGAAAATGACATGGGTTTTAATTTTCACACCAAATTATCCTATATGCCTTTAGCCTAGTGTATAAACATTGACATATAATACACATTTTAGTCTTACAGGCACCACAGCAAGGCCAGGCTATGAGCAGCTCCTACACATGCTCGTCCGACGGCCAGGGTCAGGCCCTGGTGTTTGTCAACGACACCTTCCAGGTAGAGGCACGTGTGGACGACCGGCCCGGAGCCGACCTGGACATCAAGTATTTCACCGAGGCGTTTGAGAAGTGTGGCTTCAAAGTGAAACTCTACAAGAACCTCGACACGGAGGCCACACTCAAAGTCCTCGACGACTGTAAGTCAGTTTCCTCCTTATCATTATTGTTATTATTGTTGTTGCTGTTATTATTATCATCATTATTGTTATTATTATTATCATTATCATTATTATTTCTATTATCATCACTATTATCATTATCATTATTATCATCATCATTGTCATTATTATTATCATTATTATTATCATTTTTCATTATCATCGTTATTATTATGATTATTATTATTATTATTATTATTATTATTATTATTATTATTATTATTATTATTATTTTATACATGTGTGCGAATGTCTATCAAATACAACCTGCTGCTAGAAGTGTAGAATAGATAATGTTCGGACTCACTGAGACGTAGCGAATGTTCGGGGCACAATTTGGCCCGAGTGTACTTTGCAAGTACATAAAATGCATTTTTTAAATGTATATTTTAGGTGTATAACAGTAAGAAAACATAGTAAATGTTGCCAGTTGCGATTCCGTTCTCTGCCATTTGTCCCATAAAATATGTCCTTCCGCCTCAGACCTCGAACGGCAATCATTACAGGCTCATTTAAAGATTTTCCCCTGTGGACGTTATCCAATATCTTTAGAAGTTGTGAACCCTTCCATTGTATTTGAGAAATTGTGACCATGTAGGGTGTGCAAGAATGCAACTTGGATTGCCTAGAACGGAAGACAGTCAGACGAAACTGGGGTAACCGAGAAGGAATTTCTATACTCGTCTCAAGGATTCATTTCCAGTGATGTACTTGACAACCCAAATATATAAGATAAACAAAAGCGGTCAGGGGTATGTTGAATAATAATTCTATGATAGAAAAAATTGTACAAGTCTCGGTTGTTTTAGATTTTTATGTCTTCTTTAATTATATCATAAGACGCTTACATGAAACATTTGATTCACAGTCCAGAAAAACAGGGCTCAATGATGATCAATAAACAGGTTGGGACCTCAACTATACAAGAGTCGAAATGAAATTCCCATAGTATCTAGAAACCAAATCAATGGTTTTGAGGACAGGTGGCCGCGCATTACGATGTCAACCTCGAGTGGTTAACAATCGTTTGTTGTATCTAAATAGCATCCATCTTCTCAACTAAATCTAACCCAGTATTCTCCATATTATAGGGGATAACAATAGGGACTTATTCTTTGTTGTCTAGTACAAAGGTACTATTTTTCCCCGTACACCATGGTCTTGAAGCCGTATACCACATATTCGAATCCGTATACCACAATTATGATTTTTGACAATTTTCATATAATGAGTCGTGGTTCACTGATTCCCAACACATTTTCAATGGGGTCTTTTGATACGATGGATAAAAAAAAAAGATAAATCCAATTCAACCGATCAAATGTTCCTTGTTGTGTTTGTACGACCAGTCGCTAAGAGCGATGAGAGAGCGGGCGACCACATGATGGCGGTGGCCTTCAGCTCACATGGCGACCAGATGGAGCTCCCGTCTAGTCGCAGGGACAACGTGGCCGCTGACGCCGTGTACTGCACCGACAGATTACTCCGAGTGGGAAAAATGACGGGGCTCTTCACCCACGCCAACTGCCCGGGAATGGCCGGCAAACCTAAGCTCTTCTTCATCCAGGTGAGTATAAACCCTGATTAAATCACCAAGTATGAACTACAACTAATATATATATATATATATATATATATATATATATATATATATATATATATATATATATATATATATATATATGGGCGGGATAACTTGGACAACCAGGAGGTTATCCAGGTAAAGACTGGCGCATACGCGATCGGCATCGCGGCTAGCGCAGCGGCACCACCGCGTCACTTTACACCCATCGTCACTTTAACACTGACGAAAAAAAATTTTGTTTAGGAAATATAAATCAACAAAATTTATATAAGTATAGGTTAATGATAGTGTGCTAATATCCAACCAGATGTCTCTTGTTATAGGCACCGGTGGCGCCACCCCCGGCAGGCAGGAGAAGGAACTGACGCTTGTACAGAGATTGATCACTACTCATCCAGTCACACACCTGAACACACCTGGAAATTTTTTTAAGGGGACACCCCGCTGGGGGCAGTTATGTCGGTAGAAAATCCCCGCTAACAACCCCGGGGACACTTTTGAGGGATACTTTATCAAATCTGATGGGACATTGTAGGGACAACACTCTAGATTATATTGAATGCTTGTTTATGGCGTGTGTATCAGGCTGGTAGACTGATGTCTAGATGATCAGACACCAGAGAACAGCCTACGTAGGCTGCTGTAGGCACCAGGGTATGCATCTGTGGGCTGTCTATGTGGTCATAGCAGTGTCTCTATACCATAGTATCAACTGTATGAAGTTAGTATATACTACATATCCTAACCATCGGCAGACTGAAAACCCCGACAGTTTTATTGTGTATATGTATATGATAATCGATGGTTTTGTGGATAGGCGGCCGTAAACCACGAGCGGTTGACGCGTAGTAATACACGAGCGCTAGTGAGTGTATTACGACGTCAACCTCGAGTAGTTTATAGAGCTGCCGGGCCAAAAAAAACATCGTTTATTGCATTTATTATTCATCTTTTCGAATAAATTAAATCCAGTTATTGCCATATCAGAGGGTGTAAAAATAGGGACAATTTCTTTGCTCTAAAGCAGAAAGGGACTTTTTTCCCGTATATCATGGTTTTGAGGCCGTATACCACAGATTTGAATCCGTATACCACAGTTATGGTATCTGACAGGTGTTATACAATGGGTCGTGGTTTACTGAGTCCCCATACATTTTCAATGGGGTATTTGTATACGATGGATAATATAAACCCTCATTAAATTGCCAAGTATGAATATATTGCAAGGATATGCCATTTAGGTACACAACTGTATATTCAACTATAAACCCAGTGGCGCCACCAACGGTACCAGAATCAACTACCGCTACTACCTCCACCTGTGGCCAGGTGACAAACTACAACAGGTGTCCAGTGTCATTCACCTGCCGATTTTTTCCCTCAATACTCAATGGGTGCATGATGTCACAAACGTTAGCCAATTAATCAGTGATAAGATTGAGATATTATGTATTAAAAGTACTGCACGGATATATAATGAGATTTATCACCCACCTAGTACGGAGTCTCCATGCTAAGGTTATGGAGCTTACAGATCGCTACTGATAGAATACGGACCTACGGAATCTCCTAGGAGAATACGGCTTTTTCGCCCCCCTAACGGGCATTATAGGAACTAATTCATACAAACAAAGCACGGCGCTAGGGTCGAATTTCTAATTATTTACAAGATTTGTTTCCTAATACTTACTCGAAAGGTGAGTAATAAATACAAAATTACCATGATTCCGATCTGTGTGGCCGTATTCTCCGCGTAATTGACGCGTAGTAATACTCCGAGGGACAGCGAGGAGTATGACGTATAGTGTCAACTACAAGGATCGAAATCATGGTAATATTGTGTTCGTATTCACTGACACCATAGGCTGTAGGCTCCATATTAAGTATAGAGACTGTATTAGATGGATGATAAAGTACATGTATATAAACAATAATCGATGGTTTTGTGGACAGGCAGCCGTGGCTAACGCGTAGTAATACACGAGCGGTTTACAGAACCACCTATCCACAAAGCCAACGTTTTTTTGTATTCATTATTCATCTCCTTGTGTAAATTAAACCCAGGAATTGCCATACTACAGGGTGAATCAAGAGATAGGGACTATTCTATGCTCAAAAGGACTATTTTCCCGCAATCAATGGCTTTGAAGCCGTATACAATGGACATACAATGGTTATGGTACCTGACAATTTTTAGACAATGGGTAGTAATTTACTGAGTCCCCATACATTTTTAATGGGGTCTTTGTATATGGTAGATAATAAAATTGTACTGAGCGAAATGTAAAACCGTCAATCGTGGCGAATTTTGTTCAATAAATTAAAAAAAAAAAAAAAAAAAAATTGTGTTGTGAACCATTATACAATTGTCACCGCTACAGCAGGGTGAATCGTGATATAATGGCCGTCATTTTCTTATCGTGTCTAGGCGTGTCGTGGTCAGAAATACGACACGACCCTGGAGCAGACGGAGGGCGGGGTTGAGGAGACCACGATGTACTTGACACCTCCCTACACGAGGCCCGCTGTGGAGATACCGGTCTTCAAAGACTTCTTACTCGCATACTCTGCCCCACCAGGTAAGGCACGGTAGTCACCGGAGTAATAAATACACAATATTGATTGTCGGACGTATGCGTCTGTGTGTAACACGACCACAAGTAATCTCCTAACGTTGGATGTACTCGCTTGCACGGCGTCGTGACGCGGTGCGCTAGATGTTATCCCCGTTCCCATTGGCCGAACTTGACATGGTTCTGCCGTATGGAGGATTCTGATTGGACAGTACAGTATACAACTTTCTGTCGCTCTAGCAACGGCCTCACGCTGAGCGCGACCTGACTGTTACAAGTCAGGACATGTCATTTGGTGCTCAGTGGGGTGGGGTCATTCTATGTGAGGGGGGGGCCACAAAAAACATTTTTACGTTAGTTTTTTGCGCCGTACTCCCTGAATACGGGGACGAGAGACTTGTGGTTTCGAAGCTTACTGCTTCTCGTCAGGTGTAGCACGTTTGGGGGGGTATTCGCCCTGAAATTGTCGCCGCCATTGACAGCGCGTTTAGCGGTGATGTTTGACCAAAATAATGGTCGTCTTTATACTTTCCTATAAAGTTGTTTTTGCGGCTCGTCTGCTGGCGAAGCCTGAGTCATCTATGGTTTAAAGCCCATCTGCTGGTGGGTTTCATTCTGGCGAGTACAGTGTTAGGAGTCTTTTTTAGGTCGGGCCTGTAGGACTGCTGTGTGTAATTTATGTTTTGAAAGTTCTTTACTACGGGTTAGTGCGTGAAGACGTCTATTTCCGCATTTGTAAAAAATTTTTTACAAATGCGGAAATAGACGTCTTCACGCACTAACCCGTAGTAAAGAACTTTCAAAACATAAATACACAATATTGACTGGTTTTAGATACAAGTGGCCGTATGCTCCGAGGAGTTGATGCGTAGTAATATCCGAGCGTATGCGAGGATATTGCGCAGTCAACTTCTTCAATTCTCTAAGAAAAACACCACGGACGGTGACCTATGGATTTTAAACTAAAATGTGTAGTACTACACATATACTATATTCTCTGAAAGTTTTAATAAAATGACATTGGTTTTACTATGTGCAAAGCAACTTTTTAAATATTATATATAGTCTTTTATAATAATATCATACTATCAATCTCTAAATCAAAATCTAGCACGGCAACTCCCGTTTTTTTTTAAATTTAGACATGTGTTCTACATTTCTTTGAGCTCATCATATTCAATTTTCAGGGAAATAACATGGGTTTTAGTTTCTAAAGGAAATTATCCGATAATTGGACAAAAGAGAACTATTACCAGAAATCAATGAAACTTAGATATAGCAAGTACAACCCAACAATTTCCCAAGTCGGTTTGATGGATGGCTTTATTGGTTTCGAACAGTAATAACACAACGTTTCGGCAAGAGTAGCCTTTTTCAAGTCCATTACCAGAAATGTATTTACTAATATATCAAACATTGGACATGTGTGTATACATTATGCCTTTCTCATCAATAACTCCCTCTCGCTGAATTGATACTTTATAAAGCGTGTACATTACTGGAATTTAATTTTCATAAAATACCTTGATGTGATTTGATAGCTTCATTGTTACAAAACTAAAAATATTACTTGCCATGTATTCGTTTTCTCATTTTCAGGTTATCTTTCCTTCCGGCACTCCAAAACCGGATCGTGGTTCGTCAGGTGTCTGCATGACGTCATCATGAACCACGTGACCCAGTATGACCTTGCCTCCATGTTGACCTTGGTGAAGAACAAGGTGGCCTTGTCAGACGAGTACACCGTCAAATCTCCAAGCCCCGATAGACCATATGAGAAGAACAGAAAGTTAGTACCCTGGACACTTTCCATGCTGACCAAGGATGTGTGGTTTACACCCCAAGCCCAGTCCTAAGCATCGCCTGCACACGTTGATGGGTGTTTAAAGGTCCGTTTCCATTGGCCAACGAAAACGGCGGAGATATACCCAGAAAGTCTGTCAGTGGTGCCACCGACTGTGCGTCGGTATCGAAAAATTGGTAAGGGTAGTAGATTTCACTCAGTGACCAAGCTTTCACTCAGTGGTAGGTGGTGCCACTTTGCATAATCTGAGCAGAAAAAGTCATGGGTCATTTCAGGAGCTGCGCCGTTTCCATTGACCAATTTTGGGTCAGCGGTGAAAAAAGTCCATCAGTGGTCCCTGACTGTAGATCCGTGACGGGAAATCAGCCAACGGAAATGATTTTTATCAGACTATTTTTACGACATACAAGCCATTTTCCACTGGACAACGAAAATGGCACCGATTTATTGAGTTCTCTTTATAGTCAGTCGGTGGTGGCAAACGACTGCACGTCAGTGTCTAAAATTCAGTGAGGGTGCAGTGTACAAGCCTTGTTTCTGCTGCGTTTGAATATTCATACCAACCGAAGTCGTTGGGTGGTCACGGCCTCATTGCATAATCTATGCACAATTAATCGGTGAACACTTCTCTGCATGTCTGTTTCAATTCACCGATCTGGCATCAGTGGTTCCCGACTGCTAATCGGTGGCAAATAGGAAATGGCTGTTATGCAATGCTAGGGATCCTATTTGTTGTTCTAAGAGTACTGGTTGGAAAAACAGGAAATTGTTCCCTGTATTTGGTATGTAACATTGTACTGTATAATTTCTTCCACAGCAACCAGAAAAAAACTAACTAGGATACGAATTATTCAATCTATACACCTATGCAAAAAAAACAATGGTATGGAAATCAGGAAAATACTGATAGATTTGAACAAAAGAACCGAATTAAGTCGAAAGTGTGACAACCTCACGCTATGAAAGCATACACTACTTAATTAGGAATTAGTGAGATACTTGTTGATTATACCTTAAATTTTAAAAAAGAAGGAGAGCTTGAAAACAGACCACTACGAATGTTGAAATGAATGCCTGCAAATTTTGAACGAGCTACGGCTTATATGCCGTGTATATCTCATTAGAACTAAGAAACAGGATTTTTCTTTAATAGTCTCGGCTCTTACATGAAGGCCATTACCTCGTACAAGAGTTATTGTTTGATAATATTTAAGTTTATTCGCTAAGACAGTATTAGCCGTCCATAAGGTTGTTCATTAGTATTGAATAATGTTGACCCACATCGTCCCTGGGTCTCCTTGGCGTACAGAAAAGGGTCCTTCATGTACGATATAAGATTATTAAAAGGCCCCTGAAAAATAAATACTGCTCTTTAAAAAAAGATGGCGGTCACTTACTTACCGTATGTGCTCATTCTCTAATCTATGTACGGATGCTACCATTCCGAGGCCATATTGTTTGTGCATTAAGGCCACAAGTGTACACTGTTATCGTGGTTTAGATATTCTAATGTCCTACATTTCAAGTTATCAAATGAATCATAAATATAGCATCATTATTTATAAATAGAGCTGGGTTCTGTTTAATTATCTATGATATATCGTAGAAATTGTCTTCCGATCGTTCTTGGCCCAATATCGTTGAAAAAGATTGTTTTGCCCTAAA
The DNA here is from genome assembly GCA_950022655.1 of Alentia gelatinosa. Lineage (NCBI taxonomy): Eukaryota > Metazoa > Annelida > Polychaeta > Phyllodocida > Polynoidae > Alentia > Alentia gelatinosa. The sequence continues at coordinate 65,375,252 of OX465583.1, read as the reverse complement.
GCTATCTCGGGTCAAGGATACGATCTAATATAAGCTTCAAAATGTCGTTGTATAAATTTATCGTTCAACTTTTCATTTTCCTACAAGTTATCCTTAGTTGTCTGAAACTTTCCTAAATCAAGGACACCTTTATGGGCGTCCTAGATGTAGCTTTATCTGTAAATATAGTATAATTCTGTATTAATATTGTAATAATCAGCCATTTTGTGATAATATCGCTGGTTGGAGTTTATGAGACATATATATTTCAACAAGGATTGGATACGCCACAGGATACAAATTATGAAAAGTTTCATCATAAGGCGTACAGATTTTCCTTTATCGTGTGTTATATCCTATCGTAAAGCCATGATATATCCTCCAGATTATTAAGCATCACCCTGTGATTTATCATTTATCGTAAGCTTCTTTATTGAGCCACATGATACATACACAATACTACCATGATTTGGATCTGCGTGGTCGTATTCTCTACGTAGTTGGCGTGAGGTAAATACCCCGAGCAATAGCGAGGAGTATTGGGCGTTCTTGCATGCAAAATTCACAACGGTATATACTATAGAGGAAACCTATGAAAATTTAGGGTCTGAGCCCGTATCCCATCGAGTTTGACTCACATAGTAATTCACAAGGCGAAGCCGCGTGAATTACTATGTGAGTCAAATGAGATGGGATCGAGCTCTGACCCTAAACTTTCATGGGTTTCTGAATTTAATATTGACTAATGGGCTAACATTTCTGACTTTACCCCCAATTGGATATTTTACCTAAATATCTAATGGGCGTTAGATACGAGCTCCCAATGTTAAGTCTATGGAGAAAAAATATCTGGGGTGAGATAAAGTAATTTACCCACGGTACATTATTAGTGGTTTACAAAAATAACAACAGACAGGACAAAACAATATTACAGGACAAGACATAACAAAACAGCATTATGATTTAGATACTCTGTGTTAGCTAGTTCCTGTAGATTCTATTGGCTTCTATAGGCTGGCCAAGACTCGTATCTTACCATAGTTCTACATAATTAATTAATCAAATATTCCTTTAAGAACATCTTAAAGTGCGATCTATTCGCTGTTTCCTGTATATGTTTAGGCAATTCATTCCATATGTTTGCACAAAGGTAAAGCGGTGATTTACGAATTTTCCCATTTTTCTAAAATGTGTCTGGTCATATGACCACCAGGGCACATGCATCGTTAGATGTAATATTCCTTAATGGCGGTAATCCTTCATAATCCAACAATCTTTACCGAGCGAGCGCTTTCCTTCACAATATGATGTTCAGTCTCAGCAGAGAAATTTCTCAATTAATTCTTTAGAGATGCTGAACCAAGTTCAACTTCCAACAACATATAATAGATAATCGTGTTACAGTCAAGTTACTAACATCTTCCTTCTAACTGAGTAATAACTTTATTGAAAAATGCCTTTGTCCCTATGACAAAGGAAATTGAATACGGAGCCTTTCTAGGGATTTTCCGAGACACAATAGGGACCCAATTATCGGATTAGCGCAGATCGTCATGCCCGGGTGGCCCGGGGGAGGGGGGAGGGAGCAGGAGGGGGGGGGGGGGGGGGGAGCTCTGTGGTACACGGACGTCTCGGCCCCTTCGGCATCTCGGACCCCTTTTTGTAAGGTCATCTCAGCCCTCTCGCAGCCGCTTTCGCCGTTTCCCCTCCCCCCCCCCCCCCCCAAATTCTTTATTGACGTTTTAACGTTACACTCTTCCCTTCTACAGTTTTGTTCATTTCGTTGATATCAATAAAGTGGTCATTTGCGTCAGCTCTAACAAGTGAGCTGGTTTTCATCGCATAGCCTCAAGAGGTTCTATTTTAAGGATAGAGGGTTAAGGATAGGGTTAATGTTAGGGAAAGGGTTAGGGATAGGGTTAGGGATAGGGTTAAGGTTTGGGATAGGGTTAGGGAGAGGGTTAGGGATAGGGTTAAGGTTAGGGATAGGGTTAGGCCTGGGTTAGGGATAGGGAAAGGGTTAGGGATAGGGTTAGGGGAATGTTTTTTTTTGTTTTGTGAGACTCTTTATTGTTGAAAATAGACAAATACTATAAATCATGTATAGGAGACGTCGTGATCGCTTGAGCTACTGCTGATATGTGACTAGATCCTCTGTGCTGTTCTGTTCAGACTGAGGAAAAAATGTTAATGTTCTTTGTCACCCTGGTCCCCATTGGTCCTGTTTGGTCACATGTACCAAGTTCTGCATTATTATTGGTCCTTCCCATAGACAAAGAGAGGCGGGAAAGGCTGTCAGCCAATCACAGGGCTTCTATCTCGGGTCTATGGGCCCAGGTAGCTGGTTTTTTAAATAAAGAACCCGCCACACACCTCCACGAGGAAGAGAACGGCGACTTATTTGAAGAATTTTCCCCTAAATACTATAAATCAGCAAAGCTTGTGTCTTTGGGAATCTGGGCCCTGTTGCATAATCGTAATCATCGTTCGTTTATAGGCCCTACGACTATCGTACCATGGTTTGCGTTGCATGATTAAGATATCAGTCGTAGCAGTCACGATTTTTCCACGAGTGAGAGTACGTATGACAAATCGCGTTGCATAAATAAAATTATCGGTCGTGAAATTAAAGCAGAACGTCGTCGTCGTACGAATACGTCCGAGAGGATGTACCCTATCGTAGAAAAATATCGTAGAACATTTTAGTTGGTAATTAGCATCTGAATTAGCGCCGGAAGTCCGTGCCTCTCCCGCTCTGTAGATTTATGCATGTTCAGTGCTCTGGGGGTTTTGAGGGACTTTGAGGGGCGTTGTAACCGTGTGTCACTCTCCAAGCATGGATCCCATATACTGTAACTGTAAGCCCAGGCGCATCAGAAGATCTGCGGGTAGAGTGTGTGTGCAGTGGTTATTGTGTTGCACTTTACTTTCTGATGTGTAATCTTTATAACTGTGCTAGCCTTGACACCCTAGAGCACTGTGCCTGCGCCAATCGTAGGCACATAGATAGCCAGGGGAGCAGAGTGCAGTGGTTGCCTGTAAAATGATCGGTTGTTCTGGTCGTTTGTCCCTAGTAACAAATCAGCTGGGATTTGTCACACGATTTTGTCTATGCATGTCCTCTGCTAGAGACGTTCTTACATGCCCTTTGACCTCCATCTCGCGTGAGTGCGCGATAAAAACGTATGTTGCTAGGGAAAAGCTGGTTCCAGGTAGGTTACGAACGATATTTCCGCGATAAAAATTTGATTGCATTGCTTTGGGTCGTGAATGACGAGCGATACTTTAAATGCATGTACGATCGTGATTATGCAACGCAGATACACGATCCTCGTGTGTAATATCATACCTTGTCTGATTAGATCAGTCGTTTTGGCTTAATATCGTTCGTTTATTATGCAACAGCACCCCGTATTGTGGGTAAGTAATCGCATTGGAAGACATTCCGCGATTTCGCGCATGAAGGCGTGAAAGCTGTGAGGGCGGGGGCCGAGGTGCCGATGGGTCCGAGGTGCCGTAGGGGGGCCGAGATGCCAAAGGAGCCGAGACATCCGGGAATCGGGCACTGCACATTGTATTTTTTCAGTATTTAGAAGTTATTGTTAACGTGGCCCAAACCCCCCTCCCTCCCCTCCCCACCGCCCCCAATCCGTCACTTTTGAACGTGGATTCGACACAAGGTGCCCTCCATCCCCCACTCTTTAGGAGAGAGAAAAAAAAACTCCGATCTGCAAAACAAATGACTGGCGGTCGCCGAAGCGTGTACTCACAGTGAAAAGCCACAAGAACAGCGGCGCTAATTTGCATACGAGTCGAAACATTTTAAAATGCAAAGTGCGTGCCTTTGTGTGTGTGTGAGGGTGGGTGCTGTAGGCTCGCACGTGTGTGTAGGGGGGTGAGGGTGGGGGTGGGGGACTGTTTAACGTTTGCTGGGAGCTGCTCATCTGGATAGAGCAGCTCACAATCCACTCTAGCCCTGCACGTGTTTATGGGGCGCCAAGTGTCCACATCAGTGAGATGCCATATGTAAAGGGCCATGTCCCTATACTACTTTATTACCACCTAATACAAAGTGTCCATAGAAAACACAATTTGTATGGACATACCCGGAGCATACGGATATGTGGTATGCTCCGGGTGGCGCATACGGAAAAATAGTGCGTACAGAACATAGTGCATAACTAAAATGAACTGATATCAACATGCCACTTGCCCAGAGAAGGTGGATAATAAATACAATATAGACTGGTTTCAGATAAAAGCGGTTGTATGCTCCTCGGAGTTGACTCTGCGCAATATCCTCGCATATGCTCGGATATTACTACGCGTCAACTCCTCGGAGCATACGGCCGCTTGTATCTGAAACCAATCAATATTGTGTATTTACTACCCACCTAGTACGAGTCTCCATGCTAAGCTTATGGAGCTTACAGATCGCTACTGAGGAGAATACGGAATCTCCATGGAGAATATGGCTTTTTCGGCAACCTGACGGGCATAATAGGAACTAATTCATATAAACAAAGCACGGCGCTAGGGTCGAATAACTGATAATATATACTAGATTTTTTTCCTGATAATAACTCGAAAGGTGAGTAATGAATACAACATTACCATGGTTTCGATCTGTGTGGCTACGTAATACTACGTATTATTACATACCTATAGCCGAACGTCAGTGAAATACTACCCACTCACGGGGGTGTAGTATATCGCGACGCCGGCCCACTATGGTGCGCTTCGTCGCACTGCACGATTCTAACGTGTATGTAACCAACTCGCCGCAACGTGTTAGGTGTGCGTATTCGACGTCATCGCGACCAAAAACAACATGGCAAACGTCATCGAATCGCGACTTTAAACTCGTGATACACGCCCCCTGTAACAACTACAAGTTCCTAATGACCAATCGTCGAGGTAACCAACGTGAGGATCTCCCCTGACAACGTTTAAATTGCTCAAATATGCGAAATTCATCGATAATAACAACTCGCCCTGGTCAGCAAAGGGGCGACGCACAGACAGACGGATGTACTCGTAGCGCATGCGCAAAGTTATCTAGGTTAACGTCACTCTCCTAATCGTAGTAACTCGCCCCATTCCACCAGTTTGTACGTCTAGGACTCGGTTTCGGAGAGTGAAGCTTAGTTAGGTGCATGCGCAAAGAGCACATCCTGTGAGTTGGCTTCCAGTTCGTAGCAGACAGTGTCAACATGGAGCGGTTGTGACTTAAGAACTCGATAAATGGCGTCTTTCTGATCAAATAAAGGTATGTGATAATAAGAAAACGCCCTGACTGTGGCCAGAACTATGTCTTAGTTCGAGGTCACCTATCGCCGACGTTCGCCCCTTCGCCTACGGCGTCGGGGCGAACGTCGGCGATAGGTGACCTCGAACTAAGACATAGTTCGGCCACAGTTAGGGCGTTTTCTCCTAATACTCCTCGCTATCACTCAGAGTTTTACTACATGTCAACTACGCGGAGAATACGGCCACTCAGATCGAAATCATGGTAATATTGTGTATTTACCCAGACGATTGACCGGTATTCCAGGGGGCTGCAACGGTGAGTTCTGAAAAGAAAGACCGACTTTGAATCAAAGACTACAATTACGATTTACATGGACGATACAGGGGCCCATTTACTAACCTACTACGATATTGCTCTGATATGGTCTGTGATACACCTCCCAATAAAAAGATCAAAATCGCGTCTGAAGGTCACCTAATATCGGGGAAGTTGGCCACATTTCTGCGATTAGACACTGATAAAAACCCCATAGAATGCATGGTGGATTGGCATGTCTAGAAATATGTCTGCGATTTTGCACCTTCCCAATATGTCTTTGATATTTGCTTTTTGTATCGGTGCCATATCGGTAGGTCTAAATTTCTATCTAGTAGGTGGACGTCAGGCCTTAGATGCCATATACAAAGCATCATGTCCCTATACTACTTTGCCCACATTGACTCAAGCGTGTCGTAAGGCTCGTGTGCACCAGAAGTCCGGTGGGTTTCCCACCCCGAACCCACCAGGCCACCGATGCACACCTTCCGATGGAAAATCTAAATCATGTCAGAAGAAAAGCTAAAAGGTTTTGGCCAAAGCCATTGTTCTCTACAAGTTTGATGCAGAGTGATATGAACGAGGCAGCAGCTAAGAGAATATTACATAGCATTCAAACGAGTTGGAGAAGAGCGACTTTGACCAGAAGCGTTGCTTTCTGTATTTATCTCACCCAGTATGCACTTAAAGAATGGACTTTGCACAGGATGTAGACCATGGAGAACAGACTGCAGTACTCATATGGGTATAGTGAACGAGTTCCCAATGTTAAGCCTATGAGACAAAAATACCAGGGGTGAGATTATGTCCCACTTTAGTAGATGTCACGCAATGTTCTTCTTGCATGGCCCGAAGATGAATACCTTCCTTATGGTTTCCCGGTCTCCGTGATTAATAACGATGAATTGATATTATATACTGTATATGTGTGAAAACATTGCAGAATCTGTGATATCAAGTAAATACGTCACCGTGCTCAATGCTGGATCATTGAAGAACGGAACAGAGAAACGTAACACAAGGCACCCCTCTAGAAGGAGGGGTAGAGTGGGGAGGGGAAAACCAGGGTCCACATGCCCAGCTCAGCACCCTACTCCCTCACCACCCCCTCATCTCCCCCCACCCCACCACCCGGCAGCGGGCGGGCGGGCGGGCGGGCGGGCGGGCGGGAGACGGCCCTTGTTTGAGATTATAACGAGATTAAAGTAGTCCACGCGGCAAGGGAATGAGTAAACTGTCAAGTGCAAATATAAAAAAAGTTTTAATTATTCAAATCAATTTAGGTGGTAGCTGGCGATGATGCAACGGTCTTTGTTAAGGGAGTGAATGAAGCGGGAGTTAGCTGCGTGGATTGTGAGCGTGCAGAACGGGGACAGTTGGCTCTACACCGGGCTCCCGGCTCCGTCCGCGGTGTTATCCGGCCACGCCTCGGCCCGTCCGTCCTCCCGCCCGCCCGCCCACAGCTCCAGCGTGATTTAAACAGGACAACTAGAGACTCGTAAGTAGATGTGCAGGAGAACTGTCTAACAAGGAAGTGCAGAATGTGGAGGATACGGAAGGGGTGTGTTGTGAAAGGACATGCGGTGGAGATATACGGAGAGATTGTTGTCTGGGAGCGAGCATCGGACGAACGGGCGTCGGACGAACGGGCGTCGGGCGGGCGAGCGTCGGGCGAGCATCGGACGAACGGGCGTCGGACGAATGGGCGTCGGGTGGGCGAGCGTCGGACGAACGGGCGTCGGGCGGGCGAGCGGTTGTCGGGTGGGCGAGCGGTTGTCGGCATGTTAGGCAGGTTTTTTAGTCGGGCTTGTTAGGTGGGCTTCTAAGGAGGGCTTGTTAGGTGGGCTTGTCGGGCGGCGCCGGGCAGGCATCGGGCGTGCATGTTGGGCGAGCGGGTGTTCGGGCGAGCGTCAGGCGGACATCAGGTGGGCTTTGTCGGACGGACGGGCTTGTTGGGCAGACTGGTGTTAGGCGTGCATGTTGGGCAGGCGGGGTTCTTGGCCGGGCGGGTGTCAGGCTTGTTGGACGGGCTTGTCGGGCAGGCATCGGGCAAGCTGTCGGGCAGGCCTGTTGGGCAGGCTTGTCGGGTGTGTATGTTGGGCGGGTGGGTGTCGGATGGGCGGGCGGGTGTTGGACGGGCGGGCGGGTGTCAGACAGGCGGGCGGGTGTCAGACGGGCGGGCCGGTTTCGGACAGGCGGGAGGGTATCAGGCCTGTCGGACAGGCTTGTCGGGCGTGCATGTTGGGCGGGCGGGTGTCGGACGGGCGGGCGGGTGTCGGGCGGGCGGCCGGTTATCAGGCTTGTCGGGTGAGATTGTCGGGCGGGCGGACTGGCGGGAGGGTGCTCAGCGAGTGAATTGTGAACGACGTCGCCGCCAGCGGCCCCTGTCGTCCTCATTGCCGACATCAGCAGCATCAGCGGTAACGGCGGCGGCGGCGGCGTCTTTATGTCCTTATCGCTATTACACAACAAGAGCAGCTCACACGAACCCACGAGCTGCTCAGTGCCGCGGGCCGAGCGCCGCGACTCAGAGTCTCCCGCTCCCTCACAGAGAGCCTGGAGGACGGCACGGGGCACCGCGACACGCCCGGACAGGCCTCTGACCCCTCCGACACACTCCGCTACCTCTTCTCCTTCTACACACCAGTGGATTATGTTGTCATGGCAACAAGGAGGAGACACGTGCTAGCCTGGATACTTACCTAGATACAGTGTGGAGGGGGGGGGGGGAGTGATGGTGCGGGCGGATTATACCAAGATGCGGTGGGAGTTGCTCGCGGCGAGGGAGCTGCTCATCCTACACACATCGGATTATCGCGTCAAGGTAGGTTCACAAATCTTTAAATTAGGTTCCCGGGAACGCAATGCTCTAAACACAGTGTCAGGTAGTCAATACATGTACAGAGACGTGTATCAGTCATGATATTATACGTCATTTCATAGATATACATATCCAAAGGTTTTATGATCTCCAATAAAGTTGTCACTCTTGGGCGGTAATTGTATAGAACGACCTGATCATGCTGTACATGCTGCAAAACGAGATGGGGAATTGGTTTTCTTTACGGAACAAGGCCTGAGGCCGAGTTCTGTAAATAACATCAATTCCCATCAAGCTTTATAGAATGCATAAGCATGGTGTGTCGTTATATATTTATCATATACCCACATTTAATAAAATCTTACCATGTATTGGCATAGAAGACATGTCAGCGTGAAAGCCCCATATACTGTTGGTGTTTCAACGTGCGCAGAATAACAATGTTCTGCACAGGGTTCAGGGTTCAGGGTACAATTCAAACTGCATATGGATCAGCAGTACGTAATTATCAAATATACTGCGTGGGTATATAATGATAGCTGGTTCATGTATAATAACTAGAGGTGCTCCCATCTTCATTGTTGCATTTTCACTTTTCTCTTGTGATAAATGATAAGAAAAATAATGTACCTGTCAATCAAATTTCAAAAAGAATTACGCCAGAGTTACAACAGGCGATGGGGCATAATTACACAATATTGACAATATATATCTTCCGGGTATGATGATGCAGACTACCTATATGTTCTCTATGGACACTTTGTATCAGGTGGATAATAAGATAATAACGATGATGTTAATGATAGTAATAATAATGATGGTAATGATAATGATAATAATGATGGTGATGATGATGATAATAATCATAATAATAATAATAATAATGATAATGATAATAATAAAAAAATGATAATGATAATAGTAATAATAATTATGATAATATAGTACGCCATAGAGACCCAGGGACGATGCGGCTCAACTGTATTCAACACCTATTGACGACCTTATGGACGGCTAATATTGTCTTGGCGAACAGACTTACATATTATTAAATAATAACCCTTGTATGAGTAACAGAAAATGGTCTTCATGGACGACCCTAGAATACTAAACGGGCTCCAGATAAACTATTTATATAATCCGTTTGATTTATTACTGAGGGTATATGCGCTATTCTGGATGTGTGTATATATATTAACACACACATATATACAGATTTAAAATACCCAGTGTCACTTATAACACATTAGACCAACCTGTTGATACCATATACATTCGTTAGTGACCATTGATTAAGTATTTGATACAAAGTATCTCACCATTCACCGATGTCCAGTAGGTGAAGCCAACCTCCCAAACAAAGAATGATTGAAACAGAAAACAACTCCGTGTCGGGATGTCCAGGGAGCAATACCTACTTGCAATATGAGAAAACGTATTTACTGAGCCCGTACCGGTGACCGTTCGAGGTCATTTGATGAAAAAATACGGCCCGACGCCGCAGGCCCGAACGTTATTTATACTATATGCCTAGCAGCGGGTAGTAACTCATAGACGTTTGGCTATAGGTGTATAGTAATATTTGATATTTCCTGTGTTACGGTAACGCCCTGGCAATATCAATACCTCCAATAAGGTTAGGGTGATGACAGGCCCTCTTTAGGCCCTGATTGGTCTCATTAAACGTTATGACAAGCTTTAGAAAGAAAAATGACCATTTCTTAAAATCACATTTAGTGATTGTTATTCGTTTTATTTGTTATCGGGCCTTGGCATTATGACATAAACCTCACCTTAGCATTGGACTGAAAGGCTTCTATAAAACGTTCATCCATAACTATATTTTATCCTGCCCATTAGACATAAAGTTTAAGTGGAATAGAAGTTATCAGAGGAGGAATTATTACCATAATTATTAGTTTATACATTACAGAAGACAGGTGTATCATATGTCAATGCAAGGTCAGTTGTAGCTGCTGTTTTTGTTGTAAGGAACACCCTTCATGAAGCAGTTATAACGTTACTATATACCTGTGGACCTATGTTTTGTGAAGCTACTCGCAGAAACATAGTACCGTGACCTGGGGCCTCATTCAGTAAAATGCATCAATTCCCCATCTCATTTTGTAGCATGTACAGCATGGTCAGGTCATTCTATATAAATCGAAGGCAATAAAACTCTTTTAAAAAAAAGAAAAAAAGTATCAACAGCAGGAAAGAGGCCAGTAAATGACATTTTCTGAAAGTATATACTACTGGAATTAGCATTGCCAAAATCATGATTCTACACTTTTCATGGAGGTACTTCACTTTTGTAATTTTACCGATGACACTGCAGAGTTACACTTTCGACACGGATATTGTTATATATACTCAAGTATTATTGGGACTGAAGGGTAGAAGGACAGAGTATCTGAATCATTATCTCGTCTGTATAATGGTAATAACACACTCACATCAAATATTTCCAACATTTCTATCACTAGTTCCACTGCAAAATTACAAAGATGATGATTCGGGATACTTTATATTGACATCCATTCAGTCTATTTCATTATCGTATAAAAGTTACACTGTCATATCAAGTGGGAAAACTGACTGGGGGTTTAATGCTTATATAAAGCAATAAAGCTCTGTTAATTGACCCTAAAAGAGTAAGGGTTACAGGTTCAAACCTCAGCTGGGAGGAGCGTGGGTTGTATGCCGGCCGCTGGCCTTTGTATAACACTGGCGAGCTTTGCGACACAGTCACTTATGAGTACTCTACTGCCTAGTATGAAGCAGTCTGCCCTGTCTCAAAACGGGACGACCCTCTTGGTAGCTCGACACGGGCATATATAAGACCAGAGCCCAGAGGAGGTGTGAAGCACAGCGCGCCCTATAGGGACCCAACTCATATATGCCATCGCGGCAGGGTTCAAGGTAGATTGGCCACCACCTCTGTTTACACTACGTTCCAGTGTAGGTTCAAGGTGCCACTTTCAAACCTGCCAGCAGAGGGGAAGGAACTCTTGAGAATGGACTGTGTGAGGCTTGTCAGCCATAGCCTATGAGAAATAACGTTGTATTAAACAACACCAAACAGCCATAAAACGTGGATCTATTGTGGTTTGGAGTACATTAGATATCACTCTATCAATATCTTAAAAGATTTCTGATAGAGCTCTAACAGTTTGTATGTTGTAGCTGTTACTAGTTAGCCTATTCAGCTGTCATTTGAGACCATGCCAAAACGATAGGGGGCGCTACGCTTCACACCTCCTCTTAGACTGGTTCCCTGCCCATATGAATAAGTCTAACTAGGCCAGGCTTCCAGGCTAACCTCCTCTGACCAGAGCCTCTACAGGTGATCCATTCAAGCCTGACACGTAGGAGAGTGTACAGTCTACCTGTCCACACAAAGGGCTCCGTGATTACCGACGACAAGGAATACCAGCAGTACACTGACCACAACCTGGAAATATGGTAACTAATACTATATACACAATATCTATGTATCTCTATATGCTATATGTTTATCTGGTATCTGTGTCTCATGTATCTGTAGTTTCATATGACAGTCTTACTGCATTGTGCATCTTTTCTAGCGATTTTACAAAGCCAGGTGAGAGAGAGGTGGCAGGGGCAGTGAGGCATGACAGGTCAAGGTTGTACTGGTGTGTGTTGGGGGGAGGTATGTATGAAACTCTGTGTATTAGATGTATCTATATATCATGTATATCTCTGTATCTTTGCCTGTCTGTCTATCTTGTTATCTGGTTTATATCCCACCATTCCTCACAATGAAACAGTTGAACTTACAGGGAATCCATGTTCTTTTGGGGCTACCTTCCATAGCCCACATGACTTATTGCATATAAATGACCTGTAGCCCCACTCCCACCTGCCTCATATGCCCCCTGACTGGCTCTGCTGCCGACCTGACTTGTCCTGATCAGTGCTACACACAAAGACCTGTACTCTCACTGTGTGAGGGGCGGGTCTATAGTCTATATTTTCAATGAAATTATCATCAGGATTAATTTCTTGATATCAGCGTTAATCTGTAAATTGTTACGATCTCACAGGTCGGAAAATAGTTGCCCCGACACCGTTAGGCGGGAGGGGCGTATATATACCAGTCTGTTAGTGAGTAACAATTCAAAAATTAAAGTACAGAGCTTGTACATACTACAAAACCCGATGGGAATTGATGTTTTTATAGAACTCGGCCTGGGCCTCGTTCCGTAAAAAAAGTAACAATTCCCCATCGCGTTTTGTAGCATGTACAGCATGGTCAGGTCGTTATGTATTTGTTATATACCCAAATTTAATCAAATAGTATCATATATTGGCATACATGTCTCTGTGAAAGCCCACACACTGCCTATGTTCCAACGTGTTCAGTATAACAGGGTACTGCACAGGGTTCAGTATACAATTTATACTGCACAGGGAGCAGCAGTACATAAATATCAGATAAATAGACAATAATCGATGGTTTTGTGGACAGGCGGCCGTAAACCACGAGGGATTGACGCGTAGTAATACACGAGCGCTAGCGAGTGTATTACGACGTCAACCCCGAGTGGTTTACAGAGCCGCCTGTCCACAAAATCATAGTTTGTTGCATTTATTATTCATCTTTTCGAACAAATCAAATCCAGTAATTGACATATTAAAGTGTATAACAATAGGGACTATTTCTTTGCTCTATAGCAAAAGTGACTATTTTTCCCGTATACCATGGATTTGAAACCGTATACCACAGGTTTGAATCCGTATACCACAGTTATGGTATCTGACAGGTTTTATATACACTGGGTCGTGGTTTACTGAGTCCCCATACATTTTCAATGGGGGCTTTGTATACGATGGATGATAAACTGCATGAGTATATAATAAATGTAGAACACAGAGTGTATAAGACAAGTTGCTCATCATCAAACTGTCCGTCAAGTTGAACTGGTTACATGGTCTATATATTAATGTAACTACCATGGCCCTCATTCACCAACGTCAGACTATCTGTCACTAGACAAGTTTCACCCACCATTATCCCGAAGTCTCGTGCTGATGCTAACATGGCCACTGGACAAAACGTGCGGTAATTGTGATCGTGCGGGGGAGTGGGTGTGGGTGTAGGTGTGTGTAGGTGTGTGTGGGTGTGTGTGGGTGCAGGTGTGTGTGGGTGGGTGTGGGTGGGTGGTACGATTAGCGATAAATACACCGTCCTCATGTCCCTGGATCCGTGAAATCGCTGCAGATACATTTGTCAGGAATTATTGGACTGTTGAAATTGTGATTAGCAAAGAGGATGATTAAAATTCGACATTGCGACTTCACACGTTAGCTGCTCAGTGAGTGGGTGGTAGGGAAGAGTTAGTCAGAGGATGGAGGGTAGTGGGGGGGGGGGGAGTTAGTCACAGGGTGGTGGGGGTGGGGGTGGGTTAGTCACAGGGTGGAGGGTGGTGGGGGTGAGTTAGTCACAGGTCGGAGGGTGGTGGGGTGAGTTAGTCGCAGGGTGGAGGGTGGTGGGGTGAGTTACATACAGGGTGGAGGGTGGTGGGGGGGAGTTAGTGACAGGGTGGAGGGTGGTGGGGTGAGTTAGTGACAGGGTGGAGGGTGGTGGGGGTGAGTTACATACAGGGTGGAGGGTGGTGGGGGTGAGTTACATACAGGGTGGAGGGTGGTGGGGGTGAGTTAGTGACAGGGTGGAGGGTGGTGGGGTGAGTTAGTGACAGGGTGGAGGGTGGTGGGGGTGAGTTAGTGACAGGGTGGAGGGTGGTGGGGGTGAGTTACATACAGGGTGGAGGGTGGTGGGGGTGAGTTAGTGACAGGGTGGAGGGTGGTGGGGGTGAGTTAGTGACAGGGTGGAGGGTGGTGGGGGTGAGTTAGTGACAGGGTGGAGGGTGGTGGGGGTGAGTTACATACAGGGTGGAGGGTGGTGGGGGTGAGTTAGTGACAGGGTGAAGGGTGGTGGGGGTGAGTTAGTGACAGGGTGGAGGATGGTGGGGGTGAGTTACACACAGGATGGGGGGTGGTGTGGGTGAGTTACATACAGGGTGGAAGGTGGTGGGGATAAGTTAGTCACAGGGTGGAGGGTGGATAGAGTAAGTAGTAACAGGGTTGAGGGTGGTAGGGTAAGTTACAAACAGGGTGGAGGGTGGTGGGGGTTAGTTAGTCACAGGGTGGAGGGTGGTGGGGGTGAGTTAGTCACAAGATGGAGGGTGGTTAGGATGAGTTACATACAGAAGGGTGGGGTGAGTTACTCATAGGAGAGAGGGTGCTGGTTGGATGTATACATAATTAGCCTAATAACCAATGTTTTAGACTATGGGTTCAGAAAATTATTCCGTATTTTGCCATAAGAAAAAATGTATTTTTAGAGCGTGCTCATGCAATGTATATATGCATTGCCTTAAAGCTGATATGAAGCAATTACTTTTTGAGACTTAAAAAAAAAAAAATAAGGCCCACCCCTCACACAGTGAGAGAGCAGACAAGTGTGTGTACAGCAGTCAGTGCCCCTGTCACACATCATAGGTGATGGTTCTCATGCCGCATCGCAATCAGGCAGGGGGGAGATACCCAGCTGGCAGGGAGGGCCAATGGTCATTAGTGTGTGGGGGGCTGGGAGCACTGATCACCTCAGGTGGGGCATGGACAACTAATACTTTATACATATCAGGCATTCACAGAGAGTGTAGCTTATATACCTTGCATGAAGAGCATGTTTACATTCATACACAAATGCATAGATACACAGAGATACAGGGATACAGACAGAGATACAGGCGTACAGGGATACACAGACAGTCAAAGGCATTTAGACACTTTCACACACTGACAAACAATCTCAGGTACACACAGATACATACCCTGACACAAAGAGATACACAGACAGACAAAGTCATTCAGATACACACATATGTTTTCTTGTTGTGGTCAGTCAACTGCTGTTATTGCTTGTCATAGTCGGTAATCACGGAGCCTCTGTGTAGACAGGTAGAGGTCTCTACACTCTCCTACGTCCCATGCTTGACTGGATCACCCTGCCGAGGCTCTAGCCTTATATATGGTCGTTCTGTGTCGGGACAGCGCAGACTGCTTCATAGTAGGAAGCACAGTACTCATAAGCGACGGTGTCACAAAGGTACCAGCATCATACGAAGGGTGTGGGTGGGTGGTACGATTAGCGATAAATACACTGTCCTCATGTCCCTGGATCCGTGAAATCGCTGCAGATACATTTGTCAGGAATTATTGGACTGTTGAAATTTTGATTAGCAAAGAGGATGATTAAAATTCGACATGGCGACTTCACACGTTAGCTGCTCAGTGAGTGGGTGGTAGGGAAGAGTTAGTCAGAGGATGGAGGGTAGTGGGGGTGAGTTAGTCACAGGGTGGTGGGGGTGAGTTCTTCACAGGGTGGAAGGTGGTGGGGGTGAGTTAGTCACAGGGTGGAGGGTGGTGGGGATGAGTTAGTCACATGGTGGAGGGTGGTGGGGATGAGTAAGTCACAGGGTGGAGGGTGGTGGGGATGAGTTAGTCACATGGTGGAGGGTGGTTTGGGTGAGTTAGTGACAGGTCGGAGGGTGGTGGGTCAAGTTAGTCAAAGTGTTAAGGATTGCGGGGCTGAGTTAGTCACAGGGTTGAGGGTGGTGGGGGGTGAGTTAGTTACAGGATGGGGGATGATGGGGGTGAGTTACACACAAGGTGATGAGTGGTTTGGTTGTTTAAGTCACATGGTGGAGGGTGGTGGGGTTAGTCACAGGGTGGAGGGTGGTGGGGTTAGTGACAGGGTTGAGGGTGGTGGGGTGAGTTAGTGACAGGGTGGAGGGTGGTGGGGGTGAGTTAGTGACAGGGTGGAGGGTGGTGGGGGTGAGTTAGTGACAGGGTGGAGGGTGGTGGAGGTGAGTTAGTCACAGGGTTGAGGGTGGTGGGGGTGGGTTAGTCACAGGGTGTAGGGTGGTGGGGGTGGGTTAGTCACAGGGTGGAAGGTGGTGGGGGTGAGTTAGTCACAGGGTGGAGTTTGGTGGGACGAGTTAGTGATAGGGTGGAGGGTGGTGGGGGTGAGTTAGTGACAGGGTGGAGGGTGGTGGGGGTGAGTTAGTGACAGGGTGGAGGATGGTGGGGGTGAGTTACACACAGGATGGGGGCTGGTGTGGGTGAGTAAGTCACAGGGTGGAAGGTGGTGGGGATGAGTTAGTGACAGGGTGGAGGGTGGATAGAGTAAGTAGTAACAGGGTTGAGGGTGGTAGGGTGAGTTACAAACAGGGTTGAGGGTGGTGGGGGTGAGTTAGTCACAGGGTGGAGGGTGGTGGGGGTGAGTTAGTCACAAGATGGAGGGTGGTTAGGATGAGTTGCATACAGAAGGGTGGGGTGAGTTACTCATAGGAGAGAGGGTGCTGGTTGGATGTATACATAATTAGCCTAATAACCAATGTTTTAGACTATGGTTTCAGAAAATTATTCCGTATTTTGCCATAAGAAAAAATGTATTTTTAGAGCGTGCTCATGCAATGTATATATGCATGGCCTTAAAGCTGATATGAAACAATTACTTTTTGAGACTTTAAAAAAAAAATATAAGGCCCACCCCTCACACAGTGAGAGAGCAGACAAGTGTGTGTACAGCAGTCAGTGCACCTGTCACACATCATAGGTGACGGTTCTCATGCCGCATCGCAATCAGGCAGGGGGGAGATACCCAGCTGGCAGGGAGGGCCAATGGTCATTAGTGTGTGAGGGGGTGGGAGCACTGATCACCTCAGGTGGGGCATGAACAACTAATACTTAATACATATCAGGCATTCACAGAGAGTGTAGCTTATATACCTTGCATGAAGAGCATGTTTACATTCATACACAGATGCATAGATACACAGAGATACAGACAGAGATACAGGCGTACAGAGATACACAGACAGACAAAGGCATTTAGACACTTTCACACACTGACAAACAATCTCAGGTACACACAGATACATACCCTGACACAAAGAGATACACAGACAGACAAAGTCATTCAGATACACACATAGATACACAGGTATTCATAGATATAGTGCATATATTGTATTAGTTTCTATGTTTTCTTGTTGTGGTCAGTCAACTGCTGTTATTGCTTGTCATAGTCGGTAATCACGGAGCCTCTGTGTAGACTTTAGAGGTCTCTACACTCTCCTACGTCCCATGCTTGACTGGATCACCCTGCCGAGGCTCTAGCCTTATATATGGTCGTTCTGTGTCGGGACAGCGCAGACTGCTTCATAGTAGGAAGCACAGTACTCATAAGCGACGGTGTCACAAATGTACCAGCGTTATACGAAGACCAGGTGAGTGGCCGTCATAGTGACCCGCGCTCCTGAGATTTGGACCTGTGAGCCCTGCTCTGCGCACGCCCATGGGTGTCGTAGGCGGAGCTTACTTTTTTGGATTAATTAACCGAGCCAAATTGCCATGGTTCTTCTTTAAGGTTAGAGTAGTCATATATAGACTTCCAGAGTGCTGCAAATTGTCTATTCCTTTACTATCCGTGTGCTAGTCACTGTGATATTGGGAAAGGAACAGGGTGCAAGTGTCTCAAGATCCTAGAGGCATGCCCAGCTGACCAGGACCAATCACTCACGACCAAAATAACTCATGACCCACTGGTGCTTGATATGTTTGGACCTGAGACTAGTCGGGCAGTTGCAGAAATGGCAAGTTCACTGGGTGCAAGTGAGTTAAGAAAAATGATCCATTGACTAAATGGAACCTTTTCCTATCAATTGTTATTCATTTATAATTACCACTCATTCATAATGATGAACATACCATTTCCTTCTAGTCATGTTAAATGACGAAACGGTGCGTACAGTATTCGGCAAGGGTGCTTAGTAAAGTATAGAATTAAGTAGGTCAAACATGATGGCATCTAGAGAGGCTCATGTCTATAGTTAGCGTGTAATTAAAGGTGAGGTAGCAGTAGGAATGACTCTTTGACACGGCACGTGGTATATTGTCATTAGTATCGCAGTCATACTTACAATGGCAACCGACCCCTGTCTATGCTGAGCTATGATATAGGGGTTGGTCGGCTTAAATCACACACGGTATCACTCTGTGTGTGTCGCCAACCAAATTGTTTTGTTCTATATATATACTCTAAAAGCAGACCTACTTTTCTAAAGAAAAATTATTTTAAGTTTTATTAGACAAAAAAGGATCTTCCACTCGAATCCGTCATACAAAGGAGATAATACACAGGCCATACAAAACATAGTGATTGTTACACATCATCTGGGCAAAAAATATAAACACGGATGTTCTTACAGGTATGTAATAAATGTGGTTTTTCACTAGTCCATTTGGGGAGAGTAATAGAAAACTCGTTCCACTAGGCACAAAGACAACACAAATGACAATTAACACATAATACATAATAACGTTCAACATAAACTATGACTGTCAGGGGTAGGAGAGGGAGCACAGATAAGTCACACAGAATACCAACAAACTTCATGCATTATCTCAGAATGACTTAATAGGAAATATTCATAGCTAACAAATTGATAAATAAACCAAGGTATATGTTCAATATATTTTGAGAAAATACACAGGAAAAGAAATGAAAAACGGAAAATTAGCTTCGAGATTATGATGTAAGACTCTCTCCAAGCAGTACAAAAATTCTGGCAGGAGAGTAACCGACATGTCCCTGTAGTAGGTCAAGGCGGCCACGGATTTAACCCGACCAGATTTAACGCTGTGTAGCTCTGGTGGCCAGTGTAAGTCATACCTTTAAAATTTAAGTGCATGCAGCGCTACAGTGACATGGTGGCAGCTTCAAGTACTCATCTAATTGGGAAAGGGTGAGTACACTGGCAACCAGAGCTACACAAAGTTAGCTCTGGTCGGGTTAAATCCAGATGTTGCCTTGACCCTTTGCTGGTTCCCACCTGTGTAGTACTTATACCATCAGATAGGAATATGCCATCTGGTGAATATTGGCTGCATTACAGCGTAGGATATGTTTGTTATTCTCCTGCCTGACCTTTTGTACTGCTTGGAGAGTGTGTTATGTCATAACCTCGAAGCAATTATCCGTTTTCTTATTTCTTTCCTGTGTATTATTTCGAAATATAATGAACACAAATCTTGGTGCCTTTATCAATTTGTAAGCAATGGATAATTCATATAAAGTATATCTGCTTTTATGATATACATAGAACAAAAGAACTTGGATTGAGGCTATCACAAAGGGATACCGTGTCGGATTTAACCCGACCAACCCCTATATCGTAGCTCAGCGCAGACAGGGGGTGGTTGCCAATCTAAAGGCTGAGACGCAATATTTGATCGTGATTTGAAATACCCGATTAATATTGCAAGCTGTGCCCACCGCACAGCAGTGTCGACTGAGAAAAAAAACCACAGAAGGGTCTCAACGTCGCACAGCGCGGAAATTGAATACCAATTTCGCTTTTTTCATTTTTGTGTTTTCGTTAATGATTAATGAACTTTGATCGGGAGGAATGCAGAGCTTGGTGGATCGCCTCTGCCCGCCTCAACTGCAGAGTGAACGAGAAAAAATATGTAGGGGAGGATTACATAATGTGGTTCGTAGACTATCCAAGCATTTCCACATGTAAATCATTGCTCATATGAGCTCTTAACCCTTTAGCTTACGCTATGATGCCTGGAACCATTCTCGGGTGTAGTACGCTATGATCCCTTGTAGCATCATTTTCGAAATTCAAGTAGTTGCTATTTTTTTAATGAAATGATGAAAATATATTGATGATATTTTTTCAACCTATGTAAAACTATATCATAGTTCATGTTATTACTATTATATAACATCCTTATTATTTGGGATTACCATGGAGATGTTATATTATGACGTCACTGTGAACTTTATGAAAGGAGCCAGCGTACTACAGGGGTGAAAATGGTACTGCATCGGCGTATTTCAGGGTGTGTTTTTGGTGCTATGCAGCGTAGTGAAAGGGCTAAATGTGCCCCTTAATCCTCGGGGTCTCAAAAGTTATCTAAAACCATTACAAACTATCCCCGTCCTACACGGGGAGAAAGCTCTGGAACGAGCAGGAAGATGATCTGAAACACGCGGAGTCAAAAGAAACATTCAAGAAAATCTTAAAAACTAAACCAGTCGTCTACAAATCTTCTAGAAGAAATGTATAAGGATAAGCAAAATACAGAAAAATCTATTTCAATGATTTATGTGGTGTAAGATAATTTAATCAGTAGGTGGGGGCAGAGTATACACCTATTCATTCATCTCATTATCATCCCATCATATAATTTAAATTCACAATTCATATTTACATTTATGTAATTTTGTAATGTATTTATATGTAATAATCTGGCTATACTGATTTTGAAATCAGATGTAGGTTTTATATCCTACGAGAACACATGTTTAAAGAAGCAAAATGGAAGACCACCAATCTTGGTGAATTTTGTTGCAAAATAAAAATTAAAAAATTACAAAATGGCTGACACCCACCCACCCCCACAGCTGACTAATTAGAGCTGGTGACGGAGGGTGTTAGCTGGGTGTGTTTGCTAATGAGTCATCTCCATTTCGACCACATCTCTCCTTGACGTCTCAATGGAGGGAACCACAAACAGATTTTAATGAACCATTGATTGAAAATAGAATTTGCACAGTAAAAAGTATAATGAAATATGGAGGAATAGTGTGTTCCGTGGAGGCCCATCCCCTGGCCTTTGTGAGGCGAATTCGGGCTGGTTAGAGTGGCCTACTGAATGTGACTAGCGAATCAATACAGATTTCGTGGGTGTTTGATTAGCGGATCTACGACTGGAATTTCTTGCTCACTTTGATAAGTCTAATTTAGGACATTATGTGAACTATAGTTAAAACCCTCTAGCTACGCTATAATGCCTGGAGGCATTTCCGGGCGTGGTACGTTATAATGCCCTGAGGCATCATTTCCGAAATTCAAATAATTGATATTTTTTCCAGCCTAGGTAGAACTATATCATAGTTGATATCATAACTATCAATGATATCCTCCCTATTTTGGATTACCATGGAAGTGTGATATAAATCTGGTTATTGGGAAAAGTGCCAGCGTACTACAGGGGTGAAAATGGTACTGCAGCGATGTCTTGCTGTAGACTAATTTGAAAACCCAATTTTACTTTACAATTTCATTTCTCAGAGTTCAGAACAATTGACGAGCTTTCATTGTTACATAGCGCGTTATTATGCTAATTCGGCCATTTCTATTGCCAAAATGTTTATCGTATCTTCTCTATAAGCAAGTACGTGAAAGTGAGTGTTTAGAAGATTTTTTGCCCCAGGATTGTACCTTTGATTATGAACATTCATGAAGAAAACAAATTACCTTTAAATACATTCAGGGGGACGGACAGGGGACAGAGGCGGAGGTGGAGGACATAGGGACTGGGCCCAGTCAACCTCATGGTATAGAGTTACTGCTAGTTCCGCCATCATCCTCCAGGAAATTATAAGATAGCACCAATGTAGTCAGGGGACAACCATTATTATCTGCTGTTATAATCTATAGATAGTCTAGAGACGAGGCTAAAACCCCTCAGTGGCAAGCCAAATAAAATACATTTATAATTGGACCCGCTACCTGGTGTTTTGTTTGGCATAGGGGAAAAGATGGCCGCTTCTATAATACAACAGCTACGTGCCCTATATACATGCTTTGTTATTTGATTACTAAACAGCAGAGAAAACACAGACATAAAATTTCACATGCTCATAGCGTTTTTCAGGGGTTTGTTTAATAATCTAGGGTCATATAAGAAGACCCTTTTCTGGACGCCACCGAGACCCAGGGACGATGTGGGTAAACTTTATTCAACACTTATGGAAGACCTTTGGTCAGGGAGAACAGTATTAGCTGAACGAGCTTGAAAATTATCAAATAATAACCCTCTTACCAGGTGTCCTTGTACACTGTCCTTTCTCTGGCATAAGTTATTCTCCTTTCCTCTGTTCCATCACGATACTCAGTAATTTCCCTGAACTCCTTCCGATGTCATTCCCATGAGTCGATAGGATATCATTCATTTGTTTTCTGGAAGAAGCTTTTCTCTTTGTATGTGACGATTAATTAAATTAATTGTTTAGATTAATTCAAGGGTATCACGAATAAGGGACAGGCGGGGTCAGGCATAGACAGGCAAGGACAGGTAGGGACAGGAAGGAACAGGCAGGGACAGGCAGGGACAGGCGGGGACAGGCGGGGACAGGAAGGGACAGGCGGGGATGGGCAGAGACAGGTAGGGACAGGAAGGGACAGGCAGGAACAGCCAAGGACAGGCAAGGACAGGCAGGGCTAGGCAGGGACAGGCACAAGGACAGACGGGGACAGGGAGAGACATGCAGGGGACAGGCAGGGATAGGCAGGGACAGGTGGGGGACAGGCAGGGACATGCGGGGATAGGCGGTTTGTTTCCAACTAGCTTATATAATCAGATGATTGTTCATGATGTTTCTCAATGATCGTTTAGGATAGTCCTTGCTATCAACTTGTGCAGTGTTCAAATGATTTAGGTGCTGGTCAATATTACTTAGTCATATACGATGTGGGTCCGTCGTTCATCTTATAAGGTTGATAGTTCACTTGATACCATTGTTATTGTCCTTTTAAAGAAAATCAACTTTTATTAGATATAATATAGAAAACTTCCAAGAAATCTATATGGTGTATAATCATGTCAATTAGTTTGGCAATTAGGAGGCGCGGATAAATTCCTTATATAGAAGGTGATATCAGTGGGTTTGTTTTTTTTAATTTTTCATTTGAAGGTTTCCTAACAGCCAATATTTGTTGACTTTAGATTTTAAGGATTCCATAAGCAAGCCCCGCTATACACAGTGCTAGCCTTTAATATTCTCAGGGTGCTGTAAGGAAACTAAGGCTATAAACAGGCAGTAGAATAGAGTTCGAAAAAACAACCACACACCTGCTACAAAAATAATAGATAGTTGCCACTCGTTTAAGTTCGTTCAGACAAAATAGGCCTGTTACAAAACTGTATAGCCCTCTGCGCTCTGGATTTGATGAATAATCTGGATATCCCTGTGCATTCATTCTTATGTAACTTCAAAACCAACTTGTGTATACCTAAGGGGGTGCTCCACTGGCCCGATGGTCGCCAATTTGGTAGCCAGACCCTCGCCGATTAGCATTAGACGCCATATAATTGTTTAGGTCTTCGATAACGAATATTTATAAAATAATCATATTCATCAGAATTAAATTTATTAATTACACAATGAAGCCTTCCTCTAAAAGGCCCAGGGCTCAGAATGTGTCCCAGCTGAGGTATAGGTACAGTGTGGAGTGGAGCAGGAGAGGTAAAGAAGTTGGAGGGCCAGGACTCAGGGACTGAGGCCAGTCTACAGACGGCCTAAAGGGCCGATTCCACCAACAGGATGGATTTGCCGTGTAGGGGACAGAGCCATTGTTAGTTCATGAAGCAGTCACTAGGTGGTCGGGGGACAAACCTGTATTCTGGCTCTTTGTTCTTATGAAATTCTACTGCCTTTCAATATTTTACCATGGTTCCCTTGACTCTCTACACCCATCCCAAAGCAGGATGACATAATGATTAAACCCAAGACATGATATTTTCCATATGGAACACTTCATATAAATATGTGAGCAAGGGTAAAGTTGTGATATTTCTCAATTATCACTCACTTCTTTTCCACCTCCTTTAGTGAGGAACACCTACTTTTTCACCTCCATTAGTGAAGAAGACCTACTCAGGGGGCGTCATGGCGGCGCCCATAGATCATAGGCTATTTGCCATATATCTTGGTATGTCTTGTAGTGTCTTACTGTGTCGCAATGTGTCGTACCTCACTTGTCTCAAAACGTAGCCGTGCGGTGTTGGATGTATATTTTGGTGCTCCACCACCGCGACACCTCAAGACACATCGCGACAAATAGGCACGCGATGATTCAATCCTTGCCCGATCTAGCAAGACAACCAAATCGGGCTGAATCTTGCTACATTGTGTGTGTTGGTGGAATCGGCCCTTAAACAGGATCGAGTACCGACGAGTCTTTTGGGTGAGAATACAGTCCGCTTTACCATGTATTTATTTATATATTTGTCTTTCCAACGACAAACAATTTATCATTAAATAATCTCCGCACCTATTAATTATTGTTATTCCATTTTTCGTACTTCTCTCTATCCCACTTTATTCTCTCATTTACTTCAGTGGCTTTGGCCTTGCTACAAATAACTATCTAACAGGAGGCTGTAGATGCATCACAGAATCTTATAGGACCCCGTGTTATCATCATCTGATTGCTAATTCATTCGAGACGGAAGTAGTATCGTTCTCATATTTCTATTTAAATTGAACAATAAAATGGTGACAGAAAACTGTTTTTATCGCACTCGTGAATCATTGAGTGGGCGACGTAATGGCTTGTATGTAATGCCCAATGAGACAACGATAGAAACGAGTATTGGCCCTGGTCATGTGATCGTACGCGTGCGCAGACGGTATTTGGACGTTGCTAAGCACTCTCCCAGCAGAGATCCTGCGCTCTACTTCCTGTGGTCGCTTGCATCTCTGCCCTAGACTTGCTCAAGTCTTTGATTATGAACATTCATTAAATGATTAATCACAATCAGAATAGAGTTCATTTTATTATGTATCCTTCTCTGACTGGCCCATGAATCAAAGACTTGTCCAGAATGAACAGAATCTCCTGTTCATGGCCCCAAGCCACTCCCTGTAACCCTATACCTACTCCTACCCCTCTCCCCTCCCCTCCTCCAGTTCCCTGGCCGCCTGTGTTGTCATAGCAATAATTTCCGCCTACTCCTGATTGTGACCCAGTTGAGATCAAAGTGAGAGGATATCAATCTCCCATCAGATATCCTGATCAATGGCCAGGATATCTGTGTGAAGAGTGTTTGAAATACTGGCGCTACACAGCGCCAGAAATGCAACACCATTACCGATTGTACCAGTCCCTGTATCCCAGCGAGGAGAGTAGCCATAGAATGCAGGGACTGGAGCCAGTCTATCTCTGCCCCAACCTGCCTATTTGGGCCCAAATCTGGCCCGTACGTCAGTTTTTGAAATATCCTAAATTCTTAGCGCTCTGGGATCATTTTGTGGTTTACTTGTAAATAGAGTAGTATACATTCATATGGTAAATAGCATGCACTCATTTCTATTATTTGTTATGTCAAATTAGACATGGTCATAGGGATTACTTTCTTCAGTGGGAAGCACCTCATGCGTTGCAGGGTTTTGTTTGTCAACAAGTTACATGTGCTCACTTGAATGGACAGTCTAATCAACTGGATTCACATTATAAAGTGGTTTAAAGTTGAAAAAGAAACAAATGGAGCTCATTTAACAATTCCTATAATTCCCAACTCATAACATATGACTTGTTTTAGTTTAATAACTTTTGACACGTCTTGTTTTGAATCCGAAATTTTGGCTGGTTCCCCCTGTCCTTAGTTGATACCCTGGGAACCAGCATTGGGTTGGGGCAGAGATTAAGCAAGATCTAGCCCCGCGAAAGATCTGGGAGGAGAGTGGTTGCTAAGTCGGCACGAAAACGAGGCTGCAAACAGTGGATGCGGGCAGCGTCCATTATGACTGGCCCGGCGTGCGGGAGACACGTTATCTCTGGTTGCCTGGCAACAAAAATAAAAGATGCCCGCCTTGTCCTGTTGATAATACGGTTTGGTAAAAAGAAAACTGCTCAGGGGCCGATGAAAAGCAATAATGTCCCCAGAATCAGGCGACCAATAAAACCATTTATGAGATCCACGGGAAAATTAATTACCATCAAATTCAAAGGCTTTTCGCTCACAAAGACGTGGGAGATGGCGGGGGGGGGGGGGGGGGGGTGGATAGGAGAGGAAGATTTAAGATTCAGTCGGTTCGATTCTGTCCTCCGATACAAATATCACAGGCCTGATCATCTCACAGCTTCATATAGCTCCCGGTCGATAGGCTCGCTGAGCGATATTATGTGCCAATAGAGAACTCTATTAACACTACTACAGCCTTCTTTTACGCTATTCTCTTTGTGGTGGGTTCTATCTGTCTCAGGCTAATCCATTTACGTCAGGCGAGGCGAATTCATTCAAATTTATGAATAATGTGATCACAGCGCAGATAGCCGCGCAGCCGGAACCGGATGCAGGCGGTGTTTTACGTCAGAAGTTCCCCCAGTATTTTGTTTGCCTCTGCGCTTCCATTTCAGCTGGCAAATTGCAGAAATTAACAATCAACTTTTTATGATTGATTCCCAAGTCATTATAACGAAGGATGTTACCAGTGAGTCGGCAGTGGGCTGACTATTGCGACCACACCGTCAAAAAGCACAGTCGTAAAGTAGGCCTCGCGGCACTAATTTGCATACATGACTAATTACAAGGAGGCTGTCTTAAAAAGGGCTTTCGTTACTTTAATGATTATGTAAACCGCTCCGTATGATTCATATTGTAATTTAATTAAGTCGCTTGAGAGAATGGCCTGCCTGCACACCTTCCGTTAACGCATGCTCTTTTCAGAATTTCGCAATTAAATGATATGAAGGTATTCACGAGATTCTTATTTCAACCGATCCCATACGATAGGCTGGATCCAACGAGGCGGCCCGGGAATATTATTGGCAAACACATTTCTTGAAACATTCAAAATCAAAAGAATGTACAATATTACAGGTAATTTTTATTCATTTTCATCTAAACAAATAAAGATAAAACAGTAATATAAAGAAATGACTTTTATTTTAATAGTCCGCTAGAATGGAATTCTGAAAAAAGGAATGCGTGTTTTTATTTGCTTTTGAATAGTGAGCTATCGATGTTTCCAGAGGCCCTAGTAAAACCCACCATCTTAACCCTTATTCCAGATGGAAGATCATGTACATATATGTTTATCTGTGACTGCCATGTTGTTAAGCTGGCTTATTTAAATCCCTGATAAGAATTCGGTATAATCCATGTATCTAAGCATATGGGTCCACCAATTCCAAAATACTTATATAGAACTGCATCGAGAATCATATAAATAGACAATACTCCACGAGTTTGGATGGGCTGCAATCGTCATCGAGGCGAAGGCCCATTCAAACGAGTTGAGTTTTGTGTATTTTACGATTCGAGTGCGGTTCTGAATTTATCTCACCCCTTTTTATGACATTAAATATCATCCAAATTTTACAATAATTAGAATAGACTTAGCAAATCCATATGACATCATCTCAAATTCACTACGCCATGGCCATGGTGTAGTATTGTCACTTTACGGGGGTGATCAGTGAGTATTTTTTTCTAATGTTATTTCTATGGCTAAACTTGTACCAGGGGTGGGATAAAAGGTTGTAAGTAACCTCAGATATCTCATGATGAGATGACGACCTCCACTAACACTGTCAACTCACTGAAGGTTTATCTTTCCGTCTCCAGTGATTTGAATAGCCCCGAACCTCTTGCCAATTCCTACCCATGTTCCTCAAACGACAGCACCTGACACAACACCATATCACAGGACCTTACCTCATCTTACAGGATACCACACAATATCATATGGTCTCACACTACACCATATTACAGGACTCAACACCATATTACAGGGCTTCATACCATATTACAGGGCTTCACACTCTCCCGCTCATTTGAATGTAACGTGATATTCGCCTCGTTCATATCACACTGCATCAAACTCGTGGAGAACGACGACTTAGACCAAAACTTGTTGGTTTCTTCTTTAATACCACACCATATTACAGGACACCACGCTATATTACAGGACCTTATACCATATTATAGGGCCTCATACTACACCATATTACAGGACCTTGCCCCATATTACAGAAATACCACACAATATTACAGGACCCCACACCATATTACAACACCTCTCCCCATAGTACAGGACCACACACCATTCTACAGGACACCATGCCATATTACAGAACATCACACCATCTTACAGGACCTCTCCCCATATTACAGGACCTTACACCATATTACAGGGCCTCACACTACACCATATCACAGGACCGTGCCCCATATTACAGAATACCACACCATATCACAGGACCTCGCCCCATATTACAGGACCTCTGCCCATATCACAGGACCTCGTACCATATTGCGGGACACCACACCATATTACAGGACACCACGCCATATTACGGGACACCACACCATATTACAGGACCTCACACCATATTACAGGGCCTCACACTACACCATATTACAGGACCTCACACCGCACATGACACGCCGGCAGGACACGCCGCCTCCCCCTCAGTCAGCCCCCAGCTCCATCCTCCTCCTGTCGCTCCTGTGCAAACTGTAAGCAATATTGTTCCGCGCGCCTTAATTGGAAATCAAAAAGGATGCTTCGGCCGACATATCATCACAACGCCAGCAATTACCGCTCGCCCAACTCATCAGGAGCGGGTGGCGTAATGCCGAGTAATTATTCCCCTCCACGAGAAGGCTGGAGGCGGCGGGCGGCGGGCGGCGGGCGGCGGATGGTGTACGGTAGGCGGAGGGCGGAGGGCGGCGGGGGGTGTACGGCGGGCGGGCGGCGGCGGGCGGTGGGTGGCGGATGGTGTACTGCGGGCGGTGGGCGGCGGGCGGCGGATGGTGTACTGCGGGCGGTGGGCGGCGGGCGGCGGGCGGTGGATGGTGTACGGTAGGCGGCGGGCGGCGGTCGGCGGCGGCTCACAGTGCCCACTAATGGTAGGAGATGTAAAGTAGCTTAGGACCGGCCGTAATTACATGAAACCATCTGTGGAGGCAATAACGCCCGCACAAAGCGATATCATACAATCTCTCTCTGGGCGCCCTATTATCGCTCAGAATGGAGGCGCTGGGCACGGCGCATTGTTCGCTGGTACATTGAGCGGCGGCCGAGGCGGGCGCACGGCGGAGCGGAGAGGGAGCCGATCGGGAATTGTTACATCAATCGTAATTAATTCGCCTCTAAAAGGAAATAATGGTCCAAGTAATTGATACCCGTCAGGTACTTTTTACGCCGGGCGTCCGTAATCTGAAGGCGCGGCATCCTCTGGCCGGCAGAGACAACTGGCAACTCGCTGCCGGGTTCTCACGGTGTGTGAACGGCCAGTGTGTGGGATGTAGAGGGAGTGTGTGGGTGGGTGCGGGGGCTGTTTTGGCATTGAACAGATCGCCTGACAGAGATATATACAAATCGTTTTAGGTCTTCTCAGTAACACATCAGGAAAGCATTGACAATTACACTGACGTTCTCTCACGTCTATAACGAGAGTGGTGTCCCGTGTACAATAGTCGAACACATCCGTCTAGTGTGGTGTCCCATGTGCAATAGTCAAACACAGCTGACGAGAGTGGTGTCCCATGCACAATAGTCAAACACAGCCGTGTCCCATGCACATTAGTCAAACACAGCCAGTGAGAATGGTGTCCCATGCACAATAGTCAAACACAGCTGACGAGAGTGGTGTCCCATGCACAATAGTCAAACACAGCCGACATATGACATTTATGTGCGGATGCGTGTAGGTGGTCACGTCAATATCTTCTAAACACATTCTCCTCAATTCCGACCAGCTTTTATTAATCATTACAACCCGATACAATAATGCTGCTAATTTGCATTGATGATATATATATGAATGTATACATATTTGTGTGTATATTCATATACATAATATATATATATATATATATTATATATATATATATATATATATATATATATATATATATATATATATATATATATATATACAACCAGACACACACAATATATAGTGGGTGAGAGAAAGAGAGAGGTATAGGAGAGAGACATTTAGAGAAAAGAGAGGGGACAGAGATAGTGTGGAAACCAAACTTCAAATTTTGTTATGCATTTCAAATTGATGTAAGAGAAATGTTCTCAGAGTACAACAGGTTATACGTTTCAGGAATATTACTGAGATGGGTGAAATTTCAATGTGAGGTAACCAATAAAAGGTGCTGTCCCATTGCTGAATTATCCTCTAATTTTGACCGGGGGGTTCAGTCCAGACCAGTGCTTTATCAGGGGTTTGTATTTACATCCAGCCATTGCAGGTGGCACTACTTTGATGTCACATAACTTTGGGGGTGGGGAGAATCAAAGCTGGTAACCAGACTGGGTAACAGAGCTGCTTGACTGCTATTCCATTATACAGGCGAACATCGGTGATGTACCAGATTTAAGACCCAGATAGAGGACGGCACTGATTTCGGCCCTACAGAAACAGACCTTAATTCAACCTGGTTTGATTTCATTGTTGGCCTCAAAAGTCAGTCAGTAGTAATATATTACCTAATATTGGAGAGAAAACGGTTAACCTTCGTGTGTCCACATGAGGGTTGTTGTACCAAAACTCTCAAATAATCTGTGGGCGATGCTACATGCCATGATTCGTTGTCATAATCGGTATGTGGAAACGTCTGATGAGTGGGCTTATAACATGTGTTCTGCCGTCCTAGGCGGCCTATGTTTGTATGTCGTGTAAACTTGAAACTTTTCCTGTGACTGTGATGAATCTATTTCATCTACGATGCATGGAGATCTATCAGATGTAGTTCTGCATTTATGTATGAAGTATATACAGTAAAACCCCGCGGAAGCGGACACCCTCCGTTCCGGGCCAAAGTGACCGCTTACGCGGGGTGTTCGCTTACGCGGGGTTTTCAAGTTTCCGCCGGTCCAATATGCAAGTGTTTTATATCGATATGTAGGGGAGATAGAGGCGAGGATAGAATTGAAATATTTGTTTCAATATCTTAATTGAGTCCGAAGTTATTAAATTTTGAATTACAAAATCTATTTTCTATAAATATAGTCACGCACATGAAAAACAAAAATTAATCTATTTTTGTTAGGGTGTCCGTCAGAGGTGCCCGCTTACACGGGGTTTTAGGCCTTTTCGTACCGAAATAATTGTTCGCTTACGCGGGGTGTGCGCTTACGCGGGGTACCGCTTACGCGGGGTTAAATTAAACATCTAATAGAGGGGAAAATTTCCGTTCCGAGCAAAAGTTTCCGCTCACGCGGGGTTCTACTGTACATCAACCAAGACCTGATTTTAAAAGGTCACATTTCTCTAACGATTTTCTAATACATATGCAAAAGTGGGGATTACGATAATCTATGCTGAAAATGAAAGAAAACACCATCTTATAACGTAATTGTACATTTTGATAAACGAAATCATTTCTATTAGAATTAGACAAAGATGCCAAATCAATATAAGAGTAATACTCAGTCATAGAGGCTTGGAGACGTCCCTTTTAAGTAGTATATCGAAACATCGGTTTTCGAGAGGCTATTTACAAAATATGACAAATTATACGTATCTCCACAACTAGTCATTTTTCAATATGACTGCGAAATCCAATATGGCTGCCAAGGCCCTCTAAAATGAATGGTAGCTATATTTTTCCTTGAATTGACAATAGACAATCATCACATATTATATCAATTTATAGTCAAGCATGCAGAAAATACTAATCTATCACTTTGAGGCATTTCTTATCTATCATCCATCTTGAATTCCAAAATTGCTGCCAAAATCAGCCCTGAATTCTATGTAAAATAGCAACTCAGCTATTTATCATCATATCTTTTAGTGTGACACCTTTAGTTACAAAAATGTTACAAACTTTTAATTCCAAATTTTTAGAATGAGTGCTGTCTAGACCTAGTCTCTGGACTGATTTGGCTTTGTCTTCTAAAAATGTTACAAACACCACAAACAATATGTCTGCATTGCCATACGTTTGTCTTCTACTCACTTAGCTAATCGATTGAGATACATATCATATGGCGGAACCACAAAGGCCAGATCATTGAATCTATATTATCATCGCACCCCTGGAATAAGTTTAACAATAGGAATAACATTAGAAAAAATACTCAACGATCACCCCCGTAAGTTGACAATACTGCGCCACGGGCGTGGCGTAGTGAATTTGAGATGGCGTCATATGGATTTGCTAAGTATATACTGATTATTCTGCAGTTGTGATGATATTTAATGTCATAGAAAGGGGTAAGATAAAAATAAATCCAGAACCGCACTTGAATCGTAAAATACACAATTCTCCACTCATTTGGTTGTGCCATAATCGTCACTCGGCTTTGCCTGGATGACGATTGCGGCCCATCCAAACTCGTGGAGTGTTGTCTATTATTACGATTCTCGATGCAGTTCTATAAATCTTCATAGTAGTATGTAGTGCACACCACACTCACCAGACGTCAGTGCACTCGCCCATACTCCGAGCCGATGTTCTCGTTGAGACGTAGATCGGCCACCACCTCTGTTTACACTCTGGCGACCAGTGTAGTAGAGACGCAGTCATTTAGTTCTGGGAATCTCCTCTAGGCGGCGGCAGCAGCGATACATAGTCCTAGCGGGAGGCTGACGAACTAAAGGTACTACCTCTACCTACTGGATTTGCTACTGGATGCTAGTTGTCTACGAATTGTGTAGGTAGATTGAAACTTATTAGTAAATTAGTAGTAAATTTCACCAGCGGAGGGGTTTCCTTTCTTCAATATGGTTGGCAATGTATTGGAAAGGCTTCATTCCTTTGGAACATTGCATGAAAAACCCAAGTTATTTCCTCTTGTGTCCCTAGTTGCAGAGATCGGAATTATTGGATAGTGGCGTAAATACAACAGAATCAGGGGTATATATGAAGTATGGATGTAACATGGACACGTATATATACGCCTATAGTATAGATGAAGCGTATACACGACGAAAAATAGCACTACCTTGTATGCCCAAAATGATACCTATATATGCCGGGTGTAGGCCTATATATATACAGTAAAACCCCTCTTCCGGGACACCCCGCTTAAGGGGACACCCCGCTTCAGGGGCAATTTGCTCGGAACGGAAATTTTCCCCTATATTAAGAGTTCATTTTAACCCCGCTTAAGGGGACACCCCGCTTAAGGGGACACCCCGCTTTAGGGGACAGTTTTTCGGTACAGAAATGCTTAAAAACCCCGCTTAAGGGGACAGTTTTGAGGGACATCATATCAAAAACACTGGAAATCCTTCTCGTGTGGGCCCAGGCGGCCGGAGTGTGTCTTTTCAAGGTAATAACCGCATCTCTAGCGGCTCTGGGCGGGCGACAGTGAGTGGATATTAGTATGAGCGATTTTCGCACTTGTTGAAGGTAGGGGGTTAGAGGTCCGCTTACAGGTTAGTGGTGGGCGACACAGGGCAGGCTGGGGGCTTTGAAGGTGCGGTATTCAGTGAGCCGTCGCGGCTCTGGGCGGCTCACGGCGGCTCACGACCATAGGGCTGTTGACTTTTTTTTTCTTTTTTTTTCATTCATTTATTTATCCTGGAAGTTATTTAGGCTCTGGGCCTGTCTTACAATAATCCAGCTCACTGATTCTCGTCTCTATGACGGTTGTGATGAAGACATTAATACATTTTAGTCTGGTATTCAAACTGTAGAATAATATACAATAGGCATACTGCCTAAGTTTAGGTAATTAGTAGATGAGGACATAGCATCGGGGGGGGGGGGCGGGGGGGGGGGGCGGGGGGGTACATTGAACGGGGGTGTACAAAGGAGGGTGTACAAAGGAGCAAATTTCACAAGGGAGGCATATCCATCTTCAACCTATTTATTTCTAATTTTTTATATTCATTTATATTCATTTATATTGTATAATCTATATTTATTTGCTTATTTATTAATGAACCTTTTAACCTAATAACCATCGTTTCCTTCATTAATGTAGGTATTCTCTATTGTATAACCACTGGCATACTGAAAACCCCGCTTAAGGGGACACCCCGCTTAAGGGGACACTTGGCCCGGAACGGAGGGTGTCCCCTTAAGAGGGGTTTTACTGTATGTAAAATAGGGGTTTTCGTGCAGTGGAATAAATTTGTTAGCGTGACGTATGATGTGAAGTAACGAAGTCATCGTACATTCATATTATTTCATGCGTATGTCGCATGTAACAGACATAGTATAGCTGTTAAAACAGAGTATATGATATGATGATTAGTATGAGGACGTTGGGTTGACTGTATTATATAGTGATCTGTATCTCATATGAAATCTATTACATCTATGTTAGCCCATGTTAACCCATAAGTGTAATAGCTAGGCCTTCAGCATTGTACGTCAGATCATCTCTACACTGGCTCTCTGCGCCTAGTAATCTCTAGTATTCTCCATACACCGGAGCAGATCGGAGCCACCACGGGCGACTTGAGCTGCTCCTGGTGCTTCGGTCGACAGAGTCGCCATCTGGAGTGTTCAGCTTCACTTACACTTCGTGTGGCGCCCCCTTGCGCTTCTTTTCAGCTTTAACAGGCTCCCATCATCTGCTTCAAATTGTCTTTTCATAGCGGTAATTCTAATTACGATTGACTGAGTATAGAGTATAGTTAAGACAACTAAATGCCGCACCATACTTCTCGTGTTCTTAAGAACAGGAGCTATCCGATATATGTGTGGTTTATTTGTTAGTTAAGAACAAATGAGGGTTTTTTAATTTGTTTATTTATACTGCAAGGCTTCAGCTCACGAACTTGCAGTCGATTTGGACACCCAAACTGTATTATCATGAAACATCACGAAATTTCATATGACTGTTTGTATGGCATGAGTTGTCTTTGCAGAATGATATCACAAAGCGGAACAGAGTGATATCTGTAGCAGAAGACAAAGAATGGCATGTAAACAATTATATGAAATTAAGTGATGTTTAGATTTTATCCTACCCTGTCATGTGTTTTTTACTTCATATGTCACCAGTGGCATATAAATATTTCATGGCATAACCGTGGCATACAGGCCCACCATGTTAAGTCTATGGAG
Source organism: Alentia gelatinosa (assembly GCA_950022655.1). Taxonomy (NCBI): domain Eukaryota; kingdom Metazoa; phylum Annelida; class Polychaeta; order Phyllodocida; family Polynoidae; genus Alentia; species Alentia gelatinosa. The sequence continues at coordinate 65,340,003 of OX465583.1, read as the reverse complement.
ATTTATATGCGGGGTAGGATAAAGATATTTATCTTTTTTATATATTTTAGCCTCAAGTCGTTTATGGATCTTGTAATATATTATATTAAATCATATATATATATATATATACATTGCTATATATATATACGTTGCTATATATATACATTGCTATATATATATATATATATATAACTACGAAAGCAGGGTCTATCACTAATTTTTTGGCATAGCCATGAAAACTAGATGCGCGGCAACTGAGACAAATTGCCACCCGTATTGAGTTATGTAACATTTTTTTACGATCAAATGAAAAGAAACTGTATCGCATATCAACAACAAAAAAGAAGGAAATTGTACACAAAAAAAGTCCCTTTTGCGTAGAGTTGACAAAAAAGATGTCGATGTTAGTGAATCATGGTCGATCACGATGGGAGACGTTGAAATCCTTTTAGAAGTTGAGTTGATTGTTTCTATCCAAGGTGTTCTCACCTGGTTTATTGCATAGGTACAGTCTCTGTTGTATCCAAGCGATGAAATACTGTTAACTGTAGACTAGAGGATGTGGACCCTATGCAAGCTGACATGGATCGATTGGTCCTCAGTGATATTTCGCGGGAGATTAGCAAATATGACGTGGTAGATTATATAGATCTATATAGGTGTAGTAGGTCTGTCATTGATAAGTACTCGACACGAATATTTGATAAATACTATAAGTTTTCATACTTGTATAAGATAATATGTATATCATGAAATCTAGTATGAATTTGCCTCGAAAGTTCTGAAATGTGAGAATTGTAGTGGGTTAGGATTGTGAGTGAAACTGCAAATCATTACGCTGGCTCAGGCCCACGCGAAGAAAACCAGCTTCTATATAAGCTGACGCGCTAGGCCTCTTTTATTGTTTATCAAACAAAGAGTCATAAGGGCTCAACTGATTATAACCCCTTGCTGGATGTAACAATAACCCAGAAGACATCAATAAAAGAAATTGAAAATAAAAAATGAAAAAAATAAGATAGTTCATCACAGTGAGTACTTCGCTGCTCTCATATCAGACGAAAGACAGTCAATCATTGCTTGGGCAGGTCGTAAAGCTTAGACATTGTTATTTGATGTTATGTGTACAAACTTTCTGAATAGACGAATTGGCGTACCCACCTTCCGATTATGACAATTGATCAGGCATTTTGCCCCGCCAGCCAATAATGCGACACATTTAGTGCAATATACGTCAGGTGAAAACAGAAATGGTCAACGATTCTTCTGCCCCACCTTATTCAATTTAGCACCCACCGACGAATTCATATTCAAAGCGAATTGATTTAATAGGACATATTTGATAAAGAAACCAGAGGGTTTTTTCCTCATCATGGTGTTTTCTAAAATATCTATATTATATGTTTTCATTCACTTCTTTCGAGTGGGAGAAAGCTCTTCCAGTGAATAGAATCCCATCTGCACAATACAAGACATACATGTTAATGAATTGATGAATAGATGATGAATGATGGAATTTTACCACAGTACCAGAAACTATACTATCAGGGGGGCATTGCTCCACGTTTTGCAGATCGCGGAAGAGTGACTTGAGGTGAAAATCATAACTCCAGATTGTTTGTGGAGTGCATCATAACTATGTCGCCATCTATATTCAATTAGAAATCTAATGAACCTTTCACCTATGTCACTGAAAATGTGGTGTTGTAAAAGGTAGCAGTACAACGTGAAAGTAACAACACTACACAACACGATCCGATATTACTGGAGCAACACTTTTTCCAGATAATAGGAGTGACAACCCGTTATACACTAAACACCGTATTGCAAACCTTTTAATCTTAGTTTTAGCTCACGAGTCCATTTATTTTGCTATCCCTATTCTACAACTTTTTTTTATCTTTCGCAGTATGTAAGCTAATAGGCATTTGCTTCCACAATTAATTGATAATTTAATTCCCCTAAATTTTGATGACTTTTTATATGATTCACTTATGAACCTCCTTTTAACAGAAATAATTTTCTTGTCCCGTCTAATACCTTGGGTAGGACAGATACAGTTCCTATCCGTTTCTAACAACCTTCTCCCTCTCTAGTCATTCACTGCAGATGATCAAACTACAAATGAAGTCCATCCTTGCCAGCAACACATTAAATGGTCTAATCAACTGTGCATACTCAGTTACCTTGATTGCATTCTCTATCAAAAATACCCAGACGACTACACGTCCTTGTAGTAGAGGGTTCACTGGACACGGGTCATGGGTCACAGGTAGGGGGTCATGCATGGGTGCACACACAGCACTATTTACCTGCCGTTTGATCCGGCAGGGTACCAGATGGGTGATCAGTGAGGCGTGAAGCACCCGCCCTCCTTAGTGCCAGCGAGCCCCGTCTGAGGGCGTTCCAACACTAATACGGGACGCATCCCTTTACAGAGCACGTGCAGGGGCCACGTGCGGGCCACGTGCGCGCCGGGCACGTGTTTGGTGATGCACGTGTAGGGGTGAGGCAGCAAAACACACGATCCTAATTTGGGGGCTTTGTGTCAAGTATTTCGTGGTCAAGAACTGGTAGAGGACTATATAGAGACATGGTTAGATCTGGCGTCCACCTACTACGATAGAAATTTAGACCTACCGATATGGCACCGATACAAAAAGCAAATATCGGAGACATATCGTGCAATATTGCAAAAACCGAAGACATATGTCTAGACATGCCAATCCACCAAGCATCGTATGGGGTTTTTCTTGGTGTCTAATCGAAGAGACGTGGTTAACTGCTCCGATATTAGGTGACCTTCCGACGCGATTTGGAGTCTCTATCAGGAGGTCCATCGTAAACCATATCTGGGAGTCAGAATGTTTTGAAATGACTTTTTTCTTGGTATGAAGTCAGACTTCGACATTTGCCTGTTCCCCTGGATTTACTGTGAATTTGCGAAAAGTCTGCAAAAAGTCATAATTGCATGCTAAAAAGTTAGACTTTAACATTTTCTATGCTGAAAAGTCAAGACAGGTTTTACACACGTTTGAGTAAAATTGGATGCTGCTGATATTTCCGGAATTGCCAACACAAAATGGCGTGTATGTGAACTAACATTTCATGTTTCACCTCATTATTGCTTCTAATACGCTACATTATCGTGGGAGATAATACTATAAGATGATATCGCACATACACGCAAATTTCTGTTGGCGATCCTGGAGGTCGCTGCCTTTACTCGCACAGTGTGTCCCCAGCATTAATAACAATGAAATCATATTGTTTAGGGAAAACATCTGCAAAGCACGGTTTCCAGTTTTGCAGTGTAGGTCACTATTTATGTACCACCGACAGACCTTTGTACGGCGTGATAAAACAGACATTGGAGGGTCTTTAGCCGGCAGGTGGAAATAATGAGACAATTTATACAAAACTATGGCCTCTTACAAAGTGACTGACAAAGGGAAGTATATACACAATATTAACTGGTTTCAGATACAAGCGGCCGTAATCTCCGAGGACAAGACGCGTTGTAATCTCCGAGCGATAGTGAGGTGATTACGTAGAGTCTAGTCCGATTACGGCCGCTTTATACAAAACTATGGCCTCTTACAAAGTGACTGACAAAGGGAAGTATATACACAATATTAACTGGTTTCAGATACAAGCGGCCGTAATCTCCGAGGACAAGACGCGTAGTAATCTCCGAGCGATAGTGAGGTGATTACGTAGAGTCTAGTCCGAGGAGATTACGGCCGGTTTTATCTGAAACCAGTTTATATTGTATTTATTAATCACCGTTCCTTGTTAATAATTACGATACTCTTCTGAAACTTGACCGATGCGCCTCCTATTATTAATAATAATATCGTTCCTAAATTAACCGTGAGGTGGCAGTTAGAGTGTATCAGTTCGCCATGTTGGTTTCAGTCTGTCATCGGAGGATGGATTTAACACTAAAACACAGTACAAGACAAGATAAGAACTTGTTGGGCCGATTAAAGACCGATTACAAAGTTTAGGAGATACTGCCACAGAATAATTCACCAAACTGGAACTGTAAGCACTGTTGATTGCGATCTTGTGATCGTAATATATTGTCTGCTGCTGTCGAGTGTCATGACGTTTGCAAATATCACGATAGGGGGCATGTGTTAATTAGTTTGAGCTTTCAGAACTTTTTCTGTAAACTCATGATTTTTAAATCAGAAGATTACAGCCATCCTTTATCTCCTACTTGTAAATTACACACGTCCAATTTGTTTTCTATGGAGACTCCGTAATTGGTGTTTAATATATATTGCGATAGGTGGTATGCGTGTATCAGTTTGAATTTCGTTCGCTAGGAGCCCGATGACGTCTTGGGAACTATTTCCAGTAATCTCCTGCAGGAGGTTACGGGCCTCTGTAATCTCCTAGCAGGCAAATACTCACACTTAATTTAAGTTAATAAATTTGAAAAACCTTAAGAGCCACTGTTATAATCCATTCTCTGTAGACTGTTAAGGGACACACCATTTAACCAATCCTAGTCGGAGGCACTTGATAGTTCCTCTGTAAATCTTGAGATGGCACCACAAGTAATATTCATGTCCATGGTTGAACATTAAAATGGCTTCACTTGGCCACGAGGCCAACGCAGGCGTAATGGGATTTCACTCTGGACAGATCTATGGGAATTCGGCCTCAGAATGTATGAATAAATACATGCCCAATCAAGTATAGATTAACCTTTTCCCTTTAGAGATAGATCAACGGCATATCATAAGATACAAATGAACAGGGATAAATAGACTATAATCGATGGTTTTGTGGACAGGCTGTTTACGCACCGCGCCGCCCTAGTCTTGCGGTACGTGAAGGTCTAACAGAGCATGGCCACTATAATGGGGTGCATCCACCAACCATGACAAGGCTGCGACAACGGCTTTCCGACAGGGTCCACGACAGCTCTACGATTGGAAGCCTTGTCGTAGCCTTGTCGTGGTTGGTGGACCACAGTTCCCGACAAGAGGCTACGACAAGGCCACGACAGGCTGCGACATGAAGCTTGCCGGGGGCCTGTCGGGGGCCTTCCGACAAGGTTACGACAAAATCGAACATGTTCGATTTTGGAGCCGTGTCGTGGCGTGTCGCAGTGGTCTACGATAGAATATTTAGGTGGAGCGTGCACTTCCCGACAGGCTGCGACAAGGGGTCACGACAGCCCCCCTTCTCACGACAAGGCTGCGACAAGGCTGCGATTGGAACTTTCTTGTCGGCGCGTGTCACAGGCCTGTCGTGGTTGGTGGACGCACCCCCTTAGGCAGTCACCTTAGGTAACAAGAATATCGGGGTTGGCTATTCTATTTACAGCATTAGTTTGACTAGTAGAAATCCGCGACGCTGTCTAGGTGGAGTTATTCTATGAACCATTACAACTCTCCAAGCTGATTTATTTGGTACATGTCCAGTAAAAGCTACTCTATGACCTATGCTTGAAGAGTAACACACTGGTTACTGGCAAATCACTCAGGGTAGCTGAGTACCAGCGGAGGCAGGAATTCCTGCCTTAAAATGGCACCCCATAACAGACTGAGTTTGAGCCTGTGCGCCCTGGCCTTGGCGATAACAGACTGTACTAGAGTCTAGGCTATCATAAACCGCGAAAGGTTGATGCTTGGTAATACACAAGCGTTAGCGAGTTTATCACGACGTCAACCCTGAGTGGTTTACAGAGCTGTCTGTCTACAAAGTCATTGTTTGTTGAATTAATTATCCAGCTTCTTGAGTAAATTAAACTTAGGAATTGTCATATTAAAAGGTTGGCCTATATTAATATTCACTTTGTTCTTTTTTGCTGCACCGCTCAAAGGCACTATTTTCCGTAATCAATGGATTTGAGGCCGTACACAATGAAATCTGTATAAAATGGTTATGGTATCTGACAGTTTTTAAACAATTGGTATTGTTTTACCGAGAGCTAATACATTTTCCATGGGGATTTGGTTTACGATGGATAACGATAAGAAGAATATACAGAACAACAGGTATTATAGAGGAAGCCTATGAAAGTCTTTGGTCAGAGCTCGTATTCCATCGAGTTTGAATAGTATAGTAATTCACAAGGCGAAGCCACGTGAATTGCTTTGCGATTCAAACGAAATGGGATCGAGCTCTGACCACAAACTTTCATAGGTTTCTGAATTCATCTCACCCCTCACATTGACTAACCAGCTAACATTTGTGACATAATCCCCCATGGACTTTTTTTTTCTAAATACTCCATGGGCGTTGGGTACAAGCTCCCAATATTAAGTCTATAGGGAAAAAACATACCATGGGTTGAGATAAAATTGAAGCCACTGACACCAGCCACCACGGGCTCAGTAACTGGAGCCACAAGATGATAGGAACAGTTTTTGTCCAAGGTGACCACTCCAGGATAAATAAAAATCTATAAAAAAAATATAAAACAAATTGGGCGAGGCCAGCCGGGTGGGCGGGCGGGCAGCAGGAGGCCGGGAGTGGCCGTGAACTTTTTACCTTGTTTGCCGGCGGTGTCGGCGGCACGGTCGGCATGGTGATGAGCCGGTCTCCGCTCCTCATTCATTAATACAGCGACAACTGGATTAGTGTGCATTACAGCGGACTATGATATGTGCGCGGGGGTGGCACGCGGTGCGGTGTGTGGTCGTGTGGCGGCCCCGGGCTCGGAGGCTGGAAGGCGGGGAGGGCGGGGAGAGTCTACGATAAGGTGGGGTGAGCAGGGCCAGGCAGGGGTCCCGGGGAATAGGGGCTGAATATTGCATGTGATCTTCAGCAGGTGATCCTACCGATGATCCTGGTGCATCTGGGGGCGTTGGGGCAGTGTGGCACAGGGTGTACAGGGCACAGAGTGATTGCTAGTTCTGCTATCATCCACCAGGAAATTATAAGAATGCGCCACTGTGGTCGGGGGGGGGGGGGGGACCATATGATATAAATATAGGGCACAGAGCGATTGCTAGTTCTGTCATCATCCACCAGGAAAACGTAAGATATTGCTGCAGTCATCGGGGGCAAACTGTTTTATGGCGGTCTCCTCTTGGTTGGCTTGGAGCTGCTCTATGACTTTCTCCTAGCTGGCCACCGCATCTAGGGGTGCCATCTCGTTGCTTCCTCCCTTCTTTGGTTCGGCCGTGTCGCTCCTTTTTTAGTCGTCCTCCTTCTACGAGGCCCTACTCTCCTCCTCGATGAACTCCGCAAACCTGCAGTGTAGCCAGTGCCTGTTACAGTCTCCTAACCTGTCCTGAGGGGATCAAGAACTCTTTGACATCCTGCTTTGTCATGATCATTAGGACATGATAGTCCGCATTGTCGTCTTGGACAAGGACTTCCATTGTCTTTCATTTGAGGCCTGACACTTTGGCCCACGTTGTGAAGTCGAAATCGGAGGCGGACTCTATCTTGTCCATCATGCTGATGCTTAGAGCATAAAGCAGAGCGTGTGCTGACTGTGCATACACCGGAGGGCGCCTGACCGGAGCCCTGAAGGTAGCTGGTCATGCCCACCTAGCCCGCAGTGGGGGATACAGCCCCCGCTCCCTCGAGCCTCATCTCCCATTAAAACCTATACTCTATAGATAATATTGAGGCAAGGCTACAATTCCTCTCTGGCAAACCCAAACAAATAATTTGGATAAAATCCATTGATTATTGGTTCCGCCACATGGTGTTTTGGATGGCGTCACAGGGCAAGATGGCCGCCTCCATCGCACAATAGCTATGTTCCCTATAAGGAGGGGATGGGTTGTCAGCTGTGGCGGGTGTTAAGAGATGGAGTACGCACGTCGGGGTTGTTATCGTGGCCTACCACCCCGCCCCGCACCCCACCACCACCCCGCACCCCGCCCCGCACCCCACCACCACCCCGCACCACCAGGCCGCTGTATAGAGGATTATTAACGCGAGTCCCGCGCTGCAATTAATCACAGTAATTAAGTTAATCCGCTGGAGGGGGAGTCGTTGCAGAGGCTGCCTAGCGGGGCTTGACAATTGATGCGGTGATGTGAGACACCAGGCCCTGCCCGGATCTGACTACCAAATGTCGGGGGTGGAGAGGGGACAGGGAGGGGGAGGGGGAGGGGGAGGGGGAGGCCAGCCCCTAGTCCCTCCCGGTTACTGGAGAACTCGACCCCAAACCAACTCGACCCTAAACCAACTCGACCCGTAGTTGTCAGGAGAACTCGACCCGCTTTGGAGAACTCGATTGGAGAACTCGACCCGTTTCAGATACTTATGGAATAAGACATTTTCATATAGAAGTAAAGGTCCGACTAGTTAGCTTTTGGGTGAATAAACTAGTGGATATTGAAAATAAGACCAGTTATGTTTAGGTGTAGGGTTAACATTAGGGATATGGATACGGTAAGGCTTAGGGATAGGCTTGGGGGGGGGGGGGGGTTCTGTTTGTTTTCTTCCCCAAAGAGGACCAAATTTGAATCCAAGATAACATACTACTACATATTGTATTTAGCCACAGTTGTAAAGGCTTATTTGAGTTGCAAAGATTTAAAACGGGTCAAGTTAGTTATGGGTCAAGTTAGTTATGGGTCAAGTTCTTAAAGGGATCAAGTTCACTATTGGTTGAGTTCTTAAAAGGGTCAAGTTTGTTATGGGTCAAATCTTGTATAGATCAAGTTCATTATTGGTTGAGTTCTTAAACGGGTTGAGTTTGTTGTGGGTTAAGTTCTCGAAACAGAAGATTGTTATGGGTTTGTTACAGGTAAAGATTTTTATGGGTCGAGTTTGTTACTGGCAGAGTTCTTAAACAGGTCGAGTTAGTTACGGGTCAAATTTTTAAGGTCAAGTTTGTATGGGTCAAGTTCTTAAACGGGTTGAGTGTTACGGGTCGAGTTTTTCCAGGTCGAGTTCTTAAACGAGTCGAGTTTTTGTCTACGGGTCGAGTTCGTTATGGGTTGAGTTCTCAAGCGGGTCGAGTTTTTTACGGGTCGAGTTCGTTATGGGAAGAGTTCTCCAGTATTCCTCCTCCCCTCTGGAGGGATCCACTGGGAGTGAGCCACCGGGCGCCACCCGCTTCCCCGCCCTCAACCCCTCCACGGCCGGGTGTCCATTACGCCGCAGCCTAATTTCATAAGGCATTGATCCTTGGGGTTGTCAGCCGCGCTCCTCCCGGTCTCGGTGACTGATCCTGGTTGTCTTGGTGACTGATAGGATCCCTCCAGGGCGCCGGTTGTTGGCCGCCACTCCAGTAGGCGGGATCCCCAGAGGGCCCCACCTCCCCCACCTCCACCTCCACGTGGTACTTATCACATTCCGCACGCCCCCTACCGCCTGGAAACTACACTACTACTCTTATAGTACGAGGAACAACGGCATTCCCCACAGCTCCAAAATGCATTTCGTATTTACCAAAATCATTTATAATTACACACAATAAAACATTTCTCTATTTCATGTTTACAATATATTATTACATATATTAAAACACCTCTATAAGCTGGCTATATTTATAACTGATGCCACGTTTCATCCTTGAATCTACCGATAGCCTAAGTACATGTATAAAAGAAAAGAAAACATTTTTGTTGTTATTCAGTGTCAAGACATACATTCACCATAAATGGGCGTTTTTACATGCTGTCGTATACAACAAATCTAATATAACAACATAAATAGTGGGAAGAAACAATTAGGACAAGACAATAGCAATAGGGCTATAAAGTGAGGATAGAAAGAAAGTGTACCTTTATGAAACTCAATAAAGAAAATAGCTATAAATGGAAAATAGAAGCTATACTTCAAGCATAATGCAATTCGAATTCATATATATATACCATATCCCTTGTTGGGATTTACATTTTCCTATCATCAACATGTATTCCATTTACAGCAGTGTGAACCTTTGTTTGCATTTACAGGTTACCCTTCGATATATAGTGGATTCTATCAACTCTTTTCATATACTCTTTCTTCAGCTTTTCTAGGATCTGCCTTTCTAGGTTCTATGACTGTCAGTTCGGTGTCGTGTATCTCATCAAACAGGAATAAGTCCTTCTGTGTCGCACAGTTGCATATTTATATTTTAAGGAAATATGATATGCCCAGTTCACACTGTGCGACTGGAGGTACCCAGATACGCCCATTCTGAGACTGGAGGTACCTGTGAGCATGTTGTGCGGCATAAAGCGCCAAATCCACCAAGGCGACCAAGCGAATGCGTCTGCGATCCGTGCGACTGTGCGAATCACATGCGATAATATTCAATATATTAGATATTGTCGCAAGGCATTCGCATGTCCATGCGAACGTCTGCGAACGTCTGCGAACCCAAATTCGCATGGAAAATCGCCTTAGTGGATCTGGCGCTTAACGCACAGTGTCAACTGCGCACTTCCGGCTTGTCTGAAGCACCAGATTCACTAAGGTGATTTTCCATGCGAATTTGGGTTCGCAGACGTTCGCAGATGTTCGTAGACGTTCGCATGGACATGCGAATGCCTTGCGACAATATTCAATTTATTGAATATCATCGCATGGGATTCGCACAGTCGCATGGATCGCAGTCTGAGACTGGAGGTTCCTCAGGTACGCCCAGTCGCAAGAATCTTTGAATATCAAACATGTTTGATATTGGGTACCGCTAGTCGCCGAGACTGGGCATACCAGGTATAACAAGCATTCTTGAATATCAAACATGTTTAATACTGGGTACCGCTAGTCGCCGACTGGGCCTAACGAAGTACCTCCAGTCGCAAGGGGAGTGGCTCACACACAAATTAGAACGTAGCTTGTGATTTGGATCCCGAATCTCATGTGCGGTACCTCCGGTCTCAGACTAGAGGTACCCGCTCGCAAGCCCCCAGGCGCACAGTGTGAACTAGCCTCTAAGGTAAACTTCTTTATCATCAAAATAAAGTCAATCACTAAAACCATATTATGGAAAGTTACAGTTGTATTATACATGACTGACCTTACTCTGGATGTAAGACATGAAGTCGCTGAACTAAACAACATAAATGGCGATGCTGGTAAATAATCAAAAATAATTATACATATTAAAATGAATGCCCTTGGAATCTTAATTATTTCAAAGCTGATATTTCCTAACACCACAATGGATGTAACCGCTAAAGCCATACCTAAAAATATCGTTATTTCCCATACGCAAGATATGAGACCGTGCATAGACTACATAAAACTGTACGTGGCCTTATCAATGAGTACACCCCACGGCCCCACCTTACAGAGACGTTTTAAAAGTAGTTGGACGTGTCACTGAAGGTTTAATCAAGTTGGCAAAGTTTGAGGACGGAGGAGGAGGAGCGGCAGGTGGCTGGCCCGACCGTGCGGCCCAAGGAGCGGGGCGGCGGGCGGCGGGCGGCGGGCGACGGGCGACGGGCGGCGGGCGGCGGGCGGCGGCCACCCCCCGCCCCGGTCCCGGGCCCCGGGGGGCCGCTCGGCGCCCGGAGCAGCAGGGCCTTGCGCAATGTCACCGCGGGCTGACTGGCCACCCGGGAGCACTTTGCTTGCGGCGCCATCCATCACCACGTTAGGGGCCGGGGCGGGATGACAGGTGGCCGTCCCTGGTGCCCTATCTCCGCCGACATAGGCGGGCCACGCGGGGCCCCTGCGCGCCGCCCGCCGCCCGGCTCCCAAGTCGCGCTGACAACTTGATAAGGGGCCGGGGTAATGTAAGACCGACACCATCCAGCCCCCAACCCCCTCCCACCCTCTCCGCGACGTGACGTCACCGCCACAGTGTCACGTGATCCAGAAGTCAGTGGGATTGCCGGAGAGAGGGCGCCACTATTCGATCAATACTCAGCCTAATGCGAGCCGATGGGGCATAGGTGGGTGAAAAGCCGGTAGTGTCAGGATTAGGAAAAGTTGAATATTTGAGTGGGTATTTTTTTAATTTTTTTTTTTTAACGTTATTATTCGCGGGGCGGGGGTTTGGGTGGAGTTCGTGGTTCCACCGGCCCCCGCAGGGAGCGCCACGGATCATACACGGCGCAGATGGTTGATTTACAAGCCACAAGAGGGCGCGGCGGGCGTCTACGCCGCGGAAGGCATGCTGGGTAATACATCTGGGTTTAATTATTGAAATTTATTGATGATTAGAGATCAGGAGATCAGAGAGGCTGGGATGAACGGGGAAAGCACCGATCATATATCCCACACTGCGCGCGCAATCCCTCACACCACGCCCCTGGCGGTCGCCCCTGGAACTGCGCTCAGCCTGTGGAATGGGAACGAGAATGATAAACAGCAGAAATGAATCGTTGATGTGCTTAATGCATCATATAGGGACTGTTCTCACTGGGTATCGAATGTTATTTGCTATTGAAAAAAAAACAGGCCTCGAAGTGTGTGGTTCTTAGCGGGTATCTTGAGGTTGTGTGATGATCTTTGGGAATGTTTATGTATTTCATGTGAAGATACCCATGGGCATCTGATGTTTTTTTTCGAATATCTTTAGGCCTTGCGTCCACCTACTATGATATGGCTCCGATGTGGTCTACGATGTACCTCCCGATAAAAAAAAATCAAAATCGCGTCTGAAGGTCACCTTATATCGAGGCAGTTGACCATGTTTCTGCGATTAGGCACCGAAAAAAACCCATTAAGATGCATGGTGGATTGGCATGTCTAGACATGTCTACGATTTTGCACCTTCCCGATATGTCTCCGACATTTGCTTTTTATATCGGTGCCATATCGGGAGGTCTAAATTTCTATTGCAGTAGGTGGACGCCAGGCCTTATTGTACCTCTCGCCGAGGTGAGTTTTTCTGATACAAGTTATCTGGTACAATGTAACAGATGGTCTATTCCATACCAGGTTATCAAAATTAGTCAAATACGTAACATGTAGCAAGATGATTGATTAAGTGGAATTCACACGGTGGTGTTCATGTACCTCACAGGGTTCCAAATCTCATGAGATTCTGTTCCTTTCTAGGGGTAAATTTCTTCAATAACTGCTGGGGAAAACGTGTGATATCCACTTTAGGGGAATTTATCAAGTCCCATGCTTAGAAACACTGAAACTTTTGTGATGTTCAATTCCCTTACTAAGGCAAATATGAGAGCCAAAATACTGTATTACCTGAGATTCCCATATATGGAAAGTGATATTCTCTTATCTAATGTTATATTTCATGTATGCTAGTATATACATTTTCCTGGTCGACCTTTATTCTTTTCTTTTCTCTTTCTGCTAAATGCATGATGTCAAATATCTAAGCTCGGAATTTTATGGCTTGGCCATCAAAACCAGCCTCACAACCAGGCTGAGGCCTTCTGCCACTTTAAATGTCAAAGCAAGTGAACTGGCGAAACATTTTTTTTTTATTCATTTATTGACCATTTCTGTACAGTACAGTTCTTCCAATGGACATAACCAACATGTCATAGGTTTCCCATTGTTACATATGATCAAAAACAGTACATAAACAAACTGTGTTAGTCATGGATTCTAAGTCTAGGGGTTAATATCAGGAGGGAGGAAAAACAAAGGAAATGGTTGGAAAGCCTAAGGAGGTCTTAAGCCCAGATTGATGGTATGAGAATGAGATGGGGTGAACAGAATCCACTAGACACCAATCCCCTGAATAGCAGGACTAAGCTTAGACCACTCCTGGTTACCTCGGTATAGGGGGGAGTGTTTGTACTTTCCATTCTTGTGGTTGTAAGGTTTTAAACCTTACTTGATTGTCACTACGTGTTCCCAGAGACCGCAAGTCAAGATTAGTAGGATCTTTCGATTGTTTAAACATATATTTAAGTAACTGCAATTTCCCCCTATCATCTAGAGTCTGCATACCACCCACTGACTTTCTAAGTGATTCCAGAGTTTGATATCTATCGGCCCTAACTTTTGCATACCCTTGTATAATCCTCATCGCACGATTTTGCAATTTCTCCAGATTGTCAAGATCACTTTTTCTTGCTCCCCCAATAATAAAACTGCAGTACTCCACGACTGGACGTATGGCCATAGAATAAATGAGCAGGGCCGTTTCCCTAGTAATTGATCTATTATTAAATGATCTAGTCAATTTCTTGATATGGTTTGAGAGAGTGTGAGTGTGAGAGAGTGTGAGTGTGAGAGAGTGTGAGTGTGAGAGAGTGTGAGTGTGAGAGAGTGTGAGTGTGAGAGAGTGTGAGTGTGAGAGAGTGTGAGTGTGAGAGAGTGTGAGTGTGAGAGAGTGTGAGTGTGAGAGAGTGTGAGTGTGAGAGAGTGTGAGTGTGAGAGAGTGTGAGTGTGAGAGAGTGTGAGTGTGAGAGATTTTAATCTCCCTCTCTCTCTCACTCAAACTCGTTCTCACACTCTCTCGTTCTCACACTCTCTCGTTCTCCCACTCTCTCGTTCTCCCACTCTCTCGCTCTCCCACTCTCTCGCTCTCCCACTCTCTCGCTCTCACACTCTCTCGCTCTCGCTCTCGCTCTCACACTCTCGCTCTCACACTCTCGCTCTCACACTCTCGCTCTCACACTCTCGCTCTCACACTCTCGCTCACACACTCTCGCTCACACTCTCTCGCTCACACTCTCTCGCTCACACTCTCTCGCTCACACTCTCTCGCTCACACTCTCGCTCACACTCTCGCTCACTCTCTCGCTCTCACTCTCTCTCTCACACTCTCGCTCTCACACTCTCGTTCTCACACTCTCTCTTACACTCACTCTCTTTCTCACACTCTCGTTTTCACACTCTCGTTCTCACACTCTCTCGTTCTCACACTCTCTCGTTTTCACACTCTCTCGTTCTCACACTCTCTCGTTTTCACACTCTCTCACACTCTCTCGCTCACACTCTCTCGCTCACACTCTCTCGCTCACACTCTCTCGCTCACACTCTCTCGCTCACACTCTCTCGCTCACACTCTCTCGCTCACACTCTCTCGCTCACTCTCTCGCTCACACTCTCTCGCTCAAACTCTCTCGCTCACACTCTCTCGCTCACACTCTCTCGCTCACACTCTCTCGCTCTCACTCTCGCTCACACTCTCTCGCTCTCACTCTCTCTCTCACACTCTCGCTCTCACACTCTCGTTCTCACACTCTCTCTTACACTCACTCTCTTTCTCACACTCTCGTTTTCACACTCTCGTTCTCACACTCTCTCGTTCTCACACTCTCTCGTTTTCACACTCTCTCGTTCTCACACTCTCTCGTTTTCACACTCTCTCACACACTCAATCTCGCTCTCACACTCTCGC
The DNA here is from genome assembly GCA_950022655.1 of Alentia gelatinosa. Taxonomy (NCBI): domain Eukaryota; kingdom Metazoa; phylum Annelida; class Polychaeta; order Phyllodocida; family Polynoidae; genus Alentia; species Alentia gelatinosa. The sequence goes on along the minus strand of OX465583.1, from coordinate 65,324,825 downwards.
TCTCACACTCTCTCTCTCACTCACTCTCTCTCACTCTCTCTCTCACTAACTCTCTCTCACACTCACTCTCTCACACTCACTCTCTTTCTCACACTCACTCGCATATTGGTCACAGGTTAGGAAATTAGTGCTATCCAACCACTCAGTGACTCGACTATGGATAACCTTTTCTATAATTTTGCTTGGTACAGGGAGTAAACTGATCGGTCTCCAATTCGAGATGTGTGTAGAGTCTCCCCCTTTTGGAATAGGCACTATGTTGCCCTGTTTCCAGGCACAGGGTATAATTCCCAGTAACAAAGACTGATTTATCAAATAGGTAAACTCTTTAATTAGTATCAACAGCATATCCCTTAGCGCTCGTCCAGAAACATGATCTAGACCAGACTTCTTTAATATATTTCAAGATTTCCTTCTCATCAGTAAACAACTCACAACTTTCAGAATTTCCCACCATTAGATTCAACTCATCAGACCACTTATTTTGGAGAAACGCATCACAGTTTTTCCTAATCTCATTACCTATGTCAATAAAGTATCGATTTATATAATCGGCAGTCTCGTCATGGCTTATGCTCTCCCCAGAGTCTATGTCTATAAGTGTACACAAATTTTTCCTTTCCTCCCATTATATAAGTCTCTAACTTTCCTCCAGAACTCCCGTGGGCAGTCTTTGCTACTTTCAATACTATCTTTACAGAACACATCTTTAGCCTGGCCAATATCATGTTTAATTTCCAACATTAAAGATTTTGCCTTCTTTAGCAGTGCCGAACTCGGTATACATTTATACATCGCCATGGTATTTTTACGTTCGTATATCTTAGACAAAATCTCCCCTGTAATCCAAGGATCTTTGCTTTTTTTAAAGTTCATATTAACCATCAGACAAAAGGAGTCTAGATAATCACACAAGGCCTTCAGGAGGATGGCCCACAAGTTGGCAGGATCTTTTTCTAACCAGAAGTCAGTCCAGTTTCGGTTGAATAAGAAAGTCTTTAGTGATTCTCGAGAGTATTTCTTGTAGGACCTTCCTCTAAAAGATACAGCCTCATGAGGTTCCTTTAGTTTTTTACGCACAGCGTAAGTCATTAGATGGTCGCTCATCAAGACGGAGCTCACTCCGCTGGCCTCCACATATTTCGAGCTAGTGATCATGAGGTCAATGATAGATCCTCCCACTTCTTCCGGTCATGTTACAGATTCAATCAGTTGAGTCAGTCCATGATCACGAGTAAATTCTAACAGTCTTTTCTTGTTCTTGTCCTCGCATCCTAAGATATTAATATTTAAATCACCGATAATCCAAAACTCATTGTTACTTAGTTCGTTACACAATAATACACCTTCCAGGTATTCAGTGAAGATCTCAGCATCACCATTCCTGGGCCTGTAACAGACCATGATCACCATATGTTTGTTTTTAGGTCTTTTTATTTGGATGCTCAAACATTCTATATCATCATTTATCACAGAGAAATCATGCAATTTCACAGCAAACGGGTACAACAATTCGGACAAATAGCAACATACACCCCCACCTATTCGATGCTCGCGATCCTCTTAATATTTTTCTACCTTCCCAATAAAGCATATAGTCAGTGAATCTGGAATCGAGCCAGGTTTCACTTAGACCCACAACATTGTAATCGTTCAGACATAATCTTACCTGGTCAAGTACGGGAAATAAACTCCTTACATTGGCATGACATAATTTGACCCTCATATTAAATAATAAGAAAGATGAAAAAATGAATAAGGTGTGACAAACAAATAAGATCCTGGTCAGGTATCCCTACCAGGAACTTAGGTGAAGTCCTTCACAATCAAGTCAGTTGAGAAGGATTGTAGGAGGGAGAGTCGTTAAGCTTAGGTGTGAAGGCAGAGAGCAAGTGGCAGGAAGCGAGAAGGGGGGTGTGTATTAAAAACAAAAAGAGTCCAGTGGCAAAACCCCCAGAGACAATGACCCAACTCCATATACTACTCACATGAATGACCTTCAACCTTGCCGGTCTGGTTGCACTGGTAAGAGCGTGCTTGGAAGAGCGGGGTTCCAGTGTCTCAGGGTTTAAGAGGCATGCTCAGCTGACCATGACCAATCACTTTAGACCGAAATACCCCATTGGTCCACTGGTGCTTGATATATTTGTATCCTAGACTCAGGCAGTTGCAGAAATGGCAAGTTGACTGGATGCATGTGGGTTATATAAAGCTATCCATAGACTTTTATTTGTTATTGATCTTTAATTGCAAGCTCAATCGTAAGTGATGAACATTTTATTTGCTCCTAGTTTTTTAACAAGTTTTTTCGACAATCTTTTTATTCAAGCGAAAAACACATGACAAACAATGGCAGTGCATATGTTTCACAATAAGACAACATGATGAGTCGGACATATCTTTTGATTGTTCCCTTCGGTTCACGGTATTGTTATACCGGATATCATCTTAGATCTACGTGATTTACAATACTCAAACTAGGAGCAAATAGAATGTTCATCATTGATGAATGAGCGTGCAACTATAATGAATAATAATTAACAGGATTTTCACAGAATATAGTACATATATTGTACTACATATTTAGGTTTTAAAAATCATATGTCACCGTCCTTGTTTCTGAAAGATGTGAAGAAAACCTTATTTTTCAGTAAATTTATTATGTAAATCAAGCAAATATAAATTTGCTTATTTTACCTGTATTTTATCTGTGTAAATTGTAGGATATGCCTTTGATTGGTCATCACTTCTCTGCATGTCTGTCTCCATTCATTGATCTGGTGTTGGTGAGAGAGTGTGAGAGAGAGAAAGTTTAAGAGAGAGAGTGTGAGAGAGAGAGTGTGAGAGAGAGTGTGAGAGAGAGTGTGAGAGAGAGTGTGAGAGAGAGTGTGAGAGAGGGTGAGAGAGAGTTGAGAGTGAGTGAGAGAGAGAGTGTGAGAGAGAGTGTGAGAGAGTGAGAGTGAGAGTGAGAGAGAGTGTGAGAGTGAAAGAGAGTGTGAGAGTGAGAGAGAGAGAGTGTGAGTGTGAGAGAGAGAGTGTGAGAGAGAGTGTGAGAGAGAGTGTGAGAGAGAGTGTGAGAGTGTGAGAGTGAGAGAGTGAAAGTGAGAGTGAGTGTGAGAGTGAGTGAGTGTGAGAGAGAGTGAGTGAGAGAGAGAGTGAGTGAGAGAGAGAGTGAGTGAGAGTGAGTATGAGAGAGAGTGAGTGTGAGAGAGAGGGAGTGTGAAAGAATGAGTGTGAGAAAGAGAGTGATGTGAGAGAGTGAGTGTAAGAGAGAGTGAGTATAAGAGAGAGTGAGTGTGAGAGAGAGTGAGAGAGAGTGTGAGAGAGAGTATGTAAGAGAGAGAGTGAGAGAGAGTGTGAGAGAGAGAGTGTGTAAGAGAGAGAGTGTGAGAGCAAGTGAGTGAGAGATAGTGAGTGTGAGAGTGAGTGTGTAAGAGAGTGTGAGAGAGTGACAGAGTGAGTGTGTAAGAAAGAGTGTGTAAGAAAGAGTGTGAGAACGAGTGTGAGAACGAGAGAACGAGAGAGAGTGTGAGAACGAGAGAGAGTGTGAGAACGAGAGAGAGTGTGAGAACGAGAGAACGAGGAAAGAGTGAGAACGAGAAAGAGTGTGAGAACGAGAAAGAGTGTGAGAACGAGAAAGAGTGTGAGAACGAGAAAGAGTGTGAGAACGAGAAAGAGTGTGAGAACGAAAAAGAGTGTGAACGAAAAAGAGTGTGAGAACGAAAAAGAGTGTGAGAACGAAAAAGAGTGTGAGAACGAAAAAGAGTGTGAGAACGAAAAAGAGTGTGAGAACGAAAAAGAGTGTGAGAACGAAAAAGAGTTGTGAGAACGAAAAAGAGTGTGAGAACGAAAAAGAGTGTGAGAACGAAAAAGAGTGTGAGAACGAAAAAGAGTGTGAGAACGAAAAAGAGTGTGAGAACGAAAAAGAGTGTGAGAACGAAAAAGAGTGTGAGAACGAAAAAGAGTGTGAGAACGAAAAAGAGTGTGAGAACGAAAAGAGTGTGAGAACGAAAAAGAGTGTGAGAACGAAAAAGAGTGTGAGAACGAAAAAGAGTGTGAGAACGAAAAAGAGTGTGAGAACGAGAAAGAGTGTGAGAACGAGAAAGAGTTTATCTATATGTATATCTTGAGCTCTCTTAATACCTAGTACAACTCTCATGGCCTTGTTTACTGAGATTTGTAATTTGTTTCTTAGTTTTTTACTCATACAGTAATGTACCATATCCGCATATTCTAAAACTGGAATTAGCATATGTTTCATAATTTTTAAACTTGTCTCCGAATTCAGCATATACCTAATTTTTCGTAATTTGAATAATTTATAGTTAAACTCTTTGTTTATTTTTTCAAAATGTTCATTGAATGTTAATTTATTATCTATCAGCACTCCAAGATAGCGATACACCTTTACCGCTTCGAGCTCTGTACCTGCATAATTAATCGGTTGAGTTTTATCCAGATTCCTTTGGTTTCCTATCCACATTATTTTGGTCTTTTTGCAATTTATGTACAATTTATTTGCATCCGACCAGTCTTTTATAACTTTCAAGTCTGCTTCCATTCTTAACTTTGCTTCGTTTTGGTTTCTTCCCTGGGCTATTAGAACTAAGTCATCTGCATAAATTATTGGTGTTACACTTATCAAATTTTTGACAATATCGTTTATAAAAATTA